>CAMZMU010000068.1:29914209-31114209 GCA_947311845.1 Poa pratensis
CTATCTACAACTAGGTGACTTGAAGTACAAGAGATAATCTACAATATCCGTTAACCACTGGTACAATTCTAACGACTCATTCAACACGCCCCGTCAAACGCAGCTCTCTAAATTCAGATGACGCTCAAAATTTTGAGTTGTTTGACCAGAAGTGGTTTCAGTGAAGCCAAACGGATGAACCTAACCTCCATAACTTGTTCGCCACACGTTGTCGAACAAAATGGAAGTCCACCTCTCAATGTGCTTGGTTCGTCCATAAAACACCGGGCTGACGGATAAGCACGAACAGTCACACCAAAGACATGCAACCATGGATTGCTCCACCAATTTTTCTCAAACAACTAATTGTACCTAAATGATTTCAAATGTGACATTTTCAAGGGGATTATATTAAACCTTTGTGTTAGAACATGACATAGTCGCTTGTTTCCTATTATTCTAAGAGATCAAAGTTGGACCATAGAAAACTGCAAAAGCCTCCAGTGGAGCGACGATCATCTATACCCAATCAACATAAAAAATGGCGCTAACATGTGCCGAGGTAGATATCCTAGTCTACATGCCATGGTCCATCGTGTACAGACGGTATCTAATAATACAGTTCTTTTTTAATTATTGAAAAATAATTAAGGAGCCCTATTCAACAAATCAAACTACATACGACGAGAAATTCCTATGAGCTAAGTCTTTCAAGTTTCAACAATCATACGAAATTTCATTGAAATGAAAAAGTGCTTTAGGATTTCATCCATCACTAGCTTTTCCTAACCAACTGACAAGTCGTGACCAAATTCCAAGGAAATTCCTAAAAGCAGAAGGCCAGAAAGAAACAATGCAAAATCGGGGTTGTTCTAGTTGCTGTCTCACAAAGAAAAGAAAAATCTCAGAACACAAGCCCGATTAGAAAACCGCTAGGCGGCAACGGCGAGGACCTACACTTAAGAAGAAAGAAAAAAAATCGGCGCGTGGGGCCCCTGTACAAGGGCATCCTCGTCATTCCCCGCTTCTCTTCCTCCCTTTTATCTCTCTCCCCACCTCCCCACGTTTGCGCCCCCATTTCGAAGCCCACCGAATTGCTCGCGATTCCTCTCCCCTCGCCTCCTCGTCCTCCCCATCCTAGGGTTAGTACTCCCTCCCCGGATTCGACCACCGGTCGCCCTCGCTCCCGGATCCATCTCCAGCTTTCACAGCTCCGGCTCGGCCGATCCGGGCTGGTTTTCAGAAATGATTTTTTTGCTGATTTTTGTTCGGTGTGTGTGCAGGGATCGCCGGAGAGGAATCGCGACGAGGGCCTTCTTTTATCAGGTCCGTGGCTCACCAGTTCTTCTGTCCCTGATAATTATCTGGGTAGTTGTTCTGTAGTTTGCCAAGATGCAAAAGTTGTGATTTTTACGGGGGTGGTTGTCCTGGTTACCGTAGACTCTGCCGAACCGCCCCGATTTGTCGATTCCATGGTTAATTCTGTAGAACGGCGACGAACCGTGAGCGGATTCGGTGCTCGGATGTAAAGGCGCCGCCCTCCTTTACACGTATTCGTTCGGCGTGTTTGTTTGTTGCGGTAGTCGATGCGGCCGGCGGGTGCTTTCGCCAAAGTTAGTGCGCAGATATGGTTTGCTACTTTACGGATTTGTTGCGTAAAGCGGCGTAAAGTTGGGGCCTTTCTTTAGAATTAATTTCCCCTGTTTCTGTTCTCATGCTGTTAGGTGAATTAGGCTGCTGTTGGCTAATTATCAGGCCGGCAGGATGCTTCTTCCTAGAACCAAGTTCGGTATTTGGCCAAGCAGCTGTTACCCTTTTGTAAGATGCTTCGTGTAGTAAATTTACTTTACTCGAGTTTGATTCGTTATGCCACAACGATGATTAAGATTATCCACCATATTTACCTGGAAATCGCCACTTACTAACGGCACCGTGATTATTCGTGCCTGTGCTGCTCACTCTTGTAAACTCGTTGAAGTTGACTGTGTGTTATGTCTGATTTCCAGTTAGCCAAGCCATGGAACACAAGGAGACCGGCTGCCAGTCTCGGGAGGGCCCCATCCTTTGCGTCAATAACTGCGGCTTCTTTGGCAGCGCGGCTACCATGAACATGTGCTCCAAGTGCCACAAGGAGATGGCGATGAAGGAGGAGCAGGCCAAGCTGGCCGCTTCCTCTTTCGACAGCATCGTCAATGGTGCTGATGCCACGAAAGAACATCTTGTTGCTGGCAACACGGCGGTAGCTGTTGCTCATGTCGAGTTGAAGACAACGCTTATTGCACAGTCTGCCGATGTTGCTGGTCCCAGTGAGGCGCCGATGCCGACCCCAAAGGCCCAAGCCGGTGCGGCACCTGCAGAAAGAGGGTCGGGCTTACCGGATTCAACTGCCGATGTGGGAATTTGTACTGCGCACTCCACCGCTATTCCGACAAGCATGAGTGCAAGTTCGACTATCGGGCCGGCCATGGATGCTATCGCCAAGGCCAATCCGGTGGTGAAGGCGGAGAAGCTCGACAAGATCTAGGGTCAGCAAACGAAAGGGTCCCAATCTGTGCTACCTCAGCTGCATTATCCTTTCATGTTGGCTGCTACAAATCTAGTTGTTCGGCACTGTGATGCATGGCACGCCTCGGCAGCTTCAAGGGTTCTCTCCTCTCTGGCCAGTCTGAACGATGGTTTCCATGTTGGCTATGTTGTGTAAGCTTTATTTTATGGTCGTCTTTGCGAGGCGGCGGACCGTATCGTGGCTTCGCATTTAGCTAGCACTCTGTATTGTACTGTTCTGTCATGGTGTCCTACGGTTGCAACCGGTAATAGTAACCAGTAATCGTTGTCGTCTGTTATAGCTGTGCACATGGTCATTCCCTTATCTGATACATTCTCACCTTCAGACCAGTAAACTGCTGAGAAAATCTGTGTGCCTTTGTTATCTCAACCAGAAGTTGAAGCTCAGTGTCAGGTGAGATGTTGGTGGAGTGCTGTTGCGAGGTTGGTTTGTGCAGGCTTCCCTTCCTCCTGGCATGTTGTGAGTGCGGAGAATTCTAGCATGTCGTGTCCGTCTTATGTACGTATAGTTTGGTCTGACTAAGTCGGAATACGATCAAAACGTCAGTCAGTGTGTGTGGATTGGCTTCTACGTTTGGCCCGTGGGATGGGTTTGGTTTCTTCCTATTTTGTTACTAGACGCAACATGTTTGGCTCTGACGATCATGGCTTGGTGATCTACGAATTTGTTTTTTGAGTCTCCGTTGGCGGCACGGCCTCCTGGATGGATCTGCCATTGAATGTTTTGACGTGCTCGCTGTCAACAGCAGCACTCGGATCTTGGATCTCGTATCCACCCTGACCTCACTAGTAGTACATATATTTACAAGGTTCGTTCAGATGTGTGTATATTGGACTTCGCTTCAGTGTCCAGTGAAGCTTCCCTCCAATAATGGACTCGTACCCTGCCATATGATCATTCGACACGACCCTTCTTTCTTAATTTTCCGTCATCCAAAACTTCATTGGAAGAATCAGGACATCTTTTTTTATCCCTGGAACGATCAAACTCACAGTAATTTTTTTTTCATGGATAAAAGACTGGATCAGTTCACTTGTCTGTCAGGCTCCAAGGTTGAAGTAGACGGTGTAGAACTCATCCCTCAGCGTGAACAACGGCTCCAGGAGGAAGTCCTCCTCGCCCCCTTGGCGGCGAAGCTGATCGGGTGGTACCGCCGCAGCGGCTCGGCCCGCACGAAGCTCGCCGCTCGAGAAAACCCCGCTTCGCCGCTGCCGCTCCGGCAGCCGACCTCAACCTTCGCGCCGGCGGTCACCAGGAAGCACCCTGGCCTGGTCCCGAGCTCGAGGGACACCGATCCGGCCTCCCCGTCGAGCCCCCGGACGACGTTGAACAGAGAAGCCGGGCTCTTCTCGCCGGACACCGACAGGCTGTTGGTGATCGCCATTCCCGGCAAGTCGAACGGCTCGATCATCGCCGAGCTGGCCTCCGTCGTCGTGGCAGCGGTGCCGTTTTTCGCGTTGCGGCGCCTGGTCGTCGTCAGCGAGGAGCCCTGGGGGACCAGCCGGAACGTGGCGTGGACGGCGGCGTCGGAGCCGCCCCCTTCGGGCCGCGGCTGCATCTTCAGGGAGGTGGCGTTGGCCGTCGAGAGGACCAAGGTGCTGCCGCTAGATTCTTGCGTGAACGTAACCAGCTGGGAGTTGTATGATGTAGGGACAGGGGTGATCCAGTCTGAGATGGCGGCCCCGGTTTCGCGTCCCAGTCTCCGGTGGTGAGGCCGGCGAGGAGGAAGGGTCCGAACAGGACTGCTTGCAGAGATGCATACTCTGGACGGTCATCTGGAGACAAATCACTTACAGTGAGTTTGGCTTCATGGTCTTTGCTCAGTTTATCATGTTTGATGCTGATTTCAGGGTACTAATTTATTTCAGTAGACTAGGTACTTAGGTAGCCAAGTACTGTAAAGTATATACACACTGTAACCTATATGCATTGTCATGGATAGCTAACACTTTTATCAATTTAAGCTGAAGTTTATTGCTGTATATAGTAAAAAGAGGTGGAAATTCAGACCCTTTATTGCTTCTGTTCTTAGGTAAATAGGTAACTGAAGTGTCAGGTGATCACCGCTAACCCACTGCTTGGTGACCGAGAGGAAAGTCCCTGATAAAATTCAAGAATGAGTAAGAGCAATTATCTGTAGGGTTCATCAAACATTCAGTACATGGAATGTTGAGTCTTTTTTTACATGCTTGTGAGCATACCTGGAGACGCTAATTCCAAATCTTTATCATTCAAAGTTGCTTTTGCGCCGTTCTCAGATGTCCACGATGGTATTCTCACATTCACCGTTGCATACTGACCATTTGTCTGCAGGACGTAACACAAACTGATCAAACATCTATCCTTTTACAAACAATAGTCATCGAAGATGTTTTTGGCTTACCTCTCCAGATACGGAGAAAGAAACCTGAAGATTCTTATCTGATGATCTAAGCATCTTCAGTTGCAGAGTAACAGTAAGACCTGTAGATTTCCAGTTAAATGTGCTCGGTATGTACTGAACGACATACAGCGCCGGCTTGCTGCCTTTCTCCTCAAAATAGATCGAGTCACCAAGCTTGGAGAATGATTCTATCCCTGCAGATGGCAGATAAAACAGTCGAGAACCTTACATATATATCGCAAGTTTGAAAACTTCAGAACTGTTCTACTTACCAGTCCCATAGCAGCACCAAAATGAATCATACTGTGTTCCCCAACCATGGTAGCTCACTGCCTTTGATCTTCCAGGGCCCTGGGGCAGCATGTAGATCATGACACCAGGATCCCTCCCCCTCTGAATGCTCAGGACACCGTTTATCAGCGCGCGCTCGTAGTAGTCGGCGTACGCGATCTCCTTCGTCCATCTAAACAGGTGGCGTGAAACCTGCATACTTTCTTTAGCATACTGATTCTTGAGACGAAAATTTAGTTTGATAGTCATGAAGAGGTAAATCACCTTGAGCATGTTGTAGGTAGTGCAGGACTCCTCATTCTCAGTGGTCAGAGTCTCAGCTAAACGCTTTGGATTATACCTGACAATATCATTTCAAACATGAAAATTCTGACAGAAGGCAGCTGTAAACTCCTTCCATCATTCTAGAATCCGTTACCAGAATTCACTGACAGATGTGCCACCGGTTGCGTAGCTGTGAGAAGAATTTACTACGTCCAAAAAGAATGTTGCAATATCCTGTTCCATGAAATTGTCAGTCTCACGCACCTGGACTACACTAAAAACTCTAGAAATCAAGATTCGAAGTAAGTCGTACCTTGTAGAGTGGATCACCGGTAACCTCATATCTCATTTGCCCGCCTACGACAACCGGAATATGCGTATTCGCGTGGAAGCCAGAAAGACTGTCAGCCTGAAAGAGGAAATGTAACCAAGATATCATCATTCAGAACAACAAAATGCAGAGCAAATGAGTCCTGAACAAAATGCAGAATGCAGAGCAAGGTAGCATAAACACAGGGTAACGAAGGAAGCCCTCTTCAGATACCTGAACTGCAAGCAATCCAAGGAAGCACGGCTTGTCGAAGAGATGGGCGAGCACCAAATGCCTCTGATCATTCTGCCAAAAGAAACGAAGCAGCTCAATGAATCAGCATCAGACACGGCCTGAACACGGCACACAGCAATGCTAAATGATTACCGTGATGGTGTAGAGCTGGTAGAGCACGTCGTTCATGCCCCCGGTCTCCTCGTTGAGGGACGTCCAGTGCCGCTCGATGCTGTGCCGCTGGATCACGCTCCGGACGCGGTCGCCGAAGTAGCCGGCCATGGCGACCACCATCGAGAGGGCCTTGCCGTTGCCGGCCACCGTGTGCTGGTCGAGCAGGCCCTGCATGACCTGCCATCCCACCGCGCGAGGAATGAACCCAGAAAAAAGTTCAGTAACGGACGCAGCACAGCAGAGTTGTTCAGAGACTATGGTTTGTACCTTGTGGATGGTATAGTAGGGAGCCCAGACGGGCTTGATGGCCTCGAAGCGATCAAAGAACTCGGCGGGGAAGGCGGAGAGGTAGCCCGTGCCGGCAGCCTGCTGGCACTCGTGGAGGGCGTCCACCACGGCGGACATCTTGCCGGCGAGCGTGCCGTTGTGCGTGCTCGCCCACATCTTGGCCGCCGCGCTCATGTAGTGCCCTGCAGTGCACGCCAGGTGCCGTTCAGTTTTGATTCGATTATTACACTCGTGGATTTTCTGGAAATTCCCCAAACTAAAAGATCGTGTTATAGTCTCGAAGTGTATATGTATCATCTGGGCCCAACTTTACCATATTAGCAACTATGGTGCACAAGCAATCAGAAATTTTGACAATCATACAAACAAATAGCAATAACATTTTTTTTTGACAGAGTCGATTATGGACACCAAACAGAGCAAACATAGCCGTAGACTAGACTGCATTGGACATTGTGATAGATTATCACAATTTCATTTGGCGGTTTTTGTTACTGTTTTAGTATTTGTTTCATCTATTTCTATATGTTTTAGCAACTTTTTAACAGAGGAATAAAATAAAATAAGCCAACACACTTCAGCAACCCGCAAACTAAGCCCTATAGCCCAAGTCACGCCTTCAAACAACACCCTCATTTTCAAACCGTAGCCCCCACCTTCCATACCCGGTCACCATTCCCCTCCGCCTCAGGCTGCCTTCGGCGTCGTGGGAACAAGGGGATAGAATCCTCATGTCTCACCCAGTGTGTAGTAAAATTTCATCGGTTTGGTTTTTGTCTCGCGACAAGGTCGCTCTGACAGTCATGGTGTTTGTTACCACGAATAAAACATGGTGTTTGTTACCACGAATAAAATTCTACCATTGGCTCCAATTCCATCTCAGTAGCGCTTGGTTCAACATTGCCAAGGAGTTGGGGAGTTTGTGTTCCCGTCGGTCTTTATGGACGACATGTAGGTTCTTGTTGATGTCCGTTAGTCTGGCTCCATGTGCATTGTCCATAAAAACGTCATCATCTTCATCAACTTCTTCTTTCGAGTCTTTGTGAGCAGTTTGTTGGCTTTGTCTGGCGATGTCGGCGTAGCTGCCTATCTAGATCGTACCGATGGCCCCATCGATCATATGCTTGGCATGGTTGCTAATCTCCAATCTTAAGTATGGTCTATTGTTAGCGAAATTCAGCGATATTTGATCATCTACATGTCTTTGGAAAGTGGTTAAATTTTCTGAAGTTATCCATCATCGAGAGACGAGAATTTTGAGGCCTATGTCGTTGTATTTCCCTTCTGCTATAAGACTTTAGTTACCATATTAACTGGTTGTATCCAAATATTATTTTTATCTAACATAATAAGATAAATTTAAAATCTATAAGCTAGCGGTTGAGTATGAATTTTTTTTGGATAGGAATGAGACAAGCTAGCCCATCTATTCTTCGTGGGCCAAATCCTCTCTAACCCTCGACCCACGACCAACCAAGCATGTGCGGTGGCTAGGGAACATTTTACATCCCTCGGCTTTTACGAGAAGGAGCGCAGAGAATCACACAGGAATTTTACAGAGAGTGGCCGGATTACATTCCCGCGAGGCCGACGAATTAATGGCGAGCGTCAGTGATTGGATTGGTCTTTAACTCGAGAGCGCAAGTGTTGAGAAGGCAAGACGTACGTACCTACGAAGTGGCCCCGGAGCTCGACGTCGGCGCCCTCCCAGCCGCCGTAGGGCTTTCCCGGCGTCGGCAGGCCGGCCTGCCTCCGGAAGCTCCAGACCAGCCGGTCCACGTCCAGGAGCAGCAGGTACTCGAGGTTGGTCTGCTGCGCGCGCCCGTACACCTCGTCGCCGGGGTCCAGCCGCACGTCGTGCAGCGACACCTCCTCCAGGAACGACGACGCCCGTCGCTGCTGCTGCTGCGCCGCCGACGAGCCCTTGAGCGCCCGGTACAGCATCGCCCAGTCGAACTCCTCCTCGTCCGGCACTGCGCCGGCGGTGGCGGTGGAGGCGTGGGGGAGGAGGTCCATCCACGTGGACTCCTCGGTGGGGTTGACGTGGTCGTGGAAGAGCTCGCGCAGCCGCCACTCCTCCGCGCCCGGCGTCCCCTGCAGCCGCGCCCGCACCGTGTGCGACGACAGCTGCGTCGGCACGTTCGTGCACTCCTTCGCCGTCACCGCCGCCGGTGCCATTGCGAACAGCACCAACGCTGTGGCTATCGCCGTCGCCAACCACCGCGCCGACGCCGCCATTACCAGACAAGAAGATACTGAGCTCGCTCGCTCGCTCGGTTGGTCGCTCAGTGCGGCCACCAGTGTACTACCTACTACAACTACCACTACCACCCAAGCACTGAAGCACACGACGGATGTGGGCAAGAATATGAAGAATCCCAAAGCTTTTATCGCCTGTTATGACTGTGTCCGTGACCACCGGGAAGAAGACAGCGTTTAAGTCTCGAGAAAATTTATGTATGGCTTGTCTAGGAGCGCAGGAACCGCGCGGAACTACGACGGGCAAGACACGAGACGAGTGAACAAAAAAGCCTTTTGGTTCATCGGTTACTCGATCGATCACGTGCCGCGCACCTTCAGCGCTAGCTTGTCACATTGCGTCTTCTTCTTGTCACGTTGCATTCCCGTGAGCGGGAAGAGAAGGAGTAGCAGGCAGTAGCTTGTGGTAGAAAACGATATGGATCATGTATGGCCATGCATGAATCTTCTTTTTTTTCTTCATCTTGATCTCTAGCTTCACCTATCCTATGCGGCTGCGAATTAAAGATTCTTGGGCAAGAAGAACCGCAGCGGCCAAAATTTTATGGTCTCGTGACCACTGCGTGCATCACAAGGACTATATCTAACATTAAAAAAAAGGACTATATCGAAGATTTTTAGTGCCACGAGAACAATAACAGCATGTACGTACGCCTAACTGGACGACATTCATGGCATGCGTGCGGCACACACATGAATGCAAGTAATGGTGCATGTATCAAGATCTTAACTAACCTCGAGAAATCTCAACATGATAGTAGCATGGAGATGCGGAAATCCATAACGGTGCATGGGTCTAGATGCACCCACTGTGCATTTTATTTTTAATTTTTTTTAGAATGTCAAAAAATTTCGAAAATAAATACGGATGTAAATTACAGCGTGATGTGTTAGCACAAAAATTGGCATGGTGAAAAAACTTTTTTAGTAACCTGTACAAAAAAGACAAATTTCCGACGCGTACATATACTATTCGGTATGTCCGAATTTGTCTTTTTTGCACAGGGTGCATAAAAAGTTTTTTCACCATGCCAAATTTTGTGCTGACTCCAAACATGTTGGACTACATGAAAATATTTTTTTTTTGAATTTTTTGACATTTCGAAAAAAAAAATTGGGACAGCGGGTGCAGCTGCACCCGTGTCCCAAATCGCCGTGTCCAGATCAGCCCATGGAGATGCTGCTTTTATTTTACATCAAGATGTAATAGCGCATTGTGTTTCTGGAAGCAAGATGCAAGAGCATTATTGGTCATGGATGATTCGCGTCGGTGTGGTGGTTTGCGTCGGCTCGCTTCCCCCCCTGCGTCGGAGATCCTCGGGCCTCCGCCGTGGCGAGCTCGACTTCTGGAGGTCGGGGATCTACGGATCCGCTGGCCTCTTTCGTCCCGGGTACTGCGAGTGGTGGTGGCGGTTGTGGTGGTGCGGAGTGGCTGTTGTGGAGGAGGGTGGTGTGCAGGCGGCTGATCTGTGGCGCTGGCCACGGATCTGGAGCGGAAGTTGCGCGGGGAAGGTCCCGGCCGATGGTGGACAACCGTCTTCAAGCCCAGCTCGTCGGAGCTGGCGGTTTCTGCGGCTCTTCAAAACCTTCGGGTTCGGTGCTCTTCTGTTCCTGGGCAAAGGTCGCCGGTGGTCGCTTCTGAAAGGACATTTTTGTATCCCTTAGTTTTGTGTGTTAGTTAACAACACATGTGATAGTTTTAATCTGGTGTTAAGTGTTTGCAGGTTTTAAATGTGTCCAGCACATGTGCATCTACACCAAAAAGAGAAAAGAAGCTTTTTGGAGCCTTTTAGGCCGGAGTATCCGGTCCCCAGGACCGGAGTCTCCGGACTCAGAGGTTTCTGGCCTCTGTGCAGAAAATGTGCTCAGCCTCTGGTGGGGGCCGGAGTTTCCGGCCCCAGTGACCGGAGTTTCCGCCCCCAGGCCGGAGTTTCCGGCCTCCAGGACCGGAATGTTTGCTGAGCCTCGCTTGGCCGAAAAGATGTTCAGCCCCTGGAGGGGGCCGGAGTATCCGGCCCCAGGAAACCGGAGTTTCCGCCCCAAGGCCGGAGTATCCGGCCACTAGCTCCGGATACTCCGGTGTGAAGAGAGCTGCAACGGCTAGTTTTTCAGGGAGGGGTATAAATACCCCTCCACTCTCCTCCAGCCAGTAGCTCGACCAGAATACAAGATCCCCATTGTTGCAAGCTCAAGAATCACTAGATCTCCCAATCCCTCCACCCAAACTTGTTGATCTTTGGAGGATTGAAGGAGAAGGCCCCGATCTACATCTTCACCGAGCCGTTTGTCATTTCCCCCTCATTCACTTGAGGGACCATTGCTAGGGTTTCCACTAGGAAAACCTAGCCCCCTATTGTACTCACTTGATTGTCTTTGTGACAGATTGTAGCTGTTTGGGAGCCCCCAATCCTTTGTGGGTTGTGCCCCAAATCGTTGTTGTAAAGGCTCCGGACTCCGCCTCGAAGGTTTCCGATAGTTGAAGTGAACCAAACCTTTGTGGTGCGGTTCACCGGAGAAGAGGGTGAGGCCTTTGTGGCCGTTGAACCATTGTGTTGGTTCACACCTCTCCAACGAGACGTACTCCCCTAAAAAGGAGGAACTCGGGATTACATCCGTGTCTCCGCGTGCTTTGACTTCGGTTACCTCTATCCTTGTTTACCGCCTTATTATATCGTGCTTAGTTGCTAGCTTGTCATATAGGTAAATTCACCGTAGTTGCATATCTAGAGAATTTACCTTTTGTGTCAAGCCTAAATTGAAAAAGACTAAAATTGGAGTAGCACCTATTCACCCCCCCCCTCTAGGTGTCATACCGATCCTTTCAATTGGTATCAGAGCTTAGGCTCTCTTGTTTTGGGTTTAACCGCCTAAGAGAAGTATGACACTAAGTGAGGATGAGGCCGATCTTGCCAAGGCCAAGGAGACCATGGCATCCATGGCCGATATCAAATCGTTGGAAACAACATTGACATCGTCCATGAATGACATGAATGTCAAATTTGATGAGTTGCGTGACATGCTCATGAAACTCACAAATGCCAAGGTTTCGGAAACCATCCCACTAGAGGGCATCTCTAACTCCGATGAAGATGATTCCGAGGAGGGTAAAAAGAAAAATGAGAAGGGGGTGGAAACCACCTCCGAATCTAAACCAACTCCTCCTACCAAGCATGAAGATGGGAAGGAAGAGTACCATAACGTTCCGGGATGGTACCCTATCGACCCACCTATCACCACCCGCATAAACCCCATTGGTCCTCCACCTAAGCTTAATGCATTAGCCTTTGCTAGTTGGCAACGCTCAATGAAATCTCATATTAACAGTGCCTCTATCGAGCTTTGGAGGATCATTGAAGAAGGGTACAAGGTTGCGGATCCAAGCAATGTGACAAGAAGAGAATTTGCCGAAAAGCAACTCAATGCCTCCGCACTCCATATGATTGAACTTTCAGTGGGTGAAAGTGACAAGCATTATGTTCTCAATGCCTCCACCGCCAAAGAAGCTTGGAATTGTCTTGAGGTTGCATTTCTTGGGAATGAAAGCATGAAGAGAAACCGATATGAGTCTTTGAGCAATGATGCCGAAGGATTCTACATGTTTGACAATGAGACTCATGAAGACATGTATGGAAGACTCAAGACTCTTGCAAAGGCCTTCTTTGATGTGGGGGCAACCTATGTGGATGATGCTTATGTCAAGAGGAAGTATGTGAATGCTCTCTTGCCTTCCGAGCCCATCGAGGTGAAGGCCATTCAAGGAAGACACAACTACAACGAAATGACATCCAATGAAGTTATGCAAGAAGTGCAAGCCTCCAAGGTTGCCACCAAGAATGCCGAAGATAGCCGTGCTAGGGCCATGGGGATGAAACAAGGCCCCTCACTTGCTTTGAAGGCCAAGGTGGTATGTCTTGATGAGGTTGAAGCGTGCCCAAGCAACATTGCTCCAAATGATCTTGAACCGGCTCTAAATGGTCATATAGCTCTTGCCACAAGAGAGTTTTGGCAAGACCCGGCAAAAGCTAAAGCCAAGGTTGATAAAGAGAACAACTCAAGTGGGAAGAAAGAGCTAGCCTCAAAGTGGAAGACGTGCTATAATTGTCATGACAAGAACCACTACATAAGAGAGTGTCCTTATGAGAACCGAGAGCTAAATGGTGGGAAGCTCATCCCCAAGGACCATTCAAAGTTGATACAAAAGAAGCCCGCAAGACCAAGGAAGCCTTTCTTCAAGAAGGCACCAAGAATTGTGTTGGTGGCACAAGAAGAATATGCCACAAGTGATTCCGAAGATGAAGATGCACCTACTAAAGAGGTAGCCGCATTGGCTATTGTATCAACTTCATCATCTTCTCTCTTTGAATCCCCCAATGAGAACTTCTCCACCAACAACGCTCGTTGCCTCATGGCTAATGTCACCGAGGTATCATCTCCTTCTCCCAAGACTATGCATGAAATGAGTGATCAATCTAGTCTTGTGATTAAGAAAGAACTTGTTGCTTTCGATACGTTCATGACTAACTTGCAAGGTGAAGCTAAGGAACATGTTGAGTCTCTCATGAGACAACTATGTGCGGCCGAAGAACTTCTTCAAGAAAAGAGTAAGATTGAGAGAGAGGATTCTCTCACCATTGCCTCTTTGAATGCTTCCGTAGCATCCTTGAATGCCTCTCTTGATGAAGAGAGTGAAGAAAGATGTTCTCTTGAGGAAAGACTTGAGTCTCTTGATGCTAAAAATGATGATATCATTAATAAAATCATTAAGGATAGAGATCATGTTGTTGCTAAATATAAAGTGCTTAAAAAGGAGAAAGTTGAACTTGGGGTTGCTAATGCTAGACTTCTTGAGGGTATGGAGAAGCTTGACAAGGCTCACAAGGCCTTGGAAACAACTCACTCCCTTTTAGTCAAGTCTCATGAGCAACTTCAAACTCAACTTTCTAAATCTAGCTCAACTAGCATATCTATTCTTCCTCGTGTTCATAAAAATGTTATTGAAGAAAATGTTAGTGCCAAGACCTCTAGTCCCAAAAGTAAAGATAAGGGTATTGCTTACTTATTTGAGCAAAAACCACACAAAGGGAAGGAGGGTCTTGGTTATGTAGCCGAGCCCAAGAAGAAAGTGGGCAACAACAAGAAGATCAAGACCAAGCCCGCACAAGCCGAGACTTCCATTGCGGGTGGTAGTGCCACAAGGGGCAAGACCACTCGTAGTGACTTTGCGGGGCATAACAACCCCAACTATATTCTTTATGTTGATTATTATGGGGATGTTTATGCTCAATATGTTGGTCCATATGATGGTTACATTGATTACTCTATTTGGGTTCCTAAGACCCTTGTTGCTAACCAAAGAGGACCCATTGAGAAATGGGTACCTAAATCCAAGCAATGATTTCTTGTAGGACTATGCTTCCGGTGGATCTAAATGGGTGGTTGATAGTGGATGCACTAGTCATATGACCGGAAGCAAGGAGATTATGACGGATTGAGACCAAATCTAGATTATACAATAACCGTCTCTTATGGTGATAATTCAAAAGCTGAGGTAAAGAGTCTCGGCAAGGTGGTAGTTGCAAGGGATATCACCCTTGTAAATGTCATGCTTGTTGAGTCTCTAGGTTACAATCTTATGTCCGTTCGTGCTCTTAATAAGATGAACTTTGATGTCCATTTTACTATTGATATGGTGGTACTCTTGAGGAGCAAGACTCTAAAGGTCATGTTCGTTGGGTATGTTGAAAATGAGTTGTTTGTGGTAGACTTTTCGGGGTCTACCAACACTCAAGCAATATGCCTATTCGGAAAGGCCGACGTGGGGTGGTTGTGGCATCGCCGCTTGTCCCATGTCAACATGAGAACTTTGCAAAGTCTTCACAAGGGTGGCCACATTCTTGGACTAAAAGACAATGTTTCTTTTCCAGAGATCGTCTTTGTAGGGCTTGTGTTGAAGGAAAGATGCATGATTCTCCCCATCCGGGCAAGACCATTATTTCATCAACGAGGATTTTGGAACTTCTTCATGTTGATCTCTTTGGTGCCGTGCCTCAACCTAGTCTTGGTGGGAAGAAATATTGTTTGGTGATTGTTGATGACTATTCAAGATTTACTTGGGTTTATTTCTTCAAGACGAAGGATGAAACCCAACAAACCATCATCGACTTTTCCAATATTGTTCAACGCCAATACAATGTCCCTATTTTGGTCATTAGGAGTGATAATGGCTCCGAGTTCAAGAACTACACCTTAAATGAGTTTCTTAGTGAAGAGGGGATTCGTCATCAATATTCCGCTGCATATACCCCTCAACAAAATGGTGTAGCCGAAAGGAAGAACCGGACTCTCATGGATATGGCAAGGTCTATGTTGGCGGAGTTTAAGTCTCCGCTATTCTTATGGGCCGAGGCTATCTCCACGGCGTGTCATTCATCTAACCGGTTATTCTTTCGTGTTGGCAAGAAGTTTACATCTTATGAGATGCTCACCGGCAACAAGCCCAATGTCTCCTACTACCGAGTTTTTGGTTGTAAGTGTTTCTATAAGAACAAAAGTGTTCGTTTGTCTAAATTTGAATCTAAAGCTTTAGAGGGTGTTTTTGTTGGTTACGGTGCCGAATCTCACACCTATAGAGTCTATGACAAGACCGTTGGGAAAGTCATAGAATCTTGTGATGTGAGGTTCGATGAGAATGACGGCTCCCAAGTGGCGCAATTTCATGTTTGTGATGTAGATAATGAGGAACCTCAAGAAGCAATAAGAAGAATGGGGGTTGGTTTCCATCGCCCCATTGAAATCCGTCATGAGCCTCCTCAAGCAAGTCCTAGCTCCACTAATGTGGAGAATCCATCATCACAAGTTGAAGTTGCACCTTCTATGGAAGCAAATGATGCACCTATCCAAGAACAAGTTCAAGGCCCTCCTCAAGTTGACCAAGAGGCTATTCAAGAACCAAGTTCTCCTATTGTCAACACTAGCCAAGGTCAAGACCAAGATCAACCCTCTCCATCTTTTGTTGAAGATGAGCTTCAAGATGATCAAGGTCAACAATCCGGTCAAGACGGGGACTCAAATGATCAAGCCGAAATTCCTCGCATCAATGAGGATATCGAAACCCGTCGTATAGCAAGAGTCAAAAAGGATTGGAGAAGAAAGAGTCTTCATCTAGAGAATATCATTGTTAATGTCAAGAACAAGGTCACCACAAGAAAACAATTGGCAAATTTCAATGAACATCAAGCTCACATCTCTATGGTGGAACCAAAGAAAGTCTTTGAAGCTCTTGAAGATCCGGATTGGTTGGAAGCCATGCATGAAGAACTCAATAACTTCAAGCGCAACAAAGTGTGGAATCTAGTGGAGAAGCCAAAAGATTGCCTCAATGTTATAGGCACCAAGTGGATATTCAAGAACAAGCAAGATGAGCATGGAATGGTTGTGAGGAACAAGGCAAGATTGGTAGCTCAAGGGTACTCTCAAGTTGAAGGCATTGATTTTGGAGAGACCTATGCTCCCGTGGCTCGCCTTGAGTCCATCCGTATCCTTCTTGCATATGCATCACATCATAATTTCAAGTTGCAACAAATGGATGTGAAAAGTGCCTTTCTTAATGGTCCTTTAAAGGAGTTGGTATATGTTAAGCAACCTCCGGGATTTGAGGATCCACACTTCCCTAACCATGTCTACAAACTTGATAAGGCGCTCTATGGTCTCAAACAAGCACCTCGTGCTTGGTATGAGCACCTAAGAGAGCTATTGTTAGACCGTGGCTTTGAAGTGGGGCAAATCGATCCCACTCTTTTTACCAAGAGGGTTAAAGGGGAGCTTTTCATATGCCAACTTTATGTTGATGATATCATATTTGGCTCTTCTAACAAAGCTTTTAATGATGAATTTTCAAAGCTTATGACCGATAGGTTCGAGATGTCCATGATGGGAGAGTTGAAGTACTTCCTTGGTTTTGAGATCAAGCAATTGAGTGGAGGGACCTTTATCTCTCAAGCCAAATATATCCAAGACATGCTCAAGAGGTTCAAGATGCAAAATGCTAAAGAGAAGAAGTTTCCTATGGACACCAAGTGTCATCTTGAACTTAATCCAAAGGGTGATAAGGATGTTGATCAAAAGCTCTATCGTTCTATGATTGGTTCTTTGCTTTATCTTTGTGCATCTAGACCCGATATTGTGTTGAGTGTAGGAGTGTGTGCAAGGTACCAAGCGGCTCCCAAAGAAAGCCACCAAACGGCGGTTCTTCGAATCTTTCGATATTTGGTTCATACCCCAAGGTTTGGTTTGTGGTATCCTAAAGGCTCAACTTTCTCTCTTGCCGGTTACACGGATTCGGATTGGGCCGGTTGCAAGGATGATAGGAAATCAACTTCCGGGGCTTGCCAATTCCTTGGTAGGTCCTTGGTGAGTTGGTCTTCTAAGAAGCAAAATTGCATATCTCTCTCCACCACCGAAGCCGAGTATGTGGCGGCCGCTAGTTGTTGCACTCAATTGTTGTGGATGAGGCAAACTTTAAAGGAATACGGTGTCCATTGTGACAAAGTGCCTCTTTTATGTGACAATGAAAGTGCTATCAAGATTGGTCACAACCCGGTGGAGCACTCAAGAACGAAGCATATTGAGATTCGCTATCACTTCATCCGTGATCACATCATCCGGGGTGACATTGAGCTTGGCTATATTCCCACGAAGATCCAACTTGCCGATATGTTCACGAAGCCACTTGATGAAGCAAGGTTCACTTATTTGAGGCATGAGCTAAATATCATCGATTCGGGGAGCGTCGCTTGACTATCTTGCATACACACCTATTTCTTGACTATCTATTTGGTTTAGGTGTAGGCATGGACATAGGGGGAGTGCGGTCCTAATCCATTGGACTATCCCTCCCCCCATTATGCCGATAGTAAGAACTCATTTTGTCTCTATATGTTCATTTTATGAATTGTGAGCTTAAAATGACGAGTAGTGGCCGTGAACCCAAGATATATCTTCGCGGTGTCACACCACACACTCATACATGGTGGCCTAGGCCACCGCCCTCTTCTTTGTGAAGAGTTGATCTTATTTGGTCTTTTATTGGATTTTATTGCCTATCCGTTGTTCTTTATGGAAAACACGCTCAAATGATGATTCTTATTTGATTTTTGTGCCTCTTACCAAGTTTGAGTGTGAAGTACCATTTCAGTGACTTTGTGTCTTATCCCAGGCCTATCTTATCCCAAAGCTTGCTCTTCTTGCATCCTTCATGTCCAACAAAAAAAAATCCAGCATTTTGAGTTGGTGGGGCCGGATAATCCGGTGCATAAGGCCGGATAATCCGGTCTGACAGAAGTATCCGCCCTAAACCCCGGAATCTCTGGCTCAGGCCGGAGACTCCGGTGTGTTTAGGCCGGATACTCCGGTCCGGCAGTTTCGCAGGGATCTTAAAGGGGATCGGGGTGGGAGTTGTATTCACAACTTCCTCACACCCCCGACCCCCATCCACTCCCCTGCCGCCGCCACCACCTCGAAGTGCTGCTCCGGCTGCTCCCCGCCGCCGGAATCCGCCGTGCCTCCGGCCTCCTCCTCCTCACCGACGCTGGGGACCTTCCTCTCCTCCGTTTGGGCTGCACCATGGACAAAAAGGGTACCCACTCTCTCTCCCTAGGTTTTCTTCTCGATCTAGGTTTGGAGAGTAGTTCCCTTAGTTTTTCTTGGTGCAAAACCTTTTAGATGGCAAGGTGTATCCTAGAAGTAACCCTAGAATTATTTGCACAAAGTTCTTGAACTAAATCGAGGTTTCCCCTCTCAGGGGCCGGATAATCCGGTGTTGCAGGCCGGATTCTCCGGTCTGGACCGGATAATCCGCCCCTGAGGCCGGAAACTCCGGTGTAGATCAAGATTTTAGTGCCCAGAATTCTTTAGTTACTTCTTCTTTTTGTTCCTGGACATGCAAGCTTATCTACATGCTTTCCTACTACTCTGTTTCTCACAGGTGCTCTGAGGACTAAGGCCTCCGTCTCAAATCCTCACAAGGTTTCAAGGAAAGAACGTAGTCAAACAAGGGACAAGCTGTTGTTTGATAGCAGCGCTGGTCGGTTGCGTCAGCAGAGTGCCATAGATGAGGAAGCCACAAGGCATGCTGCCCTAGGTGGGTTCGATGATGAAGAAGAGGCCGAGAGAGCCCATTTTGATTCCTTGACCACAGTTTTGGGTATGGGGAAGCTTGAGTTCCGCCGGATGAGATCTCAGTCCTTCTTTGACTTGCCGCCCAACACCAATGATCCTAACTTTCCAAGGAAAGAGCAGCAGCTGATTATGCATGAGATTTATGCCCGTATTGAGAAACATGTGGTTTGTGAGCAAAAAGTGTTGAGTCTTGATGCCTTGAACTTGAAGCCGTACTTTCAAGAGGCAGTGTGGATTGTTCGGAAGCTTGGTCTTGAGAAGCTTATCTCCACTCAACAAGGCTATGATATTCAGCTTATTCATCAGTTCTTCGCCACAGTTGTTTTTGATCATGATGAAGAAGTCACAATGACTTGGATGACCGGTCCTCACAAGTGCACCTCCAACTTTGTGGAATTTGGACAGTTTTTGGGCTATGTGTTCAAGGGGGCTACTACCCCAGTTGGGAAGAGGATGCATGTGGAAGGGGTCGCCTACAACAAGCGTCGCTTGCGCCCTTTATACTCTGTGGCATCATCGGTTGGCTCTAATCAAGACCTCCTCCCCACCTTCAACATTTTTCTTCGCATGGTTCGGTTTAACCTTGCTCCTCAAGCCGGAAATGTGGATGCCATTCGAGGAGGACTTGTCAATCTCCTTTACCATGCTTACAAGGTTCAACAGGCCGGTCCGAATTGCAAAGGTCAAGAAATTGATGTCATGGATTTCATCAAGTGTGAGTTGCTTTGGGCCATTTTTGAGCATAAGAATCCTTTGTACGCACCATACATCATGAAGCTCATCATTAAGAAGGTGCCTTCCGTTGATGTCTCTCGCCTCACCAAGCATCCCAAGGGCACTCTCCGCCAATTGAGCAAGCATTCCAAGCAGCCGTCTTCCTCTCATGCACCTCCTCCACAATCTAGTGATGAGGAGGCGGCGACCGAGGCCCCAATGCCTAGAAGGAGAAGCAAGAATGCCGACCCTCCATCTTATCTTCAAGGAAGGGCTGAAGTGAATATGGAAGTGAGCAAGCTATCTTGGTGGAAAAGAAAATTGCTTTGCATGGAAGTTGCACTTCACAAGGAGAACCATGGTTCATATGTGAGAGAGAAGCACATCATTGACAACCAACAAATCATGATCAAGGAGTTGCGCAAGCTCAACAATGGTAGTGTCACTCCTCCTCCGGAAGAAGATGAAGATGGGAATCCTATTCTCTCCTCCTCGTCCGCCGAGACTCTCTCATATAGCAAATGGAATGAAGACGTCTTTCCTTGGTCCGATTATGCGGATGTGACCTCTTTGCCATCATCTTCTCGCAACACCGGCAAAGCTCCCATGAACATTTCAGATGAAGACTACAATGGAGAAGGGGATGGTGATGAGGACGGTGAAGACTCCGAGTGATCTCCATGGGTTACGTTAGTAATGCTCTTTTCCCTTTTTGGCGTCTCGATGCCAAAGGGGGAGAAGTAGTTCTATTAGATTCTCTCCGTGGGATTTGCATGGGTCGGACACAAGCATGTGCTTTTTATCATTCTTGTTGCGCTTGTGTCCCTTTATGTTATTTGGAACTTTTATTTGCATCTTATGTGTTGAGAACTATGGATGTTATCTATGTGAGTGTAAGACATATGGATTTCTTATTATGTATGGTTGAGCCTACATTAGTGTGCTATGGTTTATATGGATGTTATCTACATTTGTATGCACAAGGTATGGTTTTATCCTAGACTCAACCTATATTGTGATATGTCCTTTTGGGAAATGTGGTTGTTTCCATATCATGTTGCTATTTGGTTAAGACTTGTCTCTCTATGTGTGTGCTTATGCATTCCAAGGTAATTGTTTATATGCACACATCTAGGGGGAGTATCTCCTTTTGTTAGACATGATATGATCTTGTTTTTTATCGCAAATCCTTGTGTTGTCATCTAACACCAAAAAGGGGGAGATTGAAAGGACATTTTTGTATCCCTTAGTTTTGTGTGTTAGTTAACAACACATGTGATAGTTTTAATCTGGTGTTAAGTGTTTGCAGGTTTTAAATGTGTCCAGCACATGTGCATCTACACCAAAAAGAGAAAAGAAGCTTTTTGGAGCCTTTTAGGCCGGAGTATCCGGTCCCCAGGACCGGAGTCTCCGGACTCAGAGGTTTCTGGCCTCTGTGCAGAAAATGTGCTCAGCCTCTGGTGGGGGCCGGAGTTTCCGGCCCCAGTGACCGGAGTTTCCGCCCCCAGGCCGGAGTTTCCGGCCTCCAGGACCGGAATGTTTGCTGAGCCTCGCTTGGCCGAAAAGATGTTCAGCCCCTGGAGGGGGCCGGAGTATCCGGCCCCAGGAAACCGGAGTTTCCGCCCCAAGGCCGGAGTATCCGGCCACTAGCACCGGATACTCCGGTGTGAAGAGAGCTGCAACGGCTAGTTTTTCAGGGAGGGGTATAAATACCCCTCCACTCTCCTCCAGCCAGTAGCTCGACCAGAATACAAGATCCCCATTGTTGCAAGCTCAAGAATCACTAGATCTCCCAATCCCTCCACCCAAACTTGTTGATCTTTGGAGGATTGAAGGAGAAGGCCCCGATCTACATCTTCACCGAGCCGTTTGTCATTTCCCCCTCATTCACTTGAGGGACCATTGCTAGGGTTTCCACTAGGAAAACCTAGCCCCCTATTGTACTCACTTGATTGTCTTTGTGACAGATTGTAGCTGTTTGGGAGCCCCCAATCCTTTGTGGGTTGTGCCCCAAATCGTTGTTGTAAAGGCTCCGGACTCCGCCTCGAAGGTTTCCGATAGTTGAAGTGAACCAAACCTTTGTGGTGCGGTTCACCGGAGAAGAGGGTGAGGCCTTTGTGGCCGTTGAACCATTGTGTTGGTTCACACCTCTCCAACGAGACGTACTCCCCTAAAAAGGAGGAACTCGGGATTACATCCGTGTCTCCGCGTGCTTTGACTTCGGTTACCTCTATCCTTGTTTACCGCCTTATTATATCGTGCTTAGTTGCTAGCTTGTCATATAGGTAAATTCACCGTAGTTGCATATCTAGAGAATTTACCTTTTGTGTCAAGCCTAAATTGAAAAAGACTAAAATTGGAGTAGCACCTATTCACCCCCCCCCTCTAGGTGTCATACCGATCCTTTCAGCTTCCTCTGTCGGCTCCGGCGGCGGTGGTCGCGCGCGGCGGTGGACCTCGAGGTTGAAGATGGCGAGACACAGCAGTGTCTTCTGTACGCTCTTTTTTTCTTTGCTTGTATGTGCTGTTGTACTGGTTTCGTTTCCGTATGAATACAAGTATGAAAAAGTCAAAAAAAAAAAACAGTGCACGTAGTAAATGTGCATCCCGTGGCACATGTGTCTTGTCTGCCTGCCACCGCCCTCTGAAGCTCTGCTCCGTCGTCCTCCCAGTCTCACGTGGATCAAGAGCATATTTCAGCTGTCGGCGGCGGTGGTGACCAGGTTGAAGTACACGGTGTAGAACTCGTCCTGGAGGCTCCGCAGCGGCTCGAGCAGGAAGTTCCTCTCAGTGCCCCTAGCCGCGAAGCTCAGCGGGTCGTAGGTGCGCAGCGGCGGCGCCTGCGTGAAGCTCGCGGCCTGGCGGAACGCTGCGTCGTTGTCGCCTCTGCTTGTCTGGCAGCCAACCTGGGCCTTGTCGCCGGCGCTGTAGCCGGCTGCGCCGCCCGGGGCCATCACGAAGCACCCTGGCCTGGTGCCAAGCTCCAGGGACACCGAGCCGGGGAGCCCGTCTAGCCCGGGCACGGCATTGAAGAGGGCGTCCGTTCCTGGCTGAAGGGTGACGTTGAGGGAGTCGGTGACCGCCATGCCTGGCTTGTCGAACGGCGCAATCGTCACGTTCGGCCCTGGCAGCGGCAGAACACGGGCACCGGTGCTGTCGGCCAGGAAGGCGTCGACGAAGAACGTGGCGTGCACGCACGCGTCGCTGCCGGCGACGGGCATTTCGTCCATTGTCAGCGTGCCGTCGGTGGAGGACACCGACAAGACGAAGGTCTGCATGCCAGACTGCTGCGTCAGGCTGACGAGCTGCGAGTTGAGCGACTGAGGGAGCGGGACGATCCAGTCGTCGATGGAGGTGGTGTTCCTGGTGTCCACTTCCCACATGCCCGGCGTCAGTCCGTCGTTGGAGTGCTCACTGGCATTCACGGTCTGGTTGCCGTGCGTCAAGCCGGCGAGGAGGTGTGGCCCGAACAGCACTGCTTGGATCGATGCATACTCCAGCCGGTCATCTGAGAAAACAAGACTACCATTTCAGTCTCTTTAAGTTTAGACACCTTACGTTCTGCACAGAAAAGATTCAGACCTTGTCTGAGATTCCTTACCTTTAATTGCCTCGGTTCTTAAGTTGATGGGAAACCGGAGCAGATTCGCAATAAACCAAAGACTGCTGCTCGCTCCTTGAATGCGGTGATAAATCTTGTCTGTTGGTCCCTATGGAAGGAGAGAAACGCAAGGATTTTCAATGGGCTCAGTTCTCCAGCATCGGTGGTTTTCAGTAAGGTGGTCGAAGAAGCGGCGATCTGGATGGCTGCTGGAAAAAATAAGGCGGCGCAGCTAGCACGAAGACCACTGGAACCGGACTAGGTGTTTTCATCCCTTTTGCGCTTGCCCGCGTTTAATCCGCTGTTTGTTTTTGCCCATTCTAGCTGTACATCTTTACAAACTTTGTAACCTACACACTATTCTTTTTTTTTCTTTTTTTTTCAGCGCTGTCTGCTTTTCGTCAAAAACCGGAGCAGCAAGGCATCGTCACCCCAGAGTTTGGTCAATGTGAGGAAACAACCTGCAAGAGAACGACAAGCATGAAGCAAATCTCATTCTGTAAGAAATATCAGTAACATCATTTCACTAGTGAAGTTACCTGCAGATGTCACGTTGAGTATTTGGCCATTCAGAGTTGCCGATGCTCCATCAATGGATGTCCATGACGGGATCCTTACGCTCACCTTTGCTGGTTGAGCATCTCCCTGTATGTACGAGAATGCAAAACAGATGTAAAAAAGATTCAAAATTCTTGAATCCAACTATAACACAAGCTGGTGAGGGTACCATGGCTGAAGGTGTTATTCACAAGTTACCTTAGCAGAAACAGAGATTGTAACTTCAAAGTGAGAATCGGTCGAGAACAGCGGCTTGGCCTGCTGCACCACAATAAGGCCTGCCACTTTCCAGTCAAAAGTGCTCAGTATGTGCTGAACGATGTAGAGCCCCGGTATTTCACCCTCCTCCAGGAAGTATATGGTATCCCCTAACTTTGAGAATGACTCTATCCCTGTCAAATTGTCGATGTAATCTAGATTTCAGAAACAACGGCAGCAGAAACAAGATCACTTCCGCAGGTACTCAAGAATTACCTGTCCCGTAGCAGCACCAGAATGTGTCATTTGGACCTCCCCATCCCCTGGCATCTTTGGGGGGAGGCCTGAAGGGGCGCGCCACTGATGCTCTTGGATCGCCCAGGACCCATTGGAAGAAAATAGATCATGACGCCAGGCTGTGTTCCCCTCTCTGGTTGCCCATGATCCCATTGATGAGCAATCTCTCATAGTGGTCAGCGTACTTGACTTCCTTTGTCCACCTGAACAGGTTTCGGGAGACCTGCAATGCAGAGACAAGGTGGATTCAGAGATTACCTTCCGAAGAATATAATGCGATCAGAGCCATAGAGAACAATAGTTCACCTTGAGCAAGTTGTAGGTGGCACAAGTCTCCTCGTTCGAACTGATTTTGATTTCATCTACTAGTCGCTTCGGGTCATGCCTGGCATGTACAAAAAACTTCCGTTAAGCGATTAATGGCAATGGGAGTAGCCCAGATGGGAAAAAAGTACAAAGAACTTGAGCTGGGAGAAGTCCCAAGGCAGGAATATGGTGATTGGTAAGAACTATCACTTACCAGTGTTCCATGGTAGATGTGCCTCCTGTTGCAAATGTGTGGGAGGAGTTTACTACGTCAAAGAAGAATGTTGCAATGTCCTGTGCCAAGGGTTAGCTTTTTACTCAGTATTTCAGTTCACTCAAGTTACGAAAAGGGATGGATAGAAGTACTGCATCATTTTTTCGTTGCAACTTGAAGAGTAACCCGACATGACAGTGGACAAATAGAGGTTGAATCTTATGACGTTGTTCGTTAGAGTAGGGGTCTTTGTTAACTAGTACTTTAATTTCCAGTTTACCTTGTAAAGATGATCACCGACAACTTCATCTCTCTTTTGTGCACCGATTAGGACAGGAACATGAGTATTAACATGCAACCCTGCTATATCATCATCCTGAAATGAAAAGGTCAACATCACCGAACTGCTGCTTAAGTAGGAAATCTCAAAAATCAAAATGAAGCCCAATGTTCTGACATGAAGGCTGAGTGGCCCGAGGAAGCATGGCTTGTCGAAAAGATGGGCCATCGTTAGGTGCTTCTGATTTTTCTGCAAAGAGATTACAAACAACTCTTAAGAACACCATATATACCACGACCAAAGAGAATTCTACTGAACACTACTAACTGCAATGGCACTGATATTACCGTGATAGTATACAGCTGATACATCACATCGTTCAATCCACCGGTCTCCTCGTTCATTGCTTCCCAGTGCCTCTGAATAGAGTACTTCTGTATAAAATTCTTCACACGTTCACTGAAGTAATCGGTCATCCACACCACCATCTGAAGACCTTTTTCATTCCCAGCCAATATGTACTGATCCAGAAGGACTTGCATAATCTGCCAAAACAGTAAAGTGACACGGCTCACAACACATACATATGACACCTGGTGTGACTTTCTCCGAAGAAACCAAAACACAAAACAAGTTGGATAGAATTCTGTTCTTGTGTAAACCTTGTGAATGGTGTAATACGGTGACCAGGCCTCGGAAAGCTCTTCGTACATGTCGAACATCGTCTCGGGATAAGCTGATAGGTACCCTGTGCCCATCTTCCTCTGGCAGTGGTCGAGGATGTCCACCACCCTGGCCATCTTCTCCCTCAGGGTGTCGTTATGCATGCTTGCCCACATGTGCGCGCTCGCGCTCAAGTAGTGCCCTGCGATCAGACACAAACACAAACAATGTTCTTGCTCAAATGGAGGAATTAACCGAAATGGGGATCTGGACAGATCAGAATTGTGCAATAACTGACCTACAAAATGGCCGCGGAGTTGGCCGTCAGGCGCCTCCCAGCCGCCATAGTGCTTGCCAATGGTAGGCAGGCCGGCCTGCTGCCGGAAGCTCCAGGTGAGGCGGTCGGCGTCGAGGTACAGAAGGTACTCGAGGTTGGTCTGCTGGCCCTGCCAGTACATGGAGCCTGGGTTGAGGCGAACGTCGTGCAGGGATGCCTGGGAGAGGAACTCCTCGGGGCATGGTCGTCGCCACCGCGAGTGAGGCTCCGGTAGAGCGCCAGCCAGTCGAACTCCGCCTTGGAGCCGAGCTTGCGCGGCAGGAGAGCCATCCATGTCGCCTCCTCCGTCGGGTTCAGGTGGGGCAGACCGTCGTTGTGCCTGCCCTGCGTGTCGTTGAACAGCCGGTCCACGCACAGGTGCAGCGCGTGGCGCCCTCCAAGCACAGCAGCAGCAGTGGCATCATGCTTCGCGCCATTGAAAACTACGAGCCTACACTCCACAGACCACAGGTGATTTGGACGCTCACAAGGGAAAGGGAAGGGTGTATATATTGGGCACATAGAGATCAAGAAGAGCCCGGGAGCTCATCATTGACGTGTGGTAACTGAAAACACAGTGCACAGAAGTAATTGTGAAGTGAGGTCTGAGGTGTCAAGAAATGTTTTCTCAAAATACTTGGATAGCTAATAAACTTGACAAATCAAGCATCCACAACACATTGCCTCCAACGACTGAGTTTTTTTAGGGGAGCCTCCAACGACTGAGTGGGTGAATGGGTCAAGGACTGACGATGTGTGGATCCACCCATTCTTTGTAATAAATGTTCAGCCCATCAAGCCTGAGTCCAACTCGGCACAATCCACTTTTTATTTGACAATAAATTATATATATTTGATTAGAACGTATAACATGATTATTGTGTGGCATTTCTGTCTGACTGTTAAAAAGTTAAGTTGAATGGACATCATGAAATAATTTGTATGCTAGTAAATTGGATGACTTATATGACAACTAAAATGAAGCTTCTAATAGTACGCATTCTCTTCAGACAATACCTAATCACCAAAATAGTTCCTCAAAGTTGAGATATTCCCAACTTATCTTCCAGATCTTGTCTGTTTGTACTGTTGAACTTACCGGATTTGCAGGGATGAAACCAACCTAATCATTCAGGTAGTACACGTGCAATAGAGGTACCATGATTGCTAATGTCAGCCTTTCTCAAAATTTGGCCTTTTGCTAGTTCATGAACAAACAAGAAGAATCAATGCCTGCTACAGTACAAGGTACTCTATACTAAGTAACTAAGGTACCCATTTTGAAAATCTCAGCATTTTTAATACACCGAGACAAGATAAGGAAGCAGTTGCAGCTACATGGACAAGGGCTTCCACAACAGCTGACTAATGATGATAATTTTTGTAGCGACATGCAACAAAAGCTTCCACAATAGCTAATGCCAACCATGATCTTGCCAGCATTGTAGGTTCATGATCGGACAAACAAAAGGAATCAATTATAGCTACACACAAACAAGTTTCCACAATAGATAATGGCAGACCTGAATGAAGGATATTGGCATTATTGTTTCATTATGAGACGCACAATAGGAACCATGCAGTTGCATGAATAATAGCTTCAGTTCTAGCAGCTGCTAACCTTTGGTAGGTTTTATGGGGCCTTCCATGAGCACATCACACAGCCTAAGCCCTGAGTTTATCTTGGTGCAACGAGCTACAAGTAGTGATCGAGAGAGAGTGCAAGCTTTCTGTAACAAAAATGGCAACACAAAATATCTCCATCATGGTGAGCAACAGAACATGGTTTATTCACATGCATATGAACTCTAGAGAGAACATGTGAGGTTTAGCTATCAGATTTAGATCTTAGCCACATGCAGCTTTCACTGCCCTGTCTATGCTAAAGACTGAAAATATGTCCAAGTGGGGAATTCTGGTTTACTTTTCCATTACCAACTGTGTGAAAGAACATAATTGAAAAAACGATTTTTTTTTTTTATTTGTCAACAAGGTATTCACTGTGGAACCTAAAGTAAGCAGCAACATGAGATAGCCTGAAATTATGTGTGCACAGTAAAATCTGGAAAGATCATTAGTAGCTAGATCACAGCATCAGCTGCAACTCTACAATCACTGGCGGAGTGTCGGGTGGATCATAGATGGTGTATGTGTATATGTACTGTCGCCAGATTTCTACTAACTCTTAAGTCCAGTTAAATAGGTCAACACCAGATATACTTTTACACTTTCTTTTTTATGAAATGGAGGGAGATGTTTGTAATAACACAAGTGATTACCTTAAGCATGTAATAGGTGATACACCACATTTATGAGGACACTCTGCCAATTTAAATGTACAGCTCCAAAACAGCCCAGTTAGCCCGGGAGTCTGCAAGTGTAACAGTATGTTAAGTTATTGGTAGAGAACTAGAGATGTCTTTTTCAGGTAAGGAGCTTACAAGAGCAATAAGTTACTAGCTCCGTTCCAAAATATAGGATGTTTTGGCAGGTAGCCTACCAAAACATCTTATATTTTGGAACAGAGGTACTACAATATGATATTGGATAAGACATGTTTTAGCACCACAACTGTCATGTACTGAGTTGTGCGTCTGGAAGAGGTTAAAAGGCCAATCCATGTACCGTTGAATCTATCGAAGAAAATGAATGAAGTTTGAACTCTGTTCCTCATCCTTGCTCTTTTCCTCATCCCAATTCCTTCTTCTACCCCTCATCCCCTAAAGTCTCCCCCAAAATCGTGGTAAACCATCTTATCCGCCGAATCTGTTCGTGCTCCCATCCCTGGGACACGACAACAAGCTTACAAGTATGGAGTACTAAGAAGAACTAATTGTGGTTCTTTGCAGCAAATCATCACTGATCCCGTCTGATACCTGAACTCAGAATGAGCAGAGTATAAGATATTTGCCTTTCACTCCTCTCATATTCAACACCCCATTGCTTATCCTGTTAGCAGTACTATCTGCACAAAAACAGCTCTGTCTATCAGCAAAGCTATATGAATAATATAGCGACGATTGTTTCACCAGTAATCTCCACATGTGCAAGCTCCATCTGCTAGTAGATGAAACCGATTTTTGTCCCTGAGAGATATCTCCCTCCCATAAACTTTTGAAACAAACTTCGCAAAATTATGGCAGTCGACACAGATACGAAGATTCTTCATAATCCGGATAGTCAAGCCTGGAGGAGTATTCATCAGTCCAAAAGTTATCGCCAGCTTCTCACTGTGACCAAGAAGCATGCGTTCTTTCTGCTCATCGTCAACATCATGCAGGACACAGCTCAGGTCCGGGACAAAGCCAGCTGCTTTAAGATCAATATACAGCTCTTTTATCTTACAATCTATATCTTTCTTGCTGGGATGGAAACGTTCACTTGAGTGGAAGGTGTGGATAACCTTGTCAAGAATTATCCAGCTCTTCCCTGGTTCTTTGGACACTGTCTTCTCCAGCATTAACTTCCTCACTCTGAAAACATCTTTCCACATTCCAGCAGCAGCATAAATGTTAGAAAGAATCACATAGTTGCCAGCATTTCCTGGCTCCATGTCCAGAAGCTTCTGAGCAACAACCTCACCAACAGAAACGTTAACGTGAGCTCTGCAAGCACCAAGCAATGAACCCCAAATTGCTGGAGTTGGCTCAAATGGCATATTTTCTACCAAATCCAAAGCCTTCCGTAGTCGTCCAGCACGCCCAAGAAGATCAATAACACACCCATAGTGTCCAATGCTGAGGATTTCATTTTGTTCTTTAACTATGAGATCGAATATATCAAGGCCCTCATCAACCAGCCCGCCGTGACTACAACCAGACAATACAGCCAGCAGAGTAACACTATCAGGCTTCACTTTTTCAGTCATAGTTCTGAAGAGCTGAACGACTTCATGCCCTACGCCATGTCTACCATATCCCATAAGCATCGCATTCCAACTGATGGCTGATCTCTGTGGCATGTAGTCAAATACTCTCCTTGAATATAACAGCTTGCCACATTTGGAGTACATATCGATTAAAGAATTCTGTAGAACAACGAAAAAGGGCAACTCTTTACGAAGTATTAGCCCATGAACTTGCTTTCCATAATCCAGGGAGGCCAGCCCAGATAATGAAGTGAGAAGGGTCGTGAAAGTAACATAATTGCATTGCATCCCTGCACTGTACAACTGCCTGAACAAGTCCAAGGCTTCATCATCAAGGCCCAACTGAGCATAGCCAGATATAATGGCAGTACAGGAAACAGTGTCTCTTTCTGGAAGCATGTCAAACACCCTCCGAGCTTCTTGGATATTTCCTGACTTGGCATACATGTCAAGAAGGGAGCTCCCAACAAACATGTGTGACTCAAAATTTGTCTTGGCAGCGAGAGAATGGACTTGCTTGACCTGGTGTATGCTTTGAGGTCCAGAACATGATGTAAGAACAGTTGCCAAAGTGAACTCATTAGGCTTGCATCCTGCCAGTTAAAAGTATAATGGACTGGGTTACATATTTGACATGATGGTAATCGAATACATATCCAATTGGTTCAGATTTCCGGTGCTTAGAAACAAACATACAAAATGGAGGGATGAGTGGATGTCATCATGAAGAAATCAAGAGATACATAACAGGTTGTTGGTAATTGAAGTGGCAATTTGTTTTGTTAAGTTCTGTTACAGGACTGCGGTGCACGAAGATGGATGTGCTATTGTACTAGCTCCTGTTGTATGCACAATAGCGATATATCCATATCAAGGTCTTAATCATGTGTTACGTCAAAGTTATATCGAACTACAGAAATATAGATAATGCACCTAACGAATGTTGGAATATAAATTAGGCACATTGAATATCGAAAATACGACCAGATATCGTGTTATCAAAGTACATGTGGTTTCATTTCACTCCAGCCCATTCCACCAAGTGCACCAAAACAAATGACATCTCCAGAGTGCTTGCGTACATGGTCATTGTCATTCAATTGACTAAGAAAGACATCAGAAGATAGAATGATTGAAATGATTTACCAGCTCTTAGCATCCGGATGAACAGCTCCAGGGCTTCGGCGTGCCGTCCACTCTGCGAGTACCCCGAGATCATGGCCGTCCACGACACCACATTCCGCTCAGGCATCCCGTCGAGCACGTTGCGCGCGTCGTCCAGCGCGCCGCACCTCACGTACATGATGACCAGCCGCGTCCCCAGGTAGACCGGCGGGCGGTACCTCGCCACGACCATGTGCGCGTGCACCTGCCTGCCCTCCCTGAGCGCTCGCCTCTCGACGCAGGCCGTGACGGCGGCGTCGTAGTCGTGGAACCTCGCTTCGGCCCCGGGGACCGCCAAACCCGACGCCATGCCGCGGCGCGCGGGGCGGGAGGCCTTGGCATGCCGGAAAACGCGCGTCACGAGCATGATCCTGCTAGCTGCCTAGCTCCAAGAGCGCCGGGCTCGCGCGGGCATTTTCCCGAGCTCGCGCGCGCCGCCGTCGAGGTAGTGCCGCTCCGCTTCTTAGTGCCTAATGATATCGGCGCTCAGGGCTCGGAGCATCTCAAAGAGGGTACCCAAATGGCCAAATTTAACTGAATACACAAAAACAGAGAAAATATGCATTGTGGCAAGAAGACAGGTCCAACAGCACATAGGATGGATACCCATATTTTAGGGTTATGTTATATGTACATTTTTTCCTCTTAAATACGAATATTCCCAACCCAACCCCAAACCGCAAAATCACGCGCGGGAAAGGCCAACAGCCCGATTCTGATATTCCCCCACTCATCCCCATCTCCGTCGCCCACGCCACCGCACTCTAGAGATTTTGTCACCCGTCCTTGGAGCATCGCTACAACCTCCCCGTTACCCCTCCAACCCCTGTCGGTCCCATGTGTGCCCGGCCCGCCACCACACATGATTCATGTCACGGAGTCTCGTTCAAAATAGACTTTGAGAATGCATATGATAAAGTTAAACGACTCTTTTTTGCAGCAAGTTATGCACATGAAAGGTTTCAATTCAAAGTGGTGCGAATGGATTACAATTTTTTAAGGAGGGAGTGTAGTAATAAGGGTTAACGATGGCATTGGTCACTATTTTCAAACCATAACATGTTTGAGACAAGTGTGCACTAGTCATTTAAGTTACCCATACAAAATAAAGATCTACCGGGCCTATCACTAGTAAAGTCAGCTACATCTTGCCAGAAGGCACAAGTGTTACAACGCTTTGGGTCACATACGAGTACACACATAGATACACACAGGGACGGAGGCATGGCAGAAGGAGGGGGTCAATTGAAGACTAGAATACTTGGAGGGGGCCATATTGTCAATATTTAAAAAAATTAGGGGTCAAACCACATATTACATAGGGGGGTTTTCCTAAAAAATCCAGCGGGGGGGGGGGGGGGGGGGGGGGGGGCGGGCATGGCCCCAGCCCCACCCCTGGCTCCGTCCCTGCATACACAGTAGAGCAAAAGCTTCACAATTGTTTGTATTTACAACATCGCCTAGTACCATACTATTAGCGTGGTGGATGACAGAAAGATTATGAGGTAGGGAGAACTTTTAAAAATGATGCAAGAAACAAAATAGTCCCGAGACATTCATATGATATATGGTTCTAAAATACTTAATTTTATAGTATAATTTTTTTTTGAATATAAGTAGAACCTAAAAATATAAAATTAATGAAGCTTTTGTGACACAGAGAAGTTTAAGGCAATTCCAAAGCTCTGCCATATTTCTTGAAAATCTCCAGTAATTTTATCGATAAAAACTTTTGAATATTCCTTCCTCGATGTATCACGTTTTACTGTGCAACTCGGTCTTGATGACCTTCGTCGCTGAGAAGACCCACCCAAATGTTGTCATCACCATTGGTAAAAGCAATGGCAACTCAATGAGGAGGTAAAACCGTAGGATAGATGACGCGTCTTTCCAATTTTAAGACAATCTCTAAATCTCAATTCTCCACATATGAATAGTGAATAGCTCAAGGTTATCTTGCATGTATTTATGCTTACTATTAACGAAATTATCATGATAATTGGTGTAAAACTAGCAAGATTATTCACATTGAACCTACAAAATGAGTCTCTTTAGTCAAGACAAGAGATGTTCTCAAAAGCTTATTAATCTTGGGCTAATTCATCAATGTAAGCCAATTTATCTCTTATCTTGGTATGACCGGTAAGTTAACAATAAGCGATATGTTGAACATTGTATCTACCACACATGTACACCTCAAAAGCTGATTAATTTCAAACCCGTGATAACTTAGACATTTGCTCTTAGTGACGTTCGGGTCCTGCTTGTGCCTTCAATATCCCAGAACATGGATATTTTCACGAAGGACTACAGACTGCATTATTTCTTGACTTCAGGTACAGTCTTCACATCGCTTGCTCTCCCAAGTTCAGACTGGCGGGAAGTCGCTCCTCCCCTGGCGCGTGGGGGATTCCTTGTTGGATGTATGCCCAAAAGGCAATAAAGTTTAACATCTGATTCATAATTATGCTTCATGATTCTATGCTATAACTTCGGTGACTCCTGAATATGTGATTCAGAGGAAAACCCACTCGCACGTGTAGAGATATGAACAGAATAAGTATACCCTAGTCTTGCCTTTTAGACTAATTCATTGATTGCTCGAGACCACGTTTTCCTGGTCTAGGACATTGTTTATGTCAGCATCAATGAGTGGCATATTGTTGGTGGAAACAGTATGGCTGGGTAGACCCAAATCGTTGATATGCTAAGAAGATTCCAAAGTGTCTTTTTGTCCTTAGTGCAATATCGCAGATGGTTATTATATGACATGTCCTTAGACCATGAGGTTATTGGGGTTATGCATACTGGAAGAATTACTTTGGTACTATCAATGCCATGGCCATAACTGGGTGGCAAAACGGTAGTCACTGGGTGATTACCAAGGTATGCATACATCCTAATGTTCCAAGATGGGAAATTACTCCTCTGTCAAAACAGAGATACTTCTAGGGCCCACTCGGTATGTATGATATCTAATATGTTCTGCAGACAATGCATGATGAAGTTACATCATGTGAGATATCGGATTACAGGAACGAGAAAAGGAAATTTACCGGTAACGAGATAGACAGAGATATAGTGAATCAGGGATTGATTCATGGAAATATCAGGAATACTTTATCTCGGATAATTTCATTATCGTGAGTAATGGGAATGACGAATTAATAATCAACAGTTCAACATAGTGTTATTCGCATAACGGTAGCAGTTATTCAGGTAGCCAATGTATCTAACCCTGACTGGTGATTAGATGGAAACATCTAATTATAGCTACACGTTATCGAACCTGTAGGGTAACACGCTTAAATTAGTTCTAGTTTGTTGTGTATATGATTGGTCTGGATACCGAGAGAGTATCACCGGAATTGTTTCTGTGTGGTAGATAATACCTTTATCAGAGGGATTGGATTATGCAGACACTAGGTGTAATAGAAATAGTTTCTATTACTAGTCGGATTTATTCCGAAGATTTATATAAGAGGGAAATATTTATCCGGAGTATTTTGTCTGTGGACACTGGGTGTCCCAGATCATATAAAAGTGTTTTATATGATAAGTAATTAATTCGGGGAATATTCTGTAAAAGGAAATATTCAAATAAGAATTAATTAGACAAAATATTATTTAATTAAATATTAATTTATTTAATAAATAATTATTAGAAAATATTAAATAAATTAGAGCCACCGAAGGGGGCTGCCAAGTGGGCCCATGGGCCCACTAGGCAGCCGCACCCCCAAGTGGGGGGTGGGCTAAATATGCAAGGGGGGAAGTTCCCCTCCTTAGCCAAACCCTAGATGGGCCAAAAGCCAATGGGGGAGTCGGTTTGGGGGGGAGCCTTGTTGGACAAGGACTCCTCCCCCCCAACCAAATTGGGAGAGGGTAGTTGGAGTCCAACTCCATCTCTCCCCTAGGGCCGACGGTGGAGGCAAGGGCTTGCCCCTTGCCCAAGCCGACTTGGACTAGGGGAAAGGTTTCCCCTTCCCCAAGTCCCTCTACCCCTTGGCCTCCTATATAAACCCCCACCCCCTCTCCTTTGGAGAGACACAAGTTTAGATCTCTTCTAGTTAGATTAGAGGTTTCCTCTCTCCGATTAGATTAGATCTAGATCTAATCTCTCTCTCCTCCTTCTCATGTGTTGAGATCTCCACCTTCATATACACCAGCGGTGAGTGCTTCAAGTGTGGACGGTGAAGCCCTGCTGGACTAGATCAGATGTATACGTGTGGAACTCAAAGGGGTGATCCGTTGAGAAATGGTTGACTCTATCTCACTCTGTTGGATCAAGGCGAGACGCAAGGAGTCTACGATATTCTCTTGGCTAGGCTTAACCGAGAGTGTTCTTCCACAAGCTTCATCAACGTCATCATCGACATCTCTTCCGCTTCATGGTGTCGGTAACGAATTTACAGTTGGATCAAATATGCATGTCTTGTCACTTCTATCTTCATAGTAGATCTTGGAGGTTGTTGCGTAAGTTGTGGCGAATTTTTTTGTTTTCCATGCACGCAACCCAATAGTCCTGCACCCGGACGATCGCGTGCGTTAGAGCATCTCTAGCAGGAGGGACCGTAAACGTGTCGGAACCGAAAAATAACCGCTACTTACGGTTTTTGAGGCAAAAAAATTGACTGAATAGAAAACCGTATACCACCCCGGAATGAAAAAAATTTAGAGGCTGCCAAAAATTTGCCTCGCCAAACCGAAGCTTTTCCGTTTCCGCAGCCGAACCGAGATGCCCTGTATAGTGCGGAAACAGTTGGCGAAGGGAAGTTTCAGCCCGCGTGAGTTCGTTCCCCTTTCCCATCCAGTTGTCGCCACCGATGCCAGCCCTCCACCCTCGATTTCGGCCGTTGCCTGGCCACATGTGCCGGTGGAAAGCCATCACCGAGTCGCCGCCTCCCCGATTGCACCACTCCCATCGTTTTGGGAGTCGTCGCCCCACACGAGTATAGTCCCCGGCCGAATTGCCACCGCCCCCCGGATCCGTCGGTGAGTGCTTTTCCGGTCGATTTAGCTTCATATACCGATGGATTTAGTGTTTACTAGTGTTCTCGTGTGCATTTTAGATGGATTTGAGCCCGTGAGAGCAATTTTTGCTCGAGGACTTGTCCTCGTCTGACGACTCCGATGTAGAGAAGCTGCTCAAGCATCAAATGTTGCTGGTGGTTCTCACCGTGAAGGAGCTCGAGGATCGGAAGAAAAAGAAGCGGCGAGGATCCACCGTCGGCCGCCTTTGCATTACCTATCCGGCTCACATCTTCCGTAGAAGGTACCAAACACGTCGATTCCTCTTCGTAAAAATAGTGGAATCTTGAGAGGTCAATTGTCGCTACTTTACACGTTAGGGGAATGTCGCAGGTTGTATTGGGTTTAGCGCATATCAGAAAATCTCCGCAGCGATGAGGATGATTGCCTACTGCGTTCCGATGAGTATCTTCGCATTGGCGATGATACTACAATCGAGTCAATGCGCATGTTCGTCAAAGTGATAATCCGTCTCTTTGGTCATGTTTATCTTAGAGCACCCAATGAAGAAGACACAATGAGGTTGATGACAGCAAATGAGGCTCGAGGTTGGCCAGGAATGCTAGGTAGTATTGACTGTATGCATTGGATTTGGAAAAACTGCACCAAGGCATGGCACGGGCAATATTGTGGCAAGGGTGGTGAACGGTGATGCAACAATTATGCTTGAGGCCATTGCATCCGAGGATTTGTGGATATTGCATTACTTTTTTGGTTTGCCGGGCACACTCAATGACATCAATGTATTGCATCGGTCTCATTTATTTGCGAGACTAGCTACTGGTGATGCTTCGACTGGCAACTGCACTGTCAATGGGCATGAATACATAAAAGGGTACTATCTTGCCGGCGGTATCTATCCTACTTGGTTTACATCTGTGAAGACCATCTCAAATCCCAGGAATATGTAGGAGGCTGAATTTGCCAAGTGACAAGAGGCATGCCGAAAGGACATTGAGAGAGCCTTTGCTGTTTCGCAATCTAGGGTTGCCGTTGTTCGAGGTCCTGCTCGTTTTTGGGACAAGAAAACCCTTAAGAACATGTTTTTGGGACAAGAAAACCCTTAAGAACATAATGACATGTTGTGTGATTCTTCACAACATGATCATCGAGGATGAGAGGGACTTGCACTTGGAGTTGGTCTATGACAATGTCGGTAGCCGTGTGAAGCCAGCTAGAAACCCAGATCGCAGTCAATCATTCCTTCAGAATTACCGGGAGATTGAGGATGCCAACACCCACAACCAGCTTCAGCACGATCTCATTGAGCACCCGTGGCAGTTGCATGGCAGTAATCTGCCATTTGTATTCATTTAATTTCATTAATGTGTGATTTGAACCATTATTTGCATTCGGCTTGTATTTGGTTATTATTTTATTCATTTGATTTTCATTTCATTTGTAATTTGAACCATTATTGTAATTTGAATTAAGTTTGTATTGTAAAATTAACAATATTTATATTTTAGTTCATATTGGTTTCAAATTTTATTGTCAAATGATCCATATGTGTTGAAATGCTGAAAACATCATGTGTTTTACGGGTTGGAATCTGTTGCAGCCAAACAGAAACCGTAAAGCTGAGCGGTAAAACGGAATATATGATTTACCGCTCAGCTTTACAATTTCTGTTCTACCCGAGCAATTTTCAGCTCTAAAAACACGTTTTCAATTTCGTGGTTTACGGTCACCACTAGAGATGCTCTTAGCTCCGTCAGCATAACCCGCAGATAACGCACATGTACTTAGTCAGATAACGCACATGCACTTAGTCAGTAACGCACGTGTACAAAGTTCAGATTACCACCTATGGCTAACGTTGTGCAAGTTCAATCTCTTGCAGCCCCAGGTTTATCAATCTTCAGGAGCATCAGAAATGGTCAAAACGGACGTAACCAAGTGCCCGTCTGAACTTAAGTAAAGTGTAAACCGCAAAGGCCAGCAATACAACCCCCAACACACACACAAACAAACCCACAAATAGAAAATACAGCTCGTTGCTTTGCCACATTTGAAGAATGCAATCAAGCTACGGAGGTGGAAAACCACAAGGCCTAGTTCACCAAACAATGCTGCTCATATAACCTTAAGATTAGGCAGCCAGCCAGCCAGCCAGCCACTATAGTCAGAGGAATGCTTCAAGAATACATTGGCAAGAACCAGAAACTGCAGTCTCGCTCGCCCGTCTCTGCAGAGATAGCAGCAGGGAAACCTGGTAGTACGACTCGAACCCATCCAGCCCCTTCAGCTCAGCTCCACCCCCCAACAGTATTTCCTATCTCCATTATGTACATCACCTCAAAATTCTGCTGTTGAAACAAGTCCCTGCGCCGCACCGTCTATCATCGGCACCCACAGATCATGTCTTGATTGCTTGCTTGCCCCCATGGCATTCTGCTGTTGCTGTTGCCGTCGCCCACAGCTTATGTTCAGCTTGTTGTCCTGGCTTGCAATATACTGATGTAGCTCAAAGCTCTGTCTTTAGCTTGCTTGCTGGCGGCTGTTGCTGCCCTGTAGAAGACATGAAGATAATCCAAGTCAGTCATGGGATTCGATTTTTCGATCTCATGTAGCATCATTTTGGCCATCGAGACTACGACACCTAAACTAACCAGCTGGTAAATCAGTTAAAAACGTGCAAATCATTAGTTATTTTCTCCAGTTTTTTACGTCTCGGTTTTGCTTTATATAATGACAAGGGGTCTGCTTCAGTCAAAATATCATTATAATCAGAAAATTCTTCTAACCACACTTGGTAAAAAGTTTCAGAATATCGTCATATAAGCAAAACACAATAGCAGGCATAGAATAAACAGAAGCCAGGAAGCTAGATTTACTGTCGCTGTATCGTATCATGACGATTAGGATTAAATGCAAAGAGAACGAATCAAATCAAATTACAAATAGTCAGGCAAAATTAGTGAAATTTTCAATGCGATGAGGTCACAAACAATAGCTCTCCACAGCTGCAACGGCGGGTCGCATGATAAAGGTGATGGCTGGGGTTTGGACAAAGCTTGCTGTATGCCACTTAGCTCTGAGCAAGCACCAGTACATGTAGAAGCTGCAATAATTTCTGGCGAAAAACAGATTCTGCCAGCCGTAATGCAGTACATATATCATCTAGTCAGGAGGGGGGCCTAATGATTTTAATGATCCTTGAACGCTTTCCATGATTGGTCCTGTACCTCCAACAGCACTTGTCCCTCCGAAATGCACTCTGCTTGGATCCAGAGCCTCATATCGATTGCCCCAGATCCAAACGGCAGATCGAGAAGGCTGTTAGGCCTTCTCTTCCTTTTTTCTTTAGTGGCGACGCCAAAAGCAGTACATTCTTGACGAAAACACGGCAACATCACTGCGATGTAAACGATAGAGCTGGCTCCCCAGTTTCTATGACATGAGCCACCAAATCGTCTACAAGCTATAGAATTAGCCTCTTAACAAAGCAATTGGTTCATGCTGCTCCATCTTTAGCTAGAAGGGTAGTCACATGGTATTAGCTATTGTGGAAGTTCTGTGTCATGTAAATTTCGTCTATTCGAACTGCCGGGATTGTGGGAAAATTTGGCTAAATGGCAGGGGTGCATATAAGCTGATGTCAAAATCTAGACAATATAGGTCAGTTTATGTGGGAACTGTATTTGTATATGCAAGGGGGGTGTACGGGTTTAAAAACTCATAGCTGTACATCATGTTATAACATTTGCACCTGAAAAAAATCATACAAAATATGTTCAATGTACACTGTACAAGAAATACAGGATAGCTTTTGTACAGCGGACGTAGTCTTGCATGATTTTGTTCAGACGCTCATGTTCTATGTTCTACATCCATGAATTTCTTTTTTGTGTGTGGAAAGTTAGACGTTTGTGGTACAAGCAACCAGTCCAATGCTACAGATAGTGGAACCGGGGTTAAAGTGATTGTAGCTGGCAGCCTCCATTACAGGAAAGGGGATCCCGGGACATGCAGTGGACAACATACAGAACGGTGGACCCTTCACAGTTGTCCGAGCGGTCAGAAGGGCCAAAGGGACCAGATCTGCATCTACAATCACTTTAACCCCGGCTGCCAGCTACACCAACCAGCTGGGTCCGCTGGTGCCAGAGAGAACAGATCCACCAGACGAACACATCTATGGCCCCTACCACCCAAAATAATGGTGATGATGGCAATAATGATTGAATGAACAACAAATAAAACGAGCAAAGATCCAAGAAATGCATCCACAAATCTTCTGATGGAAGTTACTGTAATCTATGATCAGCGCATTCCTAGTGAATGTTCATTATCATGTAATCTATGATAAACGCATAAATTACTTACAGGACTGCATGTTTCATAAGTTTCATTTTTATTTTTTGCCTAACTTCATTTCTGTACTACAATTGTTTGGCAAAAGGCAATGCTAGTGCTAGGCTATCCGAGATTTATACATCTATTAGCATGTCAACAAGATGCAGCTTAAGCTACTCATAGCACTACATGTTTCCATGACTTTTTGTTTTTGGCCTAACTTGCATTACATTTCAATCGTGTTTGTCAAACGAAGGCTATACGAGAGCCATGCTAGGATATTGATATTTATCATGGCCATAAATAGGCTAGGTATATTGTTCATGCTTTCTTTTCTCAAGCATAGTAATTTCCCTAGTAGATTATATTATCTGCATATTTTGAGCTACACCACACATTTCACGTTCACCTATCTATTTAAACACCCTGGACAGAGAAAGAGACAAAAGCCTGTGGTCCAAGCAAGGGTGAGATACTTGAAGTAAATGACAAGCAACTAAATTCAGTCGGACAATAGGCTAAATGCGTGATCAATAGTTTTACCAGAGCTTGCGAGATCATAGCCGAAGAGAGAGGAACTGGTGCTGCTAAAGACAGGAGGATGAACATCCCCCCTCTTTTCCCACTGTGAAGCTGCTTGTTGTGGATGTGCTAAATCACCATGCCAGAACTGCTGTTGTAGTTGCATGAGATTCCTTGCTCCATGGACGCCCATGTCAGGCCAGCTGACTTGCTCCAAGTCCATTCCACTCTTACAGTTCAAACCTGTTATCCTTCCACACTATAAACACCGTAGTAAGCATTTTAAGATTAACATGTTGGGGAATGAAGAGGAAAGGTGCTGAAGTTCTCAATAGCACAAGTAGTACACTTAAAAATATGCACATGGATGAACTTTTGGCCAGGCGGAATTAAGTACTTTCATCAATTTTACGAGGTAAAGATATAGGTAACAAGTTATAAACATGACAATTTGAACTTTGTTGGTTGTTTTGGAAATGCGACACTGATTCATATATCCTCTCGGCAGTCCCTTTTATATATACCGATATAATTTGTTTAAATGATATCCTTGAGCTTATAACTATTTACTCCAGAGCATCCTCAATTTGTCATTGTTTCACGTTTAAACAATCTATTTTACTAGTAATTTATTATAATCATTTTTTTTCTGTCATGGGTTCAAGTCCTGGAAAGTGGAAACAGCCTCTTGCAGAAATGCAGGGAAAGGCTGCGTACTAAAGACCCAAAGTGGTCGGACCCTTCCCCGGACCCTGCGCAAGCGGGAGCTACTGCACCGGGGCTGCCCTTTTTTATTTTTTTCTCAAGGCAAAACTAAAATATGGAGTAACAGTAAACCAATAGGCCGTTTTCGGGAGAATGCAAATACACACACTTCCTTATGCAATATTTGTGAAACCGTAAAGCTCAGAAAGCAACAGCAAACTGTTAGCATTATTGATTGGCAATTTAACATTCCCCATTTGTTGTGTGCAGTATGATCATTGGTTGGAGGGCAATAACTGGCAGGTACGTATCATAGTGGTAAAGTTGCTTACAATTATTCAACATTTTCCCATTTGTTGTGTGCAGTATGATCATTGGTTGTAGGGCAATACCTGGCAGGTATGTATCATAGTGGTAAAGTTGCTTACAATTATTTAACATTCCCCAGTTTGTTGTGTGCATTATGATCATTGGTTGGAGGGCAATAGCTGGCAGGCACGTATCATATTGGTAAAATTGCTTACAATTGCAGGTTCAGTAAAAACATTTGCTTTCAACCAGACAAGGACAGTAGCATATTTCAATGTCGATGTGGTGGGTGACATAGGATTCTCTGCATATGCTGAATGCCTCGATAGAAATATTGAAAACGAAGCAAAGAAATGCAGGGAAGAGATTCTGGCATTATGCACAAGCCGAGCTATTCAGATTAGGAAAATTTGGCACTGAACTTCACACAAAGTGCAGTTTACAATGATCTACAATGGTAATCTGGAAAAAAAATCTGTTTTGCAAATTGTTTCTAGAAATCCATACAGGCCCAACATGCGGAAAGCTTCAAGATAGAAAAAAAAGATGACAAAATAACGTACCTCTGTAGTCAAAAAGTTGTCTAGCCCACCAAAGTCAACCCTGGGTTTACTGCTGCGAGTCTCATTGACAGGTACTGGACCAAAGTTACAAGAAGAAAACAATTAGAAAGAAACAAAACAATCGGGGAATCTTGCATGTTAAGCCTGCGTGAAATATGTGGCATTCAGGATTTACAGGTCTTACAATGGATAACAATAGTTACCTCGACTTGTCTTTGAAGAGACTGAACATGATTGATGATCTCATCCAATACCAGCGCGGTTCCAGATACCTGATACAACTCACAGATGAGGACATCTCAGTTGCTTAAGTCAAATAATATTCTCTTGTAAAAGGAAATCTCAGTTGCTTAAGTCAACGGTGTTAAGAAAGGAAAATGTGACAACCCACTGAAATTTGACTTCAGACTTGTATTTATGGGCTAAGAGTACCAATATCAATAACTTGTGAGGGATATGGTATAGGTAAGGCAGTACCAAAATTCATGAGGAGTGAAAGGCACTACCAAATCAGATTGCAAGAGCTAAACTGCAGAAGTTGGTGTCTGGTATTCGTTCTACTTATGATGTGTCATTTAGAACATGATCTCGTCAGTTAGGCAGCTGTGCTAAACCGGTGTACCCTCCACAACATGTTCCAGCCAAACATTAGGCCTCTTTGCACCTTTTGACATGATTATTTGTTCAGACTCTTAGTTAACGCAGATGCAACAAAGCGATCAGCTAGCATGTAGGAGTACTCTCAATAGTCCTCACACGAGTTGACCAACACTCTCAATCTTTCACAGCGATTGACACCTCTAAAGCCCAAAAGCTGCGGCCCTCCTGACAGTCAGAAACCACCGAGCCAGGCAAACGGTAGTACACGGTACACCCCAACAACTTTTTCATAAATCCACACATTGATGAAGCATGAAGACCAGCCAACCATCCTCCCCAATGGCAAACCTACCCCGCCGGCATGCACCGCACCTCAAGCTCACAGGCATTGCTTTTGCTTCCACACCCAAACATGCCGACCCATGAGCACATTATTGCGTGCTCATAGGGAGGAAGCGAGATAGCAACGTTCCAAAGGTAGGGGAGGGACTATCTACTCTACGGCGTCCCCAGCGGCCGAACAAGCAACCTCCATTTAGGCTAGCCTCCTCCGGCGCCTTTCGAGGTGGCCGCCACATTCTGCCCAGACAGCCGCCGGCGCGGCCAAAACCCCATCCGCTTCCCCATCGAGCTAGGTGTACGTGCAAGTAACGCAGGCCACATTAGGGTAGCACTACGCCGTGATTGGGCACTGCCACGATTGCGACGAGTGAGCCAAACCACGCGGTCCATACCGAACCAAAAACGCTAGTAGTAGTACACTTGTAATAGTAAAGTTCGAACTCTACACGGCGTTGGACCCAAGCGCGCTAAACTGGCGGTTGGACTAATGTAGAGCTGCTGTTGGAGATGCTCTTACTACAAGCTGTACCACCGAAAGCGGTAAAAAGAAGCACCGAAGGTGTACTTTTCGCACGTAGGAGGCCAAAGTTTTACAGAGGAACAGAGGGCTCTGTCTCTGCCGCTGCTAAAGTTATTACTGTTGGACTGTGGGAAGGAGGTGCAAAACGGAGGGATGAACAGGTGAAAACGGAGGGAGAGGGTGAGAAAGAAAGAAGCTGCACACTGTGGTACCTTGCTGCATCCGGGGACCAGCTCCTTGAGCAGCTCCATCCTCGCATTTATCTTCTCGCGTCTCGCCTGCGATTCATTTTTATTTTTTGCAAAGAGGAAAAATTAGCACGAGAGGAGCCAGAATGGATGAATAATTAAGCGATAATATAATCAGCAACAGAAGCAAACCCCCTGAAAAGGCACCGAAAAGCGACGTCCTAATCGCCAATCATTGCCGCGATTTAGCCCCACGGCCGCAAAATCTAATCTAATCTATGGCTCGGCGATTTAGCGGGGTTTACGCGTGAGGATTTGTCGGGGGTTTAGCGGCGGACGGACTCACCCTCTCGGCGAGGCTATGGCTGTCCGTGGCCTGGCCCCTCCTGGCCCTGACGTGCACGTACCCCAGCTTCTCGTCCTCCCCCGAGTCCTTCTCCTCGCCGCCTCCGGCCGTCGTCTTCCCCTTCTTCGCCGCCTTCCCCTGCAGCAGCGGACAGGCGCACCAAAAACAAGCTTAACGATCAGACTTCGTTTCCGACGAGAACAGGCGGAGGTGCAGCACGGGTACGTACCTTGGAGGCGGGTTCGGCCTTGCGCTTGGCGGCGGAGGGCGGGGGTGGGGACGGGGAGGGGGACGCGAAGGCGGAGAGGCGGGCGGCGCGGTCGACGAGGTTGGGGTCGGAGGGGAACGCGGGCGGCGGCGGCGGCGGTGGCGCCGCGCCCGGGAGCAGGAGCTCTATGGCCTGGGAGGTCGGGAGTCCAAGGAGCGCCGTGAATGAGCCGCCGGTGGAGGCGGGCGCAGGCGCCAGGGCCTGGATCTCGCCCCCGGCAGCGGGGAGCTCCGGCGGCGGCGAGGGGTGGCGCATTGGCGCGGCAGGGTCGGCGGCGGCGTGCGTGTGGATTTGCGTGCCGAAACGGGGGGAGAGCGGGGAGGCGAGGCGGGGGCAGAGCAGTGACGGTATTTATAGGAGTCGGCGTTCGAGAGCGCGTGTGCGGTGTGCTTCGCTTCTGCGTGCTGCCCGTGCTCGACTGCTGGGGGGTCAAAGGGAGAAGAAGAAGAGACGGAGAAAGGAAGGTAGCTGGTTTTTTTTACTGCGGATTCCTTTTTCTTACCGGAGGATTGGACAAGAGAGAGGTCGCGTGTAGAGGTTGGCGTTTTGACCTTTACCATTTTGGGGCAGTGGGTGCTGGACCGGGGACCGTGCGGTGGAGCTGAAGCAGCTTTCGAACTCGCCCGTAAAAGAAACGTTGGAACGCATTTGAAAATCTTTACTACTCCCTCCGTCCAATAACAACTGTCTTAGATTTGTCAAAAAAATGGATGTATGTAGACATGATACATGTATAGGTACATTCACTTTTGTACAAATTTGAGACACTTATTTTAGGACGGAGGGAGTATTAAAGTGAGAGTTCCCCGACCGCGATCGCACGCATATGGGTCAAGCCCAGCAAAAAACTGCTGGCCCTCCCACACCTCGCACGTGCTGCCTCTTCATAAGCGCACACATATGGGAGGAATCCATCTCCGTCTAGGTTCGTTCTTCACCGCCGGCATACGATTGAACTTCTGTGGCGCCGCCTTGCTCCTCTGGAGGAGGAACAGAACCAGCGGCCGATGAATCCCCACCCCAAGCTGCGGGCCGTGCTGTTCGTCGCCTCCCGCTACATGGTCACCGAGCAAGACCCGACGACGAGGCCAAGTGCTCCAGATCGATGCCACCGAGCCTGTCCACCTCGTCTCTCCCAGATCCTCGCGTTGACCTAGCAGGAGGGCCGCCGCCTCCAGGTTGATTCCCCTCCAGTTGATCAGGGAGACGTGCTGCAGCATCAAGGACAGGTTGAATCAAATATTACCTTCCTCTTCATTTTTTTTGAATTTCCATTTCGTTACCGTCTGACCTGTCGACCAGCTAAACGTGCTGCCGACCACCTGTGTTTGTTTCAGGATAGGAATCAGCATTATATCCAACGCTGAAGAGAAGGGCTTGATAACACCCGAGAAGGTGATTCACCACATCTTATTGTTGTCATTCTAAATACACACCCGAAAAGGTCTATTCATGTGCTTTGAGTGTTATCTGTTTATAAAAGGGTATACCATAATTATTAAGAGGGGAAGCCAAACTACCGCTAACATCAGTATTTTTGTAGCAACCACAGGTGTTTCCTTCTGTTGGGAGCTATGGTTGCAGACACACATTGAAAGATCATGCTGTAGAGGTTAGTTTACTGAGATGTACAGACATTCGATTCACATATATTTTCTTTTAACCCTGCTTATCTGTTCTTTCGGTAGCAGCATCAGCTCCCTCACTCTAATCTTCTCATATTGGTTTGCTCTTACTGCAGAACCCATTAACATTTTTCAGTGAAGTTATAACAGAGATTTTCCTCTAGGCATGTTAAGTTACCATCATAGTTCCTCCGGAAAGGTAGATGGGCATCTCCTTTTACATTTTCTTTTCATTCTTAGGAGAGCTGATTTTCTGATTGACAATTGTTACTTCAAAGGTATTTTTGGACAATCTGATTGATGATTCTTCCATATTCTGCAATGTGATTGGTTGAGGCAATTGATAGAAGACTTATATCCTTCACAAGTCTGGGAGTAGTTAAGAACAGAAATTGATGATGGTTGCATGATCTTTATTACATTGATTTGGTATTTCAGTGTCCTGGCTGATCGATGTTGGTGGCACACAGACACACTCTCGTTGAGTTTGAAAGGGTTTCATGATGAGCCAAGTAGATAATATATCGATGTTGCTTGTTGAATTTGAATACTGGCGACCTCCAGGCCAGAATCCTGTTATAGCAATTCAAGTCCAAGGAAAATTGTACAACATGAGCTATGCAGAGAAAAAAGAACATTGTACTCCTTCCGTTATGTAATGTGAGATCAAGAGGTCACTGATGGTGTATGAGAGACATAGTATTCATACAATCATGCCTGATGTTAGTTGCATTTTCTGCAATATTCATTCATCAGTATTGATGGCTTAATTGTTAGGTGACTATTCATTCTGTCAATTACTTCTTCTGCAGTACAACTTTCCTTTCATCCTCTGTTTATCATTCTTGCTTAACCATGTTCTTTACTGCTATTATTAATTACTTCTCCCTTGTTAAACTTAGGATAATGCCAATGGATTTAAAGCGCTACTCCATAAGCTGGACTAAACACTTCATAAGAGTTGTTGGCGACCTCGAGAACAGATTCCCGTAGGTACTTATCTAACTCTGCATTTATTTGTTTTATTCAGTACCCTAGATAAATGCTAGACGTGCTCCTGCCTTCAGTAAGTTGTTAAATTACATTCATGGGTCATTACTGAGGTGCATATGTGAGGTGCCATAAATTGCAAATGTGAGGTCATTTTGTAATGTCATTGCATTATTGTTTCATTATTTCCTTCAGCAAGGTTCTTGGAGCTGTTATAGTTTCTTGAACTAAACACTTTGTGTGCTCTTCTTGTTTACTCAACGATTTGGATGCTATTATATATGCAACGCTTAGGGTATTCCACATGGTATATTGCTGTTCAATTTTGATGTTTCCAGTCATTAATTTGCAGTATGGGGCAGATGACTACTGCTACCTACTCTCCGGATACTTTAGGAGCTGATGATTATTTCGGTGTTATTGCTGATTATACGGCTCAGCAAGAGGGTGTGCCGTCAAAGCGAAGTGGGTATTGTGGTGTGCCTCGCCTTCTAGGAAAGTTTCCTTGATGCAGCTTTCTCCGACCCCAAACATTACACACGAGGATCCCCACTATAGCGAGCACGATGGCGAGCACGAGGACGATATGGAATGAGCAGATTAGAGATTGTCTGGCAAAACAAATAGTGGAAACAACCATGCCCATGTTTAAAAAATTCAAGATCTTCAAAATGTTCATTTATACAATGTCTCAGTTTTTACATCAACGATTTGTCTCTGATCAACATGGCAATCCAGTCCAGTTTGAGAAGGCCAATGGAAGAACATTAAAACAACTCAATTGATATGCTAGAGTTAAAGGGCCATGCACTAGGCTGTCCTGAGTAGTTGTTCTCGAGTATTATTAGATAATGTGATGTCCTCAGTAGTTGTTCTCGAGTATTTTTAGATAATGTTGAGATGTATACTGCATGTATCACAAAGCAGGTTCAATCAGTACGCACGAATATGTAAGAGTTGGCCTATTATTACATGAATGTTATCTGTGTACCTATCTGGTTACTTTTGTTCTCTACTCTGAGTTTCTTGTGTGTCTGATTGTTGGGCTTTATACTTAGTTTTTTCCTTTCCCTGACTACTCATCGGTCCTAATTTCATCACATATTTGGGAGGTGGTGCTATAGATCGCTGCCAATAGACGAGCTGCTATGTCGTGGACAGAGTCGGAAGTATTTTGATGATTTGTTTATGAAATTGGATAATTATTGGTCATGTCTATATATTATTTTTGTGTTATTCCGTGGCAACGCATGGGCATTTAGCTAGTAACAGGTAAAAATAAAAGATTACAATGTAAAATGAAAAGAATACAATCAGATCGAGAAAAGGAAAAGAGGCGGCGACCTTAACCCTAGCCGCAGCCCCAACCCCCACCGTTGTTTGCTTCGTTTAGTCAATGGGTCCTGCCTCCTCTACTTGCCGCTCTGGCGAACGGGAGGGGGAGAGGGAGCTTAGACCTGTGCGGTGCTGTTTAAAGATCTATAAAGTTAGGGTTTGTTTTGATTTGTGTAGCGTCATTGACGAGGTGGTGGAGATGATGGCGCACTACAATAAGGGCTCTCCGGCCTCTCCCTACTTCGTCAACATTTTTAGCGTCGACGAAGGGCCAGTGAGGGTAGATGATGCCAGATATGTTAGATTCTTTTGAATTTTGACAGTTGGTGTGTCGCTCAAGGGAGGCTATTTGTTGGTCTGTGGTGGGACTTTTTCGATCTCTACGTTTGTCTAGGTCCGTGGTAAGATCCGATTTCTCCAACCCTCTCAACTGGTTGTGAAGAAATGCAAGCATGTGCTGCTTGGTGTGTGTCTCCAGCCGATATTTTTTCTAGCGGTTATTTGATCACGTTGTTCGCGACATGAGTGATATTTTTGTGCTACCGGGCAATGCTCCTGCAACAAAGAGAAAAAAAATTAAAAATTTGATGTTGTTGGGGATCGTAGACAGAAAACAAAAAAAGTCCTACCGACGATAGCCATAAACTAGACAGGATCTATACTATGTATACTATGTAGATATACTAATACGGAGGAGATCAGAATACATACCTTGTAGACCGGAAGCGGGATTACGTTCCCGCACAAACGTTGTCGATGGAGACGACGGCGCCGACCTCAGGGTCATGTAGTGGAACAAGACAGCTCCCAGCACCAAACAATGGTGCCTCGCGGTTCCACACAAGTACGGTGTGGATGACGACCTCCGGGCTCCAGATCCAGCAGAGCAGCGGAAGTGGAAGAGTGGATCTACCAGCACGGTGGTGTGCGTATAATAGAGAGACTTTCCTCCCCGTACGCAGCTCCAGAAACGGAACCACGCTCAAGGTAGGAGAGAAGAACAGGGAGAATTGGTGTGAATTTCCAAAGCATGGGGTCCCCTATTTAAAGGAGGAGGAGGGAGGCCATCTCCCTTGGCTAGGCCATGTGGGACTTAGTCCCACATGGCCATGCGCCGGCCAAGGAGGCAGCCGGCCCCATTCGGCCCACCTAGGGCCGCTGGCCCACCTCTTTTTTTTTTCCTTTTTCCTTTTTGGGATTTTCCCCTAATGGGTCTCTAGGCCCATTTAGGTTTAATGCCTTTTAAAATTTTAAATAAATTAAATAAAAATATATTTAATTACTAATAACACTTATTAATATTAAATACATATTATTTAATTCATTCGGACCCCGAAACATATTTCGTTGCCCTCCGATCTCCATCGGACATGTCCGGAACACTTCCAGAGTCTCCGGTTTCTTTTCTCTCTAAATCCAATCTAATCGTCACCCACCCTTAAGTGTGTTACCCCACGGTTCGGGATCACTCCAGACATGATCGAGACACGTTCTCTGATAAATGACTAACAGCGGGATCTGGATACCCATGATAGCCCCTGTGCGTCCACGAATGTCTTTTATCGTTCGAACCTTTTAGACGTCTAGTCTCATCCTTTTGCCTATCGATACTTAGATTGTCCGAGCGTCGTTCCCGGAATCACGATTACCGAGCATGACCCCGTCATCGACAAATCTATCTTTACTCGTCTGTGATATTACATCCCCGTGACCTAGTCACATGCTTGCAAGCTCATTGATGTAATCTCACCGAGTGGGCCCAGAGTATCTATCCTGCTATGTGGATTGGCAATTCCCGCTCTTGATCACTCGCTTCTACTGCTTCCTTCCGATACCCGAAAGTGTCACCTTTATTGTCACGCTATATAAGACATGTCGTTTGATGCGATCAGCCGCATCTTCCAGAAGCAGAGATTTGATATGATCTCACAGTCGAAGTTATGAACACTACGTTTCTATTTTCCTCCCACTTACTCCTTTAGTGAGAAACTCCTTCTCGAGAAAGGTGTCGTTTCTAGCGACGAACGTTTTGCCCACGACTTGGTGGTAGAAGGTGTATCTTATGGTTTCCCACGGATACCCTACAAAGACGACCTTTTCCGATTTCGGTTCGAGTTTGTCAGGCTGCAATTTCTTGACATAAGCCTCCAACCCCAAACTTTCAGGAACGACAGCTTAGGTTTCGTACCATGCCATACCTCATACGGTATCGTTTCCACGGATTTGGATGGAGCCCTATTTAAAATGAATGCGGTTGTTTCTAACGCATATCCCCAAAACGATATGGGCAAGTCGGTGAGAGACATCATAGACCATATGCTATCTAATAAAGTACGATTACGTCGCTCGGACACGCCATTGCGTTGCGGTGTTCCGGCAGGCGTAAGCTGTGGCACAGTTCCACATGCCTTCAGATGTGTGCCAAACTCAAAACTCAAATATTCGCCACCACGATCGGATCGGAGTTGCTTTATTTTCTTGTTGAGTTGATTTTCAACCTCACTCTGAAATTCTTTGAACTTTTTAAAAGTTTCTGACTTGTGTTTCATTAACTAGATATACACGTATCTACTCAAGTCATCAGTGAAGGTCACAAAGTAACGATAACCATTGCGTGTCGATACGTTCATTGGGCCGCACATATCTGTATGTATAACTCCCAATAATTCTGACGCCCGTTCAACGAAATCATTGAACGGTGACCTAGTCATCTTGCCCATAAGGCATGGTTCGCAAGTGTCAAGAGATCCAAAATCTAATGACTCCAAAAGTCCAGCTGAGTGGAGTTTCTTCATGCGCTTTACACCAATATGACCAAGTCGGCAATGCCACATATACATAGTGGTATCATTACTAATTCTAATCCTTTTGGCATCTATGCTATGGATGTGTGTGCTACGATCGAGATTCAACAAGAATAAACCATTATTCACAGGAGCATCAACATAAAAGATATCATTCATCGAAATAGCACAACCACTTGATACTGAATTGAACGAATATCCGTCTTGCAACAAGCAAGAACTACTTATAATGTTTACACTCAGAGCTGGTACAAAATAACATTTATTCAAAACCAAAACTAATCCCGATGGTAGATGCAGAGGGAGCGTGCCGATGTCCATCACGTCAACTCTTGATCCATTGCCGACGCGCATCATCACCTCGTCCTTCGCCAGGCGCCGACTATTCCACAACTCCACCTGTGAGTTACAAATATGAGCAACAGAGCCGGTATCAAATTGATGGCTACGTGTTGGTGAACCCCAAGAGGAAGGTTATGATGTAGACAGCAGAAGTTTTCCCTTGAGAAATCTACCCAAGGTTATCAATCCAGTAGGACTTGATGATCTATCGGAAGGTTGTTGATGTTGACTCCCCCTGGCGCTAGGGAGCTTGCACCAACGTGGAATCTGCACAGACACAAACCAGAACTTTGCCCAACACGAAACAGAGAGGTTGTCAATCTCTCCGGTCTTGCAGAAACAAAGAGTTAAACGTATGGTGTGGAAAACAGCAGGAAAAATAGCAAGTAACAGGAAACAGATGATTGCAGCAGGTTGTGTAAACAGTATGAGGAAATTGGATCAGGGTCCACAGTTCACTAGTGGTGTCTCTCTCAGAACAGATAACTAGCATGTTGGGTAAACAAATTACAGCTAGGCAATTGACAAATAGAGAGGGCATAACAATGCAATACATGCCAAGATGTCTACTATGAAATCTAGTTGGGCATTACAACAAAGTACATAGACCGTTATTCCAACAGCATCTATGCCTAAATAATCCACCTTCAAGGCAGCATCCGCATCCCATTCAGTATTAAGTTGCTAACAACAGATTATTGCATGAAGTAAAGTGTGTAATGTAATCAATACAAGTGCCCTTGGACACTGCACCAATGTTTTATCCCTAGTAGCAACAGCACATATACCATCTTAGACCTTTCTGTCACTGATCCAGATATCTAGAGACTGAACCCACTATCGAGCATAAATACCCCCTCTTGGAGTCACAAGCATCTACTTGGCCAAAGCATCTACTAGCAACGGAGAGCATGCAAGATCAAGAGCACATACATAAACAACTTGAATAAACATGGTATCAATATTCATCGGATCCCAGCAAACACAACATCTAACATTACAATAAGATGATCTTGATCATGTTAGGCAGCTCACAAGATCTAAACATGGAGGCACAAGGTAGAGAGACAACCATCTAGCTACTGCTATGGACCCGTAGTCCAGGGGTGGACTACTCACGCATCACTCCGGAGGCAGGCATGGTGATGTAAAGCCCTCCGGTGATGATCTCCCCTCCGGCAGGGTGCCGGGAAGAGCTTCAGAACTCCTCCGATCTGAGATTGACGATGACGGCCGCGACGGAACTTTTCGTGGAATATGATCGACCGTAATAGGGTTTTCACGTCGCGGAGAATATATAGGCGAAGAGGCGGCGTCGGTGGCCGAGGGGGGCCACCACGCCATAGGGGGGCGCGGGCCCACCCTGGGCCGCGCCCTAGTGTGGCGTGGCCCCCTGGTGGGTCTGCTCCGACTCCCCTTTGGACTCCGTGATCTCCTCGTGATATTATTGACGATGTCTTTTGTTTCGTCCAATTCCGAGAATATTTCCTTAATAGATTTTCTGAAACCAAAAACAGCAGAAAACAGGGAACTGACACTGTGGCATCTTGTTAATAGGTTAGTCCCAGAAATGCATAAAAATGATATAAAGTGTAACCAAAACATGTAGCAATTGATATAATAACAGCATGGAACATCAAAAATTATAGATACGTTTGAGACGTATCAAGCATCCCCAAGCTTAGTTCCTGCTCGTCCTCGAGTAGGTAAACGATAAAAACAGATAATTTTTGAAGTGACATGCTACCAACACAATCTTTGATCAAATAACAATGTAATGCACATGATTTGAATGAAGTGATCCAAGCCAATGGTCTATAGTTTGCAAGCAAGTAAATAAAGAGTAAACATAAGTGATCACACAAGTGCAAACTTTCATGAATAACACTATAAAACATTTAGAGATATAATAGTCTAACATAATAGTTAGTTCACAGCAGCAATAATTCTCAACATGAAAGTGTTTGTATCAACATAAAGGAAGATAATAGCTTCAGCTTTTGCTTCAACTTTCAACATGTATATCATATAGATAATGTCAATGCAAAGAATATGATCAACCAAACACAAAGTTATGTAAAAACTGTTATACTGAAGTTGACAATGATGTTTGCTTAAGTAGACAGAAAGAAGTGGGAAAACTGACTCAACATAAAAGTAAAAGAATGGCCTTTCGCAGAGGGAAGCAGGGATTAACATCATGTGCTAGAGCTGTAGTTCCCGAAGGCATATAGAGAGCATAAAATATTGTTTTGTAAGGTAATGGTGTATACAGGTGTCAACAAATCAAATAGCAGGTACTTGTCATCTTCCATGGCTAACTAACTTTTAGAGCGGTTCTGAGAGTTGTTAGGACTGCACTTGTAACAAGCACTTATTGGTGACACTCCTCCCAACCATTTACTTTCCACAAACCATGGAACATCAAAAATTATAGATACGTTTGAGACGTATCACAAATACCCAAGTATTACTACGGGCGCATGTAAGGTACACATCAATAACATGTATATCACATATACTTTTCTCTCTTCCGACAATCTTGCCGGCCTTCTTGTCTTCCAGGTACTTGGGTCAGCTGCGCTTCCTGTGACCGTCTCCCTTACAGTAGAAGCACTCCACGCCGGGTTTGGGACCAGATTTGGAAGTTTTAGGCTTAGCAACCTGTTTGCCATCCTTCTTGAACTTCCAGGTCTTCTTACCCTTCCCGCCAGACTTCTTGAAATCGACGGTCTTGTTGACCATCAATAGCGTGTGCTCCTTCTTGACCTCCACCTCAGCAGTTTTCAACATCACGAACACCTCAGAGAGGGTCTTCGCCATGCCGTGCATGTTATAGTTCATGACGAATCCCTTAAAGCTAGGGGGCAGCGACTGCAGCACCCTATCAATTGCCAGTTCATCTGGAATCTTGCATTCCAGAGCATTCAGGCGTTGAACGTAGCCAAACATCTTGACCATGTGCTTAGAGACACTGTTGTGCTCTTCCATCTTGGCTGAGAAGATGAGCTCAGAAGCTTCATACCTGTCAGCCATGGCCTGCGGCGCACCCTTGAGATCAGTAATTATCTCAAAGGCACTCATCTTCTCAAAGCGCTTTTGCAGATCAGCTTCCATGGCATAGAGCATGCCACTCTGGACGAAGGAGGAGTCTTCCACCTTGGTCTGATAAGCCTTCTTCTCATTTTCGGTGGCGGTTTCTATAGGAGCGTCACCTATGGCGGCTTCGATCATGTAGCCGACCTTGTGGGGAGTGAGGAGGATCCTCAGGTTGCGGAATCAGGACATGAAGTTCGACCCATTGGTCTTAAGCTTCTCTTTCTCAAGGAACAGGCCTAGGTTAAAGGTGGGGCGAGACATCTACAATGAAATTTGCAAAACATAAGACGTTTGTTCATAATAAAATACGGGTTCAAGTTTTTCAAAATAAAACTACTAGAACTCCCACTCAAGACGAGTATCCCTCGCATCCTCTTAGTGATTACACAACCCCCATTCATTACACTACCCCCATCGATCAGGCAGATAGCATAACTTCAAAGGTAGACATCGTATATCGATCACATCACCGCATGCGACTCATGCTTAACCTTTCGGTACTTGTGTTCCGAGGCCATGTATGTACATGCTAGGCTCGCCATAACACCCTCTGACGTATTTGCGTGTGCAACGTGGCTTACACCCACTGTATGCGAACGAAGAGACGAGTGTAACCGCAATGCGGCGTACCCCGTAACGTAGAACTTTATTGGTGGTGCACGACAGAGGGAGAACACTATTATCGGAATTTTGGGAGGGATCATCTTATATTACTACCGACGTGTAACTAATATATAGACATATATATATATATATACATACATACATAATATAAGATGCACACAATCTACATAACATCTAAAATGAAATGTAATGCGACATGATATGGTCTCCTCCGCGCCGATGGTCTCCTTCGCACCGATAGTTTATAAACAATTTAATAAACCTACCTTGACCATATCACATTGCCCCTGCAAAATAAAGTTAGACGCTTTCTACTTTATCTTTTGCATGTTTTACGTGGCCGCTAGGGTTTCCGCACAAGAACCGTTTCTTACCTACGAAAACAACCACAACAGCGATAAGACAACCCATTTGAAAATAACAGGTAAAAAGAGAAGATTACAATGTAGAAAGAAAAGAAAAAGAGGCGGCGACCTTAACCCAAGCCATGGCCGCCTCCATTGTTTGCTTCGTCTTCGGCTTCCTCATCGCCGAAAGTACATCGATGGGCCCCACCTCCTCTGCTTGCCGCTCTGGCTATGGGAGGGGGTGAGGGAGCTCCGACCTGTGTGGCGCTGTTTAAAGATCGATAAAGTTGGAGTTTTGTTTTGATTTTTGTAGCGACATTGACGAGGTGGTGGAGATGATGACGCACTACAATAAGGTCTCTCCGGCCTCTCCCTACCTCGTCAAGATTTCTGGCGCCGGCGAAGGGCCAGTGAGGGTAGATGATGCCAGATATGTTAGATTGTTTTGAATTTTGGCATTTTTTTACAAGAATTTTGACATTTGGTGTGTCGTTCAAGGGAAGCTATTCGTTGGTCTGTTGTGGGACTTTTTCGATCTTTACGTTTGTCTGGGTCTATGGTAGGATCCGGTTTCTCCAAGCCTCTCAACTCCAACCCTCTCAACTACTCCCTCCGTTCCTAAATATAAGATGGTTTAGATGTGGTACATGTTGTCTAGATACATACACAAATGAATGAACATACACATGTAACATGTGTATGTAGACAAAGTCTAAAACATCTTATATTTGGGAACGGAGGGAGTAGTTATGAAGAAATACAAGCATGTGCTGCATGGTGTGTGTCACCGGCCGATATTTTTCCAGCGATTATTTGATCTCGTTGTTCGCGACATGAGTGATGTTTGTGTGCTCCCAGGCAGTGCTCCTGCAGTAAAGAGAAAAAAAATTAAAAATTTGTTGTAACACAAATAACTATCAAAAACATCATGGGCGTAGAATGAATGTTCATTACCATAGGAAAGTTTCGAAAGATAATGTTGATGTTTGCAGGCTGTACAAAAATAACAAGCATCGGGTGTGAAACAAAGGCAAATTAAAAAACGTAGAAACATGCGCATACTTCGTATTTTTCACGGGTCAATTTCTTTTGAATTATTTTTGTGCAAATGAATGTGTTAAACACACATGTAAACCACTACGTTTATGATTTTTCTTGTTATCTCTGGACAAAGGAACAAATTTTAAAATTCATTTTTTTTTCACCTGGAGCATAGGTGCTCAGGATCCAAAACGACTTTTCGTCCGCGACCGCAACAGTGGCAATTGCAGTTTTCAAAGCGTTGGATTGGCGAAGATATGTGTGCTCTGCAAATGTTCTACGTGGACCGGTTTTCGCCCGCAACTATATACTTCTTCAGGAAAAAAAAATTAGCGCACCTCCACTGAACTTCCACGCGTCAGTTTGCGCGGCTGCACGTTTAGCAGTAGCACCCGATGCTAAGGGCATCTCCAGCCGTTTGGTCCCCTGGCCGAAAAACATTTGCCTGGGGGATGCCGGCGTTATTTGATGTCCTGGGTTCGGCGTTTTCCCAGCCATGACCAAACCCAGATTTGGACCGAAAAATTAAAAAAAAAACAATTGGATGAAATTCATCAAACATAAGCGAAATTCGTTAAACTTAGGCGAAATTCATACTATATAGGCGAATTTCGCATTGTTCATTACATAATATAAACTTAAAATCTAAACTTAAACTAAAACACGGCGATCTACATGCCTAGATGGCTGTAGAACGCCGTGTAGTCACCGCCGCCGTCGTCGTCGTCGTCGCTCGGTGGCGCGCCACAGCCGAAGTGGCTCGGACCGGCCTCCTCGTTGTTAGCGCCGCCGTCGAACCACCCTGGCGCGCCGTCGTCGTCGCTGTCGTCGAGGACGATCACCTCGCCGCTCGCCTGACGAGGTGGAGTAGGAGGCCGGCGTGCGGCGGCGCGACGGTGGTTGGCCGCTGCCTCGTCGAGAAGGCGCCGCTGGAGCGCAATCTCCTCCTGGGCGTGCTGGTTGCGCGACCAGACGAAGATAAACTCGTCCGAGTACTCCTCGGCGGCGACCATGGGCGACGCGACGTCCTGCATAGAGGCGGTGACGGTGTTCTGCTCGCCAGGGAATTCCTCGCCGTCGTCCGGCGCCTCCGCCTTGATGGCCGCCCAGACGTACTGCGGTGGCGCCGCCCACTCTACCGGCGCCTTCTTCTTCTTGGAGGTGGCGCCGCCGGTGCCAGGCTCCTTCTTGGGCCTGACGAGGCGAAGGTGGCCTCGGGGCGGCGATGGTGTGCCTTGCCACGGCAAGATGGGGGGGGGGGAGGGATAAAATAACGCTGGGGAGGCGGGACGGTGGACGACGAAGCGTTTTCCCACCCGTGATTCCGCGCCATTTCGCCTATCTCGCTGACAGCGCTGGCCCACATTCTTTTTCGCGCCATTTCGCCCCCCCAGGCCGAACCCGGTGGGCTGAGTTTGGCCTGGGAGCGCCGGCGCTATTTTCCGCTGATCCGGCGCTATTTGGACTCCTGGGGGCGACTGGGTGAAAAACGACGCTCCCAGGCCATTTCGACGCTTTTTTTTAGACCCTGGGAACGGCTGGAGATGCCCTAACCAAGCACGCACGTGGGAGACTGTGTGTGCACCCCGCGGAGTCGTGGTGGCACGAAACAATGTCGAGGAGTCAAAAGCCCATGTGCCGCTGTTTTCTTTCGGCATCTTCATTCACTGTTTGCGTCAACTCAACGTCCGGGGCTGCCGACGGACGGCGGCAGCACGGCCACTTTTCATCACGGGGGGAGGGAGAGATTCGGAAGCCTTCTTCCGTCCATCGGTACGTCCGGTGCGCGCACGCTTGAGCACGAGCTGTCCGGCCCAGTACACGTCAGCTATAACTGGAGCCGCAGCCTGCCATGCACGTCTTGGCCCGCCGATACATGCGCCGAAGAGAGTCCACACGTCTTTTTTTTCCTTTCTCTTTTGAGAAACCGAACCCACACGTGCGCCACCAAACAGGCTCTTCTACGAGCTCCAAAGGGCTTGCTTCCTTTTTAATCCTTGCGCTCGGGCCCTTAACAAGGAGGTTTTCATGGCTGATCCAACGCGTTGCCTTTTGTTTACTCCATCATTCCTATTCAGATGGCGCATACGTTTTTTGGATATCTATGTTTGACTATTAATTTGATTGACGAAACATTTAGTATGTATCACAAATACCATATAATTGAGTTTGTATTTGAACAAATATTTTAATGCTAAAACTTTTTATAAGGCATATGTTTTATTATTCAAATTATAGCCATCAAGTTGAAACACGAAAACAAGAACAACTCATGCATTGGGTACGTACTAAGAACCTTTTGACCCGACGGGCCTTCGTAGCGTTTCTGCCTCTGCGCTGAAACCCAACCACTTGCTCCCGTTTTGACCCAATAATTATATACTTCCACGCAAAATTTTACAAGATTTACTTATGGACGCATCGTGGAATGAACACATTAGTCGTGATTCCCGTGGCAGTTCCTAAAATATCTCTTGTAGCAAATTATGTAAGATTTTGCGCGTAAGTGTGGGATTATTGATTTTGACCCATAGGATTATGTTCCCCATTTTGTTTTACTCAGGAAAATCCATTCCCCACTTTGTGTTGCCTCCGTTACTCTCATATTGTAGTACGAGTTTTGGACCTTTACAAAACAAGGTCAAGTAATACGTGCATTGCCTTCTGGAGAGAAAGCAAAAGCGCTCAGCTCATTGCAATGTTTTTTTTTTACAAAATTAGTTTTCCAACCCCTTGGGAACGTTTAAAACAAAAATTAGTACTCCCTCCGATCCATATTAGTGGGCATAGCTTTGTCTAAATTCATATGTATCTAGTTAAATATTTAGACTAGATACATGTGTATCTAGAAAAACTTGTGCCCACTAATATGGATCGGAGGGAGTATAAGAAGATTATAGGAAAGCACTATGGAAACAACAATTACACTTGTGTGTAAAAATAAGGACTCTATTAAGTGCAGAAATAACCTAAGAGTATGTTAAGATTAGCAATTGTTAGGTGACAATCGAGCAAGGCAATTTTATATGAAATAATCACATGAGTAAAAGATGTAAGGTAGAAATTGTAAGGCGGAGACTACATCATGAATGTTGATGAATGGTAGGATTTTTCGGAACCAAGTACAGTGTGCGTATGACCACGTACTGAAACCCTCATAACCCCCGAAAATAGGATTTTGCATGTTTTACCAATAAAAAGCATTGTCAACTAGTACTCTAGAAAGCTCCATTAAGTTATTGGTAATGTACATGCTAAAATGCTCTCCCAAGATATATTTTAAACATTTGAGTGAACTAGATACCACATATAACATAATACATTACATCAAGTGACACAAATAAATTGTAGAGATTGATGTACCTTTTGCTTTCCATATGTTTAGGGTGAATACACATAGAAATATGACTTAAATGTCCCAGACTAAATACTAAAATAAAATATTTCCACTAGAAAATTTGATTCAAACTCGTGTTTTGCTATTATTAGTTTGCCTGAGACTTTCGGATGTCCAAGTCCATTTTCTGAAAATTGCACTTCTAGTTTGTGAATAGTACGTGTGACTTGGTGAAAAGTTCTAGGATGCATTTTCACTAACTGAAGTTGCACTTTTGGAATGCTTAGACATAAGATCTCGTTCGACTTAGATGTAGCTAGACTCTTTAAATTGTTCCCATAAAAATTCTAATGATGTAAACTGTATGGCAAAAGCCATGGTATCTTCATATTGAGGATCATAATTAAGCTTTTGGCTTTGACAGTTATATATAATAGAAAATACTAGCAGTTAAGATAGTATATTGAATGATGCTTCTAGTCGAAAATAGTAAATTTAAATGCATAGAGAGTTATCAACAAGGAAAAAAGTTTAGTATAAACTAGACTAGATGACGGGGCTCGCCTTTGTAACAGCCCGGAGTTTAAAAACCTAAAAACCCGAGTAAAATTTTCGCTTTTGTGTTGCATTGCATCATGGCATCCAATTTAAACTTGCTAAACAACACACAAATGGATTTGGCAACATTTAAAAACCAAATGCCAAACTTGTTTCAACCAATTTCAAAACAGAAAGGCACTCAACTTGCAAAACAAAATACTTTGACATCGTATATTTGTCAAGGAAGTTTCTAGAGTTCAAAAACAATATTTTGAACTTGCTCCAAAATGTATTAAAGGAGCAACCCTTTTGAATTTGAGCAAAATGCTTATATCAAACCCTATGAACAAAGATTGTCCAAACTATTTTATTTTACAACACCAATTTTTGTGGTGCTTCTACATGTTATGGGGAAGCTCCATGAATTTTCTCGTATTTTTCTAAATTGTCTAAGTGCCCCATTTAAATCTCCAAAGTGCTACTGGTTTTGAAAAGGTTTTAAAAAGAAATGAAGAAGGACCTATCCATGATGAATTTGGAACTGCTAGGGACCTTTTTGTAAATCGGTCATCTTCTTCGCTGTAGCGACCGAGCTCGAGCTCGCGTCGAACCCGCTCGCCGCCTGCCCTTCTGGCTCGCTACTGCCCACGTGAAGAGGGGAAGAGCACCCCTAGGCTCCCATCCCCATTTCTCCCTCGCTCACCTGCCCCCTCCTCTCTCCATTTTTCTCTCCCGCGAGGAAACCGAGCCGCCAGGGCTGCCGTCGTCGCCGCCGTGGATTGAAGCCTCCCCGAGCGAATCGAAGCACACCATCCACTCCGCCGCGTCGCCCGCTCCGTCTCCGCCCAAGGAATCGAGCTGAGAAGCGGTACCTTGACCGTGCCGTCTGATCCCTCTCCGACCAGCGCCGCAGCTCCACCGCACGATTCCGTCGTCGTCGCGCCTCCTCTGGCCACCCCGACCTCCCCAACATGTTCGTGGTGAGCCCCTGGCCTTGCTGGCCTCTCTCCCCTCTCCCCTCCCTCGCTGGATCGTGCTCTGGTCGCCGAAGCCGTGCTCGCCGCCGTCGGCAGTCACCGCCGTCCGCGACACGAACGACACTGAACTTGGTTTCAGTTTCGTCAGTTAAGCAAGGACGTTTTAACCTCAAATAGGCACGGATCCGTAGTCTAACACCAGCACCGATCCGTCCCATTGGCTAGCACGGCCACGATCCCTCCATGCGCAGCGTCGCGAGTTCGATTCCTCACGGACGCGCGGGGCGCCCCTTTTTCTTTCATTTTTCCCTCGCACGCCCGGCCGTGGAGACGGCCTAAGCCGGGCTGCGGGCTGGTTTTCTCGGGCCCCAAACCGGCCGTGGGATCGGCCCAGGCTGGGCTAAAGGCCGGTGGGCTCTGCCACCGAGCCGGCCTTTCAGCCGGCCCAAGCCGGGCAGAAGGCCGGACCCCTCTGTGTGCAGGCCGGCCTGGCAACCGGCCCAGGCTGGGCTGGAGGCCGGGCTGCCTGTCTTTTTTTTTTTTGGAGTTTCTTTTTCTTTTCCCCTCTAGCGCAATGCTTCCGGCTACTCCCTCACGCCGTAGGAAAATCGAACCACGATGATTCCTACTAGTTCCTCTCTCCCTTTCGAGTCGAGTAAATAAAATATTTATCATTGGAAGTAAAATAACCAAAAGTAAATATTTAAAAAGAGGAATTATAAAAGTAATAACTTTCTATCGGGACCTCCAAAAATATGTTCCTTATACCAAAACGTTCAGAAAATTGTGAACTATCCAGAATCATCATCATCATGCATAATTGATCACAATTACAATAATGTGCTCTAGTAGTAATTATAATCACTAAGTTTAAATATGGGGTTTATTCCAAATAATGTCATAAATATAATGGGGACCCCATTTAACCTGTTGATCATGTTCAATGCTTCTAGGGTGCATTCAAAATGTCATATCATCATTTTTGTATGCATTGCACAATTGCCATGTGTTGATTGTTGTTTCTGCTTTCCGGTGTTGTTTGCTCTCCGGTAGATCACGAGTTCAGAGTTGAGCATCATTACTCCGACGAGCAGTTTGACTCCTCCGCTCAACAAGGCAAGCGTAACCCCCCTCTGAGCATATCTTATCCTATTTTCCGCAAATATTTTCTCCACTATAATATTGCATGCGGTTCCAAATGTCAATTTATTGGATTAGAGTTTCCTATAGTTGCATTATAATTCCAATGCCATTACCTGTTTTCCCTCCTATTAACCATAGGTTTGTATTGTTGGCCCGAGATATCTACTATGCTATGTTGATGCTTAGCCATGCTTAGTACTTGCATAGCAGTGCGATGGTTACTTCTTGTTGGAAACAGGTGATGAGATGAGTATGATGGTGGAGAAATTGTGGTGACGGATAATAAAATGCTAAAAGGTGGGGATGAGAGGCCACTGTGGTTGTGGTGTTTTGTCTCGTTCTCGCCGCCTAGGTGTGAGTTCTGTACCTCTTGAACCAAGACGAGCGTGCAACCATGCGTGAGGCCTATGCAATTGCAGGAACCCTCATAGACTAAATAACTCGAGCGGGGCTAGCCAGGGTCCTCTAGTTCGGGCTTCCATTTGCGCGTGCGTGATGATGGTGGTATGAACTGAGATGAGGATGGTGGTGTTAGGAAAATGAGTGGCCGTGGGGCGGGGTGTTGCAGGCACCTGGCAGTCCTGCCGCCACTGATGATCCTGGAAAGTCCTTAATGAGGGAGAAGTCGACACCGCTCCCACCCAGCCGGCTTTCCAAGGAAGAGAGCTAATTGTACAGGTAATGGGCTGGACGGTACGCGTGGCGAAGGAGCTGGGGCCCCTCGGGACTCCGGGGACTTCCACTTTGTACACCCCTGCAGGGATAAATCTTTTCGAAAAGCCGTGTCCGCGGTTATGGACGACTTGGGAATGGACGATGATCATAGAATAACTGGAACGGAATGATTAAAAATTTGAGTACTAAAGGTACTACTAATAACCAAGGTTGTCTTCCTCGAGGGTGATTCGGGGAGGTGCCTAGTAGATAGGTAATGAAAATGGTGATGGTTATGATGGAAATGGTTACCAGAAAAGCGGTTACTTCTTACCCCTTTCCAAAATAATCTGATTAGTCGATGCCATGGAGTTATGTCCTTTCAAAATAAAACCAGCTTTATGAAAAACAGCCATAAAACCTTGGAAGCCAATCATCGAGCATATATTAGCTCTTAATCTTGCGAGTTCGTCGAACTCAACGTCGTTTGCTTATTTTCAGGAGAGGACTTCACCGCCCTCGAAGGTGGGTTCTTTGTGGACGTCGACGAGTAGTCTGGGGTTCCCAGGTGGCAGCTTGGGACATCCCAGAACAGCTGGCGCTGGATGTTTATTTGTAGGCCTCTTAGGCCATAACCTGGATCTTATTGTTTAGAACAACTTAATTTGCTTCCGCTTGTTGTAATGTTGGGTCTGTGACCTCTGGTTGTCATTTGCTATCTTTCTCTATTATAAGAGTTGAACTATATGATTTTGTGTCGTAGAGTCTGTGATGTGCCAGTTGTTCCACAAGTCTTGACCTCTCTATTATGCTTTGATAGTGTATCTGGTGGTATCGGATAACCGGAGACACAGTATCACTGTATAGCAGTCGGGTCGGGGCGCTACAAGTTGGTATCAGAGCAGTACTGCCTGTAGGAAACCCTTTTACTGGTCGATGTTGAGTCTAGTGTTTGTGAAAATATTTTTAACCTAAAAATGAGTTGTGAAAACCATCTTAGGATTCTTTTTACTCCTTATCTGGTTACCCTCTAATCTCGGAGCAATCTTACCTCGATTTGACTTAAAGGTTTTACTTCTCATCTGTTACTTCAAAATGATTGGAAACGGGGTTGGGTTCGACCGTTAGTGTTATGTGTCCAGTTGCTCCCGCTGCGTTACAATCCAAAATCGACTCAGATGTTTCTACCGAGTCTAATCAATTGCTCATTTGCCGGTTTTAACCCAAGGTCTTGAACCGAAGGTCCCGGATTGTGCTGTGATTCTGATATGTTGAATTGTGTGGGTTGTTACCCATGTGATCGTTATGCCATTTATGATTCTCGGCACATGAAGCTGACCTTTAACCCAAGTCCTTTATGTGGTCTATGTGGTAAATAGTTGAACCTTAATTTCCCACACCTCAGCTGGCTATGTAAATTCAGTTCTTCCTTAGCCTTGCTTTAGGTTCTATCTTGGAATCATCGGGGTTACGACCAAGATTCCCCTTGCGAGTCTCCCAACTATGTTCGTAACTCTGCTGCATCTCTCCTTTTTGGGCATGGTTATCACAATTGAGTAATAACCGGTGCATCTTCAACATCTTAGGATTCTCCTGAGCATGTTTCTTACTCTGATCTGCTTTCCGACCTTTGTCTGTCTGTTGACAGTAAAGTTTTATCGTGCATTAGGTGTTCTGATGCATTTCACTCTTGTGGTCCGTCAAGACATTCCACTTTGGGATTTTAGGAGAAACAAACTCCAGCACCTTGTCCATTTCTCGGACCAGGTCAAAGTATTGTAATCTGCAGGATAAGGGCCATGTCTAGCTTTTGTGCTGCTCCACCTTAGAGTGTCACACTCTTTGATATCAGGGTATCAAGCTAAGTATCATGATCCTCTTGATGAAGAGATGCTCTTACACTTTGTTACTCTCCGATCTCCGAGTGACTTATTACTCCAGAGTGATGAGACGGGAGTAATAATGTAGCTATCGGATATTCTTAGCAGATCTTACTGTGCGGAAATTCAGGGATATCCATTGCCCTCCTTAGCATGATTGGTTAGCAAATCAATAAGCTGAGTTTGACAGTGCTACCAAGTCAGTTGGCTCTGATGCACTCCCTCGGTCAAAGAGCTAGGTTCGTGCCGAAGCTCCCAAGACCACCTCGTTGTGCCTTGAAAGGCATGATCCTCTCTTGAACTCAAGATCCACCGGTATGTCGTGATATCCTATATGTGGATCGTGATATTCTGGAGGTCTTTCCAGAAGTATCGCTAGATTGTCACCTGACCGTGATGTCGAGCTTATGAGTAAGCTGGTTCTCTGAACAACTCCCTTCTCCAAGAAAATCGTGCTGGATGTTCTGAATTATTTGGTTGAGCTTAAACAACTTGGGAGTTAAAAGACAAAAGCTCTATCCAAAATAGTTCTTTCATAAAGGGATGTCTAGTCTGTCTGTGTTGAAGCGAGGTGGTATCTCCTCTTTGGATATGCTAACCTCTAAATCTTTTGATTTGAATTGGGCTATGGTCAAATCAAACTCAGACCTACCTACCTGGATGTGTTAGTTTGACCAATACTTATGCCCTTTCATGCAACATATGAGTCTACCGTCGTGGAGTATCTGGATAAGTTTGTTGTTGAGCCCATCAACTACATTCGTATCTTCTTCAGGTTTGAGGAGATTCATATTGGATATTGGGCGTTAGCATTGGAAACTTGTTAGCACTAACTTTGTGTCATCACAAGGTATGTGTTCTGGAAGTTAGAAGTGACTTTCCATGGTTCACGTGCAATTGCTGAAAGATGTCGCCGTGGATCTGAGTGAATTGTCTGGTTTCCTCCGAATCATTCCAACTCGATCATGCACGTGTAGAATATTCTCGGAATGGTATGTTGTCACCTCCTTTCCTTGAGAATTTCATCTATGCATCCAAGCCACTGGTTGAATTGTTCCAGACAGGGAGGAAGTCTGAGAACTTCTTCTGTCTTCGTTGGTGTTTCCCCAGCAGAGTGTCAATGGTGTGTTGTCGCAAGTAATTCGAGTAGGGGCAGATTGTCCTCTGACAAGTTGCTAATACTTGAGTTCCCCAATCTAGTCCCTCCCTTGCAATTTGACCTTCTAGTCCAACTCTTGGGTTCCTAGCAATAGTAACCGTTGGTATGCCTTGCAAAGACTTCCTATTCATACATCCAGAATCTGAAGTACCTCTACACCTGACCGGATCTAAATCTCAATCAGAAACGATAGTTGGTGATCCTCAAGAAGCTTGTTCCCGACGTCTAGAAAATCAAGAAGTTTTTCCCGATACTAACGTTCCCGAGGTTTTTAAAGTTCTCTCGATCTAGCTTCCCGATCCTTCTCCAGTGATCCGAAATGCTCCTCCGTGAGGAAAGTTCGACTCAAGCTGTTGGTAGAAGTTGCCTCTTCATCTGTTGGAATCTTGTTGAACATTCATCTTTAGAATTTAAGGCCTTGTGCAAAGTTCATATTCTGAATCTTTGATAAACAGTTGTCTGCCAACCGGAAACTCCTTATCAATCTCCCGTCAACCGCAAGTATCTCCTAACTGTCAATTCAAAGGATGCTTGAAATCCCAACCTAAGATTCTACTAGGAGGTACTTGCTCGTTGCATCTTTACCAAGATCCATCCTTCCGGAAAAGTTTCCTTCTTTCCTATAGTGTACTTTGATAGTGACCACGAAGTGAAGCCGATGAAGATATCCATGATGCCTTCGTCAACCTCTTCAAGAGAGAAGCCACTCAAAGCGAGAAAGTCGTGTAGTACCGTTGTAACCCTTTTCCCTCTTCCCTACTCTAAGAATCTCGGGACGACATTCCTGTAAGGAGGGTAGAGTTGTAACAGCCCGGAGTTTAAAAACCTAAAAACCCGAGTAAAATTTTCGCTTTTGTGTTGCATTGCATCATGGCATCCAATTTAAACTTGCTAAACAACACACAAATGGATTTGGCAACATTCAAAAACCAAATGCCAAACTTGTTTCAACCAATTTCAAAACAGAAAGGCACTCAACTTGCAAAACAAAATACTTTGACATCGTATATTTGTCAAGGAAGTTCCTAGAGTTCAAAAACAATATTTTGAACTTGCTCCAAAATGTATTAAAGGAGCAACCCTTTTGAATTTGAGCAAAATGCTTATATCAAACCCTATGAACAAAGATTGTCCAAACTATTTTATTTTGCAACACCAATTTTTGTGGTGCTTCTACATGTTATGGGGAAGCTCCATGAATTTTCTCGTATTTTTCTAAATTGTCTAAGTGCCTCATTTAAATATGCAAAGTGCTACTGGTTTTGAAAAGGTTTTAAAAAGAAATGAAGAAGGACCTATCCGTGATGAATTTGGAACTGCTAGGGACCTTTTTGTAAATCGGTCATCTTCTTCGCTGTAGCGACCGAGCTCGAGCTCGCGTCGCACCCGCTCGCTGCCTGCCCTTCTGGCTCGCTGCTGCCCACGTGAAGAGGGGAAGAGCACCCCTAGGCTCCCATCCCCATTTCTCCCTCGCTCACCTGCCCCCTCCTCTCTCCATTTTTCTCTCCCGCGAGGAAACCGAGCCGCCAGGGCTGCCGTCGTCGCCGCCGCAGATTGAAGTCTCCCCGAGCGAATCGAAGCACACCATCCACTCCACCGCGTCGCCCGCTCCGTCTCCGCCCAAGGAATCGAGGTGAGAAGCGGTACCTTGACCGTGCCGTCTGATCCCTCTCTGACCAGCGCCGCAGCTCCGCCGCATGATTCCGTCGTCGTCGCGCCTCCTCCGGCCACCCCGACCTCCCCAACGTGTTCGTGGTGAGCCCCTGGCCTTGCTGGCCTCTCTCCCCTCTCCCCTCCCTCGCTGGATCGTGCTCTGGTCGCCGAAGCCGTGCTCGCCGCCGTCGGCAGTCACCGCCGTCCGCGACACGAACGACACTGAACTTGGTTTCAGTTTCGTCAGTTAAGCAAGGACATTTTAACCTCAAATAGGCACGGATCCGTAGTCTAACACCAGCACCGATCCATCCCATTGGCTAGCACGGTCACGATCCCTCCATGCGCAGCGTCGCGAGTTCGATTCCTCACGGACGCGTGGGGCGCCCCTTTTTCTTTCCTTTTTCCCTCGCACTCCCGGCCGTGGAGACGGCCTAAGCCGGGCTGCGGGCTGGTTTTCTCGGGCCCCAAACCGGCCGTGGGATCGGCCCAGGCTGGGCTAAAGGCCGGTGGGCTCTACCACCGAGCCGGCCTTTCAGCCGGCCCAAGCCGGGCAGAAGGCCGGACCCCTCTGTGTGCAGGCCGGCCTGGCAACCGGCCCAGGCTGGGCTGGAGGCCGGGCTGCCTGTCTTTTTTTTTTTGAGTTTCTTTTTCTTTTCCCCTCTAGCGCAATGCTTCCGGCTACTCCCTCGCGCCGTAGGGAAATCGAACCATGATGATTCCTACTAGTTCCTCTCTCCCTTTCGAGTCGAGTAAATAAAATATTTATCGTTGGAAGTAAAATAACCAAAAGTAAATATTTAAAAAGAGGAATTATAAAAGTAATAACTTTCTATCGGGACCTCCAAAAAATGTGTTCCTTATACCAAAACGTTCATAAAATTGTGAACTATCCAGAATCATCATCATCATGCATAATTGATCACAATTACAATAATGTGCTCTAGTAGTAATTATAATCACTAAGTTTAAATATGGGGTTTATTCCAAATAATGTCATAAATATAATGGGGACCCCATTTAACCTGTTGATCATGTTCAATGCTTCTAGGGTGCATTCAAAATGTCATATCATCATTTTTGTATGCATTGCACAATTGCCATGTGTTGATTGTTGTTTCTGCTTTCCGGTGTTGTTTGCTCTCCGGTAGATCACGAGTTCGGAGTTGAGCATCATTACTCCGACGAGCAGTTTGACTCCTCCGCTCAACAAGGCAAGCGTAACCCCCCCTCTGAGCATATCTTATCCTATTTTCCGCAAATATTTTCTCCACTATAATATTGCATGCGGTTCCAAATGTCAATTTATTGGATTAGAGTTTCCTATAGTTGCATTATAATTCCAATGCCATTACCTGTTTTCCCTCCTATTAACCTGTAACAGCCCACATTTGGTAATGTAAATTTGTGAGTCAAATTTTCACTTTTTGCATCCCATGCATGCATCATTGCATCCAATTGAAATTGCTAAGCAACACACTAACTTGGTTTGGCAATATTGGAAAACAAATTGCCCAACTTGTTTCAACCAAGTATCCACTCAATGAGACACTCAAGGTTGCAAAACCAAAAATACTGTGACATGTTATATTTGTCAAGGAAGTTCCTAGGGTTCACAACATCCATTTTTTCACTTGCTCCAAAATTGTTAAATAGCAACATTTGGAAATTGAGCTAAATGCCATAATCCAACACTGAGCTAAATGCCATAATCCAACACTTTGACCAAAAGTTGGTCAAAACATTTTATTTATAAACACCAAATTTTATGGAGCAACTAAGTGACAAGGGGAGGCTGCCCAAATTATTTCATAATTTTTTTCGATAAGTTTAAATGCCTCAAATAATATAAATACGGCTGCTGTTCTAGTTTTTAAAACAGAAAAGGACCGACTTGCAATTCCAGGAGGACCTGTCTGTGATGGAAGATTTTCTGCCAGGGGCCTTTTTGCAAAAATTGATTCTCCCTCGTTCTGTAGCGACCGAGCTTCTCAGCTCGTGCCGGACCCGATCGTCGCCATGGCCGTGCCGCATGCCGCGCCGGGCCTCCTCTGCCTCACCCTGCGAGGAGCACGCCATCGAGGCCCCACCGCGCGTGCTGCCCCCCATTTGTTTTCCCCTCGCTCACCTGCCCGTTCCTCTCTCTTCCTCCTTCCCGCGGGCCGTAGTCCGAGTCGCCTTCGCTGACAAATCGCCGCCGATGTAGAGTTTCCCAAGCCGAGCCACGACCACACCGAGCTCCGCCGGGCCGAGCTCTACCTTCCTGCCAAAGGAATCGACCGGGGAGGCTTCGAATTGACCATACCGTCCGAGACAGCGCCGCAGACCTCCGAGCTCCGCCGCGGACGGATTTCATCGCCATTGTGCCATCTCCGACCACCTCCCTCACCGCTGCAAGCTTCTACGCATAGAGGGTGAGACCCTGCACCCCTCCTTGCCCTTCTCCCCTCTCCCCTATCGCTCTACTGCGTGCCCCACGCCGGAGTTCGTCGCCGTAGTCGCCGCTCCTCGCCTCGCGCGAAGGCCGGCCTCACAGCCAGCCCAGGCCGGGCGGGAGGCCGCTGGCGTCTGTTAGGTGGCCGGCCCACTAGCCGGCCCAAACCGGTGGGGAGGCCGATGGCCTCGAGTACCAGGCCGGCCTGCCAGCCGGCCCAGGCCGGGTGGAGGGCTAACTGGCCCAGTTTGTTTTTTTTCTTAGTGTGCTGTTTTCTTTTCCTCCCCTCTTTGCGCATGATTCCCGCTCCCCCTCTCGCGCAGTTAGGAACATCGATTCGATGAGTCGACTACTTCATCCCTCCCCCGCGATTCCGATAGTATTCTTTTGTATTGTTGTTATTAATAAACTAATTAAAAGAATAAGTTTAAAAGAGAGGGAAATTCCTAAAAATAATAACTATTTATCGGTACCTCAGAAAAATGTGTTCGATATACCAAAACGTTCAGAAAAATATGAATCACCCAGAATCATCATCATCATGCATAGCTGGTCACAACTACTATAATGTACGTCTTGTAGCACTAGAATCACTAAGTTTTAATATGGGGTTATTCCAAATAATGCAAGTAATATAATGGGGACCCCATTTAACTTGTTGATCATGTTCAATACTTTTATGGTGCATTCAAATTGTCATGCCATCATGTGATTGCGCATTGCATATGTTAGCATGTGTGGTGTTTGATTATATCTTCCCGTGTTTTGTGCACCGGTAGATCAAGAAGGTGAAATGCCACCCCCGTATCGTGACGATCCCTACTACCAGCCGTGTCAACAAGGCAAGCGTAATCCCCCTCTGAGCATGTCTTATCCTATATTTCCGCAAATATTTTATCCACTATAATATTGCATGCGGTTCCAAATGTCAATTTGATTGGATTAGAGTATCCTATAGTTGCATTAAGATTCCGATGCCAATACCTGCTTTCCCTCCTATTATCCATAGGTTTGTATTGTTGGCCGAGATACTTACTATGCTATGTTGTTGCTTAGCCATGCTTAGTTAATTGCATAGCTATATGGTGGTTGGTTTATGTTGGAAACAGGTGATGATATGAGAATGATGGTGGAGAATTGTGGTGACGGATAATAAAATGCTTAAAGGTGGGGATGAGAGGCCACTGTGGTTGTGGTGCTTTGTCTCGTTCTCGCCGCCTAGGTGCGAGTTCTTTACCTCCCGAACCAAGACTGAGCGTGCAACCATGCGTGAGGCCTATGCAATTGCAGGAACCCTCATAGACTAAATAACTCGAGCGGGGCTAGCCAGGGTCCTCTAGTTCGGGCTTCCATTTGCGCGTGCGTGATGATGGTGGTATGAACTGGATGAGGATGGTGGTGTTAGGAAAATGAGTGGCTGTGGGCGGGGTGTTGTGATCCTGGCAGTCCTACCGCCACTGATGATCCTGGAAAGTCCTTAACGAGGGAGAAGTCGACACCGCTCCCACCCAGCCGGCTTTCCAAGGAAGAGAGCTAATGCGCAGGTAATGGGCCGGACGGTACGCGTGGCAAACATTTGTACACCCCTGCAGGGTTAAATCTTTTCGAAAAGCCGTGTCCACGGTTAAGGACAACTTGGGAAAGGACGATAAGATCATAGAATAACTTTAACGGAATGATTAAAAACTGGGTACTAGAGGTACCACTCAAGATTGCAAGGTGAGCTTCCTCGAGGGTGATTCGGGGAGGTGCCTTTGATGAACAGGTACAGTGGTTGGTGATGGTTGATGATGAGAGGTGAGACTTCTTACCCTTTTTAAAATATCTGAATAGTCGATGCCTTGAGTTATGTTTTTAAATAAAATCAGCTTTATGCAAAACACCATAAACTTTGAAAGCCTCATCGAGCATATATTAGCTCTTAATCTTGCGAGTTCGTCGAACTCAACGTCGTTTGTTTTGTTTCAGAGGAGGACTTCACCGACCTCGAAGGTGGGTTCTTTGTGGACGTCGACGAGTAGTCTGGGGTTCCCAGGTGGCAGCTTGGGACATCCCGGAACAGCTGGCGTGTGATGTTTATCTGTAGGCCTCTTAGGCCATATTTGGTTCTTGTTGTTTAGAACAACCTAATTTGCTTCCGCTTGATGTAATGTTGGGTCTGTGACCTCTGGTTGTCATTTGCTATCTTTCTCTATTATAAGAGTTGAACTATATGATTTGTGTCGTAGAGTCTGTGATGTGCCAGTTGTTCCACAAGTCTTGATCTCTCTATTATGCATTGAGGGTTGTGCCTGTGTTAAGGCATCAATCGGGGTGTTGCGTTGCCGATGATCCATTCCGAGCAACGCCTGCCAAAGGTTTTGGCCGGGGATTGGTAAACCCGTAACCTCCGGTTGTATCGCTTAACCGGTGACACACAGCATCACTGTATAACAGTCGGTCGGGCGCCACAAGTTGGTATCAGAGCAGTACTGCCTGTAGGAAACCCTTCTACTGGTCGATGTTGAGTCTAGTGTTTGTGAAAATATTTTTAACCTAAAAATGAGTTGTGAAAACCATCTTAGGATTCTTTTTACTCCTTATCTGGTTACCCTCTAATCTCGGAGCAATCTTACCTCGATTTGAGTTTAAAGGTTTTACTCCTCCTGTTACTTCAAAATGATTAGAAACGGGGTGGGTTCGACCTTTAGTGTTATGTGTCAGTTGCTCCCGCTGCGTTGCAATCCCAAATCAACTCAGATGTTTCTACCGAATCTAATCATTTGATCCTTTCTTTGGGTTTTAACCCACGGACTTGAACATAAGGTCCCGGATTGTGCAACTAGAGTGTGTTAAGTTGTGATTTCTTAACTCTCACTAGTAGCACATGATGCTGATCTTTGACCCAAGTTCTATCTTGTTGATTCCTTTCTTGCAAAGTATTATCGTCCCTAGTCTGTGTACTTGTGTAGACGCTAATGCTATTGTTCGACCATTCGGAGAAAGATACTAACCGTGTCATTGTCAAATCTCCAGAATGGCTCGAGGAGGCCGTGGAGGCCGTGGTGGTCGCGGTAACCACAATGATGATGAGGATGATCTGCCGCCACCACCCTCGATGGCTGAGGTCTTGATGGCCATTGAGGAGAACCGTGGGCGCAATGAGCGCTTGCTTGAGAGTTGGTGCAGCAGAATGCACGGAGGAACGAGTGCAACACTCTCACCGAGTTCCTGCGTTCGCAGCCACCCACTTTTGCTGATGCTAAGGAGCCACTGGAAGCTGATGATTGGCTTCGTGCTTTGGAGCGCAAGTTCTCCGCGCTTCATGTCCCATTGGCGAGCAAGTCAACTTTGCCACCTATCTCTTGGTTGGTGCTGCTGGCTGTTGGTGGGAAAGCCATGTGGCTTTGTTTCCAGCCAACCATGTCTTCACCTGGGCTGATTTCGCACTGCCTTCCGTGCGGAGTACATTCCCAGCCGATCATGGACTTGAAGAGGAGGGAGTTCCTGGATTTGCAACAGGGACGGATGGACCTCCGCACTTATGGTCGTGAGTTCAACCATCTCTCTCGTTACGCCCCAAGGGACGTGACCAATGATGCTGACAAGCAAGAGCTGTTCCGCAAGGGTCTGACTCCGCAGCTCCGCTATGAGTTGCTTCCCTTCAGGTTCCAGACCTATCAGGAGCTGTTCAACCAGGCTTTCACTCTTGAGCAAGGAAGAAAGGAACTTGAAGCTTCCAAGAGGCCCGCACATGGGGACCACCAGAGTTCCTCGGGTTCTGAGAGCAAGAAGCGCAGGGTGTTTGTCCCTACAGCGCCGTACCTCGTGCTCCCTTCATGCCGAGGGCAGCAGGATACAGGCCACCTCCTCCGCGCCCCACTACTTCGACACTTGGGGTAGGCGGAGTGGGTACCGTCCTATGCTACCTGCTCCACCTGGAGTCACTTGCTACACCTGTGGCCAGGCTGGCCACTACTCCAGGGAGTGCCCCCAGAAGGCACCTCTCGCGATAACTCCTGCACGAGCCCCTGCCACTCCAACTGGCAAGGCTGGACCTATTGTGCGTGGTCGCCTGAACCACGTCTCTATTGAAGAAGCTGAAGATGACCCCGGCGTTCTTATGGGTGAGTTACGAATCAACGGCAATACAGCTACAGTTTTGTTTGACTCTGGAGCATCGCATTCATTCATATCCATAGCGTTTGCAAAAGACACAACATACCGTTCGAGAAAATGAGCCGTCCTTGGTGATCGCTACTCCTGGTTCCAAATGGCAAACCGATGGGTTACTCCTGAGGTCCAGATTAATATAGGTTCCTTGTCTTTTCCTTATGCCTTGGTAGCTCTGAAGTCCAAAGGCATTGATGTCATATTGGGCATGAACTGGCTAACCAAATACCAGGCTAATCTCGACTGTGCCGCCAAGACCATTACTGTGACCGCTCCTTCCGGTGACATTGTGAAGTATTGGCCTGCAACATCAATACCTCCGTCCGCCATCGTACCCGCTCACCTGAGATCCTCTTTGCTTTATGGAAGGCGAATCCCCTCCTGAAATCCAGGACATACACGTGGTGTGTGACTTCCCGGATGTGTTCCCGGAAGAATTGCCTGGCATGCCTCCTGACCGAAGTGTGGAGTTTGTCATAGAGCTACTCCCGGTACCGCTCCAATTTCTAAGAAGCCCTACCGTATGCCGGTGGAAGAGTTGGCTCTGTTGAAAGAGCAAATTGATCAGCTGTTAGCAAAGGAGTTCATCCAGCCTAGCAGTTCACCTTGGGGTTGTCCGGTACTCTTTGTCAAGAAGAGGGATTCTACCGTGCCTCGTCTAGTCTCTGACTATCGACCGTTGAATGCGGTGACAATCAAGAACAAGTATCCTATTCCTCGCATCAATGATCTGTTGGATCAGTTAGCTGGTGCAACGGTATTCTCCAAGATGGATCTGAGGTCAGGATACCATCAGATAAAAATCAGAAAGGAGGATATTCCGAAGACGGCATTTGTCCAGCTACTTTCATGAGGCTCATGAACTCCGTTTTCATGGATTATCTTGATAAGTTTGTCATCATTTATATTGATGACATCCTCATCTATTCCAAGACCAATGAAGAGCATGAGGAACATCTTCGTTTGGTTCTGACAAGACATCGAGAACACCGCCTCTATGCCAAGTTCTCCAAGTGTGAGTTTTGGTTGGATAATCTTATTTTCCTTGGCCATGTGATATCCGCAAACGGTGTGGCTGTCATTCCTGACAAGATTCAGTCCATTCTGGATTGGAAAACTCCAATGTCAGTTAAGGACATTCGAAGCTTCCTCGGATTGGCAGGTTACTACCGCCGATTCATCGAAGGTTTCTCCAAGATAGCCAAGGCCCTGACTGACCTTCTCAAGAAGGATAAAAAGTTTGTATGGTCGGCCGAAGCTGAAGAGAGTTTCCGAACACTGAAAGCCAAGCTCACGTCCGCTCCTGTGGTTCATATGAGTATACCGTCATGTCCTTTGGTCTCACAAATGCTCCAGCTACTTTCATGAGGCTCATGAACTCCGTTTTCATGGATTATCTTGATAAGTTTGTCGTCATTTATATTGATGACATCCTCATCTATTCCAAGACCAATGAAGAGCATGAGGAACATCTTCGTTTGGTTCTGACAAGACTTCGAGAACACCGCCTCTATGCCAAGTTCTCCAAGTGTGAGTTTTGGTTGGATAATCTTATTTTCCTTGGCCATGTGATATCCGCAAACGGTGTGGCTGTCATTCCTGACAAGATTCAGTCCATTCTGGATTGGAAAACTCCAATGTCAGTTAAAGACATTCGAAGCTTCCTCGGATTGGCGGGTTACTACCGCCGATTCATCGAAGGTTTCTCCAAGATAGCCAAGGCCCTGAATGACCTTCTCAAGAAGGATAAAAAGTTTGTATGGTCGGCCGAAGCTGAAGAGAGTTTCCGAACACTGAAAGCCAAGCTCACGTCCGCTCCTGTGCTTGTCCTGCCGGACACAAGCAAGGATTTCGTCGTCTTCTGTGACGCCTCTCTACAAGGCTTGGGTTGTGTGTTAATGCAAGATGGCCATGTGGTGGCATATGCTTCCCGTCAACTTAAGCCGCATGAGCTCAATTACCCAACTCATGATCTAGAACTTGCCGCTGTGGTCTATGCCTTGAAGCAATGGAGACCATACCTGTTTGGTAACCGTTGTGAGATATTCTCGGATCACAAGAGTCTGAAGTACCTCTTCACCCAGCCGGATTTAAATCTCAGGCAAAGGCGTTGGTTGGAGTTAATCACGGACTACAATGTGAGTCTGAACTATCAACCCGGCAAGGCAAACGTCGTGGCTGATGCACTAAGTCGGAAGTCCTATTGCAACAATCTGATGATTGAGAAAGCCCAACCTGCTCTACACATGAAGAGTTTGCTCGTTTGAACCAGGAAATTGTTCCTTCCGGCTACCTTGCAAATCTGGACATCAAATCTACTCTTGTAGCCCAGATTGAGGATGCTCAAACTCGTGACAAGGGTATTCTCAAAATCAAGGAAAACATTGCTAGCGGGAAGGCAAAATGTTTTTCTGTCAATGAATCCGGAGTTGTTTATTTTGGTGATCGCTTGGTGGTGCCAAAGAAACGAAAATTGAGGGAGTTGATCCTCCAAGAAGTTCATGAATCTCCTCTCTCTATTCATCCCGGTAGTACCAAGATGTACCAAGACCTTCGGCCACAATTCGGGTGGACTCGTATGAAACGAGAAATTGCCAAGTATGTTGCTGAATGCGACACATGTCGACGGGTAAAGGCTGAACATCAAAGACCTCCCGGTACTCTTCGCCCTATTGCAGTCCCCGAGTGGATATGGGATGAAATTGGTATGGACTTCATCACCGGATTTCCCAGATCTCAAAAGGGCAACAATGCTATTTGGGTAATCATTGATCGTCTTTCCAAGGTTGCTCACTTCCTACCCGTCCGTGATGATATACGGGCAAGTCAACTGGCTGACTTATATTTGACTCGTATTGTTCCATTGCATGGGATCCCTCTGAGGATCATATCGGACCGTGGAAGTATCTTTGTATCCAAATTTTGGCAGAGTTTCCAAACTGCTATGGGGTCCCGTCTCAATTTCAGTACCGCTTACCATCCCCAAACTGATGGTCAGACCGAAAGAGTGAACCAAGTGTTGGAAGACATGCTTCGGGCATGTGTCATCTCTTTTGGCCAGGGTTGGGAGAAGTATCTTCCTTTCGCTGAATTCTCCTACAACAATAGCTATCAAGCTAGTCTGGGCATGGCTCCCTTCGAGGCTCTGTATGGAAGAAAATGCCGCACTCCTCTAAATTGGTCTGAAACTGGAGAGAGAGCACTCTTTGGTCCGGATGTGATCCATGAAGCTGAGGAGAAGGTTAGAATCATAAGAGAGAATCTGAAGATTGCTCAGTCTAGGTAGAAGAGCTACTATGATAAGCATCATCAGGAGATTCACTATGAAATTGGTGATAAAGCTTACCTCCGTGTCTCTCCCCTTCGAGGCGTTCGCCGCTTCGGTATCAAAGGGAAGTTGGCCCCTCGCTATGTTGGCCCTTTCACCGTTCTGGCCAAGCGAGTAGATCTTTCCTACAAGTTGGAGTTACCGGTCAAATTCCCAAATGTACATGATGTGTTTCATGTTTCCCAACTTCGCCGGTGTTTCAAGGATCCTATCCATGGAGTTAATCATGAGGAGCTAGATCTCCAGGAAGATCTTACTTATCGCGAGCATCCGATTCGTGTCTTAGATGAAGCCGAAAGGAAGACCCGGAACAAGACTACCAAGTTTCTCAAAGTTCAGTGGTCTCACCATTCCGAGGAAGAAGCAACGTGGGAACGAGAGTCTAGTCTTCGAGAGGAGTATCCCGACTTCTTTTCGCACTCTTAGAATCTCGGGACGAGATTCCTGTAAGGAGGGTAGAGTTGTAACAGCCCACTTTTGGTAATGTAAATTTGTGAGTCAAATTTTCACTTTTTGCATCCCATGCATGCATCATTGCATCCAATTGAAATTGCTAAGCAACACACTAACTTGGTTTGGCAATATTGGAAAACAAATTGCCCAACTTGTTTCAACCAAGTATCCACTCAATGAGACACTCAAGGTTGCAAAACCAAAAATACTGTGACATGTTATATTTGTCAAGGAAGTTCCTAGGGTTCACAACATCCATTTTTTCACTTGCTCCAAAATTGTTAAATAGCAACATTTGGAAATTGAGCTAAATGCCTTAATCCAACACTTTGACCAAAAGTTGGTCAAAACATTTTATTTATAAACCCAAATTTTATGGAGCAACTAAGTGACAAGGGGAGGCTGCCCAAATTATTTCATAATTTTTTTCGATAAGTTTAAATGCCTCAAATAATTTAAATACGGCTGCTGTTCTAGTTTTTAAAACAGAAAAGGACCGACTTGCAATTCTAGGAGGACCTGTCTGTGATGGAAGATTTTCTGCCAGGGGCCTTTTTGCAAAAACTGCTTCTCCCTCGTTCTGTAGCGACCGAGCTTCTCAGCTCGTGTCGGACCCGATCGTCGCCATGGCCGCGCCGCATGCCGCGCCGGGCCTCCTCTGCCTCACCCCTGCGAGGAGCGCGCCATCGAGGCCCCACCATGCGTACTGCCCCCCATTTGTTTTCCCTCGCTCACCTGCCCCGTTCCTCTCTCTTCCTCCTTCCCGCGGGCCGCAGGCCGAGTCGCCGTCGCCGACAAATCGCCGCCGATGTAGAGTTTCCCAAGCCGAGCCACGACCACACCGAGCTCCGCCGGGCCAAGCTCTACCTTCCTGCCAAAGGAATCGACCGGGGAGGCTTCGAATTGACCGTACCGTCCGAGACAGCGCCGCTGACCTCCGAGCTCCGCCGCGGACGGATTTCGTCGCCATTGTGCCATCTTCGACCACCTCCCTCACCGCTGCAAGCTTCTACGCATAGAGGGTGAGACCCTGCACCCCTCCTTGCCCTTCTCCCCTCTCCCCTATCGCTCTACTGCGTGCCCCACGCCGGAGTTCGTCGCCGGAGTCGCCGCTCCTCGCCTCGCGCGAAGGCCGGCCTCACAGCCAGCCCAGGCCGGGCGGGAGGCCGCTGGCGTCTGTTAGGTGGCCGGCCCACCAGCCGGCCCAAACCGGTGGGGAGGCCGATGGCCTCGAGTACCAGGCCGGCCTGCCAGCCGGCCCAGGCCGGGTGGAGGGCTGACTGGCCCAGTTTCTTTTTTTCTTAGTGTGCTGTTTTCTTTTCCTCCCCTCTTTGCGCATGATTCCCGCTCCCCCTCTCGCGCAGTTAGGAACATCGATTCGATGAGTCGACTACTTCATCCCTCCCCCGCGATTCCGATAGTATTCTTTTGTATTGTTGTTAAAAATAAACTAATTAAAAGAATAAGTTTAAAAGAGAGGGAAATTCCTAAAAATAATAACTATTTATCGGTACCTCAGAAAAATGTGTTCGATATACCAAAACGTGCAGAAAAATATGAATCACCCAGAATCATCATCATCATGCATAGCTGGTCACAACTACTATAATGTACCTCTAGTAGCACTAGAATCACTAAGTTTTAATATGGGGTTATTCCAAATAATGCAAGTAATATAATGGGGACCCCATTTAACTTGTTGATCCTGTTCAATACTTTTATGGTGCATTCAAATTGTCATGCCATCATGTGATTGCGCATTGCATATGTTAGCATGTGTGGTGTTTGATTGTATCTTCCCGTGTTTTGTGCACCGGTAGATCAAGAAGGTGAAGTGACGATCCCTACTACCAGCCGTGTCAACAAGGAAAGCGTAATCCCCCTCTGAGCATGTCTTATCCTATATTTCCGCAAATATTTTATCCACTATAATATTGCATGCGGTTCCAAATGTCAATTTGATTGGATTAGAGTATCCTATAGTTGCATTAAGATTCCGATGCCAATACCTGCTTTCCCTCCTATTATCCATAGGTTTGTATTGTTGGCCGAGATACTTACTATGCTATGTTGTTGCTTAGCCATGCTTAGTTAATTGCATAGCTATATGGTGGTTGGTTTATGTTGGAAACAGGTGATGATATGAGAATGATGGTGGAGAATTGTGGTGACGGATAATAAAATGCTTAAAGGTGGGGATGAGAGGCCACTGTGGTTGTGGTGCTTTGTCTCGTTCTCGCCACCTAGGTGCGAGTTCTTTACCTCCCGAACCAAGACTGAGCGTGCAACCATGCGTGAGGCCTATGCAATTGCAGGAACTCTCATAGACTAAATAACTCGAGCGGGGCTAGCCAGGGTCCTCTAGTTCGGGCTTCCATTTGCGCGTGCGTGATGATGGTGGTATGAACTGGGATGAGGATGGTGGTGTTAGGAAAATGAGTGGCTGTGGGGCGGGGTGTTGTGATCCTGGCAGTCCTACCGCCACTGATGATCCTGGAAAGTCCTTAACGAGGGAGAAGTCGACACCGTTCCCACCCAGCCGGCTTTCCAAGGAAGAGAGCTAATGCGCAGGTAATGGGTCGGGTGGTACGCGTGGCAAACATTTGTACACCCCTGCAGGGTTAAATCTTTTCGAAAAGCCGTGTCCACGGTTAAGGACAACTTGGGAAAGGACGATAAGACCATAGAATAACTTTAATGGAATGATAAAAACTGGGTACTAAAGGTACCAATTCAAGATTGCAAGGTGAGCTTCCTCGAGGGTGATTCGGGGAGGTGCCTTTGATGAACAGGTACGGTGGTTGGTGATGGTTGATGATGAGTGAGGTGATGAAAGAAAGAGTTACTCCTTACCCCTTTTTCAAAATAATCTGAATAGTCGGTGCCTTGGAGTTGTGTCTTTTAAAATAAAATCAGCTTTATGCAAAACAGCCATAAAACCTTGAAAGCTAATCATCGAGCATATATTAGCTCTTAATCTTGCGAGTTCGTCGAACTCAACGTCGTTTGTTTTGTTTCAGAGGAGGACTTCACCGACCTCGAAGGTGGGTTCTTTGTGGACGTCGACGAGTAGTCTGGGGTTCCCAGGTGGCAGCTTGGGACATCCTGGAACAGCTGGCGTTGTGATGTTTATCTGCAGGCCTCTTAGGCCATATGTTGGTTCTTGTTGTTTAGAACAACCTAATTTGCTTCCGCTTGATGTAATGTTGGGTCCGTGACCTCTGGATGTCATTTGCTATCTTTCTCTATTATAAGAGTTGAACTATATGATTTGTGTCGTAGAGTCTGTGATGTGTCAGTTGTTCCACAAGTCTTGGTCTCTCTATTATGCATTGAGGGTTGTGCCTGTGTTAAGGCATCAATCGGGGAGTTGCGTTGCCGATGATCCATTCCGAGCAACGCCTGCCAAAGGTTTTGGCCGGGGATTGGTAAACCCGTAACCTCCGGTTGTATCGCTTAACCGGTGACACACAGCATCACTGTATAACAGTCAGGTCGGGCGCCACATAACCATAGGTTTGTATTGTTGGCCCGAGATATCTACTATGCTATGTTGATGCTTAGCCATGCTTAGTACTTGCATAGCGGTGCGATGGTTACTTCTTGTTGGAAACAGGTGATGAGATGAGTATGATGGTGGAGAAATTGTGGTGACGGATAATAAAATGCTAAAAGGTGGGGATGAGAGGCCACTGTGGTTGTGGTGTTTTGTCTCGTTCTCGCCGCCTAGGTGCGAGTTCTGTACCTCTTGAACCAAGACGAGCGTGCAACCATGCGTGAGGCCTATGCAATTGCAGGAACCCTCATAGACTAAATAACTCGAGCGGGGCTAGCCAGGGTCCTCTAGTTCGGGCTTCCATTTGCGCGTGCGTGATGATGGTGGTATGAACTGAGATGAGGATGGTGGTGTTAGGAAAATGAGTGGCCGTGGGGCGGGGTGTTGCAGGCACCTGGCAGTCCTGCCGCCACTGATGATCCTGGAAAGTCCTTAACGAGGGAGAAGTCGACACCGCTCCCACCCAGCCGGCTTTCCAAGGAAGAGAGCTAATTGTACAGGTAATGGGCCGGACGGTACGCGTGGCGAAGAAGCTGGGGCCCCTCGGGACTCCGAGGACTTCCACTTTGTACACCCCTGCAGGGATAAATCTTTTCGAAAAGCCGTGTCCGCGGTTATGGACGACTTGGGAATGGACGATGATCATAGAATAACTGGAACGGAATGATTAAAAATTTGAGTACTAAAGGTACTACTAATAACCAAGGTTGTCTTCCTCGAGGGTGATTCGGGGAGGTGCCTAGTAGATAGGTAATGAAAATGGTGATGGTTATGATGGAAATGGTTACCAGAAAAGCGGTTACTTCTTATCCCTTTCCAAAATAATCTGATTAGTCGATGCCATGGAGTTATGTCCTTTCAAAATAAAACCAGCTTTATGCAAAACAGCCATAAAACCTTGGAAGCCAATCATCGAGCATATATTAGCTCTTAATCTTGCGAGTTCGTCGAACTCAACGGCGTTTGCTTATTTTCAGGAGAGGACTTCACCGCCCTCGAAGGTGGGTTCTTTGTGGACGTCGACGAGTAGTCTGGGGTTCCCATGTGGCAGATTGGGACATCCCGGAACAGCTGACGCTGGATGTTTATTTGTAGGCCTCTTAGGCCATAACCTGGATCTTGTTGTTTAGAACAACTTAATTTGCTTCCGCTTGTTGTAATGTTGGGTCTGTGACCTCTGGTTGTCATTTGCTATCTTTCTCTATTATAAGAGTTGAACTATATGATTTTGTGTCGTAGAGTCTGTGATGTGCCAGTTGTTCCACAAGTCTTGACCTCTCTATTATGCTTTGATAGTGTGTCTGGTGGTATCGGATAACCGGAGACACAGTATCACTGTATAGCAGTCGGGTCGGGGCGCTACAGCCTTGGCGCGCCTCCTAGAGTGGGAGGGGCAAATCAATATATTTTTTTGTAATCTTGAATCGTCTTTTTTTCTTTTCGTATTTCATATTTAAACTCTATAGGGACTATAAATCAAACGAACTATTTCTTATAGAGATAAATAAATCTTATTTCATTAAGAGCTTGTTTGGCACCCATCATTTTATTTCATTTGCCAAAAATGAAATGATGCCATCATTTCATTTCATTTGGAAAGTGAAATGACATGGTTAGGGATAAGAATTAACATAACACACAACAGGAATTTGCTGGAATTCCAAATGAAATGACTTGTCCAATTTCATGACAGCCAAACAAGTTGAGCATGGAATTGCAATTGAATTCCATGATTCCGGCTCGAAATGATGACTACCAAACGACCTCTAAGATCCATTCACAACTACAATCTTATGAGAGAATTTGGGAGCAAACTCACCAAAATAAAAAATGGAATAGAACGACGCCGTGGTATAAATAACATTTTTAGTGAACCCCCATATAGAAATATCAATGATTCACCCTGAAATGATTTTGATTTAACAATCCCTAGCTAGCAATTCATACCGGGGGGCAAGTTGGGTAGGATCTAGCTTTAGATAGGATCTATGAGATCATTTTTTTGAATGGACAAAACATGTTCAAATATTCTCAAAAAAATTGACAACACACATCTATTATGCAACACCTAAAATTTTCTGCTTCAAATTCGACCTATATAGAGAGGCCAAAAAGAGAAAATTCGATATGAATAGTGAGAAACACTATTCACTCAAAGCTGACACTATTCACGGTATAATTTAGCCTTTTTGTTTCTCTAACTGTAAATCGAATTTTGAGCTGAATTTTTTTGGTGTTGTAGAAACAGCCTACAGGTATGTTGTGTAATGTTTTCAGATTTTTTAGCAATTTGTAAATATGATTTTTGTGACATGATCCCATGATTGCACCTAAAGAGCAGATCCTATACAAGTCTCCTCCATACCGCCTTATGTATTGCCACTCCCCTCCACTGTTTGTCCTTTTGAATTGGTTCTGCAAATATTGCTATAAGACAAATCTTTTCATGGACCGGTTTTCGACCGCAACAATGGAGTGCAACGTACACACACCTATACTGCTTCGGGAAAAAAGTATAGTACACCTCTACTGAATTTCACGCGTCAGTTTGGGGTGCACAAGTGGATCGAGGTGTTCGTGTCAGCTTCAACTCTCCGTGGGTGAATCACCTACTATTTGCTGACGATAGTTTGGTTTTCATGGGCGCTACTTCGCAAAGTGCAAGCAGGCTCAATGAAATCCTTCGTATCTATGCCGAGTGCTCTGGTCAAGCTGTCAATAGAGATAAAAGCTCTATTTTCTTCAGCCCAAATACTAAACAAGATGACAGGGTAACTCTGAAACATATTTTGGGGATCAATGTGGAGGCTTTCTCTGAAAGATACCTTGGTCTACCAACAGCTGTGGGTCGCATTTCTAGTGGCACTTTCGATCACATTGGTGAGAGAAGCCGAGGGAAGATGCAAGGTTGGTCAGAAAAGAATCTGGCATGCGCTGGCAGAGAGACACTTTTAAAATCGGTTATTCAGGCCATCCCAGTTCATAGCATGAGCTGCTTCAAGCTGACTAAGAAAGTGTGCAAGCAATATGCTTCGGGCATGGCAAAGTTCTGGTGGAGAAGCTCTATTGATAAGCGCTCACTCCATTGGCTTTCTTGGGAGAAACTCACAGCTCCGAAAGTCCAGGGCGGCATGGGGTTCAGAAACTTGGAACTTTTCAATCTTGCAATGTTAGGCAAGCAAGGGTGGCGATTGATCACGCACCCTGACTCCCTATGTGCCCGTGTTCTGAAGGGAAAATATTTTCCTAACTATGATTTCATGCAAGCTCAGGTTCCCTCATCGGCTTCAGCTACTTGGAGAGGTATTGTTGCCAGGCGAGAAGCTCTCACGAAGGGTTTAATCAAAAGAGTTTGCAATGGTGAAACTACTTCCATTTGGTCAGATAGGTGGATCCCATCTACCCTCACGCTGCGACCAATGGGAAGACAAGGTACTGAACCTTTGGAAAAGGTTTCAGAAACTAATTGACCACGATTCAGCAACGTGGAAGGTTGATCTAGTTCGAAGAAATTTCCTTTCTCCTAATGCTGATGCAATTCTTAATATCCCATTAAGAAGATCGGGAGGAGAGGATTTTGAGGCTTGGGCTTTAGAGAAGTCTGGGGAATATTCTGTGAAATCGGCTTACCGCGCTCCGGTGACCCATAAAGAGCATCTAGCTTGAGGGGAAGGGGTGGTAGCGAGTTCTTCATCGTCAGATACACAGAAATGGACTGCACTATGGAAGCTCAAAGTGATTCCTCGAGTTAGGGTTTTCTGGTGGCGTGTTCTCCGTGGCATTCTACCAGACTACTCAACTCTGACACACCGTCACATCAAACAGCTCGCGCGATGTGATCTATGCCAAGCAATGGATGAAGATTTGCAACATGCTCTTCTCCAATGCACTCATGCTCAGAAATATTGGACAGCGGCAAGAGATTTATTCCACCTGAAGATCCCGCCCCTGCATCCGGCCACCTGGGCTGCTGATATCCTGCTAGACAGGAGATTTACTGCCGTTAGGTGCAAGATAATTACTATCATGCATGCTATCTGGAACGCTCATAATCGCTAGACTCATGACAAAGAGGTTTTCACTCCAGAACTTCTTTTGAAACGAGTGCGAGATGACCTTTCCCAAATTGAGATGCCGAAGGTTCGAAGCATCCCAGTGGGGCAATCATGGCGACCACCTGAACCAGGTTGGGTTAAAATCAACACGGATGGAGCCATCAGTGCTACTTTCGAACAAGGTGGAAGTGAGGGTGTTGCAATATCCCACCTTTCTCTCTTGGGCGCTTGGAGTAAACCCCTCCCTAGGGTCTCCGATCCTCTGATTGCTGAGATTCTCTCGCTACGAGAAGGAGTTATTTTTGCCCGTTTGAGGGGTTACTCGCATGTGATCATGGAGGTTGACTACTTGGAGGTCCTGAACCTCTGGTCTTCGCGTCACAACTCTAGAGCTGCTGTGGCGCCTATCTTGGATGAAGTTGGGGAGCTAGCTACACATTTTTCTTCTTTTACTATTAAACATATTAGGAGAGAGGCAAATAATTCTGCTGACCTTTGTGCTAAGCATGCATGTTCTCTTACGAGAACGGAGTGTTGGGCATTAGAGAGCCCGCAGTTTCTTGTTCACAGCCTCATGGCTGATTGTAATCGTCTTTCTGTGATCTAATAAGGCATGTGCCAATGCACCGTTTCTTAGCACGATATCATAGGAGTAATAAAATTTTAAGATACAATTAGTCCAATGCATTGTTTCTTATGGGTTGTATCTACATTTAATGATTTGGGTCTCATGCATGCATATGATTGGGCTAGAACCATTTTTTGCCTATGACCACGTGCAAGGGTTGTATGTTAAACTAGCCACAATGGGGGTATCATAGGTAATATCATGCATGCCATGTTGGCAAAAAAGATGACATGACACTGCAATTAATGAAGAGAGAGATGATAGTGGTATCATAGGTAGATACCGTAACGTAATGGATTCCAACGCAATATGAGTCTATAACCTAGTAAATGTAGTATTATATGATACTAGCAAACGTGCCCGTGCGTTGCTACGGGCTACTCAATGTTATCCCGATTGTAGACAAAATCACATAAAAATCGTATAGTTCAACATCATATATACAAACAAGCAACCCACCAGTTACCTCTTACTATTGAAGATTGTTCCATATACATCCTCGTGTTATGTAGAATCTCATGTGGCTTGTAGGCATAGGAGTCGTTACGACTTTGATCATCGATGTACCATTTATTCGTCGGATCACTGACTTGAACCAGAGTTGTTGCCTCCCGACGGTTGTCTCAACACTCTTCTGGTCGCAGGCGACATAGCCATCTCTGTGGATTCGTACTCCCAGTTGTTTAAGGACACGCTGACGGTCAACGGCGAAGTAGCACTCCACCAAACCAGGCAAGTGAAGGCAACTGGATACTCTCCTCCCCGACCGGACGGGGCTTGCCAGCGGCCTGCCCGTGCGACCATCCGTGCGGCCAGGGCACGTGGCTTCCATCTAGCGCTTCTTCGCCGTTTCAAATCCGCACGAGATTTTTTGTTGCCAACAAAAAATATAAATACGCGTAAATACATAACTCGTACTGGATTTGGAGTCCCCGGCTCGCTCTTCCATCTGAGTAAGTTAGGCGGCTAGCACGGCCATGATGTCTCCGCCTGCGCGACTCCAACCCGCCCGTCGTCCATGGCAAACACTTGGCTGAACTTCTCGTCGTTCTTTGAAGATATGCATACTGACTCGTCCGCTCCTCGCACCAAATTTCTGCAAGCAGTACCCCAGGTTTCAATTGCTCGTCACGATGGATAGATCTATCTCCTAGAATCTAATCCCCTCTACCAATTTCAGGATTATGCAACTAAATTGTTGTCCCCGGTACCTTCATCGGCCTCCACATTGATTTTGCTAGTATGCGGTGATTCATCTCAACTGGTCCTGCTTGGACTGGAGTATATAAACAATTGTATGATCCCTAGCCACTCCTTCAATTTGACAGAAAATTCACCGATTGTAGTAACAAGCACGGCGGGAACCGGCCATTACCGCCGCCCGTTGGTGTCGAGCCCAACTGAAAATACTTCTCGTTCGTTGTGCTCCTTGCCGTTTTGTGATTTAGCCTGCTCAACGAGTTCGCCCGCGGTCAGCGTGACCTGCTCGTCTCGACGGCGTAGGTCCTACTCTTGCTCATGGCGATGACGACCGTCAGGTCCAAGCCGGCTTGGCCATCTCGCCGGTGTACGCCGCAAGGCTGCAAGAGCACAAGAATTACCATGGTGTCCGCATCAGTTGGGGCTGCGAGTATTACGGGGTGAGATTCTTCATATATTTGGATTTATTGCTCTGCTAAAAAGTACTGAACGAGAGGTGAAAGTCGCGGAAGCGCTGGATGGAAGCCACGCCGTGAGGCCTGTTTAATTTCTGCGGCCTACTGCTGACGAAGGACGGGAAGCCAAACGACGGACGGGAAAAATCGAATCGTTTTTTCCGCTTGCCCATGGCAGTGGTAGTCTACAACGGAAAAAAAAAACGAAACGTTTTTTTTCAATTACCGGTGGCAGTGGTGGGTAATATCTCCTAACTCACGGGGGTAAATTGGGAAAAATCGAATCGTTTTTTCCGCTTGCCCATGGCAGTCTTACCGGTGGCAGTGGTGGGTAATATCTCCTAACTCACGGGGGTAAATTGGGAAACAGAAAAACGTACCATGACCGTGACCATCACCACCTCAAGGCATATTATATAGTAGAGACTACAAATATGTTACTACCCATTGTGGAGGTAGTAACATAAACTAGTATCATGTGTATGATACTAGTATATGATACACCCGATTATGACTAGTCTTAGCTAAGCTACAACCTCACTTTTTTTTTATTAACTAGTATGTCATGTCAGCAAAATGTCTATGAAACCGCGCTAAGAAACTAGCACGGCACAGGCCTAAAGCTCCTGGATTTAGTGCAAAAAAAAAAGTTTGCGCGGCTGCGCCCAATGTTGTAAACAAGTCTAAACGAGCACGCACGCAGAAAAAAAAGTCTAAACGAGAACGCACGCACCAACCTGGGAGGTATCTTTTTCCTAATATTATTTATTAGGAACGCATATGAAAAGTCTAAACGAGAACGCACGCACGCACGCAGTCAACTCAACACGTCCAAGACTCGGGGAGAGTATCTTTTTTACTAAATGGCTCGGACATTAAGTTAAGTATGGCTCTTCCAAAAACTTTCGCGCGGATATTGCCCTCGGTACCAAAAGTCATATGCTAAGGCGTTATAAAAAAGTTAGAGGCTCTGAAAATGTCAGAAAACGCTATACGGTTTGGCGTATCTGGAGGCTGAGAAACACAAAAAATTTCTAAGTCATTTTGGTAAAGCCAAATGATATGACTTTTCATTTGGGTAAAGCCAAAAGATATGGCTTTTCTCGGGTACAGATGATCTGAGAATTCTAATGTACGCCAACTGATATGACGTCTGTACGCAAGAAAAGTCATATCAAATGACTTTACCAAAATGACTTAAAAAAATCGAGTTTCTGGCGTTTTCTGACATTTTCAGAATCTCTAACTTTTTCAGAACGCAGAATAGTATGGCGTTTCAAAAAAGGGTCATAGTTGACTGAAAGTTTTCAGAAAGGCCATACTTACCTTAATGTTCGATTAAGGGACATTTAGTAAAAGAGATACTTGGGGAGAGCAAAACACTGGCGACGGACGGCGGCACCGTCACTTTTTCTGTCCATCGGTACTGTCCGTCGTGCGCACGGTTGAGCACCGCACACGAGTGCTCAGAGGTTGTCCGGCCGGCCCAGTAGACGTCAGCCACAATTGAAGGCGCAGCCTGCCATGCACCATGTCAGGCCAGATGATCCCTGCGAGGAACCGAGCCCACACTTTTTTTTTGAGGCACCGAGCCCACACACATAAAATCTTTTTCTTAATTAACAGCAGGAGAGCTCATTGCATCAGGGGAGAAATTGTCTCCCTCCGCTTTTTAATATAAGATGTTTTAGGTTTTACCCAGATTCAGGCCCTGGAGGGTAAAACCCTACTTCCTGCTTGTCTGGTTATTGATGTATGAGGTGTCCAATGGAGCTACAATGGTGTCCCGGCGAGATGCGATCTCGCTAGGGTTTTGGTGGTATGAGTATTGCCTAACCTAGATCGGCGGCCCTCCCAGGCTTTATATAGGAGGCTGGGTCTCGGGGATTCACAACCGATTAGGTTTACAGGTAAGATAGGTCTCTACCGACTTAGACTTCGCTTGTCTTGGAGCGTACTTCATCCTCTTGGGTCCCCTTCGTGGGCCTTGGCCACGGTTTGCTGGCTAGCTCGCCAATGGGCCTTAGCTTGTACGTGCACCAGGTATCCTCATGGTGGGGCACCCGAAGGGTAGACCCACATCACGGTTGGTTAAAAAATGGACATCCCGGCAACAAATAAACAAGACAAATTCAGGCATACGTCGAATCGGTGCGCCACCCAACAGGTCTACAAGCTCCAAAGGCTTTGCTTACTCTTTAATCCTTGCAATTGGGCCGCTGACGGGGGGAAGGTCTTCATGGTTGATCCTAGGCGCTGCCTTTTTGTTTACTCCATCCCTCCTATTTAGGTGGCGCATACGTTTTTTTGAGATATATGTTCGGCAATCAATTTCATCAACAAAATAGTTAGTATATATGACGAAGGTCATATCATTTAATTTGTATCCAAATAGTCCTTTTAATAATGGTATAATTTGTATAAAACATGGCATAATTTATTGGTCAAATTAGTAGCCAAAGTTGAAACGCGAAAAAGAAGGACTTGATGACACCGTGTGTGCCCGAGTGTGTGTGTGTGTGTCAAAGTGTGTTCCACCTTCTGGTGTTGTGATGCTTTAGACCTAGTAAAGCTAGGTGTGGCTATCTATTGTTCAGGTTTTCACCTAGTCATTCTCAATAAACCGAGCAGTTCGAATCCTTGTACCGTCTTTTTTCTAATCAATGGATTTGTCAGCTCTCATGCCAACATTCCAAAACAAAATAGAAAATAGGAACAACATGTTTTTACAAATAAAAAGCTTTATCAACCAGTACTCTAGAAAGCTCCATTAAGTTGCTAATAATGTAGATTCTAAAATACTCTTCCAAGATATATATTAACATCGAGTGAACCAGATACCACATATAAACACAGTATATTACATCAAGTGGCACAAATTAATTTGTAAATATTGGTGCACATTTTTCTTTCCATGTGTTTAGGGTGGAATATACATAGAAAATGTAACTTAAATGTCCCAAACTAAACTAATTCCACTAGCAAAGTTAATTTAAACTCGTGTTTTGCTAATATTAATTCGCTTGAGACTTTCGGATGAAAAAAAACACTTTATGAAAATTGCACTTTAGTCTATGAATAACACGTGAGACTTGGTGAAAAGTTCTAGGATGCATTTTTCACTAACTGACGTTACACTTTTAGAATACTTAGACATAAGATCTCATTCGATTTGGATGTAGCTAGACTCTTTAAATTGTTCATACAAAAAATGTAATTAAGTAATTTTATGGCAAATGACATGATATCTTCATTTTGAGGATCCAAATTAAGCTTTAGCTTTGCTAGTTATAATAGAAGTTAAGATAGTATGCTTCCATTTGAATATAGTAAACTTAAATGCATAGAGAGTTATGAACAAGCAAAATAGTTTAGTATAAATGGAGGCTGGGGCGCCCCTTGGGGCGCCTCCTAGCTGGTCATCTGCCAATCATAGCGATGTGCCTGATGGACATGTAGATTGAACTTGTAATGTCCTTTCTTTACTCTCAAGGTGATTATCTTCTGGTGTGATTTGTGGAGTGGCTTATTTACATTTTCACAAAATGTCACACATTTGTATGGAAGTTTAGCAACAGTCTTATAACTAAACATGACATTAGAAGTTTTTAAATGCTTAGGAAACACACATGTTTGCAACTTAAAATATTTTCCCTGGCTAGATACTTGCTAAATTCTTGTGCCAGCAGGGGCAGAGCTACGTACCATAGTCATTGGTGTCAAATTATTACCAACAATTTTGTGATGATATTCTGTACGCTTTTTACATGTGTAATGACCCCAGTATACTTAGCAGAATGACACTGACAATATATTATGCTATGCATTGAATTCTGTGATGATATTATGTACGCTTTTTACATGTGTAATGGCCACAATATACTTAGCAGAATTGCACTAAAAATATATTATGCTATGCGTTGCATTATAAAATGCATAAGGAATTCCTCTTTCGTTAATGCAATCTACATGTGTTACATGGTTTTTGGGTCGCTGATTAGTCGTCGACTGATCGCCGAGTCGTTTTCTAGGAAGCATTGTTTATTTGAATTGTAGGCTAAAATGTTGAGCCTTCCAGGGTCTTGAATCTCCAGGGGAAGATTTATGATAAAAAAAGAGGAGGCGGTTAAGGTAGTAGGTGTGAATAGCCATCGACTAACTGGAAAGGGGGAAACGAGTCCAATTTGAAGTTGTTGGACCGCGCCCTATAGGGATCATCAAATCGATAGCAATAAGCCATGTTAGCCTTCTCTTAAATTTAACTTACAAGTAGTCTCTGATTATATGTTCTGATTTCTAAACATAATATCTCATAGTGATATTTTCATGTTGTGTTTGTAGGACATCAAACAATTCTTTGTTGCCGTTGAGAAGGAGGAATGAAAGTTCGATACACGGTGTGATCTTTATGATATACTGACCATCACCTAAGCTGTCATTTTATGCAATACCAAGACAAATCTAATGTGTAGTTTAGTTTAATGGTTCTTACTAAGGGAACAATGTGAGTGATGTGAGATCAGTTCACATATGTAAATAGTGAGTTCAGTTCATTTCTATAGATTACTTACCTACAATGCATATTGTTTATGTAAGCTAGTGCTGTGAATTGCAATTCTTACTTGCTAGAATGTTTTCATGTTTTACTTGCTTGAATTATTTACAGCATGTGTGGTAAGTATTGTAGCTCTCATTGCAAAGTAATTGAATTGTGTAATGAATTGAATAATATGTCCTTTAGTTGTGCATTCGAAGCATTTTTATATAATACCTTAACTGATATGCTCTTGGAGGCACTTCAAAACTGTCTCGAAAGGTATACTTTTGGAGACACTTGGAAACTGACGCAAAATGTATACTTTTGGAGACACTTCAAAACTGTCTCAAAAGGTATACTTTTGAAGGCACTTTGAAAACAACATTAAAAGGTATACTTTGGAGGCAATTTTGAAATCTGTCTCAAAACGTATACTTTTGGAGACAATTTTGAAATCTCCCGCAAAAGACTTTTCCCTACATGAGTAAAAACTACACTTTTTTCTCCTCAAAAAAGCTTTGAAGACATCAATTTGACTATTTGAAACACTTTAGAGTGCCTCAAATTCGAGTTCTTGTTGTAGTGCAGTTGCCGTGTCGAGTAATCCAGGAAATCGGAACAGGGCCTGCCTGGGTTTGAAGCGTCCTTCCGTTTGATTAGAAGGCACGATAGCATGAACGAGGAATTTTTCCGCGACATGCCCCAATCTCACACCGGAGACATTACCGTACTGGCCCTCCAGACTGGTAGGTGGCACTGCCTCTGCACGAATGCCGGATCACTCTGCTGCAGCTGCTTAGGATGACTCCAACGGGGCGACGCATCGAGTCCGCGCGCCTTCGTTCCTGTCCGCGGGGGCCAAAAACATGGCCCAACGGGGCGACGCAAACGGACCGCGGTCCGTTTTTTTGTCCGCCGCGACCCATTCTTGGCCCAAATTTGGGCCACCGATGCGTCGGGCGCGGACGCGAGCGGAGCGCTAGCGTGTCCTGCCCTAGTCCGCCCCTGGCCCACACGTCATACCATTCCCCACCCCAATCTCCTCCACCTCTCTCGCCCCTCCCGCCGCCACCCCGCCGTCGCTCCTCGATTTGGCACTGCAGGCCATTCAGGGGACGCCGTCTGCTGCTTCCTCCCCGCCACGGCCGGTGAACCTTGCGGCCACATCTCTCAGAGCACCCGCGACACGAACGCCGCCCCGGCACCAACGCAGGTACGAACTCGGCCATGGATAGCTCCGATGAATGGTACTACAAGAACTACATCCTGTGCGCGCCATCATCGGATGATTCCTCGGACGATGAGAGTGACGACTTGGTTGCCACCCTCATCGTCAATGAGTACATTGAGAGGATGCGGCCGGTATTCCAAGGCTCGTTGCCGGGCCGTTCTCCTGCATTGGACCGGAACCGGAGAGCTGGCCAACTCTAGCTCTGGGGGACTACTTTCGTCCCCACAGACCCACGTATCCTCCCAAGATTTTCCGGCGCCGTTTCCGGATGAGAAGATCTTTGTTCAATCGTATCCGGTTGGGGGTGATGCATTTTGATGACTATTTCATATGCAAGCCAGATGCATGTGGTGCCCTCGGTTTTTCATCATACCAGAAGTGCACCACCGCCGTTCGCATGCTTGCATATGGAATTGCCGGTGATCTTGTGGACGAGTACGTGCGGATGAGCGAGTCCACGTGCCTAGAAGCAATGTACAAGTTTTGCAAGTCCGTGGTGCAGGTGTTCGGCCCCGAGTACTTGAGGGAGCCCAATGCTGCCGACATGACCCGGCTCTTGGCCATCAAACGAGGCCAGAGGGTTCCCTGGGATGCTTGGCATCATAGATTGTATGCACTAGGAGTGGAGGAACTGCCCATTTGCTTGGCAGGGGCAGTACAAGGGCCATGTTGGGGCATGCACGGTCGTGCTTGAGGCCATGGCATCACAAGATTTGTAGATTTGGCACTCGTTTTTTGGCATGGCCGGCTCGCACAATGACATCAACGTGCTCCAGCGGTCTCCGGTGTTCAACAGGCTCACCAATGGCCTCGCACCCCAGGTGACCTATGAGATCAATGGTCATGAGTATGACAAGCCTTATTATCTTGCTGATGGGATTTATCCTACATGGACTACTTTTGTGAAGACCATCTCCAATCCTAATAATGAGAAGAAGAAGAGGTTCGCCAAGGAACAAGAGAGTGCTAGAAAGGATGTGGAGCGTGCATTCGGTGCCCTCCAGTCATGGTGGGCTATTGTTCGCCACCCCGCTAGGACATGGGACAAGGACCAACTCTGGGAGGTGATGACAGCTTGTGTGATCATGCACAACATGATCGTGGAGGACGAACGCGACGAGGGTATTCATGATCAGGCTTGGCAGTTTCAGAGTCAGTTGGTTGAGCCCCAGGGACCGTCCACATTTGATCAGTTCCTCGACTTCCACCGTGACATTCGTGAGAAGGTGTCTCATAACCAGCTCCAAAATGATTTGGTGGAGCATGTCTGGCAGCACTACGGCAACCAGTAGTTCCATATGATGAACTATTGGTCTTATTTTTATTTGGTTTGTAAGACTATGCATGAAACAATTTGTTATTTGTGAAACAATTTGTATTATTTGCTGAATTATTTAGATTGTAATAACTATGTGATGAACCATTTGGATTGTATAATTTATTTTGTTTTCTATATACTTGTTTTGTATGGATTGATAAAAATGATCAAAATGACCTAAAGCCCTGACCGGGCGGACTCGATGCGTCGGCCCACCCCCTATATATGAATGAAAATGGCCCATATATGACCTGTTTAACTAAAACAAATATGCGGGCGGACTCGATGCGTCGTCCCGTTGGGGGCATTGGCCAGAAAGGGGCAGACATGGGCCAGACGCGCGTCCGTTTCCCGACCCAAACGGACAAAACGCGGACCAAACACGCATCCGTTTGGGTTGCCCCGTTGGAGTCATCCTTAGGCCCATGCAATTATCATTCCAGTTCCATATTACTTTTGACAACTAAAAACATAGAATCTCCTGATCCTCTAGACTATCATACCCCAAAACACCATTCCCGTGACAACAAAATTATTACTTCTGAAATTTTTAATATAGAAAACCAACGTGGCATATGTAAATTGTTTTGAAAATACATAGTTTACAACATGAGTAAAAGGTAACATTTTACTTGTATTTCCTGCACACATCAGAAAAAGTCATATACTCCTATATAATCTAACTAGAACTTGAACGTATATACTCATCCCATGACTTATATTTACAATTTTTTATATTTAGAGTGTTAACGTAGTTCTTCACCGGGCGCAGGTAAATTACTCCACAAGGAATGAACCTTTTCCTCATTTGCTTACTCTTTATCGGGCGTTATTTAGGTTAAGAAATTCAGGTGATATTTTGCGGTGTAAGAGCATCCCCAATAGAGCACCTAAAATAATTCACAATCCCTACAACAACCAAAGCTAAAAACTTCATCCCATTTAATCCCATCCGACGACGGCCCACGTTGATGATGCGCCTCTTTCCCAAGCCCCACAACCGTCGCCAGCCCTCCCAGGCTCAATTTCGGCCAGACATGAGCAAAGTGGCTGCATCGCCACAACCGATTTTATTGGCGCATCCTCGGTTTGGCGGTGCTTCCACACGTCTTCCACGGCCCGCGCAGGACCCGATCCGTTGGTCTCGTCGACGTGTCGCCTCCTCGACCTGCTCTTTCGCCGTTAATCTGTCAGCAATCCATTTTATGTTTTGCAGTAAAAGCCACATATAGAACATTCTGTTTTTTTCTTGATTTTGATCGACCACACGCCGTTGAGGATAGGTTGATGTTTCTTCCCAAGCATTGCACCTTATAGGGCCAAAAGTTAATTTGACTTTCATTATTTTTGTCCATGGTGAAAATCATTAAACAAATGTAATTAGAAAAACACATAGTTGCCACCCAAATGTAACTTAAAATTTCAGTTGCAACCCACTTACAACTTACAGATTACTCGAATCGTGATCCAAATCTAATTGTTAGGTAGTAGCAAACTATGTGTTGTAAAAAATCTCAATTACAACTCAATTGTAACTCACGGATAACATGAACCGCGATATAAATCTAATGCATAGGAAGGGGGACTGAGACTTGAGATCTAGCAATTCTGTTATTACTCATTATATAATGGCTGGCCAAATCCGCGGCCTCTCCGCGGCCCTGGTACTGTTCATACTACTGTTCATCTACCGTGTTAAACAGTACCGGGGTCACCTGCCAGCCTCAGATTGCCCGCACGCACGACTTTGGTGCAGCATTTTTACAAACTCATTATATAATGGCTGGCCAAATCCGCGGCCCTGGTACTGTTCATACTACTGTTCATCTACAGTGTTAAACAGTACCGGGGTGGGTCCCACCTGCCAGCCTCAGATTGCTCGCACGCACGACTTTGGTGCAGCATTTTTATAAAAAAAATCCCGCCAAGGACCTAGATGCAAATTGGGCAAAACTCGAGGGCTCCCATGCAAAAAAAACCAGCACAATTCCCCTCCCCCTCTCTCTCCCCGTGCGAGCCGGGGATCGTCGGCGACGCCGCCGCGCTCCGCCGCCACTCTGGTCATCCCCCTTCAAAGAGCATGCAGAAAGCTCCGCTGCCGCGCCCTCCACCTCCTCGCCGCGGATCACGCCCCAACACGCCGCCGGCGCGCCGGAATAGCTGCCGCCGCGACCGCTGCCCTCCGCCGCCTCCGCGCGTCATCGGCGCCGCTCCGGCTACCCAAAATGGGCGGCGCCGCCGCCTGCGGGTAGAGCACGACGATGCGCGTCCAGCGTGCCCACGCGTGGGTCGTGGCTCGCCGGCGGCGAGCTCAGCGCCGCCGCGGCCAGATCTGGCCACTGTGACGCCAACGCGACGTCACAGTGGGCCCCACACATCAGATTTTTTTCTTTTTTCTTTCTTTTTTGAAAAAATAGCCCAACTTACTTAAATAATTCTGAAAAATTTCTAAATGATGTAAAACCAACAATTTTAAATATGTCCACCAGAAAAACATAATAAATATATGAAAGCGGCCATATAAAAAAATGATGACTAATTAAGACATGCGATTGAAATTCAAATTTGAAAATTTGAAAATTTTAAGTGCCTTCCAAATTGTTCATTTCCTACATAAATTTCTAAATGATGTAAAACCAACAATTTTAAATATGTCCGCCAGAAAAACATAAGAAATATATCAAAGCGGCCACATAAAAAAATTATGACTAATTAAGACATGCGATTGAAATTCAAATTTGAATATTTAAAAAATTTAAGTGCCTTCCAAATTGTTCATTTCCTAAATGCTAAAAGAATTCAAATATGGATAAATTTCAAGTTTGAACAGTTTTCTAAAATCTGAACAATCTTCAAGCATAAGTCCACCCTATTTAACCAATGAGACGTGCGATCAAAATTCAAATTTGAATATTCCGAAACCTTAGGTGCCTTCCAAATTTGTTTATTTTCGTAAATGCTAAAAGAATTCAAATATGGATAAATTCTCAATTTGAACAATTTTCCGAAATCTGAACAATCTTCAGGCATAAGCCCACTCTATTTAACCAATTTCATTAACACATAAAAAACGTCGCCAATTCATGACATTTGATCAAATTTGTAATTCGAATATCTCAAATTTTTACATGCCTTCCAAACCTTAGCATTTAAAAAACGTAAAAAAGAAATCACATACGAATGGCTTCTCACTATTAACAATTTAAAAAATTCATCTACTTAATGTAAACTTTTTAAAAAAATTCAATACATTTAAATTTAAACAACTTTTAACTGCAGACATTTTCAAAATTAATTTTTTGAAGCCACGGTATTTACAAATGTGACATCATCTACTTAATGTAAACTTTTTTAAAAATTTCAATACATTTAAATCTAAACAACTTTGACTGCATACATTTTCAAAATTAATTTTTTAACACCACGGTATTTACAAACGTGACAAATATATCAACATGCACATAAAAAATGTTCACTACTTATGCCATAAATTTGCTAAATGTTTGCAACTGCGAAAGAATATATCAAAGTCCTTAGAAAAAATACATGCAACACATTTGAAAAAATTCAGTTTGCCAAAAAAAAAGATACTCTAAAATATATACATCCCACATATTATCTCACATATTGCATATTCCCTAATTATGGAGTTCAAATAAATATTTATGGCATTTCACTACTCTAATTTGAAGAATGTTAGTATGAAATCCAAATGAATTTCCTCTAATAAGGATTGACTTTAACAAATGCTCATGTACCGAATCCAAATGAATACATGTGCATTTCCACCCATTGTAGAGTAGAATTTAAAACTAATAATTTTTAAACATTTCAATTTGCTTAAAAAATTGTAGATATTCTAAAATATATCAGCATGCTCACACAGAAAAAGGCCAACTATTTAGAGGGGAAAAAATGTTGGAACATTTTTAGTTGGTGAATATTTGAAGAAAAACAAATGCACTCCCCATAATTGTGTATGGTCCAATTTAACAAATGCTCACACTACGTATTTTCTCTGATTATGGACTCTAATTGACCATCTCAATTAAGCAAAATATTGGCATAAAACTAAATTAACTTTCTCTAAATATGAAATTGAGATGCAATTCCTCAAATTATATATTCACTTTACTATATGCTCATACAATGCACATCTTTTGATTACAAAGCTAAATTAATAATTTACAGGAACGTACAAACATAATAAAACATTCAAATTTGCCAAGTATTCGAAGCTACCGTAGCATTTAAAAAAAATTGGTCAGCATTTGGACATAACTCAAATACATTTTCTCTAATTACAGTTAAGAATTCATGGCAACATAGACACATATTTAAATACTTCAATTTGCTAAATATTTGGATATTCTCCAAACTATATAACAAATGCTCCGAAAAAAGCAACACTAATTATGTATGACAAAACACATAACATATTTACACAATTCAAAATAGTCAATATTTGGATGAAATATAGACAAACTTTCCCCATTTGTTAGCACAAATCCAAAAAATATACAGTACCACTACCTACATACTTAACTTAAATATTATTTGAAAAAAAGAAGCACATTCCAACATTTCAAATTGCTAAAATATTTGATGTACCCCAAAATATATCAACATGTTCGACAATTTGATACTTCCTAATGCCAAAATACAAACAAACTTAAACAATTCAAATTGCCTAATATTTGTATACATTCTAGGTGCACTTCATCTAATTATGAATTAAAATTTAATAAATGCTCGCAAAATACATTTCCTCTGATTATACTATGCAATCAAAAAGAAAAGAAAAAGGTACCAACCATTATTTGCACTACATATAGCATAATGCAAACGTATTTCAAGATTTCAATTCAGCAAATATTTGAGGAAAATCCAAATTAATTCCTTCCAAATTATGGACAGACTTTAATATATGTCCACATAATGTATTCCATTTGATTATGCAATTCAATTAAATTTTCAAGTCAAAATTAAAACTTATTATACCTTCCCAAATTGTTTAATAATCTACAATTAGTAATTTAGCTGAAATCTCTCTAACTATGCACGTAAAATTAAAACATGCTTCGTCCACTAAATGTTTGCATAAAATAAAAATCCATTTCCTCAAATTATGGATTGAATTTAACAAAATTCCTTACAATGCATTTCCTCAAACTATGGAGTTAAATTAAATATTTCGATATTTACGACAAATTACAAAGATACTTCACCATTTCAATTTATGGAATTAAATTAATTCAACGAATGCTGTTTATTTACAATAATGCACATTTTAGTATGAATATGCAGAGAAAATAAGAAGATTTTTCCCCATCTAATCGATTTTGTTACTTAATCTTCTCAATTTTAAATCATTCCTTTAATACACTTTGGACATCTGCAATACTTTAATAAAGCATTGTTTACGAAATATTACAACCACAACTCGCCAATAAAAATTTAAAAACTAACAAAGGCGCGTCGTGACGACGCGCAAAATTCCACTAGTAATATTCCTTACGGAAAACTGCTTTTCTGATTTGTTAACGAACCAACAAAGCCGAGATACTTAACTTCGAGAAAATTAGCTGCAACAGGCACAGCGGAATTATCAGGATCTTACTACAGTATACTGTTGGCAAGCGCAAACAAACTGACATGGTGCAAAGAGCTCTGTCTGGTTTTGACTTTTGATGGCGGGCTTCGGAACGCGCCAATCTTTTTTCCCCAGTTGGTACGGTTCGTCGGTTCCTCGTTTACCGCAGCGGCAACGGGTGGAGGCGCGGCGCGACGACGCAGACGAGCGGCTGCTTCCGCGGCAGCGTCAGCCCAGGCCCTTCCTCCATGTCCACCTTGTCCGCGCCGCCCGCGGGCCTCCACTCGAAGCACTGCACCATGGCGGCCAGTGCGGCCTGCACCACCAGCAAGGCCAGCGACGCGCCGGGGCATATCCGCCGCCCGGACCCGAACGGCAGCATGTGGAAGTGCTGCCCGCGCACGTCCGTCCCGGCGTTCGCGCCACCCTCCAGGAACCTCTCCGGCCGGAACTCCAGCGGCTCAAGCCAGCTCGCCGGGTCGCGTCCGATGGCCCACACGTTGACGAATACCGTCGCGCCGGCCGGCACGTCGTACTCGCCCACCTTGCACCGCTGCGGGGACTGACGGACCACGAGCGGGCCCGTCGGGTGAAGACGAAGCGTCTCCTTGGCCACGGCCTGCAGGTAGGGGAGGTTCGGGATGTCCGACTCGTTGGCGAGGCGGTCCTTGCCGACCACCGCGTCCACCTCCTCCTGCGCCCTCCGGAGCACGTCCGGGTTGTTGATCAGCTCCGATAACGCCCACTCCACCGTGATCGTCGTCGTGTCCGTCCCCGCGGCGAAGATGTCCTGCACACCCCAAAAAATAATTCTTAGCACTCACATCGTCGATGAACAATTGGTGGGCGTGCTTTGTACTTACCAGCATGAACGCCTTCATGTTGTCCCTGCTGAGCGACATCTCGGCGGCCTCGTCTTCGTGCATGTCGAACAGTATGTCCAGAATGTCCTTCCCCTCCGCGTCGTTGCTGCCGTCGGCGCTCTGCTCCCGCTGCTTTCGCCGCTTGGCGTCCCTCGCCGTGAGAATCCTCTCCATCATGGGGTCGAACTTGCGGTGCACGGCGTCAACGCGCTTGCCGAGGCCCTGCACGTCCCAGTTCCTGAACGCGCCGATGTAGTCCTGCAGGTTGAACGTGCCCGTGAGCACGGCCGTGTCGGCGACTAGGCTCCGAAACTCCTCGGCGCCGTTGTCGTCGCCGGTCCAGCGCCAGCTCATCACCATGCGCGAGACGATGTCGCCGGTGAGGGCCATGAGCGCGGCGTTCAGGTCGACGGGCCCGGCGGCGCTCTGCCGCGCCAGGGAGGCCACGAGGCGTGCGACCTCCTCGCGGCGGACGTGGGCAAGGCGATCGAGGGTGCGGCCGGCGAGGAGTTCGTGCACGCACGCCTTCTTCATGAAGCGCCAGAAGGGCCCGTAGGGCGCGAATGAGAAGTCCTGGCCGCCGTAGGTGAGGCGGTGCACCGCCGCCGGCTTGGGCCTGTCCAGGAACGCGGCCTCGTGGGTCTTGAGCACCTCGCGGGCGGCGTCTGGGGAGCAGGCGGAGATGCAGGGCACGGAGCCGAGCCGGAGGAAGAGTAGCGGCCCGTGGCGCTCGGCGAGGCGGTGCAGCGCCTGGTGGGGTAGTGGAGCGAGGAGGTGGAGGTGGCCCAGGATGGGCAGGCCGAATGGGCTCGGCGGGAGGCGTAGCCCGCTGCCACGGCGCCTGATCACGGTGTACAGAACAACGGTGAGGACGGTGACGAGCAGGAGGAGCGGTAGGCTGTTACCGCTCAGGGTGAAGAGGTCTCGTGCTGCCAGCGCCACCTCCATTGTGACGGATGAAGCTGAGTTGACTACCAAGCTTAGCTTCACTCTGATTTCGCTGTTTGTTCTTGCTTTTGCTCCTATGATTGCTAGTAGTTGCTCGGTTATTTATACTTGTTGGGAGAACTCAGTATTTTGCTAAGTTCACATTTTGCTCAGAAACATTTCTTAGTGCGATCGAGAAGCAACACAATCACCATGGACTTGGTATTTCGATTGTCATGGGAAATCTGCGTTGTCTCCATCCAGACGACATGGTAGGAAATATTTGTTCAATCGGCCGGCCGGAGACGATCGATGACGAACAGTTGTGCTAAAGTTGGAACTTGGAAGCGAGCAGTTGTTGTGGTGTGGTCACTGGTGTGTGTGCATTGATCCAGGTTATATATATTACTTGCACCGATCGAATAAAGAGAAGCTCCAGGACAAATATGGCGTCATCTTGCGATCTCAGATGTGGCCGGCCGGCAGGTGTAAAGTAGTCAAGTAGAGCTAACTCCTAACTGGTTGACTGCGTCCGTTTAGGATCGACTTGATCATGAAAGTTACAGACCTTCTTGTTGGTTTCTCCTACCGGTGCGTTTAGCCGGCTAGCAGCTGCTTGCTTTGTCAAAGAACACTTTTTCTGTACAACCACCGAAATCATACACTAATATTAACAAATTTGTTTTTTTAAACAGGGCAAAAGGTTTGCCCCAATCTATTAATTAAGAAGGAGTTTTACATAAAGTAAAAGCTATTACAAAATGACTACTCTCGCGGCATCAAAACACTCAACTTGTTAGCCCTGCGAGAACCCATAACCTCGCCTCACTATTAATGTTCTAAAAAATTACAAACGAAGGCGCATGCTTGTTGCGGAAGACCTGGGCGTTCCGCTCACTCTAAATAGTCCAAGAGACAAGGAAAGCGAGAGATGCTAATCCTTTGCGGGGCCCGGTCATGAGGCGCCACCATGCGTCGAGGGAGAGGGTCGGCCAAAGGGCAGAATCAAGGTAGGTGAGGCCGAGCCACTCCTTGACGAGATCCTAAAATCGGATAGAAAAGCGACAATGGACAAGGAGGTGGTCCACCGACTCCGTAGTCCGCTTGCAAAGCAGACAAATGCCACAATTAGGCCAACCCCTCTTATCAAGACGGTCCACCGTCCAAAGACTTTTTTGGAGAGCAAGCCATGCAAAATGCTTGATCTTGGAAGGTGCCAAAACCTTCCACACCATCTTCCTCATGTCGGAGCGAACCGCCCCCCAAAATTTCGCCTTGTATGTCTATGCCGCCAAATATTGCCCACTAGCCGAGAGCTTCCAAGTGATATCATCAACCCTTCCACAAGAACATAAATTTGTAGATTGATCCAAAGATCAACAAATTGCTCTAGGTGGGCAAAAGAGAACATGTCGGTCAAATTCAGAAATAAGAGGAGCAAACACGTATAAAGATAGACCTATAGCTCAAAAGAAATTATGTCTCTCAGTAGCGCCTCTTAGCACTCAAGATAGAAGCACAAAGGTTAGCAAGTATTCTTGTTTACTAAACAGTTAAATATTATGGTTTACAAACGAAATTTTTGATAAAGAGAAATATATTTAATACAAACTGATATCGATTACGCTCGGGCTCTACAGCAGAGAAGGGTGTCATCGGGATCCACACATCTAGATTATTAAAAGAGAAAAAAGACACATCACCAATGCAAAAGTTGCAACCAGGAAAAGATAACATATACAAGCTCATAACTAATGAGCCAAACCTTCCCGTGCTGTAGTAACCTGGTGTAGGTTCGTGAAATTTTTCTACGGAGACACACATAATAACACCTCTTTAGGATTTGCACGCTAGAACCTTGAGCTAGATCTGAAACAAGACTCCAACAATAGCTAGCCAGCGGCATGGCATTCTGAAAGAGAGAACTAAGGGTGTATTTGGTTGGAGAACCAAGTAGAAAGTAATGTAACGGTTCCATTCCAAAATAATGGGTTGGTTCCGTTTCTATATTTGATTGGAGCTAAAAAAATATATAGAATGGAATGGTTCCATCCGGCGTTTTGGTTTGACAGATGGAATGAGGGTAGATTTGATTTAGCTCACCTCTATAATACATATTAGCACTTAATTAAAGTTCGTAAGGCAGCAGATTAAACAGTTCATACATAATTTCAGCACTACTATAATATAATTAGTCACCTGCGATTTCTAATGATGGCCGACGATCATGGTAAATTTCCAAGTGAAAAATGCAAGTTGTAATCTTTGTGGTTAATCCAGGAAACAATCACGAAACATGCATGCAGATCGGGTAAATCGTCAAAGAAAATCAAGCACGCTCGCTCGCGTTGGCTACTTGCACCAGCCACTGCTCGCCCGGCCGCCGGCCGCCGTCTGCTTCAGCTTGCTTTGGACGCCGCCTGCTAGCGAGCCTGTTGCTGCTTGCCCGGCCGCCGCCGCTCGTCAGGCCGGGCCTGCTGCTGCTCGCCGCGCCACCAGAGACGAGAGAGACGAGGAGAAAACGAGTGGAGAGGCTAGATGATAGGGTTAATTGTGGGCCTGGTGAGATTTATTTTCGACGTGAGAGCAATTTGCGGTGTGGGTTAGCGGCCGGAACTCGCATATTCCACATCTAGGGAGCATATTACATTTGGTGGAACCACTACATTCCATTCCATTTTCTAACCAAACATAGGAATGAGTGCCAAGTGTGGAACAATTCCATTACATTCCACTTGGTGACATGAACAAAACACACCCTAAGTCGTCGGAGGTTATGCTGGTGGGTGCATGTACCATGTGGGAGGCGATGTGCCATGTGAGGTGGCATGGAGGGAAAAGCATGAGATGCAGGCACATTCTGTTCCAATTTTAGTCACTTCGCATTAAAAATGGATAGTGTAATAAGTTAGAATATGAATACGATCATGTCATATCAGTGCAGACTACTCATGCCAGTTAAGATCAATGCATACTGGAGTAAATGGATTTGGCCATTTGGTCCTTCGCCATCAGCATGCCACATATTTGTGTCTCATAGAAAACTTCCGATGCCTCCCTTTCTTATGTGGGGTTCTCACCTTCACATTGTGCGTCACAAACGATGTATTATGCTTACCCATCATTTACTTCTCTGATTTGTAGCGGTGATGAGGTTGTGTTTCTTCTGTTGGTCTATTTCACAGTTGGAAGAACATATGTATAAGATTTCTCACCCAAGTTAAGTTACTAGACCACTAATATCTCACCAAATTTAATATATCTTTAGCTTGGTCGTAACTCTTCAATTATTGCAAAACCGTCCTTGGTTTCAACCCTTGAATTGTTGGAGAAAACTAATGCGGTAACACCGGCAGGATTATCTTCCTTGGCGGATATATTCATGATGGCTTAAAGTCACTGACGGGCTAAAGTTTCAGGGAACAACACTCACAAGGATGTGCTCTCCGTCTGGGCTTCCAATCAGCGAAGTGTCAGCGACGGCCAGCCGTCGCGAGTAAGCAATTTCCCTGACATACTAGGCCAGTCAGTGGATCCCTGATAGCTACCATTGTGGATATGGTCCCTAGCGGTTTTAATTTGCTCAAGCGTCGTGGATTTGCTGTTTTGGGGTGGTGTTGTTCATGTGATTCCTAGTTGCGTTAGATGCAAAAATGCACTCACGGATTAATTAGAACCACATATTGGAAATGGAAATAATTTCAATATAACACATTTTAATTTTAGATTCAGCGCTAAATTCCTCGTGGCAAGCAAAGAAAAACTTGGAAACATCTGTAATTCATCCCTCACATAGAAGTACCAGGAAAAGATAACAGATACAATCTATAAGTAATGAGAAGACACTTCCTCAGCTGCAGTAACCTGGCGGCTGGCGTATGTTCTTGCAAAATTTCCATGGAGACACAAATCATAGCACTTCTTTAAGATTTTGCTCCAAACAACTTGAGCTTGATCTAAAACTGAGACTCCGACAACAGCCAACAGCGACATGGCATGCTGGATGAGAGAACTGAGTCTCAGGTTATGCAGTAAGCATGAGAAAAGGTGGGCGGATGTACTGTGTGGAAGGCAATGTGTCGTATGAGGCGACATGGAGAGAAGATCATGTGAAATACACATTCTATTCCATTTTTTGTCACTACCCGTTCGAATGGGTACTATATAAGCTAGGCTACCAGTACAACCATGCACCGTCTCATTGCACACTACTCACGCAATTTAAGAGCAATGCATACCGGGGTAAACAGATTTACGCTTTTGGTCCTTCACCGCCGTGATGCCACACATTTGTGTCTAGTAGAAAACTTCCGACGCCTCCCTTTCCTATTGGAAGTTCACCTTCATATTGCACATGCCACTCGATGTGTATGCATTCTTATCCATCCCTTCTCTAATTTATAACGGTGATGAGGACATGAGGTTATGTTTCTTCCGTTTCTTATAAACGATAGCAAAGAAACGATGAAGTGCGGAACGATCAAACTAAAAGGGACACGTGATTTTAACGTGGAAAACCCCTCCAACAATGGAGGAGAAAAAACCACGGGCGCCAGCCAACAAATCTTCACTATAATCGGGTGAGGTTACAAACGCCGGGATTTACACAATGCGACTTATCCTAACCGGCGGCTTACAAGAGGTATATATGGTGGCATAAAACCCTAGGTCGGTTGCAGTCCGACCCAGAAACGATCCGCTCTCCTTCGTCACAAGTTGGCCTTCATCAGTATAAACGAATTTAGATCACCATAAAATAACACCGTTGGTCTATTTGACACTTGAAAAAACATATGTATGAGATTTCTCGTCCAAGTCAAGTAACTAGATCACTAATATCTCACCGACTTTCAAAAATCCTTAACTTGGTCGTAACTCTTCAATTATTGCAAAACCGTCCTTGCTGCTCTTGAATCGTTCGTGCTTGGTTTTTGTGACGTGTGCCCATTTTAATTAATGTATCGCTTTATTAGACTAATAGATGTTTCAACAATATTGACATTACTATATTGAGCCTTTTAGGTTATTCATATGAAACATATTTTCAGTACTCCTATGATCTCCAAAAAAAGATACAAGCTCATAACTAAGGAGAGGGCACTCTCTCCACTGCAGTAAGAGCATCTCCAGTGGCGCCCTCCAAATGACCCCCCAAAGACCCAATGGGGGGGCGGACACAAAAATCGCCCACAACGGCACCCCCCCCCCCCCCCACGTGTCCGGCCTGAGCCAATTTGTGTCCGACACCCCCGAAAGGGCCCCCAAGTTTGGAGGCCCTCTCGGGGGTGTCACACACTGGTTGGACATGCCCTCCAAAAGGGGTGTCCCACCCATCATACACACAGTACCTGCGCGACCTGATTCGTTTGCACGCCCACCCGTCCCTCTGTTTCCTCTCGCCGGCGAATCACACCATCGCCGCCATTTTTGTCATCGCCCACTTGATTCGCACCGTGGGGGTCAAGACGTAGTGAACACGCATGCCTGCTTGCCACCGGTCTCCGACCTCGTATTGTGTCGGCGAAGCTTATTCAGCCGGGTAGGCCTCTTCCTCCCTACCGCCCCGCACGCAAGGATAGCAACGACAAGTTCTTTTTTTCCAAATGATGGGGGAGTTTGCCGCCCTTGCGGCCGACAACGACGAGAATGAGATGGTCAGGGCCGCTCTTTTAGATGCGCAAGCCACGGAAGAGGCCGTGCCGAAGAGGGGAGTATCAAGGAAAGGTGGATGGCCAACAAGGATCGTTACAGAGCAACTGGGCACGCCTTCTTGTACAACGACTACTTTGCCCGGAAGTCGACGAACTTCCCTCATGAATTTCGCCGGCGCCTAAGGATGGACAGGGAAGTGTTCAGGAGACTCGTGCATGGCGTTTGGGAATACGACGACTAATTTGAGCTGAAGAGAGATTGCACCAGCCTCTTTGGATTTTCATCTCTTAAAAATTGCACGGCTGCCATACGGTGCCTCGATTATGGAGTTCCTGCAGATTCATTGGATGACTATCTCTGTATATGTCTGATTCCACCGCCGTCGAAGTGACCTCCCGGTTTTGCAAGGCAGTGGTGAAAGTGTTTGGAGTGGAATATGTGAGATCACCAAATGCGATAGACACAGCTCGTCTCTTGGCACATGATGAAGCAAGAGGATTTCCGGAGATGCTTGGAAGCATTGATTGCATGCATTGGATGGAAAAACTGCCCATTCGTTTGGCAGATGATGTATAAGTCAGGACATCGTGGAAAGTGAAGTGTCATACTTGAAGCCATCGCAGATCATGATCTTTGGACTTGGCATGCATTTTTCGGCACGGCCGGTGCTCATAATGACCTCAATGTGCTCCAATGCTCCCCGGTGTTTCTCAAACTTTGTTAAAGCCTAACTCCACCGTGTAACTATGTGAATGGCCATGAGTACGACAAGGGGTACTAACTTGCCGACGACATCTATCCTAAATGGTCAACATGTGTGAAGATTGTCCGTAACCCCGTCGGCGAGGCAAATTGCCATTTTGCAAAGAGCCAAGAGGCTGTCCACAAAGATGTGGAGCGGGCATTTGTTGTGCTCCAGGCTAGGTTTGCCATCGTCCGCTACCCTTTTCTCTCTAGATCAAATTTGTGAGATCATGATTTCCTGTGTTATCATGCACAACATGATCATCGAGAATGAGAGAGATACGAGGAGGCAAGTGGTCAACGAGGTGTTTGATTTCCAGGGGTCTATGGCCCATCCACATCCAAGCGTGTCGTCATAGTTTTCAGAATTTCTTGCCACCCATCGGCAAATTTGTGATGGAACAAGGCACACGCAGCTGCATGATGACCTCGTGGCGCACTTGTGGGCGATAAAAACAAACAACGTACCTCAGCCAGCGCCGGTTGGAGATTTCAATGTGTCATTTTTCAAAATCTTGAATAATTTGAATTTAAATTGTTGTAATAAGTTATACATTTGCTACATTTGGATTCTTCTTGAACTTTGCAATGAATTTTTTACAATTTATTAATAAAAATGATCAAAAAACATTGGGGTGTTGCTTTGGGGTGCGCCGCTATGGGCAGCACCCTCCATTTGGGCGGACACGAATTTTGAGGATGTAGCTGGAGATGCTCTAACCTGGCGGAGGTTCTTGCAAATTTGCCATGGAGATCCAAATCATGGCACATCTTTAAGATCTGCGCTCCTAGCACCTTGAGCCGGATATAAAATTGAGACTCCGACAACAGCCAGCCGGCGGCAACGCATGCTGGCCGACATAACTGGATATGAGATTTTGTGATGTGCGTGAAAAAAAGTGGACACGCATATACCGTATAGGAGGCAATGTGCCGTGTGAGTCGGCAGGGATGGCAAAGGGTGCGAGACAGACAACATTATATTCCAATTTCAGCCAATTCCAAGTTGAATGGGTATTGTAATAGGCTAGGATACCAGAACGACCATGTGCCATTTCATTTTCGACTACTGACACGAGTTAAGATCAATGCATGTCCGCGTAAACGGATTTACATCTTTTGTCCAACATCGTAGGCCTGTCACATCTTTACTGGTCATATAAAACTTTTGACGCCTCCCTTTCCTATTTGAGCTCTCACCTTCACATTGCCCATGCCACCCGATGTATTCATTCCTTTACTACTTTGATTTATAATGGTGGTGAGATTGCTTTTCTAATGTTTGTCTAGTTCACACTTGGAAGAACATATATATGAGGTTCCTCGCCAAGTGAAGTAATTAATTAAACCACAAATAGCTCACCAACTTTCAAAGATTCTACAGCTTGGTTATAACTCTCCAGTTATGGGGAAATCGTCCTGTCTCCTGTGTTTCTACTCTTCTACCATCACAGAAAATGTGCTTGGTTTTTTTGTAATGTACGCCCATGTTAATTACTGTATCACTTTATAAAACTGATAAATATATATTCCAACAATATTGACATTATTGTGTTGATCCCTTTATTTTAAGGATATGAAACATTGATTCATTCTGAGCTAAGCCAGGTAAATTTACAAGAGTCATAAGTTGGACAAAAGAACTACGATCCCTGATAGATTTCATGAAAATATATACCTTATAATGCATATATTTAGCTCTGGTGTGTATGGAGCGGCTATGTTTAAGAAGAAATATATACCTTACAATACATATATTTAACTACCATTTTAGCATGTAGCTATAGATATGTAATGTCAAATGTTTGTATGTATGTGGTGTTTAAAATATGGTCAATATTAAATTTTTTGTGAGAATTATAAATAATTTTCCTTATCATTTTGTAATTGCCTTGACGGCTAAATCTTTGCGACTGGAAATGTAAACCCGTTAGGGAAGGAATGTTACTCTGGACGATGGTGTACCCATGCGAGGATTATCTTCCCTTACGAACATATTCGCGATGGTTTAAAGTACCCAATGGGCTAAACTGTTGGGGCACAACATTCACAAGGATGTGCTCTCCGTTAAGGATTCCAATCCGGGAAGTGTCCCCGGCGGCCAGCCGTCGTGAATAGGCTATTTACCTGACATGCTAGGCTCGTCGGTGTATCCCTGATAGCTACCGACGTGGATATAGTACCCTGGCGGTTTTTTATTTCCTCCCGGCGGTTTTTGGCCGTCGGTGATCTGCTCTTTTTGGGTGGTGTTATTCGTGTGATTCCTAGTTGCGTTAGATGCAAAAATACACTCGCCGTCTAATTAGAACCACATATTGGAAATGGGAATAATTTAGATATAACACATTTTAATTTGAGATTTAGCATTCATTCTTCGTGACCAAGAAAAAATCTTGGAAACATCACTAATTCATCCCTCACACAGAAGTAGCAACCAAGAAAAGGTAAAAGATACAATCTACAAGTAATGAGAAGACACTTCCTCAGCTGCAGTAACCTAGCGTATGTTCCTGCAAATTTTCCATGGAGACCCAAATCATAGCAGCTCTTTAAGATTTCCACTCCTAGCACCGTGAGCTAGATCTAATAATGAGACTCCAACGAACAGCCAACTAGCGGCATGGCATGCTGGACGAGAGACCTGAGTCTGAGGTTATGCAGTGAGCATGAGAAAAGCTGCACGGATGTACCTTGTGGGAGGCAATGTGTCGTGTGAGGCGACATGGAGGGAAAATCATGTGATACATACACATTCTATTCCAGTTTTAGTCACTTCCCATTAGAATGGGTACTAAAATAAGCTAGGCTACGAGTACGACCATGTGTCGAATCACTGCAGACTACTCACGCAACTTAAGAGCAATGCATACCAGGGTAAACAGATTTACGCATTTGGTCCTTCACCGTAGGCATGCCACATATTTGTGTCTCGTAGAAAACTTCCGACGCCTCTCTTTCCTATTGGAGTTGTCACCTTTAAATTGCACATATATGGTTTCTTATCCATCCCTTGCTTCTCTAATTTATAAAGGTGATGAGGTTATGTTTCTTCTGTTGGTCTATTTCACACTTGAAAAAACATATGTATGACATTTCTCGCCCAAGTAACTAGACCACTAATATCTCACCGGCTTTCAAATATCCTTAGCTTGGTCAGAACTCTTCCATTATTTCAAAACAGTCCTTGCTACTCTTGAATCATTGGAGAAAACGTGCTTGGTTTTTGTGACGTATCCCATGTTAATTATTATATCGCTTTATTAGATTGGTCGATGTTTCAACAATATTGGCATTACTGTGCTGATCCCTTTAGGTTAAGCATATGAAACGGTAAAAAAAAGGACTGGAACCTCCTCTCCCTAACCTCCCGGGTCGCTCCCCTCGGGCGACTCCGGAGGTCACCCCGCAACCCTAAACAAAGGCCTCCGATTCGTGCTCTCCCGGCCGCTGCCCCCGCCGTCGCCGGCGGTGGTGGCGGCACCCTGCCGGCCAAAGGCGAGGGCTTGGTGGGCGCACCTTGCGGCGGCTCTGCGAGCGGGGCAGAGGCGGCGTTCGGTCGCGTGGGGCGGCGCATCGGCGGGATCTGGCGTGGCGGAGGAGCAGGCGACGGGCTGGCGTTTGCTGTGGAGTTGCAGACCGGAGTCCGGCGGTCCGATGCGAGTGAACCTGTGGCGGCAGCGCAGGTCAGATCTAGGCCCGATCTGGGCCCAGAGGGCCGCTACCGTCGCAGGCGACTGGTTGCTCGGCTGGCGCTTCGCTGCTGCGGCCGCTGTGCTGCGACAGGCGCAGGATCGCTCCGGGTGGACGTTGGCGCCCGCGATGCACTCTGTTGGGCAGCGTCGTTGGAAAATGCGGTCAGCTGGCAAGGAGATGACTAGCGGCGTGGGGGCCTGCCAGTCTAGCGAATAATGGTGGCGGTCCTTTGGTTCCTACTCGCACCAAGATGAAGACTTGTCGGATGCTGTCTCCGTCGATCTGGCTACCGTGGCGTGTTCCGGAAGGCTCCGCCGGCGAACTCCACTGGGCGATTCATGCCTGGAGATTGCTGGATCGGGTGGGATTCGGTCGTGCGCACCCATGTTTTACTCTGGCCGTTTGGTTTCAGAGGGAGCGTTTCGAAACTCTGCTGGCTGTTAATATCATGGGACATGTTCTCGTTCCATGGTGCTGGCGGAGAATGTCATGTAAGCCGAGATCTGAGGACTAGCAATGGTGGTTCGAATCTTCCTGGCGATGAGGAATTGGCTTGGTGTTTCGTGTCTTGGAGCAGCGACATGTAAGTGGGGGCGACAACATACGTGAAGTCCAAAGTCCTACCTTTCAGGGTGAAAATCCAAGGTCTGGACTTAATTGGTTGTGCCTGACAGTGGTCTTGCTGAAGACATTGTTTTGAGAGCGAGGACTATCTTCAGGGTGAAAACCCAAGGTCTGGCCTTAATTGGTTGTGTCTGGCACTGTTCTTCTTGAAGTCGTTGCTTTTGAAGAATTGGACATCAGGTGTTGTCTTGATGGTGGCTGTGCGGCTGCTGCAAGGACTGTAACTCTGTAGCGGGACTTTTATTTTTATTTCTTCTTCTTATTGTTTTTCGGCTGTGTGCATCTGTAATGGCTTTGGTTATTGCGTTGTTGCAGAGCATGGGTGTAATTTATATCTCCGCGATATTAATATACACTCTTTATCTAAAAAATGAAACGGTGTTTCATTATGTGGTACGACTAACGAATTTCCAAGAGTCACGAGTTAGATAAAGAACACTATGATCCCTGATAGATTGCATAAACCGATATACCTTACAATGCTTATCTTTAGTTAACATTTTACTATGTAGCGCAGGTGTGTATCGAGCAGCTATCTTTAATAAGTAATGTATTTCTCCATTAACTGTTCAACTATACAATGTATTTCTTAGTTGATCCTTCTTAAATATATTTTCTCTATTTGTCAAACCCCCTCTATTTCTAAATTGGATATGGTTTCCAATCGTGAACAAGTGATGGAACAACATCACATTGGCAAGATCTACCCATTTAGCAAACCTCGTCCCTCCGTGATTGGCCCCACATAATTTCACATTGTTTTGCTCTTCAATCCAGCAAATTTTCCTTGCTGGTGGATAAGGCTTCAATGTTATTATGTTAGGTCCAAGCACAAGGCTCTAATCATGAGGAGCTAGGTTAGTGATTTGTGGTCATGTAGGGAGCACCACGGAATCTGCACTTCATGTTTTGGTCAACCATGTAAAAATACTTATCTGGGTACCAAATCTGCAAATAGATTTGTCTCTGCACTGGGGCATCAAACTAGGAGTCTTGCTTCTCGAGAGTTATCCTGAGGTTTATTTTGTTATAACTTTTGACGATGTGCGCACTTTGATGTAGAGGCCTCGCCCAATGGGGTCATCGACCCCAAGGCTATTACAATCTGAAAGTTACGACTACCATGAAAAATAAAGGTGTTCACTCTCCTAGTATCGGATAACCGTCTGAACACACGTGCCAATCTTCACCATAAGCACTACACTCCCTCTCCTGACTATGAGAGAGATGCGGTCTATCTGAATATTTTCACCACCTTCTGACAATGTGCCCACTCATTTCTTCCCTTTGGAATTGAATGTGCCTCTCCAATTCAATCGCTTGGTTGATGCCATCGGGTAGGTGCAGGCCCTGTTGGCATAGCACCTAACACTTTCCCGAATATTTTCTTCGTCATAGCATGGCATATTTGGAAAACTTGCCATGTTCTGGACTTCCCGCAAGACGTTTGGTCGATCAACGCCAATGTTTTGGTTCCTGGTAGAAAAAAAATCCCGAGCATGGTCGGGATTACCGGTTACCGCAGTAACCGGAAAATCCCGACCGGTTACCGGATTAATTTAAAAATCAAAATTCAAAATTCCAAAAAAATTAGTTCTGTTTGACCATTTTCTGAGAGTTTTTGTTAAAATTTAAAAATTTCGGGATTTTTTGCCCGGGATGATCATTTCCCGGGGGTGGTCGGGATGTCCGGTTACCGGGCGGTAACCGGATTTCTGACCGGTTACCAAATCCTTGATCAACGCCATTCTTAAGAAATCGGTTGAGGACATCTCTTCTTGGTGTAAATGCTATGATGTAACCGATAAATTTGCTCTCCCATCGACTTGAATTTTTCTCTCTAAGATTGGCTAGTCTCTTCTTCTAGCCTCTATAGGTTGTCGATTCTTCGTCTTTTTAACCAAAACATTGTACAGCTTTGTGAGTCGCTTTCGAGTGAAATGCAAAAAGCGGTGGGGAATATCCCCCTGTGGATCTTGGAAAAATATTCAAATTCATAAAAATGAGAGGGCACTTCCTGAGTAACATGGCACAAGTTCCTGCAAATTTTCCATGGAGATACAAATCATACCACATCTTTCTCCTAGGAACTTGAGATGGATCTGAAACTGAGACTCTGGAAACAACCAGCCGGCAGCATGTTGGCCGACATAATTGGATATGAGGTTTTGCGATGTGCGAGAGAAATGTTGGTGCATATATCATGTGGGAGGCTGACATGGGTATACACCTCGGGTACCCTACCATGAGGGTACCTGGTGCACGTGACGACTAAGGCCTTATAGCGAAGAGCCTAGTCTAAGCCCAAGACAAGAGGCCCAAGAAGATGGAGTACCCTCCAAGATTAGTCATACGCATAGTCGGTTAGGACTTTCCTTACGTGTAAACTAGGTCGGCTACGAACTCCCGACACCCAGCCTATTTAAAGGCTGGGAGGGTGCCGATCTGGGACCAATCCATACTCGAACCACCAAAAGCTCTAGCGAGATCGACATCTTCGCCGGAACCACCTTGTAACCGCATAATCTCACACGATCAATAACAGACAAGCAGGAAGTAGGGCCTTTACCTCCACCCGAGGGGCCTGAACCTGGGTAAATCTTTGCCTCTGCTTGTCAGCCGACGAAACTACCAGCACTACCACGTTCTCTCCCCATAATCTCAACCATAGGTCCTCAACCACGAGATTTGATGAGTGTACCCCTCGTCAATTGGCGCCGTCTGTGGGAAAGAATAGTGTTGGACTAACGGTCTCTTCGGTTCCATCAGAAAACGGCGACTCACCGATCGGATCTACAAATGGCAACTCACCATCTGCATCAACAAACCAGAGCTCGCCGACTCGGGCGGCACACGGCAACTCGCCGACTCACTCGACAAACGGCAGCACGCCAGCTTCACCTGCAAAAAGCGCATTGGATCCTCTGATGGATTTCGAGCCGCACTCGCCAGAATTCCAGGAGGCCTTCTCCGATCTCGAGTCAGGTTTGGGTTTAACTGTTGGTTCATTCAATTTTTTCGTCAACAAGCTTGGTATGCAGGACTCCTTCGACTGCGGATCCATCAACTGCGTCTATACCATCGTCAACCCTCCAAGCTTGTTCGTCTGCAACAACCATGTCAACTCGAGAGATGAACGAGCTCATCGGTGAACTCCAAGGAGAGGAGGCCAAATCAGCATACCCCACAAACGATCCCGAGCTTGATCTCCCACTCGAGGATACTTTTGACTGCGGGATCTCCTTCAGCGACTTCGACGAGACCGAAACTCATATCGACAACTACGTCGACTCCGAGATCTGCACAAACAACAACTTTGACTTTGAGATTCATAACGATTTAGCCGACATCGAGATGAGCATAGGCGATGAAGGCGTCGACAGCGAATCCGTCCACACGGACCACTCGATGGGCATATCGACTCCGACATAAGCCTTGATGACGACATTGAGTCCATGATGGGACTCGATAGCACACACACATACCCTCGGGTGATACCCCAGCAGGTCTACGTTGCCATCGCCGCAGAATCATCTGATGCTGCGGCCAGTCGCAGGCCTACAGAATTCCCGTGCATGGTTACTATGCCGGACGGAGTCACAACTCTCATAATTACTGCTGAGATGGCAGCAAAAGCAGATAAAGTCATCAAGGAGTGCACAATGATGCCCATGGACGCAACACGGGAGGAGATGTTGACCTTCCAGTACTTCACCTGGCAGGAAACACTTCGACTGCAGCAGATCAGGGCAACACTCGAAGAGCGTAAAAAGCAAGCTAGCTTGTCGAGTGCGCGCAGAAGACAGCTCTCCTGAGCTCCACCGGGGGCAGACACAAGACCCAGATCAAGGTTGTCACACCTCTCGCCGGATGAGAGGGCGGCACTCACCCGCAATCTAGGCAACTCTTTCATGACATACGACGAGGAAGGAGTGCCGGTACCCAAAACAGCCGCGGGTGCTCTCTTTACCGCTGCAGCATACCTCGAGGCAATCAAGCCTCCAGCTGATGACCCCAATGCAAAATTACATCGCCAACAGATCAAATCACTCGCCTTAGCAGCAAAGGCCATACGCCAAATTCCAACAGCTCCAGGAGGGAGTCGAGACTGTGCCATAGTTGACACACGTCGTGAAGAGCATAACCGCAGTGGTCACCGTCACCACTCGAAGGAAAGAAGCAGCTCACGTAGGCGCAGGTCCAGGAGCAGATCACGCAGATCTTATAGTAGCGACTCATACTCTGATCAGGAGCCCCAGTCATGCGGAGCTCGTGCTTCACTCGACGCGTCCGCGAGACACGGATGCCCAAAGGGTTCAAACTCACATCTGAACACCCAATACACGGGTCGACAGGAACCTTCAGGATGGCTGGAAGACTACAGACTGGCTGTCGTGCCAGCGAGGCATGAACACCACAGCCATGCAATACATACGACTCATGCTCGAAGGCACAGCCCGCGACTGGCTCAAGGCTCTACCTCCATCAACATACGACTCGTGGGATCACTTCCGCACAGACTTCATCAAAAACTTCGAGCCTCTATGTGAGCGCCCAAAAACGTTCGAGGAGCTGCGAGCTTGCGTTCAACGTCAGACGAAACGTTGAGGTCATACATCGACGATGGACTGAGATACGCAACTCAGTCGGAGTAATTTCAGAAGATATGGCCATGGATGCCTTCATCATGGGCCTCGCCAGGCGAGACTTCAAAGAAGCACTTGGTCGCAAAAAGCCAACCTCTGTGGCTAACCTCTTGATGATCGCGACTGAGTGGGCAGACGGAGAAGACATGGCGCGCACCACACGCGGGTCCTCACCCCGTGACAATCATGAAAGTGGCAGTCGAAGCCGCAGAGACTCATACAGAGACGACCGAAGGCGCAAACGTTCAAAACGTCACTACGACGACGACAGACCCGATTCATGGCGGCTGGGTTCTCACCCCGCAACGACCAAGACAGAAGCGTCCGACGGTCAGAAGATCGACGGGACAGTCGAGATGATCGCCGGGACAGTCGAGACCCGGCCAACGCAGCGACAGCTACAAGAGGAAAGACTGGCGCAAGTCACGACCCGGAGCGCAATCCGAGCGATCATTCGAAGAAAAGATGGATGCTGATTGCAGATTCCACCTGTACAAGGGGAAGACGGAAAACTGCGCTCCAATCACTCGATGAGAAACTGCAGGGAGTTCGACCAAATGGCGACTGATTACGTAAATCTCAGAAAGGCAACAGCCGCAAACGCACTCGCACCCGCGCCCGTGCCTCAGCCAAACAATGTACCCGTTCTGATGGCACCACCTCCACCACCACAGCCTCATGCAGGCGGAAACATCGCGGGTGCCATACAACCTATACCTCGGGTGGACGAACCTCAGTACCCTCCACCCCAAGGGCAGATGTACATGATACAGAAAGGTCGCCCTTCCAACAGGGAGCAAAAACTTCGCACTCGACAAGTAAACATGGCGGTCATGTCACCTCCTGCTGTAACTGAATTCTTGAAGGGATCGGAAACTACGATAAGCTTCAGCAGAGAGGATCACCCACCATCGGTGTTCGTCCAGGGCACTCCGCTCTGGTACTCGACCCAAATTGGAGGCTACGCCATGTCCAAGGTCTTCATGGATGGTGGCAGCGGCATAATATAATCTTCGCAGATACGCTCCGCAAAATGAACAGGTCAGTCGAAAACCTGCCAAAATCCTCAAATACCTTTCACGGTATCGTCCCAGGCAAAGCAATAAGCCCAGAAGGCACCATACAACTCGACGTAACGTTCGGGGACAAGAACCACTTCAGGACAGAGTCGATTGAGTTCGAAGTCGTCGACTGGAAGTCACAATACCATGCCATACTTGGACGCCCGACGTTCGCTCGATTCATGGCGGTCCACACTATGCATACCTCCAGCTGAAAATGCCTGGACCAAAAGGAGTAATCACAGTCAAAAAACTTCCAAAAGTCTGACTCTTGCGACCGAGAGTTTAGCAAAATCTCTGAGATGTTCGGCATGGAAGCAACACTCGCTGATCTAGCGGTCTCCAACGATCGAACACTTATGCCGGAGCACAAAAAGGTGGCAGTCGACAGAGCATTCAATGCCACCAATGACACAAGGTCGCATCAGGTGCACCCGACTGACCCGACCAAGACAGTCAATGTCTCGTCGAGTCTGCCTATCGCATAGGAAAGCGCGCTCGTCGAATTCCTCCGTGAGAACTGGGATATATTTGCGTGGTGTCCAGCCGACATGCCAGGTATTCCCAGGGAATTCGCCGAGCACTCTCTCCAATTATTTCCAGATGCTAAACCAGTCAAGCAAACAATGCGCCGCATATCCGGCCCAAAAGAACCGCAGTCGAAGCCGAAGTCGACAGACTACTCGCAGCAGGTTTCATCAGAGAAATCAAGAAATCACAATGGGTGGCCAACCCCGTACTCGTAGAAGAAGAACACAGATATCCTTCGGATGTGCGTAGATTTCACAGCACTCAATAAGTGTTGTCCAAAGGATCACTTTCCACTACCTCGAATCGACCAGATCGTCGACTCCACCGCCGGGTGCGCTCGCTTGTCCTTCCTGGATGCTTACTCGGGTTACCACCAGATAAGGATGAAGGAAGAGGATGAAGAGAAAACGGCGTTCATAACCCCACTCGGGGTCTACTGCTACACAACAATGCCTTTGGGCTCAAGAACGCAGGCGCAACCTACCAGCGCATGATGCAAGACTGCCTCAAGAAGCAAATTGGGCGAAACGTCCAGGTCTATGTAGATGACATCGTCATCACAACAAGGGAGGAAAACACACTACTCGATGACTTGCGAGAGACGTTCGCAAACCTCAAACGCTTCCACATCAAGCTCAACCCGAAGAAGTGCACGTTCGGCGTGCCAGCCGGGCAACTCCTCGGGTATCTAGTCTCGGCTCGAGGCAGACCCGGAGAAAATACAGGCCATCTTGACGATGCAAAGGCCTTCAAAGCTCCATGACGTGCAAAAGTTGGCGGGTCGAGTAGCAGCACTCAGTCGATTCATCAGCAAGCTGGGTGAAAAAGCACTCCCGTTCTATCGACTGATGAAGAAAGCAGACAAATTCGAGTGGACGCCAGAAGCCGAAGCAGCCTTCACGGACCTCAAGCGAGTCCTCACAAGCCCTCCAATCCTCGTCGCACCAAGGGAACGCGAGCCACTATACCTATATGTCTCCGCAACTAACAGGGTGGTGAGCACCGTACTGGTAGTCGAACGCAGGGAGGAGGGACACGCCCAAAGCATACAACGTCCAGTCTATTACTTGAGTGAAGTGCTCTCCATATCAAAGCAGCGGTACCCGCACTATCAAAAGCTGGCTACGCCGTGTTCATGTCCTCAAGGAAGCTGACGCATTACTTTCAGAGCACCCGATCACTGTAATCAGCACTTCAGGGATCGGGGACATCCTCACAAACCCCAACGCAACTGGGCGAGTCGCAAAATGGCTCATCGAGCTAGCACGAGATATCAAGTATGATTACCCGAAGGCCATCAAAGCACAAGTCTTACCTGACTTCCACACCGAGTGGATCGAAGCTCAGCTGCCAGGAGCCAGATGTGTCCAACTCATGGACTATGTACTTTGACGGCTCAAAGAAGAACGAAGGCGCAGGCGCAGGTGTCATCCTCATATCACCAAAAGGCGACAAGCCGCTATATCCTGCAGATGGGATTCGAGTTCCCATCCAATAACGAAGCAGAGTACGAGGCCCTGATCCATGGCATGAGGATGGCCAAAGCCCTCGGGTGCACTCGACTGATGATCTACGGTGACTCGAATCTTGTGGTGCAGCAAACAATGAAGGCCTGTGATGCAATCGCAGATAACATGATCGCCTACCGTGACCTGTACAACATCATGGAGGGCAGCTTCGAAGGCTGCGAGTTGCGGCACATAGGGCGTGAAGCAATGAAGAAGCAGATAAGCTAGCCAACATTGGCGCGACCAAAGCACCAGTTCCACCTGGTGTCTTCTTCGAGCGCATCGAGCACAGATCCATCAAGAAAAAGCGAGCATCTCCTACATCAGCCGCACCAGCCAAGAGCAAAGCACCTAGCACAGAGGACCCGCCAGTCGAGGTACTCCTCATCGAGCCAACTTGGACTCAACCTTTCCTCGCATACATACTCCGCGGCGAGGTACCTGAAGACATAACAGAGTCAAGACGCGTCACTCGACGATCTAAAGCATACACCATCATCAACGGCGAACTATACAACGCAGCGTATCAGGTATGTTCCAACGTTGCATAGCATTTGAAGATGGCCAAGCCATCCTTCGTGATATTCATGCAGGTACCTGCGGGCATCACGCCAGCAGTCGATCACTCGTAGCCAAAGCCTTTCGCGCAGGCTTCTACTGGCCCACAGCACTCAAAGACGCGGAGGACATAGTCAAAAGGTGCATCGGCTGTCAAAAATTCGCCACAAAGCCGCACGCACCCGCATCGGCGTTGAAGACAATACCATTGGCCTGGCCCTTCGCCCAATGGGGGCTCGATATGGTCGGGCCACTCAAAAAATCCTCCCATGGAGGGCATACTCACCTTCTGGTGGCAGTCGACAAGTTCACCAAGTGGATTGAAGCAGTCCCTATCACAAGTTCGACTGCCACTACAGCAGTCAATTTCATAAAATCCATCATATACCGCTTTCGGTGTGCCAAGCAGCATCATCACTGATAACGGTACAAACTTCACGGCTGAAGAATTCCGAACTTTCTGCAAAGAGCAAGATATCACGCTCAATTATGCATGTGGCACACCCGCAATCCAATGGCCAAGTCGAAAAGGCCAATGGACTTGTGACGAGCGGAATCAAGAAACGCCTCCTGGTGCCACTCAAAAGGGCTACGGGTGCTTGGGTCGAAGAACTCCCGTCTGTGCTATGGAGCCTACGCACAACACCCAACGCCTCAACACAATTTACCCCATTCTTCATGGTCTATGGAGTAGAGGCAATCCTGCCATCAGACGTAAGGTTCAATGCACCAAGAGTCGAAGCATACAACGAAGAAGATGCAGATGAAGCACTCGAAGATGCAGTCGACTTGCTCGAAGAAGCACGCAACACGGCGCTAACACGCACAGCTGTCTACCAGCAAGACATTCGCAACTATCACAGCCGTCGACTGCGTACCAGATCCTTCGAGGTTGGCGACTTGGTACTTTGACTGAAGCAAAAGAAGGTGCACAAGCTCGCTTCTCCATGGGAAGGACCCTTCATCATTACCGAGGTCATTGGTGGTGGAGCATACAGACTGAAGCACGCGAAGACAGGCGAACTCTCGCACAATCCTTGGAACGTTGCGCAGCTGTGCCGTTTCTATGCTTAGATTGCTCAGTCGCACAATGTAATAGGCACATATGTCGGATGGCTGCAGGTTTCAGACGCGCTCTTTTCCTTACCAGGGTACCTAAGGGGACTGGAAGGTTTTTAATGAGGCGGCCTGCAGCCTAACATTCAAAAATGGAATATAGTCAATGATTCCTCATATTTCTCCGTGTTTACTACTCGCATAAACTAGTCGCACAACCTTAGCCTCACCCGAAGACTCGGGGGCTGCGCTACTTCAAAACGTGAGCTCTCGCTCCCTTCAAACATAATACCCCAGCCGCACTCGAACACTCGGGGGTTGGGTCGTAAAAATCATACATAACAAAAAGTTGCTCAAAATCATGAGTTAATGCTTCAAACATCGCAAAAATTCACAGCCTCACTCAAGCACTCGGGGGCTGTGAATTCATGTTCATATAAGTGTTTTTCATAAACCCCACTCGATACACTCGGGGGCTGCATACATACAAGTAAACAAATATGTACTAAGTACAAGTGGCAAAATTTATACTCGGGGGCTGCCCCTATACAGAAAAACCCTAATCTTCCGGTTCGTCCTTTACTGGAAGAACATGGCCCATAAGTTGAGCATGATAGCACTCAACCAACACCCTCGCATGGTCAACTGTATCGTCAAGATGCGACTGTGACAAAGTCGATCCAGGAACGGGTGGACGTAGCTGCATTTGTGGACGCTGACTTCGGAGATATGCCATCGTTGCGTTGGCTCCATCCACAAGCTTCTGGTGATAAAGCCTCGAATGGACCGGCACTCCGGAAAAGCCCGAGCAGCGCGTGGATTCCTTGAGGTTGCGGCCCTGTCGGAAAGAATCTGGTTGATTCGGAAAGGCCGACCTGCATAACTCGAGTAGCATAGTGCTCCGCCACACTCGATCCTGCAGAGTCGCGAGTATGCGTGCTCGGTGCTTATCCAAGCGAAAGTGCTGACGGCCAGTCGTGGGTTCGTCAGTCGCATTGTTCAACTGCTCTCTACACGAGCCTGCTCCGCCTGGAAATCTGGAACAAAACCTGCAGCAACACACGATTGGATCAACAAAAAGTACAGATTATGAACTCTCGAGATCAAGGCAGTCATGCTTACACTCGAGCTGTCTGTTCACGATCTCCATCTCGCCAAGCACATACTCCTCCCGTTGAGTGGGAAGCAGGCCTCGCCCTCATCCTATCCAGCTCACTTCGGTCACTCTCCAGCTCTTGCTCCAGTTTTGCGACTCGAGCCTTCATATAACGCATTACTGCAGTATCGTTCGCCACCTGAGCTCGGGATCGAGTAGGGGCACGATGCCGCGACGAGCTGGATGAAGTGGCGGCTGGTTGTTTCTGTTCCAAACATCATAAAAGTTTCATGAGAAACTCATCACAAAGCTTAGGCGAAAATAGCACACAGCCTTACAGGCAGAAGCATAACGAGGAAATTAAATTCATACAAAGGTAGCAAAAGCATATGCATACTCGCATGTCATAAGTTTAATTACAAGGCATAAAAGGCGCGGCTGCCCTACTTCTCAGACATCGACTCCGACCTAGCCCTACTCGCACGGGCGGCGACCTCTGTTGCCCGGCGTTCCATGGTGTTCATAAAAAGGTTGGCCAGCCGAGTGGCTGGCTCGCTAACATGCTTCAAAGACATTGGCTTCCCGCCGGCCTTCCGAGGGAAGTCAGACATCGCCGCCTCGAAGTTACCCTCTATCCCATGACCTAGTATCAGCTTGAGGGTGGACTCCGAGCCGCGTACCGTGAGGGCACGAGCAAAGTTCGTCATGGTCGAAGTTCCTGGACCGAGCACATCAGCGAAGCATTCAGCAGTCGACGGCACTTCCTTCGTTGGGAGCACGCTCTTGTGCACGGCGCGAGGGTGCTGGCAGACTTGGCAAGGGCATCCTTCGCCTGGACAATCGAGCGCCAAGGTCACCTATGACCTGGTCGAGTGATAACTCGTCACTGACCATGTCAGTAGGTGTTGGCACACCAATCGCCTCTGCAACAAATATCGGAGAGAGCAAATGTTAGTACATAATACCCAACAGGGTACACACGAAGCATGCAAAGGGAAAGTTGCTAACCTCCCACGTCCCGAGCAAGGCTAGCCAATCGTTCAGCAAACCCTCTCTCGCGCACGGCGGCTGCGTCCTTGGCGGCATCCAAAGTCTTCTTCGACTCAGTGCGCTGGGAGGCGATTGCTTCCTCCAGTTTCTTCACCGGGATTCAGGATGCCTTGTCACCTGAGATAGATGGCCAGATGTCATTCACAATCGACAACGCAAAGACAGAGCAAAAAGAACTTCGAATACAGAAGTCAAACACACTTACGGCTGAGTTGCTCCATGATAGCGCGCAGATTGTCCCTTTCCTGTTCAACCTGGACAAAAGCTTTGCCTGATTCCACCAGGTTGAGGTAGAAGGCTGCATGCACATGGAACCAGCATAAGTTATACACAAATAGTCCCAGTATGAGGACTCGACAAACGACACTTACATGTTCAACCCAAGGTGCAGGCTTGGCAGCAGAAGTCCCAATTTCTGGAGTCGACGCACTCGCAATCTTGGCGGCCTCAGTGGCTGTGGCTACTGTTTTCACGACCTCAGCCGCAACAGGAGAAGCTTCTGGCTGATCTGGAGTCGAAGCTCTCTTAGCTGGAGGAGTCGGAGGGCGCACAGTCTCGGCGCTACGAGTAACCAAAAATACAACATAAGCATAAATATCAACTCACAAAAATTCTAGTACAAAAAGGAGCAAACCTGTGCTCTTCTTCATCAGAGTCAAGGTCTTCAAAGTTGGGCCTCCAAAATAGCTCCTCACCCAACTTGGGAGGAGGAGCCGAGCTCAAAGGGCTCACGTCCAAAGAGCAGCTGTGGTGTAGGAGACGAGCCCGAGTCTCCGTCATCCCTCAAATCCTACTCCTTCGCAGGTGAGCTCATAGAGGAAGACACAACTTGGGCCGCCCGACGGCGCTTGCGAGTAGGGACCTCGCTCACATCATCAGTCGTGGCAAGCTCCTTGTCCTGGCTTCTTCAACCCCTCCTCTTCAACCTCTTCTGTGGGAGATGTGGTAGCCGAAGGAAGAGGCGATTCATCTCCTCCCTTTGCTTCTACCGTCACCTCTGTTTCATGAGTTGGGCCATCTTCGGGCAGAGGAGGAAGTTGAGGCGGTCGAGTGGCCCTGCATACAAAATACAGCAGTCGAAAGTCACAAAGATGCACAACAGAATAACAAAAGCAGGAGATCATAAACTCGATAGATTCACTAACCTCTGGCAAAGGCTTTTCAGCCCCATAAGGAGCGACAGGGCAGTCGACGTTGCAGGGCTCGCTAGCTTTTGTGCTGGTGATGGACCGCACATGTGACACCAGCTCGCTCCTAGATAGCTCCTCCTTGTTCATTCGAGTGGAGTCGAGAGGACCTTCATACTGCCACATAGGGTGAGCTCGCGTGCGGAGCGGCCACACCCGCATCTTCACAAAGGTGGCAATAAGATGCACACCAGTGACGCTGTTAAGCATCCACCAATCTCCAGCAGAGGCGCCGCTTCCGCCATTTCTTCAGTCGAAAGCTCATAGTCCCAGGCCTTCGTCCTAGCGGCTATACCAGCAGTCGAAAATGCTGGGACCCCTTCCTGGTCGACGCGCACATAAAACACCTTTTCCTCCACCCTTGCGCCGAGTCGACTGGCTTTAGGGCAAAGTATGGGTGTCGCTGCGCACTTGGATCTAAAGGCCTCCAACTGAGTAGGTTCGGCCGCCTCGGTTGTTGGGTCGGACCATGAAGATAGACTTCCAAAGGGCCCAGCTGGGAGCAACACCCAGGAAGCACTCGCACAATACCATGAAACAGGCAATGTGCATAATATCGTTCGGGGTGAGATCATGGATCTGCACCCGTAGGCAAATAGCAAGCCACGAACAAAGTCGTGGAGGGGAAAAGACAGACCCCTAGGCAAAAACTCCGCAAAACATACGTGCTCATTTGCGCGAGGCTCGGGGAGTACCTCTTTTGATGGCGCACGGACAGTAAGCTGGTCCGCCGGCGGCAGCAGTCCGTCCTCGCGGAACTTCTCAAGATGTGCTGCCTTGATCGTGGACTTCATCCAATCGCCAACGCTCTTCTTGAGGTCGACGGCGGCTGCAGATGCGCCAGCCACAGTTTTCTTCCCCTTCAGAGCGGTCGCGTCAGTCGCGGGCGCGTCGGTGGCAGAAGCTTTCCTCTTTGGTGCCATGACGGTGGTGGCTAAGGAGAACAGCAAGAGCTTGGTCACAAGAGCAATGGAGAAGGAGCGCAAGGAAGACGATGAACAGGGGCGGCGCGCAGAGCAAATGGCAGGGTAAAAAACAATGCCCAAGCCGTTCTCCTATTTACCACAGATCAAAATCAATCACAGCCGTTGAAATCGCAATCGTGCGATCCGCACGCAATCCTACCGTACACGTGGCAGGCGCAGAGGGCAACCGTTGCAGGCCACTCCGCCCACTACGCACGCAAAAATAGGAGCCATCATCACGCCTCCGTGAAAAGTGGGCCAGCGTGGTCAAATCATAATCCAAACGGCACCGTCGTTTGGTCAGCGCTGCACAAATGGGCCCACCTATGTGTCACGTCCCATCTATCAAAACATAACGCACACCACCGCGTGTCAGGAGGCGCAGTCGCCAGAAACGTCATCCCTGACGTCACTACAAGCATCTGTTCAGAAAACAATCGGGCCTGCCTAATGCATATTGGTCATTCGACTGCTTTGTTTGGTTCGGGTGTGCAAAAGCAATGTCAAGATAAAATTCGTCACTCGACCATTCCTTCGACTGACGCATATTACTCCCATCGGGAGCATATCAAAAATTCTTCGACTGGAGATGCTCAAGAAAAAATGATTTTGAGATTACCTCCATTACAAGCAATACAGCATAATCTCGGGGGCTACTCCCATCGGGAGCACTGTCGTGCACCCGATAGATTAACGGCAAAAAAATTCTTCGACTAACATATGAAGTGGTAAAAGATCTGAGATTATCCTCCATTGCAAAGCAATAAAGCACAATCTCGGGGGCTACTCCCATCGGGAGCGCTGTCGCGCGCCCGATAAAATAACAACAAAGTGTCAGTCGACAAATGTCTCGACTCAGTTCATATGCAAAATCATACTCGAAATATTTCTGAATTGCGTCCGCCGCAAATACCTCGGATGCTGCACGCATGGTGCAAAGGTAAGACCCGCCGAACTTTTGAGCTGGGCTAAGGACCGTTCCAGCAACGTTAATCCTTATACTTTCCGTGTCAACAGACATGATGAAAAATCCTGACGGACGCGTTAGGTAAAATTCAAATCTATACTGCAGATCGACTCAGTAAGACCTCCGCGGCCTAGTCGAATCTGACCAGTTTGTTCCAGATTCGAGTCCGGGGACTCGAGTTTGATTGAAAGCTAGTAAGGTTTTACCCGAATGTGTAGTTAACCAGTCCCGATCCGTCGAATGTACTGGGCCTGCTAAGCTATTATCCCTTGATCATCATAAGCAAAAACCACAGTCGATGAGATACTCGACATAGCCAACATGTGCTATTCATACAGGAATTCCAATTATAATACAAAGCAAATGACGTGCACTTACGAAAGAGTCCATGCCCGATTCTTCGAGTCAGACAAGTACTCGGGGGCTACTGACATGGGTATACACCTCGGGTACCCTACCATGAGGGTACCTGGTGCACGTGACGACTAAGACCTATAGCGAAGAGTCTACTCGAAGCCCAAGACAAGAGGCGCAAGAAGATGGAGTACCTTCCAAGATTAGTTATAGGCATAGTCGGTTAGGACTTTCCTTACGTGTAAACTAGGTCGGTTACGAACTCCCGAGACCCAGCCTATTTAAAGGCTGGGAGGGGTGCCGATCTGGAACCAATCCATACTCGAACCACCAAAAGATGTAGCGAGATCGACATCTCGCCGGAACCACCTTGTAACCGCATAATCTCACACTATCAATAACAGACAAGCAGGAAGTAGAGTCTTTACCTCCACCCGAGGGACCTGAACCTGGGTAAATATTTGCCTCTACTTGTCAGCCGATGAAACTAACAGCACTACCACGTTCTCTCCCCATAATCTCAACGCTAGATACTCAACCATGGGATTTGATGAGTGTACCCCTCGTCAGAGGCGATGTGCCATATAAGGCGGCAGGGAGGGCAAAGGGTGCAAGACAAACACATTCTATTCCAATTTTAGTCATATCCCAGTGGAATGGGTAATGTAATAGGCTAGGATACCAGTTTATCACGTGCGATCTCACTACTTGCTACTAACGTGAGTTAAGACCAATGCACATCGGCGCAAACGGATTTACATCTTTGGTCCATCACCGTGCGCATATCACATCTTTGTGTGTCATACGAAACTTCTGACGCCTCATTTTCCTATTGGATTTCTCACCTTCAAATTGCATATGACGAGAGATGTAGCCCGACTTTACTTATTTGTTTTGTAATGCTCGTGGGATTGCGTTATTATATTTGTATATTTCACACTTTGGAAGATTATATGTATGAGGTTATTCGCCAAGTCAAGTAGTTAAAGCATCAATAGCTCACCAACTTTCAAAGATTCCACAACTTGATTGTAACTCTTCAATTATGGGGAAAATCGTCCTTGGTACTACTCTTCAATCATCAGAGAAACCATACTTTCTTTTTTTTCAACGTATGCCCATGTTAATTAATGTATTGACTGATAAATTTTCTAGCAATATTGATATTATTGTGTTGATCCTATTGGATTAAGGATATCACCTTGGTTCTCAACTGAAGGAAATTATTTGCTGTTGTCTACATCATTCCTCCCACTCGATCTATCTACACCGAAGTAGCTTTGATACAATCTATTTCGCCACTTCCTTTCCCCATGTAATATTCCTCGGATTAAAGGGCAGGTTCGATACCCTTGTCCATAGCTGCAACTTGTCAAACTTCAACTATGAAGTGTTGCATTAACTCATCAAACTCCACGAGTATGATTGCATTCTTGCTAGCGTGCGAGGGAGATCCTTCCATATGCGATCGCGATCACACCTGGTCTCAAACTCCGCCACAAACATGTTTTCACCCACCGATCCGAACACTAATCCTCTTGAATTGCCCTAGGCAGGTCGTAGGGCCCTTGCAATCGTCTGGATGTGATAAGTGTTTTGGTACAATACCTTATCTGTGAGCGCTCACTTCTTCTGTGTGCCTTCTTCAAGATCATTGATGATTAGTGGAGTTGCTTCTTCGTCAGTGAGTCCAAGCCTACCAATTGACTCCTCCAGCCGAGCCTTCGCTGATCTTTGGGGGCACAGAGTCCCCTCCTTCGGTCCTTCTCCTTACCAGAGGTGTCAAATACCTCCCATTTCAAACCACCACAATTGGGGCAAATGTGTCAGACATACCATTTCATGCAGACTTGTGGTGGTTTTTTATATGGCTATTAACTTTACCCATTGTGGTATTTTTTTGCAATTTACAAACGGAAAAGAGATATGCAAGACTCGCGCCGATGAATATCTTCACGACTGGACGGTCCAGACGATACACGACCATTACAACTTCACAACACAACACAACAACCACTTTGTGCCTGGTGCACCAACAATGAAAAATCGGTCCACGTGTTTCGTGCAATATTCATGTAAGGGCCATGTTGTTTCCACGGAGGTTCGTTTCAAAATTTCCAAGCTTGAAGCAAGCACTATATTGTCATTCCCGAGACAAATATAGTGACGGAACACATATAGTTACAAGGGTATTTTTCTGAATCTCAAGTGTCCAAACATAACAGGTAGTAATTCACAATCTCATAAAAACGAAGCAAAACAGTCTTTTGTCTTGGAAAAAAAATTCAGAACTCTGAACTCTGAGCCGATCGAAGAACAAGCAGGGACTCCATGCGTTATATCTCACTCAATCTCAGAGTCGTCAGAGCATGCTGTCTGCGCGCGACGGCAGCCGCCGGAAGAAGTTGCTTGGCACGGCGGGGAGCTTGCTCCGGAACCGCGGGTGCCGGAGGAGGAAGAGCCCGGCGACGAGCGCCACGACCCGGAAGGGCGTGACGTAGAGCACCACGGCGGCGATGAGGCAGAAGAAGACGAAGACGCACGTCGCCCTCGGGTCGCGCCAGCTGAGCAGCGACTGCAGCCTCTCCCCCTGCGTGGCCATGTCGCCGACGACGGTCTGTATCCTCCCGGCCACGCTCCGCAGCCTGTCGTACCTCATGTACACCACGTCCTGCTGCCTGGACGTGGGGAAGGTGTCGAACTCCTCATCGAGCTCGTCCGGGTGCACCGCCTCGGCCCACGACATCTTGGTGTCCATGTGCGGCGGGTGGCGCGGGCGGCGCCGGTAGTTCCAGAGACCGATCATGAACATGTAGAGGAACACGGTGGGGAGGATGAGCTCCGGGTACCAGATGAGGATGAGGAGGAGGACGTGCACCAGCGCCGTGGTCGCCACGTTCTTCCAGAGGCACACGTCTGCGAACCACCGCGCCGCCGAGGCCGCGCCCGAGAAGAGCGACATGGCGCGGAAGAAGTTGGCCTTGCTCCGCCGCATGCTCCACATGTGGGACTCCACGTCCAGCATGTACTCAACCACCTCCCGCCGAAGCGGCGGCTCCGCGCGGCCCAGCCGTGCCGCCACGATGCCCATCGCCTGGCACCGGAGCGCGTCAAGCTGCGTCACCGTGAACGGGTGCAGGTAGTGCATCCTGGGGAGCAGCGGCTGCGTGTAGAGGTGCACCATGTTCATCATCGATAGGCAGGTGAACCGCACGGCGAGACGGAGCTCTCCCATCTTCTTCACCCCCGACGGCGTCAGCAAGATCAGCGGGTACGCGTGCGTGTACACCCGGTCGGTCTCCAGCGTGGAAAGGCGGATGCGGATCTTGCCGATGCGCGCGTCCCTCGCCGGCGGGCCTCCACCTCCGCCGCCGTTGTTGTTACCGTTACCGCCGTTGCCGAGGTGGCAGTTGTCGAAGACGCCGATGGTGATGACGGTGCTCGGGTCGAACACCTCCCACGTGTACTGTTCGTTCCACGTCGGACTGAAGGTGCCGATCATGGTGCGCGTGCGCACCCACTTCTGGCCGTACTTGGCGACGCAGTAGGCGTCGGTGCTGCCGCGTCCATCGCGGTTCTTCATCGGCTGCAGGCCGGCGGCGCTGAGGATGCCGACCTCCATCACGCCGACGGGCGGCTTCCAGAGCTGCCGCGCCGTGGGGCGGGTGTCGCTGATGTACATGGTGGACTCGTCCATGACGTGGTACGCGCCCTCGAGGCATGCCCGGACGTGGACGCGGCTGGCGAACCGGAGCTCCCGCCGCGTCTCGCCCTCGATGGCGCTGGCGATGCCGAATTTCTCGAGGTCGAACCACCGGGACTGGACGAACGGCCGGTGGTCGAGCCGCTTCTCGAAGAGCGTTAGCGGGAGCTGGACGCGGCCGAGGAGGTCGTCCTTTCGCGGGGTGACCCGGTCCTCCACCGTCATCACCAGCTGCTCCTCGAAGGGCTCAGCGACGACGAACACCAGGTCCTCGTTCCACCGCGGGTTCAGCGTCGCTGCCGCCACCACAGACGTCTTTAGGATCTGGTTCCCGACCTGCGCTTTGACAAACACCTCGGGCGCGCGGCCGCGGGACTGCGGCTGCACGTCCTGCGCCTCGATGACGTTGACGCGGAGGTACCAGAGCTTGGGCGACACGTAGGCCTTCGAGCGCACGCTGGCCACGCCCTCGCCGCGCACGGTGGCGGCGTCGGAGTGCCAGGCCTCCGGGAACGCCTCGTCGGCCTGTGTGCCGATCCACACGGCGAGCATGAGCTCGCCACGCACCTTGTACCCACCGTCCCCGCGGCGCTCCTCGAGGCGGTACCACTGCGGCGCGAGCGGGCTGTCAGGCGGCACGCGGGTGGGTACCTCACCGAGGTCGAAGACGACGCGGCCGACGTAGTCGTCCCGACCGAGCATCTCCCGGTCCTTGAGGTAGACCTCGAGGGCGTTGGACTGGACGCGGGACTTGGAGAAGGCGAACACCTGGTCCCACTCCGGGTTGGCGCGGCGGTCGTAGTGCTTGGTGGTGCCCTTGTAGTTGCCGAGCTTCACCTCCACGTAGGGGTCCATGGCCGCGCCGGTGATGGGGTTCGGCGGCAGGTCCTTGGCCTTGACCACGCGCACGTACAGGAAGAACATCTGCTCCACCAGGTCGTACGTGCTCGACGGCTTGTCCATGCCAAGCCAGCCCGCGATGCCGCCACCCACGGCGGGGCGCGCCGGTCCCGCCGCGCCTTTCGGCCATTGCTCGCCGAGAAGCGGGTTCGTGTCCTTGAGCTGGAAGTCCTCGTGGTGCGCATCCTGGTGGCCGCCCATCGTCGTCGATCAGCTCTCGATATCAAGCACACCGAGTAAGGTTCGAACCTGCTATCCCCATCACAACAAAGAAAGAGACAAGGTCAGAATTTAAACATCACACACATTCCAGATCGAAAAAACACCATGAAAACTACACAACAATATTTTCACCATTGATCGATCAACTTAATTTTGACCCACTCACTCAATCTTTCAAGACCAACGCGCCAGCTTCAGGTACTCATGTCGATTGAAACTGAAATGGTGTGACGTTCATCTAGCGAAGAGTACACGACACCTGACGCGGGAGAAACCACTAGCGCCAAGCAGAAAGCTTTCGTTAGAACTCCACTTTGGCCTCGCGAATACATGCACGAAGCCACGCAGGCATGCGGAGAAGCTTTTGTTCAGGCCAAACGTATGGGCGCGCGGCCTAGCTGGGAGGGGATCCGGGAAGCCTCGCCGGCAAGCAAAGCGACGGGCGGCGGAGACCCCGGCGAGAAGGAAGGTATACACGACACGAGGACGTCTCGATCTGCACTAATGAAGCATCTCTAGCTAAGCTAGCTGAACCTGTCAGTACGTGTGTGCACACTACATAGACAGCTTAATCTGCCTTTGTGCGATGAGAGCCCGAGTTCTTTCTGAGAGAAGCTAAACCTTTCTAGCCATGGGAAATTAGTAGCAGAGGTCGAACGAGGGATCAGAGGGAAAAGGTGATTAAAAGTAGTACGAGTGCTAAGTAAAGATATCTGCTCACGGGGAATCGAATCGATTCTTTGGTTTGTGGCATGGGCTTTGTTTATGCCGTTTCTCTCTTCACCGATCGATCTTTTGAACGCTTTGGCTCGAGGGAGATCTTTTGCACAGTATTTATACGTCCAGGGATCGATCAATCAGTGAGCACATGCCACGGTAATTTCCAGCTTCGTGGTGCCCTACCCGGTGCACTCATGGAGCAGTAAGAAACGAATTGAAGCGACACATGGAAGTTTGATGCAAACCAAAGTTAAGTACATATTACAGAACAGCTATATAATGAGTGTATGCATCACGAATTGAAGCGACACATGGAAGTTTGGAGATACCTAAGGGGTACGGAAAAGACTAGATTTTTATCGATCACGATTCTTTTGGCAGAGTGATGAGAATAAACGGAAATATAGATTAACTAAATGGAATATCATTTGTCGACCTATAGACCAGGGCGGTTTGGGAGTGGAGGTGCTGGAGTTAAAAAATAAATGTTTACTCAGCAAGTGGTTGTTTAAACTTTTAAATGAGGAAGGGGTATGGCAGGAGCTTCTGCATAATAAGTACCTCTCTAATAAAACATTAGCTTAGGTAGAAGCACAACCAACAGACTCGCCCTTTTGGAAGGGTCTTATGAGGGTCAAAGGGGATTTCTTTGCTAGAGGTTATTTTAAACTTGGCAATGGGGAATCCACTAGATTCTGGGAGGATACCTGGTTGGGTAACTCTCCTCTAAAGGACCAATATCCATTACTCTGTAATATTGTGCAACAAAAGGATGTTTCGGTTCATCATGTGTTGCATGGGGTGCCACCTATGAATTTGAGTTTTAGGCGGACACTCTCTGGCAATAAATGGGACATGCGGTCACATTTAGTATATAGATTAATGGGTATTACTTTAAATGATGTTCCTGACTCTTTTCATTGGAAACTTACTCAAAATGGTTTGTTTACTGTTAAATCAATGTATGAGGATTTGATGAATGGCCATACTAGGTTCTTACACACCTACTTATGGCAGCTAAAAATACCGCTTAAAATAAAAAAAATTCATGTGGTTCCTTGATAGAAAAGTCTTGCTTACAAAGGATAACCTTGCAAAAAGGAATTGGCAAGGGTGTAAAAGGTGTGCCTTTTGTGAGTGCAATGAAACCGTAGAACATTTGTTTTTGGAATGCCCGTTCGCAAAACTTGTCTGGCGTGTTGTGTTTTATACCTACAATATTCCTCCTCCAACCAATGTTTCAAATATGTTTGGGAATTGGTTAAATGGGATAGATAAAAAGACCAAGCCTAGGATTCGTATCGGCGTTTCAACTATTTGTTGGTCTATTTGGAATTGTAGGAACAACCTTGTTTTTAACAGGAAGGATACTTTTCATGTCTTACAGGTTATCCATACGGCGGTGCACTGGATCCAGTTATGGGCTTTCCTACTACCTTCGTACCAGCGGGAACTTATGGTGGCTGGGTGCACACGGCTACTACGGGTGGCACAGGATTTTTTCTCCCGGCATACGTGGCGACATATTAGTCGACTTTCGTAGTTGTGCTTTAAATTGTCAGTGTCGGTAGGTGTGTCTCAATCTTTTGTGATTCTTGAAATGTAAACTTGAATAACGTACGATCAAACTTTGTAATAATCGGCTGTGTGCATCACTCGATGCAGAGGCTAGGATTAATAAAATTCCCTTTTCTAAAAAAAATGAGTGTATGCATCTACAGATGCAGGGGATTTATCCAGAAACCACAAATGGAGCCCGGGCTTCATGGGGCTCTTATTTTTCAAAAATTCAGAATCGATAATCTAAAGTGTAAAAAAATGAAAACATCCTGAGGTAGATAATGATGCATTCTACCAACATGCAAAATTTCAAATCAAAATAACTCACATTTTCTACACAAAAAAACAAAATCTGAATTTGGAGTTTTGAAATTTTACATTGTTCACTACTTCGAATTTTGCATTGTTCACTACTTGAAATTTTGCATTGTAGAATACAACAATGTTTACCACTAAATTTTCTTCTGATATTTTTTTGAAACTCCGGAATGTTCTTTTAGAATTTTCAAAAAAATGGATCTTAGAGTCGGGAGCCATTTGTGTGTTCTCAGGTTTTACCATTTAAAAAAAATAGAACAACTATATATTGGCTGGTTGTAGGAACAAAGATTTCTAGCTTCTAAGTTCAAGTTATCTCTTTATTTAAAAAATCATAATATCATGCATGTTGTCTATGATGTAGCGTTTGTCGTTATTGTCGCTATGGCTATGTAGAAATTACTTGATTTTCGATTGTAAGATTTTTCTCTTATACAGATCATCTACCGATGTACTCATTTGCTCCGCTCGGGGTCAAGGCCTTTTCTCCTGCGGGGCTCCCGTGGTGGGTCAAGGCTCGAAACCTCTCTCCTCCAGTCTGGTGATAGAGAAGAGGGATGATTTGATGTTGTTGGCTGTTGTGAGGCAGATTTGCAGCAATGGAGTTGTTAAGCTCTCATGGGAGTGCATCCACGACAACTTTGTTTCAGCTACCGCCCACGATGGTCGAAGGACGACCAATCCCACCTTCGTCGCTAACTTTGGTGGCTTTTCCCGGTCAGAATCAGATTGTTTTGTTCAACCTCTAGGTGTATATGCCAAAGCACCTACTTTTCCATTTTACATATGGTATCCTTGGTGCAAAAAGTGAGGACCTGTTTTAATTTCCTTTTTGTGTGGTCCCTTATGTATTTTATAACTGTTGTAGATAATGCATGAAATGAGAGGGACCGGTTAGTGATTGTGATATTTGATGTAGGGTCCTTTGTGTAAAACTTGAGGGCAGCTACGTTATTTTTTTTCTTTGAGGTCCACTATGCAATTTTACTCCCACCAACCTGGTTTAATGCAGCTTCGAGGCCTTGCCCATGTTCAAAAAAAAATGAATGAAGTTCTCGGTCCTTCGGGACCACGCCCCTCTTAAAATAGGACTGTATGAGCATCAGAAATTCACAAGACAAAGGAAAACCACGTGTTCCCTGTTGTCCCTCATTAGAGAGAATCAATGGCCTTCACATAGCGAAACATTGTATATCAATGCAATCATGTTATAAAAAGTGGCATGAAGCCAATATTGCCTCCAACCGGGAGAGAGAGAGAGAGAGAGAGAGAGAGAGAGAGAGAGAGAGAGATTTTGTCGCTACGTTGTATAAGAGTTGTGGATAGAACATGAGAGACCGTGGGTTTGAGAGACACCAGAGTTCACATATCACTTTCACTTGTTCTATTGTTACCAAGCTTGTTTAAGATTCTTGTACGTTCACACGTTGCAATGGTGCTATGATCCCGTGAGGCCTTGCTTGGTACGAGGGTCATCTAGTGATAATCTTCGCAGTGATTGGATGAAATCCTAACCTTACCCAAGTCCATCAAATTCCCATCTAACCATCCACTAGCGAGGGGTAGTATATTGGTTACTGAGAAAAATACATTAGAGTTTATAGAGTTCTGAAGAAAAAAAGTGTGCATAAAACTTGTCAAATACTCTATAACCAAACATATTTTTGGAGATAGATGGGATCACCCAACAAGGCTTGAGGCATTCGAAGACTTGCAAAAGTTCAAATGAGGACCCTGTGCGCGTGATACCGGAGTAGGACTGGTAGAGGCCAAACACTCCCGTGTTAGATTGTTTAAGTAACATTTTTCCTGAACGTACACTTTTCGGCTCTCGAATGGATAGACTCGCTTGAAAACCATGCGAAGTAATTTAGAATAGCAGGTGTTAGGGCACCAAAAGTGGTTAGAGGAGAAAATTTTGAATTTTGTCCTCTAAAACGCACCTAACCGAACCCTCAAAACCTTTAGGGGAGAAAACTTTTTTCTCCACGACCTCCCGACTCCTAAATATACTCAACGTCCTCGGTACGAAGAAAAACTTTCTTCGCTCCCAGAGTTGTGCCACGACCGCCTGCTGTTGGTTGACCTCTTGCCGAACAAGCCGCCGTGTCTCCCTGTCCCTGGCATGGACGACGACATCACCGACGATGAGGGAATGCGCCTCCACGCCACGGACGCCCTCAAGAAGTAGATGGAGATGGCCAAGGACTCTGCCACGCTGGCCGGCCGTGCTCGTCAGCATGACGCGTCCTGCGCTCGGGCGACATGATCCGTAGATTGTGGTCTGTCCATTTGACTTGAGAGAACGCTACTTCTTGATCTCCGTAGGAAGATCTTGTGTTTTTTCCTTGCAGGTTGTCGTGTTCTTGCATCGTGATGCATGAGACTATATGATTCAATCGTCGATTGCTGCTGCTACCTGTTAGATTCTACATTATGATTATGCTTGCTCATCTTTTTTTATTTTGGAGAAACTTTTACAGCTAGCCGATTTCAGTACTTGTTGGTTCGAAAGATCCGGAAATTTTTATCTTGATCAAGATTTATCAGCACTGAATATAATCGGTTGGCAGTATTTCATAGCAAGTGTTTGATGAAATGCATGAGCCAAAAATAAATTTACTACGCTAAGTATAGGAAATCGGTTAGAAACGACATTTTTTAGAGGAGCAAATATTATCCGCTAAATAATAAGGAGGCATCTAGGGGACTAAATTCTGACGGATCGATTAGAAATGCCCTTAATTAGGAGTTGAAGATCGACACACTCTCACACCTTCTGCATAGAACTATTGGCGTTTAACGATGAGCGCAAAATTGTTACTCATATGGTTACATGGCACCTTCTATCTCATGGACATGTAAAATATCATGTTGAAATATTTTATATTTAGAGCTACATAAAAATGACAAATGTGTGGATCCGAGTATACACGCTTTTAAATCTTCAAATATACAAAAAATTGTCATTTTTGTTTTACTCATAATATAAATAATTTCACATTGTGATTTTCATACTTGTAGATACATCATGACTCACTCGCAAAAAAAAGACACATCATTGACTACATCCAGAAACGTTTTTTCTAGTTTTTCAAAACATGTAAATATGATTTTTTTAAGTTTTTTAAAATAAAGGGATCACTGGAACTCGAGAGTCAAAGTGACTTTTCGCAGGTTATAGTTGCAAACCGAAGTTAAAAGGGAACGGAGAATTTCGGTGCTCATTTTACTAGCTGGAAGGAAGAAAAAATGCTGGAGTACGTACATGCATGGAATGCGTGTCGTACAGTATAAGCTTAATTAGCAAGGAAGCGGACGGAAGTTGCCTTTATTCCATGCCGGGCTGATAACTAGCAACTGGCAAATGGCAGAGATGAGTGAGTGGTGCCGCAAAGATGGCAGGGAATACGATTCTCATATCGCCTCCACTTGCATGTTTGAAACCGTGGAGAAGCAAGGATTCTGAACTTGTTTGTTTGTTGGCAGAACCGATCCTGAACTAGCGATCACATTACGGGCGAATGATCTCATAGTTGCATCATAATTCTCTGTTTTTATCTGTTTTCCTTTTTCGCCCGACTAGTCGAAGGGCGACTTCCTATGGAGATGCCGGCGGGTGGCGGGTGCGCGGGGGTGTTGCTGCGCATACGACGTGTGTCATCTCCTGTTTACCTTCATTTTTTTTTCTTTTTTAGGCAGAGTGCAATACATTGCGACAAAAATAAGAACTGCATTTAGACAGTACAAAATAAATGTTTAGATCTTGCACAATGCCGCATAATAAAACATGACTAGAGCAGTGCACTATCAATTACATCTAAAGTCGTAGATGATAGGCAATTGGAGCACTGCATTTACGAGATAAAATGGGTTTATCTTAAGACAGTACAACTACAGGCCGTACATAGAAGGTGCAGTTAGAGCAGTGCACTTACTAGACGCAATGCAGTACATCTGAAGGTAGGCAGTCCGAAGACAATACAACTACTAAAGGTCGTACGTAGAAAGGCAGTATAAAACATGCAATTATAGGACACTGCTCTTATGAGAAGCTTGAAGGCAAGTACAAATAAAAGCAGTACAACTAAAGGCAGTTCATCTAAATACAAAACAAAACATGAAGTCAGGATAGTGTACTTATGAGATGCAACACAGTACATCTGGAAGCAGAAAAGTAACTAAAGGCAATACATTCAAAGCTCGAACATGTAGTTCCATAGTGAACTTACTGGTGCAAGGCGGTACATCTGAAGACAGTACAACCAAATAAAATACTCCCTCCGGTTCGTATTAAGTGTCGGGGTATTTAAATGTACGAAGCAAAATTTTGTAACTACAGTAGCGACACTTTTTGTGGACCCGAGGGAGTACATTGTTTTCGATAAAGGACCCTTTATATAAACAGACATAAACTTGGTGTTCATATCATACATAGCAGATGCCAACAGACATAAAAGCTGTGCTCATGCAGCAGACAAGCCACAAACAGAGTGCCCATATATACGTGATACTTGCAATACATAAACCAAGCAGCGAATGACCATAGATCGCCTACTTCAACGCTTCGAGACCGATACCCAGCACGGATACAGGCAGAAACACAAACATGAAAGATAAGCTCATCAACCTGTTAATCCTTTCACACCTCTCAGTAAACGTCCTCATACAGTTCAGATCATCCTCCACACTTTCAAGGTAGGCCAGATGTGATTCGTACTTCTTTCTTAATAGCATTCAACTTTTCGTGTTCACCCTGCCGTGCGTTTGCAGAGAAGGGCTGAGGGCGCACCACCGGCGACCCGCGTGATACCGCCGGCGGACGGAAAGCAGCAGCGGCCGGAGTCCGCATCCTCGTGGCCAGGTAGCGCAGTGCCATGAGATGAGATGGGCGAGATCGATCGATCGGGAACAGAGACGGCTAGGGTTTGGTTTTGCCTTTCTATCTTTTTTTTTTGAGAATTTGCCTTTCTATCTTGTCCTCTCGAGTCTGGAGTGGACCCGCGGATTTATGGAGAAGAAGACCTAACGACTCTCTCCGCCAGCCCATGGGCCAGCAGCTATTGTGGCAAATCGGTACCGTGGGAAAGTACAAATACTCAAAAAAAAAGTTATTACATTGCTTTGATCTACTCGACTACTCCGATTGCATATATAAATCCTCCAACATGAAGCTGGTGATGTGGGTGATGAAGATGGTGCTCACTACGTTGCCTAGGTGTTGGCGACGATGATGGCAACGATTTTCCCATTGAATGAATGACAAAAACGGTGTAATCGCCTTGCCCGACGAAGGAAGAGCTCCTTTGTTCTGTCGTTGCCTCCGAAAACTCTCTCAATTCTATGTGTGTTTTTTGTACCAGAAGAGAGTAGAGCAAAATCGAATGCCATGGGAGTACACTTGAATCCACGCGTCTTGGTGGCCCGCCCTTGTGCCTATGGGCCCCCATGGGCTCCTCGCCTCTGTCTACTGTTCCATCTTCATACAAAACTGGGTGACATATTTTCTAAAAAAATGTGAAGTCCAGAAAATGCTTGATTTGTGCTCCTTTTTTAGTCTACAACGATTTCGCGACCATCGGAGCAATTATAGTTTCTATATTTTGATAAAATATGACCAATACGGAGTATATAGTAACCGAGGATGGCGCGTGTTTACCTCATAACTTTATGATGCAAAATGCATCACCTAATTTGTTGTGTGGATGTCGTGTAGGGCTAGGAAGGACCTCCGGGTAGGGTTAGCTATTGGAAAAGTATAGTAGTCACCCGGGGGATCCGAGCTTCCCATCCTCCGGGTCCCATACCAACCACGTGTCCCTTCTTTTCTGTCCACAATCCCGCTTTTGCTACGGTAGCAAAAAATATCCCGATTTTTGCTACATGTAGCAAAAACTTTTCGGTCCAAAAAATAGTCCCCTGAGCCCATTTTTGCTACGGTAGCAAAAAAAAGTCTCATTTTTGCCACATGAAGCAATATAACTTTTATTTTTGCTATTATTGTTATCTGGTTTTGCTACAATAGATCAAAAAATTTGATACTATATATATCTCCGGCGATGTCTCCGGCGGGAGTCTCCGGCGATGTCTCCGGCGAAGTTGATTTTGCTACAATAGATCAAAAAAATTGCTACTATTGTTATCTGGTTTTACTACAATACATCAAAAAATTTGCTACTATATCTCCGGCGAGGTCTCCGGCGAGAGTCACCGGCGATGTCTCCGGCGAAGTTGATTTTGCTACAATCGAACTTTTTTTGCTACAATAGCATAAACTTTTTGCTACCACGTGTCCGGCAAGGTATCCGGTGAGGTCTCCGGCGAGGCCAGAATTTTCCTTTCATGTTCTGTGTACGAACTGTTTTTTGCTACAATGCAGCAAAAGTGGGACGATTTTGCTACAATAGCAACTTTTTGTTGCTACAAAATCTCCGGCGAGGTCTCCGGTGAGGTCTCCGGCGAAGTCAGTCTTTTATTTTTCTGTATTTCTAAGCAAACCGTTTTTTGCTGCATAGGAGCAAAAGCGGGCGATTATTTGCTACACCGTAGCAAAAGCGGGATTTGGTGGGATTTGGGATAAGAGAGGAGGACACGTGTTGGCAGGGGGACCCAGGTGATCTTTTCCCCAGATCCCCCGGGGGACGCCTAGTCTCCTCCTTAGCTATTCCCATAACAAGAGTTCCTTCGAGCCATAGTACATAATGATCCGAGATTGCTAGTCCTCGAGATTAGCTCAACAATAAGCCGGTGGTTGGGGGTCAAATTATTGAGTTTTGACGGCCTTCACTAATCACTACCATTCGATCTTTCATGCTAGCATGTTGGCACTTTTGACTCTCCTTGGCTTTCTTCGTGTTGTATTTTTTTTTTTTAATTTGTTGCTTTTGGAGGAGGGTAATTTAATTTCTGGGGATATAGATCTTCACATTATCTAGAATGTCTAATGAACTTGCAGTCGCTAGCTTTTATACTTTTATGCAAAGTCAGTACTGACTTCGCTGATGCATCTGTCTCGGGCCATAGTTTCAGTCTTCTGGAAAAGAAAATGTACAAGACGAAGCCAACAGGTAAACCACTTGTATTAACTACCAATGCATTAAACGTGGGCAGGATACTCAGGTAACTTTGCAAAATGGTTGTTGTTGTTGTTGTTGTTGTTGTTGTTAGAGGCGAAAAAGATCTAGCAGGGGTAATTATTGCGATTTAGCGATACTGGAGCAGATAACAGGAAGTAATGCAGGTTCACAGTGCTAAGTGACACAGAGTATTGATCATCCTTTAACAGAACTAGACGGGTTTGAAGTGCATACACTAACATTTCATGCAGATAGATCACTAGATGTAAATGCATCCGAGATGATAAGAGCACAACAATGCTCAGATTCAATAATAACTAGTGACACACATCATGAGATTCAGTTAACAGGAAAGGTTCGAAATAGTCTGAGAACATACAACCATGCAACTGAAAAACTACGAAAAACAAACATATGTAGCATTTCATTTTCTTGAGGGGCCAATACGCTTCAAGATCATCATCTGAGCTGCAGCTAGTACATGCCTCAGCATATACACACCGAAATAAGGTACCGGATTAGCAGAGCAAGAGGCGGTTGCACTTACAGCATGCTACCAGTTGTTCATACGGTCTCCTGAAGATTACTAGACTAAACCATTTCATGAAGATCACTAGAGCTACAAATGCAACGAAGATGATTAGACCACAACAGAAGCTCAGGTGAGAACACAAATTTCTTCAGGCATACATGCATAATAACTAGTCACACATCATGCATCTTAGTTGCTAACACGGAAGGTTCAAAACATGCAACTGAAATAACTACGAATAACGACATAGGTAGCAGTTCATTTTCTTGGCGGGCAAATGCGCTTCAAGTTCATTGTCATCTGAGCATACATGCTCAGCATAGAGACACCGAAATGAGCAAGGGGCACCAGATTCACAGAGCAAGAGGCGGTTGCACCTTACAGCATGCTATCAGTTCTTGCCGGCAGTCGCCTGAAGAAGTTCAGTGGGACAGACGGCATCCTGTGGCGGAACCTCGGGTGTCTCAAGGTGTACAGGCCTGCAAGGAAGACCACGACACGGAATGGTGTGACGTACAGGACGATCGCAGCAATGAAGCAGAAGGTCACAAACAGCGCAGTGGCTCTCGGGTCTCTCCAGCTCAGCAGAGCCTGCAGCCTTTCTCCTTGTGTTGCAAGATCACCAACAACAGTCTGGATCCTCCCAGCGACGCTCCGAAGGCGGTCATACCGCATTCTGACAATATCAGGTGGGCGAGATGTAGGGAAGGTATCAAACTCCTCATCAAGCTCATCAGGATGGGAGGTCTCCGCATGTGAGAGGCGAGTATCCATGTGCGGAGGCTGCCTTGGGCGCCACCGGTAATACCACACTCCAATCAGGAACAGGTAGAGAAAGATGGTAGGCAGTATCAACTCAGGATATAAGACCAAGATCACAAAGAGGATGTGGATCAGTATAGTGGTCAGTGGGTTCCTCCAGTGACAGATCTGATCGAACCATTTTGCCACTGCAATCAAAGGGCTCAAGACACCCATGATACGGAAAAAGTTTGCCTTACTCTTTCTCATGCTCCACATGTGAGAATCCACATCCAGCATGTACTCAACAATTTCTTTTCGCAGTGGCGGTTCTGCACGGCTCAACCTTGTTGAGACAATGAAGGTGGCTTGGCGCCTTAGATTGTCAACCTGAATCACGGACAGAGGGTGTACATAGTGCATCTTAGGAAGCAAGGGCTGTGAATACAGATGCATCATGTTGAGCAGTGATGAGCATGTGAACCGAACAGCAAGCTGTACCTCACCCATTTTCTTAACGCCGCCAGGTGTCAAAACAATAAGAGGGTATGAGTGGGTATATACTCGATCAGTTTCTAGCGTTGAAAGGCGGATGCGGACCTTCCCAATTCTGGTATCCCTGGCACCATTAGCCTTCTCGCCACCATTCAAGTGACAATTGTCAAATACTCCAATAGTGATCACAGTGCATGGATCATGCACCTCCCAAGTGTACTGTTCATTCCACTTGGGAGTGAAACTATCAATGATAGTCCTTGTGCGTACCCATTTCTGGCCATACTTAGCAACACAGTAAGGGTCAGTTGTGCCACGCCCATCCTTTGTCTTCATAGGTAACAGACCCTGTGCTGTCAAGATACCCAGCTCAAGGACCCCGATGTTTTGCTTCCACAGCTGTTTTGCAGTTGGCCTTAGATCACTACTGTAATGTGTCGATTCATCCAGGACATGATATCCACCTTCAAGACAAATTCTTAAGTGAATTCTGCTTGAGAACTTGGTCTCCTTCCTCTGCTCACCATCCACAATCACATGTTTCTCAAGATTATACCATTGGCTGTTCAGCAACCTGTGATCCATCCTCCGGGCTACATGCTGCAGTGAAATGACAGTTCTTCCAATTACATCATCCTTTCCTGGGGCAATCCTGTCTTCTACGCTCAAAATCAGATGCTCCTCGAATGGCTCAGCTGCAACAAACATAAGGTCCTCATTCCACATTGGATTCAGATTCCTGGCTGGTGATACCGGGTTCTAAGAGCTTGGTTTCCTAGCATTGCTTTGACGTAAACCTCAGGGAACCTGGTCTTATCATTTGGTATAAGATCTTGTGCTTCAATCACATTGACACGCAAATACCAAAGCTTTGGGGTGAGATAAACTTTTGATCTGATGCTTGCAAGGCCATCACCAGGGATTGATGCTGCATCAGAGTGCCATGCTTCAGGAAATGCTTCATCTGCTTGAGTACCCATCCAAACAGCTAACATCAACTCTCCCTTCACCTTGTGCCCATTCCGTTCTTCCAAACGATACCACTGTGGAGCCAACGGGCTGTCAGGTGGCACTCGCTTTGGGACCTCATTCAGGTCAAACATAACCCGCCCAATGTAGTCATCCTTAATGAAGTCTTTGTCTTTGACGATGATCTCTACTACTGATGCCTGAATGCGCTCCTTTGAAAAGGCGAACACCTGGTTCCACTCAGGATTGGTCTTCTTCTCGAAATGCCGAGTTGTGCCCTTATAATTACCAAGCTTCACCTCAACATATGGGTCACAACTTCCAGTGATGTCCTTACTTGGAAGCTCCTTGGCTTTTACGACTCGAACATAAAGGTACTGCATCTGCTCAACCAGGTCATAGGTTGTGGTGAGCTTGTCACCTACAGCTGCCCCACCAAGGTGAGGAGAAGTCTCCTTCAAGGAGTACTCTCCGGACGGAATGGCCTCTGCATCATCTTGACTGACAGTCTTCAACCAAGCAACTTCTACTCACAAAGGGGAAAAGATAGGGCCAACAACAATTGATACACCAGAATAGCTGCAAAATAAAAACAAGCACGTGCTTTAAATAGTTGTTACAAGGAACAAAAGCACTGAATGGTGTAAAAAAAGAAGAGGAGGTTGGCACCTTTGAAATCAACAATTCAGGTAAGATTACTCTCGACAGAACATTTTGCCAAAATAATCTTCATCTTGCCCAGTGGGGATAAACCTCTACATTACCGGTCTTGGAAAAACATCTGCAGCAAGTATAGCAACTGAACTGAGGACGCTATAACATAAATCTATTAGGCATATCATGCAGTAAAACATTCGAGTTAGGCTAGGACTAATGTAACTCCACTTCAGAAAACACTGCAAGTTTATTTTAGTTCTTGGAGAGAACTAACCTATCAGTTCAAGAACTAGAACTGTGCATTTAAACTAGAAGATTAATAGAGGGAACAGATCTACACCACAGCTACAAAGAGGAACCAAAAGAACAAAAAGAATGAAAATAGCATCAAGCAAGTGCGGATCTAGATGGTGCGCCGGTTGTTACATACAGGGGCGCACCCAGAATCTGGATAAAAACAACCTCGTACCTGAAAGCGAAGGGCCAAAGACTGCGGTCGGGGAGGAAGAACGGCGATGGCGGTGACCCGTGAGAGGACGGGGGGTCGGCGGCGAAGGTAATGTACAGCACGGCGAAGCAAGAGAGCCCAGATCAAACTAGAAGGCAGAAAGGCAAACCTCCTCCCTGCTTTCTCAGCATTGCAAAAGGGGACTACTAATAATTTCACCACCTCATGGGGGCGGGGTGAGGGCCGGAGGCTTCGGCGGCGGTGGTGGTGGAGGACAGCAAATTTCTGCAGGTTTTTCTTGCGAGCAAAAACAAAGGAGGAGCCGAGGAGAGAGACAGAGGTCGGAGAGAATGGAGAGGAGTCTGGAGAAACGCAGTGGAGTGGAGTGGAGTGGAGCACAAAATCCTCGGTCTGCTTGCTGCTTTTGCAATGGGAACCTCGGTCTTATCGGAATCTGTAAATACGGGGGCCTGGTGTTGCGTGCCACCTCCATCTACATTGTCTTCTTCTGAGGCTCGGTGAGCAGCAGCGAGCAAGGTAAATGTTTATATTTGTTATTTTGATCGAGTAATAGTCGATTTTAATTAAGATAGCGTAGTCATATACGTACAAGAAACGAGGTACTGTAGTAGGAAACTTCGTCAACCCTAAACTCCGTGTTTCAAATATTGTTATGCAGAGCGCTTTTCAGGTTATAAACATCTTTGCACAATTTACGGGCATGTTTGGTTTAAACCAATTTCATAGGAAACTTACATACCTCATTCCTTTGAAGCAAATTCTACTGTGCGAGGCTTAGTTTGGTTTGTCGGATCCTAAACCATAGGTATTTTCATAAGTTTCACTTTGCATGCAATTTCATAGTAAAATTTTCGTTGGTACAACCTAAGAAAAATTCCTTTATTTTCTGATAACTATGCCATGTGTCTAATTTTTCAGCAAAAATGTTACAGTTTTTCTGTTGTAAACCAAACAAATACTGCTAAACATTCTTTTTTTTTTTACAATTCATGAAAGATTCGACTTGGCATGACATCTAAATCTTACGGTTTTCTTGTTCGTTTGCTTTGAGAATCAATGAATCATATGAACCCAATATGCCCGTCACGTGCACGTGCATACGCTTACAAGTATCACTATTTTCTACTATGATTCCTTTTACTTTTATAGTTGTATACGTTTACAAATTCGATGCTCGGATTAGTTTTTTGTCAAATCAAACAGGTACATGAGACATATTATCACATAAGCTTCATCGATTATCGGTCGAGCCCATATAACTCAAAATCGTTTAATCTCCTGACAGACATACAAGGAGCTGAAACTAAAGTCATTTCTTAAGTAAATGATGGTGTTCTACGCCATCCAATAATGGAGAAACAACTATTTGCAAAAACATAACCTGGGTTCAAAATTAGATAAAATTTTCAATGGGTACCAGAATATTGTTATCTCAAAATTAGCACAATAGGTTCATATTAAATTCAAACGAAAATTCAATAATGCATAGATTTTGGTAATAATTAAAAGTCATTTTTTCTAAAAAAAATCTTCATTTTTAAAGCTTCGAAAGAACAAAAAATTAAGCACGATGCACCACTACATTATCAGGTAGGACGAAGATTCTACAAACATATTAACCTACAAAAAAATCATATTGGTTAAAATATGAAAAGAAAATCAGAAAATAGTTTACATATGACCAGTCAGTTACTCCCTCTGTTTTTTAATATAAGATGTTTTAACTTTTATCCACATGCACATGCATAGAAATATATGTAGACATATTTTTGTGTGCATGTTCACTCATTTTAGTGTGCATATAGACAACATGTGTACCACCTAAAATATCTTATATTAAAAAACGGAGGGAGTACAACAGTACTCCATCTGTTCCAAATTACCCTGCGTTTTGGGATTAGTCAATGTCAAACTTTGTAAACTTTGACTAAGCATGTAAGAAAAAATATCTATATTTAAAATATAAAATAAATATTATTAGAATCATCACAAAATATATTTTCATATTGTATACATTTCATATTATATATGTTGATTTTTTTTCAGCCAACTACAACACACCCCTTTTGTTCCTGAAAACAAGTAATAGGTATTTTCATAGTCCGCCAAAAAAAAAGGTATTTTTCATAGTCACAAAATGTAAGGTTTGAAAAAATTAATAGAAAAGATTATGGACGAGTATATAACACTAACTATATGTAGATATCGTATCAAATTATGTTTCATGATGTGTCTATCGTATTCATTTGTAGATATGTTGTACTGTAGATTCGTTTTCTTTTTTGTTGCGGGGAAAGATTGTAGGAGTACATTATTTCCTAACCTTGATCAAACTTTGTGTTATTTTGACTTCAGAAATGTGTGGTCAAGGCAACAGATGTCCTGCCGATGCCAAAGGGAAAGAGAAGCATGACGACGGGTCGGCGATAGACCATTCCAGCAGCCCAGCACGACAGCGGCAAAGCTAAACGTCAGAGACAAATATAACGGAATTTAGGGGGGGCGGTACGTAAATGTGCTGTGCGCTTTTCTCCCAGCGACACCGAGCACTTTGACACGGTGTCCCACCGCTCACGGACAGCGTGGGCCCAGCACGGCCTTTGCCTATTGATCTATAGTGGGTGTGGTGTGATTGGCGTGCCTTTGCCTATTCTCTTTTACCCTTTTCTTCTCGATCGGCGTGCAGACCGAGTCACCGAGGCCCATCGTGTGCGGAAGGCGCGACCGAGCTGGACTCCGGTCGGTCGGGTAGGCGAGCAGCACGTGGAGTGGACAGGGTGCATGGTGGACCACCTGCGCGGCGTACGTGAAGCGTGTTGTCCTTGGATAGTGCCGTGGGCGTGGCGTGTTGAAACGGAGTGTGTGTGCTGTGGACTTGGTCTACCGGCGTTATGTTTAATTATTTCTTTTCTGGGATGAGGACGAGCGCAAAGCATGGTTGTCGTGCAACTGCAACCGGCTCTTTTAAACAGTAAACAAGAGTTCAAATTGGCGTTTGCGCAAATAGATTATGGCTTTTGCATGGGCATTGTCTTTCAAGTAGAGCAAAAGAGATTTTGTTGTAGACACTACTCACATGCCAGTAGTATCTCTTGCAAACATGCACAACGGAGAATAAGTATCCGTGCACTCTATTTGTGCGATCATTTCCTAAAATCATTTAGGTACCAAAAATACATAATGATTTTAGGTAATGACACGGGCAGAAAATACCTTCAGCAAAGATACCTCAACCTGTTAATGGAGCCTGTTTTGAAGTTCCGACTAGAGTTGTAATGCTCAAGTGAGATCAAAGCTTATGCGGTGGCAAGAACTAATGCGTGTGGATGCGCAATACAGAACAAAATAACAAGTTGTATCTTGGATGTAGGGAATGGAATTTATGCATCTGTACATACACGCGTTGAGGTACAGGATGAGGATGCTTCGCTCCTCCCGGGTGGCCTCGCGTGGGGCGACTCTGTAGGTCTCCTCCAAACCCTAGCGAGCCTAGCCCGATCCTCCACACGGTCGCTGTCGCCGCCGACGCTAGCGGCGGCGGCCACGCCCAGCCTCATGTCAAATACCGGGGGTGAGGGCGGGTGAGCCCTGATGGTCCCCTACGCGGAGGTGGGCTGTCACCGGGCGGCGCAGGTGTAACACGGGAGGAGTTTCACGGGGGCGGCGGCTAGCTCGGCTCTATAGACTGGCGGCGGCGAATAGCCTCGTGTGGTCGACCTCCTCGAGGCAGAACGGCGACGATCGGCGTGGAGGCAGCTCCCTCCCCTACGATGACTTGGCTCGTGGCGGATCTAGGAGGCGCAACTCTGTTCGACCGGGGCTAACGATGGCGGCGTCTGCGGGCACCGTTACCTTGTTGAAGGTGTCGGCCCTGCGATGTTCCGAGGGAAACCCTAGATCTAGGTCGCCCGAATCATACGATGTCGACACTTTCAGGTGTCGTTCTCCCTCTTGGGGCATTGTTTTGGAACAAGTTCTGGTTGGAGGGGTCTAGTCGTAGTGCGGTGTTGCTTCTACCCTGTCGGTGTCAGCGAGCCTCGGCGGCTTGGTGCAACGGAGTATCGGCTGTGGATGCATGATGATGGACGTGCGCATGATGGTGGCGTTGTCTGGCGTTGTGGCGGTGTCGACGGCTGACAAGGTCATTGCGTTGATCTTTCCTGAAGATGGGCTAGTGGAAGACGAGAGCAGGGGCTTCTGAGTGGGTGTATGTGGTGTGCGCTGAGAGTCATTTGGACCGGTTTGTGCTCCTGGCTCGCTGGTGGGCCGTTTGGTTGAAGCCTCCGGATTTAGATGATGTGCGTTGGTGTGTGTGTCAGAGCACATGGCTCCGTTCAGGTCCACCCCTTCATCAAGCTTGTAGGCGTAGCGAGTTATCGCCTGGATGGTGGCTTCCGATTGGTCAATGTATTTCTTTGTAAGGCTTGGTGATTTCTTTTTTCTATCATTAATAATATTTAAAACGTTGTGTGCATAATTTTGATGCAGAGGCGGCAGTTCATCCTTCATTTAATAAAAAAACATACACACTGATAAAAAAATTATGCACACATTCTATGCCTCCATAAAACAAAAAATTACGGAGCTAGAAATTCATGATGGTTGCTAACATCATAAAATGGATTAACTAAATAAGCCTACTGACAAGGGTATACATCTCGGGTAACCTACCGTGAGGGTACCTGGTGCACGTGACGACTAAGGCCCAATAGCGAAGAGCCTACTCGAAGCCCAAGACAAGAGGCCAAGAAGATGGAGTACCCTCCAAGATTAGACATAGGCATAGTCGGTTTAGATTTTCCTTATGTGTAAACTAGGTCGGTTACGAACTCTCGAGACCCAGCCTATTTAAAGGCTGGGAGGGGTGCCGATCTAGGGACAAGCCATACTCGAACCACCAAAGCTCTAGCGAGATCGATCTCGCCGGAGCTCCCCTGTAATCGCATAATCCACACATCAATACAGACAAGCAGGAAGTAGGGTCTTTACCTCCACCCGAGGGGCCTGAACCTGGGTAAATCTTTGCCTCTGCTTGTCAGCCGACGAAACTACCAGTACTACCACGTTCTCTCCCCATAATCTCAACCCTAGGTCCTTAACCATGGGATTTGATGAGGGTACACCTCGTCAATTGGCGCCGTCTGTGGGAAAGAATAGTGCTGGACTCACGGTTTCTTCGGTTCCATCGAAAACGGCGACTCGCCGATCGGATCTACAAACGGCAACTCGCCGGCTGCATCGACAAACCAGAACTCGCCGACTCAGGCGGCACACGGCAACTCGCCGGCTCACTCGACAAACGGCAACACGCCAGCTTCACCCGCAAAAAGCGCATCGGATCCTCTGATGGATTTCGAGCCACACTCGCCAGGATTCCAGGAGGCCTTCTCCGATCTCGAGTCAGGTTTGGGTTTAACCGTTGGTTCGTTCAATTTTTTCGTCAACAAGCTTGGTGTGCAGGACTTGACGGATCCACGCCAACTCGCGACTTCCGCACCCGAGGCTCCATCGGTTGCGGTTCCTTCGACTGCGGATCCCTCAACTGCGTCCATACCATCGTCGATCCTCCAAGCTTGCTCGTCTGCAACAACCATGTCCACACGAGAGATGCACGAGCTCATTGAAGAACTTCAGGGCGAGGAGGCCGAATCAGCATACCGCACAAACGATCCCGAGCTCGATCTCTCACTCGAGGATAGTTTCGACTGCGGGATCTCCTTCAGCGACTTCGACGAACTCGAAACTCATATCGACAACCACGTCGACTCCGAGATCTGCACCAACAACAACAACCTCGACTCTGAGATTCATAACAACTTCGTCGACGCCGAGATGAGCATAGGCGATGAAGGCATCAACTGCGAGATCCGTCCAGACGGACCACTCGACGGGCATATCGACTCCGACATGAGCCTTGATGAAGATGTCGAGTCCATGACGGGACTCGAAGACACACATACATACCCTCGGGTGATACCCCAGCAGGTCTACGTCGCCATCGCCGCAGAATCATCAGATGCTGCGGCCAGCCGCAGGCCTACAGAATTCCCGTGCACAGTTACTATGCCGGACGGAGTCACAACTCTCACAATCACTGCTGAGATGGCAGCAAAAGCAGATAAAGTCATCAAGGAGTGCACAATGATGCCAGCAGACGCAACACAAGAGGAGATGTTGACCTTCCAGTACTTCAACTGGCAGGAATCACTTCGACTGCGGCAGGTCAGAGCAACACTCGAAGAACGCAAAAAGCAAGCTAGCTTGTCGAGTGCGCGAAGAAGACAGCTCTCCCTGAGCTCCACCGGGCGAGCAGACACAAGACCCAGATCAAGGTTGTCACACCTCTCGCCAGACGAAAGGGCGGCACTCACCCGCAACTTAGGCAACTCTTTCATGACATACGACGAAGAGGAGTGCCAGTACCCAAAACAGCTGCGGGTGCCCTCTTCACCGCTGCAGCATACCTAGAGGCAATCAAACCTCCAGCTGATGACCCCAATGCAAAACTGCATCGCCAGCAGATCAAATCACTCGCCTTAGCGGCGAAGGCCATACGCCAAATTCCAAGAACTCCAGGTGGGAGTCGAGACCGTGCCCTAGTCGACGCGCGTCGGGAAGAGCATAATCACAGTGGTCACCGCCACCACTCGAAGGAAAGAAGCGGCTCGCGTAGGCGCAGGTCCAGGAGCAGATCACGCAGATCTTACAGTAGCGACTCATACTCTGATCGAGAGCCTGAGCCACATGGAGCTCTGTGCTTCACTCGACGCGTCCGCGAGACACGGATGCCCAAAGGGTTCAAACTCACATCTGAACAGCCCAAGTACACGGGTCGACAGGAACCTTCTGGGTGGCTGGAAGACTACAGGCTGGCTGTCGCGTGCCAGCGAGGTACAAACACCACGGCCATGCAATACATACGACTCATGCTCGAAGGCACAGCCCGCGACTGGCTCAAGGCCCTACCTCCATCAAAGTACGACTCGTGGGATCACTTCCGCGATGACTTCATCAAAAACTTCGAGCCTCTATGTGAGCGCCCAAAAACGTTCGAGGAACTGCGGGCCTGCGTGCAACGTTCAGACGAAACGCTGAGGTCATACATCAGACGATGGACTGAGATACGCAACTCAGTCGGAGTAATTTCAGAAGATATGGCCATGGATGCTTTCATAATGGGACTCGCCAGGCGGGACCTCAAAGAAGCACTCGGTCGCAAAAAGCCAACCTCTGTGGCTAACCTCTTGATGACCGCGACTGAGTGGGCAGACGGAGAAGACATGGCGCGCACCACACGCGGGTCCTCACCCCGTGACAATCATGAAAGCGGCAGTCGAAGCCGCAGAGACTCGTACAGAGACGACCGAAGGCGCAAACGTTCAAAACGTCACTACGACGATGACAGACCCGAATTCATGGCGGCTGGGTTCTCCACACCCCGCAATGACCAGGACAGAAGCGACCGACGGTCGGAAGATCGGCGAGACAGTCGAGATGATCGCGGACAGTCGAGATGATCGTCGGGACAGTCGAGACCGCGGCCAACGCAGTGATAGCTACAAGAGGAAGGACTGGCGCAAGTCACGGGCACAATCTGAGCGATCATTCGAAGAAAAGATGGATGCTGATTGCAGATTCCACCTGTACAAGGGGGACGACGGAAAACTGCGCTCCAATCACTCGATGAGAAACTGCAGGGAGTTCGACCAAATGGCGACTGATTACGTAAATCTCAGAAAGGCAGCAGCCACACAAGCACCTGCACCCGTGCCTCAGCCAAACAATGTGCCTGTTCTGATGGCACCACCCCACCACCACAGCCTGCTGCAGGCGGAAATCTCGCGGGTGCCATACAGCACATACCTCGGGTGGACGAGCCACAGTACCCTCCGCCCCAAGGGCAGATGTACATGATACAGAAAGGTCGACCTTCCAACAGGGAGCAAAAACTTCGCACTCGACAAGTAAACATGGCGGTCATGTCACCTCCCGCTGTAACTGAATTCTTGAAGGGTTCTGAAACCAATAAGCTTCAGCAGAGAGGACCACCCTCCATCGGTTGTTCGTCCAGGGCACTCTGCTCTGGTACTCGACGCGCAAATTGGAGGCTACGCCATGTCCAAGGTATTCATGGATGGTGGCAGCGGCATAAACATCATCTTCGCAGATACGCTCCGCAAAATGAACAGGTCAGTCGAAAACCTGCCAAGGTCTCAAATACCTTTCACGGTATCGTCCCAGGCAAAGCAATAAGCCCAGAAGGCACCATACAACTCGACGTAACGTTGGGGACAAGAACCACTTCAGGACAGAATCGATTGAGTTCGAAGTTGTCGACTGGAAGTCACAATACCATGCTATACTTGGACGCCCGACGTTCGCTCGATTCATGGCGGTGCCACATTACGCATACCTCCAGCTGAAGATGCCTGGACCAAAAGGAGTAATCACAGTCAAGGGAACTTCCAAAAGTCTGACTCTTGTGACCGAGAATTCAGCAAAATCTCTGAGATGTTTGGCATGGAAGCAACACTCGCTGATCTAGCGGTCTCCAACGATCGAACACTTATGCCAGAACACAAAAAGGTGGCAGTCGACAGAGCATTCAATGCCACCAATGACACAAGATCGCATCAGGTGCACCCGACTGACCCGACCAAGACAGTCAATGTCTCGTCGAGTCTGCCTATCGCATAGGAAAGCGCGCTCGTCGAATTCCTCCGTGAGAACTGGGATATATTTGCATGGTGTCCAGCCGACATGCCAGGTATTCCCAGGGAATTCGCCGAGCACTCTCTCCATTATTTCCAGATGCTAAACCAGTCAAGCAAACAATGCGCCGCATATCCGGCCCAAAAAGAACTGCAGTCGAAGCCGAAGTCGACAGGCTACTCGCAGCAGGATTCATCAGAGAGATCAAGAAATCACAATGGGTGGCCAACCCCGTACTCGTAGAGAAGAAGCACACAGATATCCTTCGGATGTGCGTAGATTTTACAGCACTCAATAAATGTGTCCAAAGGATCACTTTCCACTACCTCGAATCGACCAGATCGTCGACTCCACCGCCGGGTGCGCTCGCTTGTCCTTCCTGGATGCTTACTCGGGTTACCACCAGATAAGGATGAAGGAAGAGGATGAAGAGAAAACGGCGTTCATAACCCCACTCGGGGTCTACTGCTACACCACAATGCCTTTCGGGCTCAAGAACGCAGGCGCAACCTACCAGCGCATGATGCAAGATTGCCTCAAGAAGCAAATTGGGCGAAACGTCCAGGTCTATGTAGATGACATCGTCATCACCACAAGAGAGGAAAACACACTACTCGATGACTTGCGAGAGACATTCGCAAACCTCAAACGCTTCCACATCAAGCTCAACCCGAAGAAGTGCACGTTCGGCGTGCCAGCCGGGCAACTCCTCGGGTATCTAGTCTCAGCTCGAGGAATCGAGGCAGACCCGGAGAAAATACAGGCCATCTTGACGATGCAAAGGCCTTCAAAGCTCCATGACGTGCAAAATTAGCGGGTCGAGTGGCAGCGCTCAGTCGATTCATCAGCAAGCTAGGCGAAAAAGCACTCCCGTTCTATCGACTGATGAAGAAAGCAGATAAATTCGAGTGGACGCCAGAAGCCGAAGCAGCCTTTACGGACCTCAAGCGAGTCCTCACAAGCCCTCCAATCCTCGTCGCACCAAGGGAACGCGAGCCATTGTACCTATATGTCTCTGCAACTAACAGGGTGGTAAGCACGTACTGGTAGTCGAACGAAGGGAGGAGGGACACGCCCAAAGCATACAACGTCCAGTCTATTACTTGAGTGAAGTGCTCTCCACATCAAAGCAGCGGTACCCGCACTATCAGAAGCTGGCTACGCCGTGTTCATGTCCTCAAGGAAGCTGACGCATTACTTCTCCGAGCACCCGATCACTGTAATCAGCACCTCAGGGATCGGGGACATCCTCACAAACCCCAACGCAACTGGGCGAGTAGCAAAATGGCTCATCGAGCTAGCACCAAGAGACATCAAGTATGATTACCCGAAGGCCATCAAAGCACAAGTTTTACCTGACTTCCACACCGAGTGGATTGAAGCTCAGCTCCCAGGAGCACCAGATGTGTCCAACTCATGGACTATGTACTTTGATGGCTCAAAGAAAAACGAAGGCGCAGGCGCAGGTGTTATCCTCATATCACCAAAAGGCGACAAGCTCCGCTACATCCTACAAATGGGGTTCGAGTTCCCGTCCAATAACGAAGCAGAATATGAGGCTCTGATCCATGGCATGAGGATGGCCAAAGCCCTCGGGTGCACTCGACTGATGATCTACGGTGACTCGAATCTTGTGGTACAGCAAACAATGAAGGCCTGCGACGCAATCGCAGATAACATGATCGCCTACCGTGACCTGTACAACATCATGGAGGGCAGCTTCGAAGGCTGCGAGTTGCGGCACATAGGGCGTGAGAGCAATGAAGAAGCAGATAAGTTAGCCAACATTGGTGCGACCAAAGCACCAGTGCCACCTGGTGTCTTCTTCGAGCGCATCGAGCACAGATCCATCAAAAAGAAGCGAGCAACTCCTACATCAGCCGCACCAGCCAAGAGCAAAGCACCTAGCACAGAGGACCCACCAGTCGAGGTACTCCTCATCGAGCCAACTTGGACTCAACCTTTCCTCGCATACATACTCCGCGGCGAGGTACCCGAAGACATCACAGAGTCAAGACGCGTCACTCGACGATCTAAAGCATACACTGTCATCAACGGTGAACTTTACAAACGCAGCATATCAGGTATGTTCCAACGTTGCATAGCATTTGAAGATGGCCAAGCCATCCTTCGTGATATTCATGCAGGTACCTGCGGGCATCACGCCAGCAGTCGATCACTCGTAGCCAAAGCCTTTCGCGCAGGCTTCTACTGGCCCACAGCACTCAAAGACGCGGAGGACATAGTCAAAAGGTGCATCGGCTGTCAAAAATTCGCCACAAAGCCGCACGCACCCGCATCGGCGTTGAAGACAATACCATTGGCCTGGCCCTTCGCCCAGTGGGGGCTCGATATGGTTGGGCCACTCAAAAAATCCTCCATGGAGGGCATACTCACCTTCTGGTGGCAGTCGACAAGTTCACCAAGTGGATTGAAGCAGTCCCTGTCACAAGTTCGACTGCCACTATGGCAGTCAATTTCATAAAATCATCATATACCGCTTGGCGTGCCAAGCAGTATCATCGCTGATAACGGTACAAACTTCACGGCTGAAGAATTCCGACCTTCTGCAAAGAGAAAGATATCACGCTCAACTACGCATCAGTGGCACACCCGCATTCCAATGGCCAAGTGAAAAGGCCAATGGACTTGTGACGAGTGGAATCAAGAAGCGCCTTCTGGTGCCACTCAAAAGGGTCGCGGGTGCTTGGGTCGAAGAATTACCATCTGTGCTATGGAGCCTACGCACAACTCCCAACGCTTCAACACAATTCACCCCATTCTTCATGGTCTACGGTGCAGAGGCAATCCTACCATCAGATGTAAGGTTCAACGCACCAAGAGTCGAAGCATACAACGAAGAAGATGCAGATGAAGCACTCGAAGATGCAGTCGACTTGCTCGAAGAAGCACGCAACACGGCGCTCGCATGCACAGCTGTCTACCAGCAAGACCTCCGCAACTATCACAGCCGTCGACTGCGTACCAGGTCCTTCGAGGTTGGCGATTTGGTACTTCGACTGAAACAAAAGAAGGTGCATAAACTCGCGTCTCCATGGGAAGGACCCTTCATCATCACCGAGGTCATAGGTGGTGGAGCATACAGACTGAAGCGCGCGAAGACAGGCGAACTCTTGCACAATCCTTGGAACGTTGCGCAGCTGCGCCGTTTCTATGCTTAGATTGCTCAGTCGCACAATGTAATAGGCACATATGTCGGATGGCTGCAGGTTTCAGACGCGCTCTTTTCCTTACCAGGGTACCTAAGGGGACTGGAAGGTTTTTAATGAGGCGGTCTGTAGTCTAACATTCATAAATGGAATATAGTCAATAATTCCTCATATCTCTCTGCTTACTACTCGCATAAACTAATCGCATAACATTAGCCTCAACGGAACACTCGGGGGCTGCGCTATCTCAAAACTTGAGCTTTCGCTCCTTCAAGCATAATACTCCAGCTACACTCGAATACTCGGGGGCTGGATAATAAAACTCAATACATAAAGGAGAGAGGTGCTCAACCCCACAAAACTACTCGGGGGCTGAGCCTAAGGGCATAAGTTGAAGCTGCAAATCTCACAAAATTCATAGCCTCACTCGAGCACTTGGGGGCTGTGTAGTTTATGCTCCATATTCCAAGTGTTTTTCATAAAACCCCACTCGATACACTCGGGAGCTACATACGTACAAATAAACATTACGTACAAGTGGCAAATTTGCACTCGGGGGTTGTTCCCTATACATAAATACCCTAATCTTCTGGTTCATCCTTGACTGGGAGAACGGGGCCCATAAGTTGAGCGTTATAACACTCAACCAACACCCTCGCGTGTTCGACTGTATCGTCCAGGTGCGATTGGGACAGAGACGATCCAGGCACGGGTGGACGTAGCTGCAAATTCGGGCGCTGACTTCGGAGGTATGCCATCGTTGCGTTGGCCCATCCACAAGCTTCTGAGCGATAAAGTCCCGAATGGGACCTGCCCTCCGGAAAAGCCCAAGCAAAGCGTGGATTTCTTGAGGTTGCGGCCCAGTCGGGAAAAGCGTTTGGTTGATTCGACTGAAGGCCGACCTGCATAACTCAAGCAGCATAGTGCTTCGCCACACCCGATCCTGCAGAGTCGCGAGTATGCGTGCTCGGTGCTTGTCCAAGCGAAAGTGCTGACGGCCAGTCGTGGGTTCATCAGTCGCATTGTTCAATTGCTCCTCTACACGAGCCTGCTCCGCCTAGAAATCTGGAACAAAACCTTCAACACCACACGTTGGGTAAACAAAAAGGACAGACTATGAACACTTGAGATAAGAGCAGTCATGCTTACACTCGAGTTGTCTGTTCACGATCTCCATCTCGCCAATCACATACTCCTCCCGTTGAGTGGGTAAAGCAGGCCTTGCCCTCATCCTATCTAGCTCACTTCGGGCACTCCCAGCTCTTGCTCCAGTTTCGCGAGTCGAGCCTTCATATAGCGTATTACTGCGGCATCGTTTGCCACCTGAGCTCGAGATCGAGTAGGGACACGATGCCGCGACGAGCTGGATAAAGTGGCGGCTGGCTGTTTCTGTTCCAAACATCATAAAAGTTTCATGAGAAACTCATCACAAAGCTTCGGCGAGTAACAGCACACAGCTTTACAAGCAGGATCATAGCGAGAAAATTAATTTCATACAAAGGTAGCAAAAGCACATGCATACTCGCATGGTCATAAGTTTAATTACAATGCATAAAAGGCGAGGCTGCCCTACTTCTCAGACATTGACTCTGACCTAGCCCTACTCGCACGAGCGGCGACCTCTGCTGCCCGGTGCTCCATGGTAGTCATAAAAATTTCAGCCAACTTCGCGGCTGGCTCGTTTACATGCTTTAGGGACACCAGCTTCCCGCCCGGCTTACGAGGGAAAGCAGACAGAGTGGCTTCGAAGTCACCCTCTATCCCATGACCTAAAAGGAGTTTGAGGGTGGTCTCTGAGCCGCGTTGAAAGGACATTGTCCGTTAATCTTGTTTTGACGTTTGATAACAACACTTGGAAGTATTTAACATACCGCTAAGTGTCCACAGGAATTATGACCATCTATATCAAAAGATACTAGCGGATCTCTCTCTATGCAAAAAGGGAAGAAAAGTAGTTGTCGGTCTTCAGATCGTGAAGGGAGAAGGCGCTCTGCAGGTAGGCCGGCCCCCAAGCCGGCCCAGGCTGGCCTCAATGCTGGTTGCGTCGGGTGGCTGACCGGCCCCCAGGCCGGCCCTGGCCGGTCTCAAGGCTGGGCGCCTCGGGTTGCTGGCCGGCCCCCAGGCCGTCCCAGGCCGGTCTCCTGGCTGGCTCCCAGGCCGGTGTGGTCGCTGGCTCGGCCAGCCCGGCCCCCAGGCCGGCCCAGGCTGGTTTCCAGGCCGGCTGCCTCGGCTGCTATGCCAGCCCTCAGGCCGGCCCAGGCCGGCCCCCAGGCCGGCCCTGCTTCCTGCGCTTCGCCACTTACCTCCTCAACGGCCATATTTTGTTGAGGACTATATATATACCCCTTTACCAACCTTTGAAGACTAAGCTTGATTCCTCACTCTCTCTCCACCATTGTTGCAAGCTTCAATCTACTAGAGCTCCCACTCCAACCACTCAAACACGTTGATACTTTGAGGAGTGAAGGAGGAGCCCTAGATCCGCATCTCCACCGAGCCGATTTGTCTACATCGACCTAGTCACTTGTAGATCTTGTGTAACTTGATACATTGGATACCTAGAAGATACTTGTGATTCTTGTGGCTTTGGTAGCCACAAGGATTAGCCGGGAGCCTCCAATTAAGTTGTGGAGACGCGACCCGGCCTTGTGATTCTTGTGGCTTTGGGAGCCGCGGGAATTTGGTGAGAGCCTCCAATTCGGTTGTGGAGTGTGCCTCATCCTTGTAAAGGTTTGTTGCCGACCTCGAGGGCATCATATAGTGGCTCGTGGATCTCCTCATCGGAGGATAACACGAGGGAGATACGGTGTGCCATATCAAGGCTATTCGGAGTTCACTTTGTGACTCCGCACCGCTCCAACGGAGACGTAGCTTCCATTGGGAAGTGAACTTCGGTAGAACATCTCCGCGTCACCGTGTGGTTATCTCTTAACCTTCCTTGTATTGCTAGCTTATCTTGTGTAGAATATCTTGCTAGCTTGTTTATTGCTCATCATATAGGATTGTTCATCTAGTTGCATATCTAGAGAACTTATATTTGAGCAATTCCTTAACTTGTTGAAAAGAAAATTAAAATTGGTAGTTGCCTATTCACCCCCCCCCTCTAGTCAACCTACTCGATCCTTTCAATTGGTATCAGAGCAAGGTCTCTTTATTAAGGGCTTAATCGCCTAAAGAGGAGGATGGCTAGTGCGGAGGAGTACAACGTGCTAAAGATGAGGAGTTAAGACTTGCTAAGGAACAAGAAAAATTTGATAGAGAACAACTTGACAAAGAACTAATCGAAGCGGGAATAATCCCTCCCGAGGGTGATGCCCCAATCACCATGAAGTCCATGATTGAACTTTTTGGGTTCATGAAAGGCAAAATGGTGGATGAGGTGTATACTCGGGTATCTAATCAAAATGGCTCCTCATCACCGCTAGCCCTATTAAGGGAGCTAGTGACAAGGATAAAAATGATAAACCTAATGAGAAGCCTTCTCTTAACTTTGCTCCACCTAGCTCTTATCTCACTCAAGTTTCACTCACTCAACCTCATATAACCAACCTTGGTAGACCCCCTCCTAAGCTTGATAATACTCGTTATTTCACTTGGAAGAAATCTATGGAGTCTTATTTTCGCAGCTCATCGGTGCATCTTTGGAGGGTGGTTCTACATGGTTTCAACCCAGTTGATCCCAACAACTTGACCAAGCAAGAAGAGATTGATGAGCAACTTGATGCAAATGCCAAGTACATTCTTGAGAGTGCTATGACCGCAAATGATGAAGATCATGTGCGGAATCTCAAAACTTGCAATGAGGCTTGGCTCATCTTGAAACCGTGTATGAAGGAAATGAGGGCATTCAACGCTCCAATGCGGCCGTCCTTCAACATCAAGTTGACAACTTCATCATGCTAGACGAAGAGACTCCGACCGAACTTTACCGAAGACTCTACAAGCTTGTGGTGACATGTAGGGAAAATGGAAAGAAGGATATGGATGATGAATGGGTCAAGGCCAAGTTCCTTCAAGCAATTATGCCATATAGTGAAACTATGGTGATGAACCTCCATGCAAGAGCGGATTACACAACAATGACTCCCAATGACATGTTGGCTCAATTTGTCACTATGATACATTGAAGTCCACATCCAAGTCTTTCAACCAAGTCCGTGGCCCAAAGACTCTTGCTTTGAAGGCTCGTGTGGTAGACCATCCAAGATATGAAGAAAGCCCGGTCTATGAAGGTGAAGAAGACTTGGAGGGTGAGCTCAATGAAGTTCTTGCACTTGCCGCCACCCGGTTTTGGAACAAGAAGAACAAGAGCGTCAACCCTTCACCAATAAAAAGAATGTGCTTCAATTGTGGAAAGGACACTCATCTTGTGAAGGATTGCCCCTATGAAAGAAGAGAGGATAATGGTGGTCAACTCATTCTAAAGAAGAACAAGTACCACCCCAAGCCTACCTACATGAAGAGATCACCTCAAAAGGCTCTTGTGGCATCCCATCAAGAGGAATACGAGTCCGGAGGTGAGGAGGATAAAGAACCAAGTGAAGAAGTAGGAATGGCGGCTCTTGCAATGGGCACCCTTCCTCCATCATTGGCCAACCTCTTCTCATCTCCAAACGACGACAAGATCTCCAAGCCCATGTGCCTCATGGCCAAGGAAACAAAGGTGAATTCCCCACCAAAAATTACTATCTCCTCTAACCCATCACTATTGGATTGTGTTGAGGATGTAGGGAAAATTGAAGAAGAGGATAAAATTTCTATCTTCATTAGCAAGCTCCAAGGTCCAACCAAGAAAATGGTTGAGGCCCTCATGTATCAATATGGAGAAGCCAAGCATCTTCTTGATGTGAAGGATGTTAGGATTTGTGAGCTCGAAGGGCATGCATGTGATCATGCCGACAAATTGGTGAGCTAGAAGATCAACTTGTTGAGGAACAATTGCTCCGTGAGCAACTTGAGGAGACACATGCCATGGATCTTTCCAAGGCAAAAGAAACTCGTGAAACCTCTATTCAAATTGCTATTGATCTAAAAAGTAAAAATGAGGAACTTGTAGAGAGTCATAACAAACTCTTTGAGGGTTTTGAGCAACTTAGGGAAACCCACAAGGTGACCTCAAGTGAGCTCACTACACTCAAGGAGTCATATGCCAAACTACAAGCTCAATTTATCTATGCTAGCTTCACCACTTCTCACAATGATAAAGATGCAAATTCTTGTACCACTAACCCTTTATGTGTCAAGGCATCTCTTATTGAGGAAAACACTAGGTTGAAGGCCCAACTTGAGAAGGGCCTAGCCACTTGTATCCAAGGGGAAAAGAACCTCAATGATCTTTTGAGCAATCAAAAGGGAGTGGTTGGCAAAGAAGGAATTGGGTTCACACCCAACTCTAAGAAGGTCAACAACAAGAAGAAGAAGGCGACTCCCCCTTCCAAAGATATTGTTTTTGTGAAGGAGGGGGAGTTAGCCAAAGCAAATGACAACTCTATTGGGAGTGGTAATGTCACTAGGGGCAATGCCACTCACAATAACTTTGCGGGAAAATACAACCCCTCATATGTTCTTTTGAAATCTACAAATGGTTGTGTTTTTGCTAAATATGTTGGCTCTTCATATGGAGATGATTATCACTATGCTATTTGGGTTCCAAAGACCCTTGTGACTAACAAAAGAGGACCCATTCCAAAATGGGTACCTAAATCAAAGACTTGATTTATTGTAGGGTTTCTCTTCCGGTGGATCTTCATGGCTCATTGATAGTGGATGCTCATCCCATATGACCGGAAGCAAAGAACTAGTAAAGGACTTATTGAAACAACTACTCTCATTCTCTCATGTCACCGTTGGCAACAATGCAAGACTCAAGGTAGTGGGAGTTGGTAAAGTGGTGATCACTCCGGAGTTATCCATTGAGAAGGTCCTCCTTGTTGAATCTCTTTCATACAATTTACTTTCCGTTGGTCAATTATGCAATGCCGGTTACACCGTTATTTTTAATAAATACCACGTGACCATCCTTTTCACTCAAACACTCAATGTCGCCTTTGTTGGATTTCGTGAAAACGGTTTGTATGTGGTTGATTTCTCAAAAGAGACCACTCAAATCGCTACATGTTTAATGGCTAAAGGCGACAAGGGGTGGCTTTGGCATCGCCGACTTGGCCATGTCGGTATGAGAAATTTACAAACTCTTGTAAAGGGTGGACACGTGGTAGGACTAACCGATGTTAATTTTTCCAAAGATCGTCCTTGTAGTGCTTGCATAGCCGGAAAGATGCATGAAAAGAATCACCCCAAGAAGACCATTATCTCCACTAAGAGGCCTTTGGAGCTCCTTCATATGGATCTCTTTGGGCCTCCCACATATGATAGTCTTGGTGGCAAGAAATATTGTTTGGTGATTGTGGATGATTACTCAAGATATTGTTGGACTTTCTACATCAAGAAGAAGAGTGAAACTCAAAAGATATTCATTGACTTTGCAACCCTAGTTCAACGCCAATATGACTCCAAGATTTTGGCAATTAGAAGTGACAATGGTACGGAGTTCAAGAATTACACTATGGATGATTTCCTAAGTGGGGAGGGCATTCAACACCAATATTCCGCTGCATATACTCCCCAACAAAATGGTGTTGCCGAAAGGAAGAACCGCACTCTTATTGATATGGCAAGAACTATGATGGCCGAATTTAATTCCCCATACAACTTTTGGGCCGAAGCCATCAACACCGCTTGTCATTACTCAAACCGGCTCTTCTTCCGTCCTCTCAAGGACATGACACCATATGAACTCCTCACCGGTAAAAAGCCAAATGTATCTTACTTTCGAGTCTTTGGATGCAAATGCCATGTTTACATTAAAGGTTGCAAAATTGCTAAATTTGAATCTAGATCTTTTGATGGTATATTTGTTGGATATGCCGCAAAGTCTCATGCTTATAGGGTCTACAACATATCCACCGGGTGTGTTGAAGAATCTATGAACGTGGAGTTTGTCGAGGATAATGGCTCCCAAGCGGAGCATATTGATCATGATGATGTAGGTGATGATATCCATCTCAAGCCATAAGAACTATGGGGATTGGAGAACTAATTCCTATTGAAGGACCCATTGATGATACTCAAGAAGAAGGAACAAGTTCTACTCAAGTTGAGCCATCCACCTCAAATATTGATCAAGAAGATGGTCAAGACCCACCCAACTCTAGTGGTGAACAAGAACATAATGAACCCACAACTCCAAGAACTCCACTTCGGGTTGACCATGAGCAAGATAAAGGCAATGATGAAGATATTTGTGTTGGTGAAACAATTGGTCAAGCCTCGGAACGCCGGGTCATCCGGCGTGCATCAAAATTGGATTACCAACAACACTTCAAAGAAAATATCCTTGGGAGTATCCGTAGAGGTGTGTCCACACGCAATCAATTATCTAACTTTTGTGGTCATGTCTCTTGTTTGTCTAGCTTAGAACCTCTCAAGGTATATGATGCTCTTGAAGACATGGATTGGGTTGCGGCTATGCATGAAGAGTTGAACAACTTCGAGCGCAACAAAGTATGGTCATTAGTGGAAAGACCCAATGACTCCTCCCATAATGTCATTGGAACCAAGTGGATATTTAAGAACAAGCAAGACTCACATGGTCAAGTCATTCGCAACAAAGCAAGATTGGTTGCACAAGGCTACACCCAAATCGAAGGAGTCGACTACGGTGAAACCTATGCCCCCGTTGCTAGACTTGAATCCATTCGCTTACTAATTGCTTATGCATCTACTCATAATATTGTCTTATATCAAATGGATGCAATGCAATGCAAATCCCCGGAGATATGTCTCTCCCCCTTTGGCATCAAGACACCAAAAAAGGGAGAAAGTGAAATGAAGGTCCATGATCACTCATCGTCATCCTCATCATCATCCGCAACATGAGCAGCCGCACCGGAGCTAGACTGACCGGGATCGCCTTGCCAATAAGGAGCAAGAGAGGAGGCATCATCACCAAACCAATAAGTATACTTGTTCTGGGCCATGTAGGTGTTCTCCAAGACTTCAGCTGAGCTAGGTGAGTATTTAACACCGAGTTTATCCATGATGGCACGCGAGTGACGGCTAGCTGCTTTCCGCTTCTTGTAAGTCTTGAATTCAGATTTCCTCTTGAGAGCAAAGAAGCAGTTCATCCTTTTGAGAGCTTGCACTAGGCCACCGCCCTCTTCTCCTTGAAGAGGTGGTTCTTCCGTGAGTTGTTATTGCATATTCGTTGTCTTGCATCGTTTGAATCATCCAATGTTGCTTATTTGGCGTTCATGATCTTTTCCATTTCCATTGGATTTGTGAAGTTTTCCCCATGTTTCGCATCTCCCCGGATTACTCAAGGTTACTCATTGGATTTTCTTGAAGACGGATTTCTAGGCAGTGGTATTCTTGAAAGTGCAAGGTGTTCGGAAGCTCAAAGCTCATCAAATTTCAGTTTGTGTAAGAGGTTCGGAGGCTTCGGAGGATTTTCTGCGCTCAGACCGGCCTCCAGCCCGGCCCAGGCCGGTCTCTGGGCCGGTTCCCTCGGGCTGCGGTCCGGCCCCCGCCCGGTTCTGGCCGGCCTCCGGGCCCGTTCTCTCGGTCTCAGGCCCTGCCGTCCGCCCGGCCTAGGCCGGCGCCAAGGCCGGTCCGCTCGGATTGGTGCCCAGCCTCCCGCCCGGCCGAGGCCGGCTCCAGGGCCGGCGCGCCCATTGCCTTATATCGCGTGAAGCCTCCCCTTCCGAACGGTTTTCTGCTTCTTCCTCCCGTGATGCTCTCCTCCATGGCCCCTCCCTCCTCCCACCTCGAGCTCCTCCACCCTCCCCACTACATTTGAGACCTTCCCCACACCTTCCTCTCCACAGATCTAAAGGGGATTCCCCCGATCTTCCACCCCATCCATCTAGTTTCTCCATTGGTGGCTTGGTTGGGGAGTTCTCCTCCATTGGTGGTTCTTGAAGATTCTCTCAAGTTTGAAGATGGAACAATGGGATGATGAGTGGGAGCAGGCGGTCCCTCAGTCTAGCAGGGCTGGCAAAAGCAAGACCTTCGATGGGCTGGATGACATTGTTGATGATTTCAATGCCGAATCCTCCTCCATGCCCAAGACCAAGAAACACAAGAAAGTTGCTGCCACCAAGAAAGCTGCCAAGCCAAGAGGTGTTCCTCCGCCTCGCGTGAATCCAGCGGAACCGGTACGTGAATCTTGGGCCAAAGTGAAACCTAGTGATTTCAAGAGAGATCGGTTATCTTTCAATCCATATGCCTTTGGTCAGCCCACATGCCTAGATGATCGTAGATTCTACTACAAAATGCACCAGCAAATCTTTCATCAACGTATTGCAATTAAAAAGAATGCTCATGTTCCCGTGGATTATTTCAACCTTGCTCAAGCTAGAGATACTTGGCCTGATGTGATGGGAATGATGGATTTTCACCAAATCTCTAAGATCATGTCTGTTAGCACTCCATATTCTCCTGCTTTGCTTCAGCAATTTTATGCTACTGTTGTGTTCACTACTGAGCATGGTCAGCGGTCTATGACATGGATGAGTGCAGATACTGTTTGTTCCACCACTTTGGCTGCGTTTGGGGCACTGTTTAGTCTTGAGGAGTTACCCCCTGCACCTTGCTATGTTCGTCTCCATCTCTCTAAGGTAATGTCAGCGGAGACAGGGATTCGCCATTGTTATCCTCCTCAGAGCGGCCTTCGTGGGAAGATTCCCCACACCGTTTATATGTACCCTTATTGGAGAGTTGTTCACAAAATTCTGAGAAACTGTCTGGCCATCAAGTTTGGAGAGAAGGGTTTGGTTCGTGACCGTATGGTCAATTGTCTTTATCACATCTATGATCTTTATATCAGGAGGAAGCAAATTGATGTGCTGGATTATCTTTGGAACGAGATGCAAGTGGTGGTTGTCAAAGGCAAGCTTCCGTGTTATGGTCCGCTTCTGCAGACTCTCTTCAACACCAAGTTGCCAGATGCGGTGCTTAGTCAGTATGAGTTGTTTCATCCTGAGATGGTTGGTCTTCGTGCTATGCCCGAGGGTGATCCTGTTTGGCCACCCCCTAGTGATGCTCCTGAGGGAGGTCACGATGAAGAAGATGATGATGAGGAGAAGAAAGGTGGCCTAGTGCAAGCTCTCAAAAGGATGAACTACTTCTTTGCTCTCAAGAGGAAATCTGAATTCAAGACTTACAAGAAGCAGAAAGCAGCTAGCCGTCACTCGCGTGCCATCATGGATAAACTCGGTGTTAAATACTCACCTAGCTCAGCTGAAGTCTCGGAGAACACCTACATGGCCCAGAACAAGTATACTTATTGGTTTGGTGATGATGCCTCCTCTCTTGCTCCTTATTGGCAAGGCGATCCCGGTCAGTCTAGCTCCGGTGCGGCTGCTCATGTTGCGGATGATGATGAGGATGACGATGAGTGATCATGGACCTTCATTTCACTTTCTCCCTTTTTTGGTGTCTTGATGCCAAAGGGGGAGAGAGATATCTCCGGGGATTTGCATTGCATTGCATCCATTTGCGCTTTTATGTTTCCCGCTTTCCTTTGCATCAAACTTGTTTTAAGTTTTTAAGAGAACTTTATTTGTGGTGTACTATGGAACTTATGTCATGGTTAGTGTAAGGATTTTATGGACCTCCTATATGTTATTGTAAGGACTTCCCCGGTTTATCTTCTATTATTTTGGAGTTCGCTACAAAGTGATTGTTATTCCAAGACTATATCTATTTGAAGCCTATGAGTACGTTACAAGGTGATTGTTATTCCAAGACTATATCTATTTGAAGCCTATGGTGAGAAATGTGCTCTACGATATGACGTCTATTGTGAGAATTATCGCTTATTCTTTACTCACATAGTCTATTTTTTTGTGCTTGCTTCATGTTCCTCGTTTGAGCATATATTCTTGTATACCTGTTGGCGTATAAGTTTAAGGGGGAGCTTCCCTCATAAACTGTGCCTTGCTTAAATGAGATATCTTTTTGCAAATCCGTGTGTTGTCATCAAACATCAAAAAGGGGGAGATTGAAAGGACATTGTCCGTTAATCTTGCTTTGACGTTTGATAACAACACTTGGAAGTATTTAACATACCACTAAGTGTCCACAGGAATTATGACCATCTATATCAAAAGATACTAGCGGATCTCTCTCTATGCAAAAAGGGAAGAAAAGTAGTTGTCGGTCTTCAGATCGTGAAGGGAGAAGGCGCTCTGCAGGTAGGTCGGCCCCCAGGCCGGCCCAGGCTGGCCTCAAGGCTGGTTCCGTCGGGTGGTTGACCGGCCCCCAGGCCGGCCCTGGCCGGTCTCAAGGCTGGGCGCCTCGGGTTGCTGGCCGGCCCCCAGGCCGGCCCAGGCCGGTCTCCTGGCCGGCTGCCTCGGGCTACTGGCCGGCCCCAGGCCGGCCCAGGCCGGCTCCCAGGCCGGTGTGGTCGCTGGCTCGGCCAGCCAGCCAGCCCGGCCCTAGGCCGGCCCAGGCTGGTTTCCAGGCCGGCTGCCACGGCTGCTATGCCAGCCCTCAGGCCAGCCCCCAGGCCGACCCTGCTTCCTGCGCTTCGCCACTTACCTCCTCAACGGCCATATTTTGTTGAGGACTATATATATACCCCTTCACCAACCTTTGAAAACTAAGCTTGATTCCTCACTCTCTCTCCACCATTGTTGCAACCTTCAATCTACTAGAGCTCCCACTCCAACCACTCAAACACGTTGATACTTTGAGGAGTGAAGGAGGAGCCCTAGATCCGCATCTCCACCGAGCCGATTTGTCTACATCAACCTAGTCACTTGTAGATCTTGTGTAACTTGATACATTGGATATCTAGAAGATACTTGTGATTCTTGTGGCTTTGGTAGCCACAAGGATTAGCCGGGAGCCTCCAATTAAGTTGTGGAGACGCGACCCGGCCTTGTGATTCTTGTGGCTTTGGGAGCCGCGTGAATTTGGTGAGAGCCTCCAATTCGGTTGTGGAGTGTGCCTCATCCTTGTAAAGGTTTGTTGCCGACCTCGAGGGCATCATATAGTGGCTCGTGGATCTCCTCATCGGAGGATAACACGAGGGAGATACGGTGTGCCATATCAAGGCTATTCGGAGTTCACTTTGTGACTCCGCACCGCTCCAACGGAGACGTAGCTTCCATTGGGAAGTGAACTTCGGTAGAACATCTCCGCGTCACCGTGTGGTTATCTCTTAACCTTCCTTTACTTGTATTGCTAGCCTTTCTTGTGTAGAATATCTTGCTAGCTTGTTTATTGCTCATCATATAGGATTGTTCATCTAGTTGCATATCTAGAGAACTTATATTTGAGCAATTCCTTAACTTGTTGAAAAGAAAATTAAAATTGGTAGTTGCCTATTCACCCCCTCCCCCTCTAGTCAAACTACTCGATCCTTTCACGCGTACCGTCAAAGTGCGAGCAAAGTTCGCCATAGTCGAAGTTCCCAGGCCCAGGACGTCTGCGAAGCCATCCACAGTCGAAGGAGGTTGGCTAGACGGGAACATGTCCTTAAACACGGCGCCGAGCGTGCTCGTAGACTTGGTGAGTGCATCCTTGGCTTGGGTGGAGACGACGTCTAGGTCGCCAATAGCACGGTCAAGGGATACATCGCCACTCGATTGGTCTACACCCAGTGGCGCACCAACAGCTCCTTCAAAAATCAGAAAGAACAGAAACTTTTACACAACTTTCAGTGGCAAAGGAAGTAGACAAAAAGAGGCACAATTCAACTCACCGCCCATGTCTCGGGTGAGGCTAGCCAAGCGCTCAGCATAATCTTTCTCGCGCAAGGCAGCAGAGTTCTTGGCATCGTCCAAAGCCTTCTTCGACTCAGCGCGCTGCTTGGCGAGTGCATCTTCTAGCTCCTTAACCCGAGACTCAGCAGTTGCCTTGTTGCCTGAGATAGATGGCCAGATGTCATTTACAATCGACAAAGCAAAGACATGCAGAAGTCAAACACACTTACGGCTGAGTTGCTCCATGACAGCGCGCAGATTGTCCCTCTCCTATTCAACCTGGACAAATGCTTTGGCTGATTCCACCAGGTTGAGGTAGAAGGGTTGCATGCACATGGAACCAACATAAGCTATGCACAAAAAGTCCCAGTATGAGGACTCGATAAAAGACACTTACGTGTTCGATCCAAGGCGCAGGCTTGGCAGCAGAAGTCCCAATTTGCGGAGTCGACGCACTCGCAATCTTGGCGGCCTCAATGGTAGCGGCCGTGGCTACTGTTTTCACAACCTCAGCCGCAACAGGAGAAGCTTCTGGCTGATCTGGAGTCGAAGCTCTCTCGGTTGGAGGAGTTGGAGGTCGCACAGTCTTAGCACTGCGAGTGACAGAAGAAATTCAATATAAGCAAGACTATCAACAAGCAGAAACTTGAGTACAAAAACAAAATTCAGACGCGTACATGTGCTCTTCCTCCTCTTCGCTATCAAGGTTGTCAAAATTGGTACCCCAAAACATAGCTCCCCACCCAACTGGGGAGGAGGAGCCGAGCTCAAAGGGCTCACGTCCAAAGGAGCAGCTGTGGTCGTAGGAGACGAGCCTGGGTCTCCATCATCTCTCACATCTGATTCCTTTGCGGGTGAACTCGTGGAGGAAGACATAACTTGGGCTGCCCAACGGCGCTTGCGAGTAGGAGCCTCGCTCACATCATCAGTCGCGGCAAGCTCCTTGTCCTGTGCTTCCTCTACCCTTCCTCTTCAACTTCTTCTGTGGGAGAAGTCGTAGCCGAAGGTAGAGGCGACTCATCCCTCCCTTTGCTTCTACTGTCACCTCTGTTTCATAAGTTGGGCCATCTTCGGAAGAGGAGGAGGGTTGAGGTAGTCGAGTGACCCTGCATACAAAATACAGCAGTCGAAAGTCACAAAGATGCATAGCAAAATAACAAAAGCAGGAGATCATAAACTCCATAGATTCACTAACTTCTAGCAAAGGCTTTTCAGCCCATAGGGAGTAACAGGGCAGTCGACGTTGCAGGGCTCACTTGACTTCGTGCTGGTGATGGACCGCACATGTGACACCAGCTTGCTCCTGGACAGCTCCTCCTTGCTCATTCGGGTGGCGTCGAGTGCACCCTCATACTCCCACATTGGGTGGGCGCGAGTGCGGAGCGGCCATACCCGCATCTTCACAAAGGTGGCAATCAAATGCACACCCGTGACGCTGTTTAGCAGCCCTCCAATCGTCTCTAGCAGAGGTGCTGCTTCCGCCATTTCTTCAGTCGACAGTTCATGGTCCCAGGCCTTCGTCCTAGCGGCTATACCAGCAGTCGAAAATGCTGGGACCCCTTCTTGGTCAACACGCACATAGAACCACCTCTTCCTCCACCCTTGCGCCAAGTCGACTGGCTTCAGGGCGAAGTAGCGGGTGTCGCTGCGCACCTGGATCTGGAAACCGCCAACAGGATAGGTGCGGCCGCCTCGGTTGTTGGGTCTGACCATAAAAATCGACTTCCAGAGAGCCCAGCTGGGAGAAACTCCAAAGAAGCACTCGCACAAAACCATGAAACAGGCAATGTGCATAATGCCATTCGGGGTGAAATCATGGATTTGCACCCCGTATGCATACATGAGTCCACGAACGAAGTCGTGGAGAGGAAAAGAAAGGCCCCTAGGCAGAAACTCCGCAAAACAGACGCGCTCGTTAGCGCGAGGCTCGGGGAGTACCTCCTTGGGCGAAGGTGCGCGGACGAAGAGCTGGTCTGAGGGTGGCAGCATCCCCTCCTCGCGCAGCTTGTCCAGCTGCGTTTCCTTGATGGTGGATTTCATCCAATCGCCGTTGCTCTTCTTGAGGTCGGCAGCGGCGCAGATGCGCCAGCCGCAGTTTTCTTCCCCTTCATCGCCGCCGCATCGGGCATGGCGGCAGTAGTCGAGGCAGAACGCTTGTTGCCCGCCACTTTCTTCATTGTCAACGAACAGGTGGTGGAGCGCGCAAAGCTCGAGCGCAGGAACAATGGAGGCAGAGCGCAAGGAAGACGATGGAACAGGGGCAGCGCGCAGAGCAAATGGCAAGTAAAAAACAATGCCAGCGCCGTTCCCCTATTTACCACAAATCAAAAGTAATCATAGCCATTCAGATCCAAATCGTGCGTTGTGCACGCAATCTTACCGCACACGTGTCAAACGCAGAGAGCGACTGTCGCCGGCCACTCTGCCCACTATGCACGCAAAAAGAGGAGCCATAATCTCCTCTCCGTCAAAAGTGGGCCAGAGTGGTCAAATCAAGTCCAAACTGCGCCGTTGTTCGGTCAGCTCTGCACAACTGGGCCCACCTATGTGTCACGTCCTATCCATCGCAGCATAACACACGCCACGCGTGCGCAGTCGCCAAAAAACGTCATCCATGACGTTGTCACAAGAGCTTTGATCATAAATACATTCGAGTCCGTTCAATGCATATTGGTCACTCGACCGTTCCTTTGACTGATTCATATTACTCCCATCGGGAGCTTATTAAAAAATTCTTCAACTAAAGATGCTCAAGACAATGATTGAGATTATCCTCCATTCACAAGTAATACAACATAATCTCGGGGGCTACTCCCATCGGGAGCGCTGTCGCACACCCGATAGAATTACGGCAAAAATTTCTTCGATTAACATATGCATGGTAAGAAGATTTTGAGATTATCCTCCATTGCAAGCAATAAAGCACAATCTCGGGGGCTACTCCCATCGGGTGCGCGGTCGACAAAAGAATCGACTCAGTTCATATACAAAATCATACTCGAAAACATTCCCGAGTTGCGTCCGTCGCAAATAACTCGGATGCTGCATGCATAGTGCAAAGGTAAAACCCGCCGAACTTTCGAGCTGGGCTAAGGACCGTTCCAGCAACGTTAATCCTTATACTTTCCGTGTCAGCAGACATGATGAAAAATTCCGACAGACGCGTTGGGTAAAATTCAAAGTTATACTGCAGATCGACTCAGTAAGACCTCAAGCGGCCTAGTCGAATCTGACCAGTTTGTTCCAGATTCGAGTCCAGGGACTCGAGTTTGATTGAAAACTAGTAAGCTTTTACCCGAATGTGTAGTTAACCAGTCCCGATCCGTCGAGTGTACTGGGCCTGCTAAGCTATTATCCCTTGATCATCATAAGCAAAAACCACAGTCGATGAAATACTCGGCATAGCCAACATGTGCTATTCATACAGGAATTCCAATTATAATATACAGAATACAAAGCATATGATGTGCACTTACGAACAAGTCCATGCCCGATTCTTCGAGTCAGACAAGTACTCGGGGGGCTACTGACAAGGGTATACATCTCGGGTACCCTACCGTGAGGGTACCTGGTGCATGTGACGACTAAGGCCCAATAGCGAAGAGCCTACTCGAAGCCCAAGACAAGAGGCCCAAGAAGACGGAGTACCCTCCAAGATTAGACATAGGCATAGTCGGTTTAGATTTTCCTTATGTGTAAACTAGGTCGGTTACGAACTCCCGAGACCCAGCCTATTTAAAGGCTGGGAGGGGTGCCGATCTAGGGACAAGCCATACTCGAACCACCAAAAGCTCTAGCGAGATCGATACTATCGTGGTGGTATCACGGCAGATGCCATAGGATGGCTAAAGTGTGGGGCCGATGGACGTTGGTGGATCCGGGGAGGGCTAGGGCGCTAAGAAGCACACACGAAGAACATACAAGCACACCAAGATCTACCCAGGTTCGGGGCCCTCGTGAGGAGGTAAAACCCCTACTCCTGCCTGTCTCTCTCTGTATATATCTTGGTACCAGGCGTACAAGCTGCTCCTTGAGCTGTATATCTCAACAATGGGGAAGAACACAAGGAAGAAGATGAAGCTACCAGTGGAAAGTTGTCTCTGGGTGCCTTCTTCCCTCTCTCTGTCGCCATCCCTCACGCAGGAGGAGGTGAAGCCCTATATAAAGGCTAAACCGAGTTACCTAAACACCCCTGGGCGCACTGTGGCCACGCCAAGAATATATCATGATGACACTCCAGCCAGAGACAAGACGCGGCGCGGCCGCCTCCTGCAGACCTAGAATGTACCCCCTGCTAGAGACAGGACATGGCACGCCCATGTCTATCTCGTAGCCTGCATGTCTGCAGAGGGAGACCAGTCACCTCGCTCCTCTTGCACGCGCCCGTGTCAGGTGCCTCCGTGCCAGACGCTCCCGTGTCAGATGGGATGGGACAGGAGAGCTGACCTCTGTCCGACACAAGGATAACCCGGCATGGGTATGCCGGATTCCCCCTCCGAATGATCTTTCCTGCACACAAGAAAACACACACGTTACCGACATACAAATGTCGGTCAGCTTAACCGGCTGGTATACGTCGGTTAGGATGACTCAGATAACATAACCCGGCCTCCGTGACCCGGTTGCCACAAGCCGGTTTGCTGTGACACCATGCCTCGGTCCCTCCGGGACTTGATTGACCCGGTTGACCTTGACCCGGTCCATCTTTTATAGCTCTTTATACCACAACTCTTACCCTACCCGGGGGTAGCCCCCCGACATTAGTCCCTGAAGCTGGTGCGGTCCGACAGCCTCGGATGGAGGGCCACACCAGGTTTAACAAAACAAACCAAGCCAACCATCTTTCCGAATCAAAACATGTCTCGGTCTGGGCGAGTTTCTCCGACTCAAACTAACAATTTTGTCCGAATTTCCTCCTCCAACTGATCTAACCGACACAAAAAGATTCCCACGATCTCTCAAAGATCTCTCCACGGCACGTGGCAGAGAGACGCTGTGTGTTGCCTCGGTTCCTGCGAGCGGGCAAGTATGTCTCTGCACACACGCCGCGCACGTCATGAGCTGTCACGCCTAAACGACACTCGAGTGCGGTTTGACCATGGCGGCTCTCCTTGATTCCCGCGCTAGTAACCGCACGCGATCACGCCGCGGGCAGTTACCATCTTGTGGCCAACGATGCGGCGGATCGTGCGGCCGCAAATCTCGCAACCGCGCAGATCATGCGCATTTAATCCGCGCGCCCGTTACTGTAACCGCATGCGGTAAACAAGGAAACCGCACGCGCCCCGTGCCCATAAATAGGGGAACGGGCACCTCTCCTCGTCCTCTTCGCGCCCATCCTCTTCCTTCTTTCCTCCCTGCGACACCGCCGCCGCCGCGCAGTGAGCTTCGCCACCGCACGACGCCGGAACAAACGAGCCACCGCTCACCGGAGCACATTGCGCCGCCACCGGACACGCGCAACTTCGGCACGCCCCGCGCTTCTCCGCCTCGCGTCGCCGTCGCAATCTCCGGTGAGTTCCTCGCCCGTGACTTCGCTGACGAACGTGTTCATCCCCTCCGATGAACAAGTTCCTCCCCTCCGATGGATCTGTTCATCTTCCCCGATGAACTTCCTTCTCTTCTCCGCAGAAACCAACACCCCCAACTGCGTAGATGCTCTCGAACTCAATTGCTTAGATCCCCTCTAGATCTGTCTCTTACTGACATCCTGACATTGCTCCTGATAGTTTCCACCTTCTCTGCCTTATGCTCATGTTTTACTTTCTTTTTTACTTGCCCGGTAGATCTTGCTTGCTCATAGATCTAGGCAAAGTCAAGTTTATAACTTTTACCCGAATGAACTTTCCGAGATAAACAGACAACCTAAACCGAGATACTTATTTCAGTTTCCGAGTCACCTAACTCGGTTTCCGTGCTCTATTCGTGAGTCAGTTGCACGGCTCTTCCGGATCACCTTTTCCGAGTCTGGATTCATAACTCCGAATTACTTATCTCGGTTGTGCTTGTACTCTTTGCAGGTTTTGATCCGGAGATGTCAGGTCACAGCACTCCTAACCCGGCCGAGTCATCTGAAGCACCCAGCAACCGAGGCGGATGGGAGGGATCCGATGTAACACAAGAGGACATTGACTGGTTGCGCAAGACCCGGCGCATTACATCTGAGGCTATATGCCGGATTCCAGGACCATAACTCGAACCGGTTATAGAACCGGGTGAGCGAGTGGTTTTCCTTACGCACTTCCAGCGCGGGTTTGGACTCCCGGCTAGCCCCTTCTACCGAGACTTTATCAACTTCTTCGGTTTGCAACCTCACCACCTTCCTGCCAACGCCATCACATCGCTCTCAGCTTATGCCTCCTTCATGGAGGGGTATCTCGGCCTTTGGCCCACTGTCGCCTCCTGGGCCAAGTACTTCCGCCTCTGGAAGCAAACTATTCCGAATAAGGAGGAGGTTGTAAAGGACATGACCGCATGTGGAGCGGCTAGCATCACTCTGAGGAGGCACTCCATCTTCCCTCGGATCACTGGCTTGGAGTCTTGCCGAAAGTGGCAAAGGTCCTTTTTCTATGTTAAGAGCCCAGCAGAGGGGGACGTTCTCAACTTGCCGGAGTTTGACATCGCTCCCCCCGCAGCCGAGTTAAACTGGAACTATGACCCACAGGACTCCATCCCTGAGGTCCAGCTGATCCACCAAACCCTTGAGGGTCTGTTGGAAGACAAGTTGAGTGCAGACGACCTTTTGAGGACGTTTGTCTACCGCCAAGTCAACCCTCTTCAGCACCGTGTGCACAAGATTTGCCACATGAGTGGTTTGTTGGACCCTATCCGGGTCGGCACCCATGAACTCACTCACCCCCAAGTTCGGAGACGGGTCAAGGCCATCGCCCGGACCGAAATGGTAGATGATTGGGCATGGGGCGTAGAGCCATATGACCGATCCTGGCTTCCGCCTCAGGTTAGCTCACCGCCTTTGTTCCGACATAACTTTGCTTTCTGAGACTACTTTGACCTCGGTGATGCTCCATGCAACTAATCCGAGTCTACTTTGGTTTTTCTGCAGCGGTTTACTCGACAAGCCACTGAAGATGGGGATCTGAAGACCAGGAAGTGGACAAAGGATCACCGTGAGCGACCGAGGAGACCGAAGATCCGGACAATGAGGATTATATGCCGGTTCCCCGTGCTGTGCCTCCCACCCGGGTAAGCCATCCGCCCGAGTCTTCGTTCAAGACTTGTCCGACGACGAAGATGATGATTGTCAAATCTTAGATCCCATTGATGCTATCCCTATTTCATGGTATGCACCTCGTGCTGCAGCCAATCCGGGTGCCCAAGGCACATCCCGGAAACGCTCCATTGCGTCCGGGTCAACGGCTCCTCCGACTAAGAAAGCCAAGAAGATCATCACCAAGCGTAAGACCAAGGCCCTACCAACCAGCAAGGGGTAAGATAACCTTCGTATAAATTTTCTGCTTTCCTTCTCTCCTGTTCCTTTAACCGAATTTAACCTCATCCGAGTTAACACTTTACCTCGGTTTGTGCAGCGATCCGATCGCCGCAAAACAAACCCACAGTTCCATTTTGTCTCCCGTTACTTCATCGCCACCCCTGACGGCCAACATCGGGACTAGCAGCTCCGGAGGGGCAATCCCTTCCCCGGTGCGCGCTAGCTCAGCCGACCTTCACCGCCGAATCTTGATTCGGACCTGGGAGGAGACCAAGGCCTCGAGCAAACCTCTGCTCCGGGTCAAGACCAATCTCCCCTTCCGCCTCTTAAAGACTCGGAGACGGAGCGGGTGAAGACCCCGACTAAGACCTTGTCTAAGCCGGATCCCCGCCTCTCACCTCGTGCCCAGCACAAGCACAGTAAGCAACATCAACAGTTGAAGCAACCGCAGCAACAACAGAAGCAGCAACAGCAACTGGAGAAGCAGAAGAAGCAACAGCAGCAACAGGAGAAGCAACAGAAGCAGCAACAACAACAGAAAAAATAGCCGAAGCAGCAGCCCCCGTACTAGCCCATACTCCTGCACCATCGCATCCAACTGTGCCGAGTCAGCAAGCCTCTGGCCAACCTTCCACCGACCAGAGCAAGCAAATTACGGTGACTCCAACAGCAAACCCGGCGTACAAAAATCTCTCCGCGATGATTTCCCGCCCCCGGGTCAACAGCCATGTTCTTCCGAGTCTTCGCACCCTGAGTGACAACAGCCTCGGCTCGGTTGGAAAACATGTGATGGACTGGAACGCCGCGGATCCCAGCGAAGTTTCCTCTACTCCGGCAAATCCACACCCGGTTGGCCCTGGCCTTGTTGCGCAATCCCTGCACTCCTTGCAGGTCTCAGCCCTTCAGGCTAGCAGGGTCGTCGAGGTAACTTTCTTAGAACTTTGCATTTACTTTTCAATGATCAAAAGTCACACTACCCACAGTCCCCGAGATTCGGGTTGAGTAACTGATACTCGTCCGAGTAATAGGTAACTCGGCTTGAATCTTCAACAACTTTGATCATTTAAAATTAACTTGTTAACAACACTGGAAAGCCCAGTCCCCGAGTCTCATGTCGAGTTTACTCGGTATGAGCTCGTTAAACTCGAACAACCAGTCCCCGAGATTCGGGCTGAGTAACCGATACTTGTCCGAGTAATAGGTAACTCGGCGCGAATCTTTCATAGCTTCATTAGTTTTAACTCGCAAAAAACCTCGGGACGCCCAGTCCCCGAGTCTCATGCCGAGTTTACTCGGTATGAACTCTTATCAATCTCGGGCTCATAGTCCCCGAGATTACTTTTAGCTTAACTCTGTCAGTACTCTTTATCAATTTCGGGCTCCAGTCCCCGAGATTCTTTTTACCCTTAATAACACCTTTCCCTCTGGCAGGACTGCACCAACACTCGGAGCCGGATCTTCAAGAATCTAACCCTGGAGCACCGGGCGCTCAAGCTTTCCTTCCAGAACCAGCAAGAGGAAATGAAGAAGAAGGAGACTGAGCACAAACGTGCTCTTAAAGAAGAACAGTCCGAGGTGACTCGGCTCAAGCGAGATCTTGACCGGGTCGAAAAAGAGAAGACCGAGCTGAAGAAGGAGAGGAACACACTGAAGGCAGCTCTGGAGAAGCGTGCTGCAGGTGACCAGAAGATCCAAGCGCATATTTCTGAATGCAAGGCTAAAGCTACCAAGGCTGAAGGAGAGTTGGATGCCCTCAAGGCAAATGCTGCCAAGTGGCTGGCTGAGCTCACCAAGCTTAATGCCGAAATGGACAGTAAGCTACCTGAATCATATCTTTTTTCTTTATATCTTCCTAACACGGAATCTTGTGTTGGTATCTCATTTGATTCGATGTCAGCCTATTTGCTCTCAGAACACTTTGAGCACTGCCAAGCTGCAGCAGCCAACACTGTGAAGAAGGCCCGAGATCGCAGAGCCGAGGCACTTGGAGCTCCGCTACCCGAGGCTTGGGACATTGATGATCACTTGATTGCACTCCAAGCTCGAATTTCTCCTTTGAAGAGCATTGGCGTCGGGCTTCTGAATGCCGGTATCCGAGCCTATCATGTGTTGTGGCCCGACTCTCCCAGTGTCAAGACTGTTGCCGAGTTATCCGCAGTCTTGCAGCAAACCGAGACTCGGCTAAGGGAGTGGCGGTCTTCTTCTGCTCGTGCCGGGGCCGATGCAGCTTTGCTCTTCCTTATGACCTGGTACGAGGAAATGAACCTCGACGGCTTGCGTACTTTGCGGGATGGCTCCCCCTGGGCCAATGACCCGGCATTGATTGCTAAGCGTGAAGAAGCTGCAACCTTCATGGCCAGGTGTGCCAACACTCGGTCTGTTGAACCTGGTGTGGTTTACTCGGATGATGAAGATGAAGAAGAAGAGGTCGAGGTCGAGGTTGGTGATGGCTCCGAGCAAGAGTATGCTGCTTCTGACTCCGAGTCTACTAACTCCGAGTCAATTCCTGATGACTCGGTTAAAACTGCGAAGCAATCTGGAGTCGAGATCTCCAAAGAGCCAACTCCTGACTTGGATAAACAGAGCGCTATCGACACATCTTTGAAGACCATGTCTGACCTCATTGATGCCTCAGCAATCAGCAAGGTCACTCCAACTGCCCCCGAGTCTGCTATTTCGCCGACCAAAGCTACTCCTGCAACCGAGGCTCCTCCTTCAACCGAGGTTCCTCCGTCATCCGGGTCTGTCCCCGTATCCGAAGCTGGTCCTTCCCCCGAACTGCCGCTTAACTTAGATGAATTTAAACGTTAAATCCCCGGAATGCCGGGTGCAGATGTAATATACATTTTAAGTTCCTTCAAGACTACTTTATTTTGCTTAATTCGAACAAGATGAGGCTTATGTCGGATCAATTTAAACCGAGTCCCCGAGTTTATTTTCTTGTTCACTATACTTGTCGATCTTTGCTCTTGTCTACCATTTAGGCGTTCGACAGTCGAGTCACAAGATAGAAATATAGCATACAATACTTATAAATTTTGAGGTAAGGTTTAGAGTCATCCGACACAAGGAAAAGAAAAAACCGGGTTAGTAAACGACATATGTCGGATCTTTTAGGACCGAGTCCCCGAGTTCACTTTCATGTTTACCATATACCATAACCTCTGCTCTTGACTGCCATTTCGGCGTTCGTCAGTCGAGTCACAAGATCACAACAAAATAGCATACATTACTTGAACTTTGAAACGAGGTCTCAAAATCATCCGACATATGAACAACAAGAAAAAACCGAGACAAAAACACATGCATAGACAAGGCAGTCCCCGAGTTTCTTTTCGGAGTGCCGGCATTTTATTCAAAGGAAAACCGAGATACATACACTGCGCCCTTATGAGTAAAAGGGACGAGTAGAGCTACATTCCAGGGTCTTTTGGTCTCCTCTCCGGATTTGTCCATCACATTTTTCCTCGGTGCCTGCGCATCTATAAGATAGTATGAATCATTGTGCAGAGCCTTGCTCACAATGAACGGTCCCTCCCATGGAGGTGACAACTTGTGTCGGCCTTTTGCGTTGCACTAGCCTCAACACCAAATCTCCCTCTCGGAAAACCCGAGGGCTGATCTTCCGGCTATGATAGCGTCGGAGATTTTGCTGATATATAGCTGACCGAGATAAGGTCAGTTCTCGTGCTTCTTCGAGCAAATCAACATCATTTTCCCGAGCTTCTTTTGCCTCGGTTTCAGTGTACAGCGCCACTCTCGGCGAGTCATATTCCATGTCGGTTGGCAGACCGCTTCTGCCCATAGACCAGAAAAAATGGCGTATAGCCAGTTGATCGATTTGGTGTGGTCCTTAGACCCCACAGCACTGCTGGTATCTCCTCTATCCAACATCCCGGAGTTCGCAACAGTGGTTCAATCAACCGGGCTTTGATACCGGCTAACACCAATGCATTTGCTCTTTCCACTTGCCCATTTGCCTCAGGGTGTGCCACCGAGGCTATGTCCAACCGAATTCTCTTATCCGCACAGAACCGAGCAAACTCTCCCACAGCAAAGTTTGTGCCATTATCCGAGATAATGCTATGGGGGTAACCATATCTCAAAATGATGTCCTTCAAAAAGGTCACGCTGTGTGACCATCACACTTCCGGATTGGCTTTACCTCGATCCACTTGGTGAACTTGTCCACCATCACCAGCATATGAGTCATGTTACCTCGGGCTGGCCTGAATTCTCCCACCATATCCAGCACCAAACTGCAAAGGGCCAAGTGATTGGAATTGTCTTGAGTGCCGAGGCTGGCAGGTGGATCTTTTTAGCAAACCTCTGACATCCCTCACACTTTCGACGATATCTTCTGCCTGGTTCAAAGCACTGGGCCAATAAAACCCATGCCGGAATACCTTAGCCACCAAGGCTCTTGATGAAGCATGATGACCACATTCTCCCTGATGAATTTCCAGGAGCATCTCCTGCCCTTCCTGCGGCTCGACACAGCGCTGCAGTACCTCGGTCACACTTCTCTTGTATAACTCCTGGTTGATGATGGTGTAGCCTTGGATCTTCTTTGCACTTGCCTAGCTTCAACTTCATTACTTGGCAAACTCCCATCCATCAAATGCCATTATTGGTTGTGCCCACTCCGGCACAGGACGCACAGGAAATACCGGATCATCCACCTCCATGAGATCAACCGACATTACTTCTTCCGAGATAGAGTAACCAGTCCCCGGGTTCTGCCAAGCAGTCCCCGGGTTCTCCCAAATGCATCCGACATCGACGTCCATGGGAACAGCACCAGACTCCGGTTTCGCCGGGATAAAAATTGACTCGGACTCCGGCGATGGTTTGATTGATGGCTTCCTCAATGCTCCAAGGCTATGCCGGGTGGAATTGGATCCCGGGATGAACCTAGCTTGGACAGTACATCGGCGGCGTCATTTTCAGCCCGAGGTATATGCGTGAGCTCGCAACCTTCAAAGAACCCCGAGATCTTCTGGACATGAAACCGATACAACGCCATGTTGGCGTCTAAAGCATCCCAATTTCCCGAGACTTGCTGCACCACCAAATCCGAGTCTCCGAAACATTCTATCCGGCGAATACCAATTTCTTTGGCCACATTTAGCCCATGAACAAGTGCCTCATACTCGGCCACATTGTTAGATGCCGCAAAATGAATCTGCAACACATATCTCAGTTGATCTGCTTTGGCGAGGTAAGGACTACCCCGGCACCTAAACCAATTTTTGTCCTTGAACCATCAAAGTGCATTCTCCAGTAATTGGGGTCAGGCCGTGGTGGCTCATATTGCATTTCAGCCCAATCCACCAGGAAATCCGGCAGTGCCTGAGATTTAATGGCATCTCTTCTTTCATAGTGAGGAGTGTAAGGGGACACCTCGATAGCCCACTTGGCTACTCGGCCAGTTGCATCTTTACACCCAATGATCTCCGAGATAGGAGCCTCACAACCACAGTGATTGAATGCTCTTGGAAGTAATGTTTCAACTTCTTAGCAGCCAGATAGACACCATATGTCATCTTCTGGTAGTGCGGATAGTTCTGCTTGGATAACGAGATCACCTCGCTAGGTAATACACTGGCCTCTGCACAGTTTTGCCATCTTCTTCTCGCTCCACTACCAATACGACACTCACAACCCGGTTTGTGGCTGCAATGTAGAGCAACATCGGCTCTTTGGGTAATGGTGAGCCAGTATCGGCGCAGTTGCCAACATCTTTTTTAACTCGGTGAACGCCGCATCTGCTTGCGGGGTCCACACGAAGTGGGTTGTTTTCTTCATGAGTTGATACAAAGGCAATGCCTTTTCTCCCAACCTGCTAACAAACCGACTTAAGGATGCCAAACATCCAGTGAATTTCTGCACGTCTTTGAGACATGTCGGTAACCTCATGCTTTCAATAGCACGGATTTTTGTCGGGTTCACCTCGATACCTCGGCTGACACGAGGAAACCGAGTAACTTGCCTGCCGGCACACCGAAGGTACATTTGTCCGGGTTAAGTTTTATCCGGAATTTCCTTAGATTCTCAAATGTTTCGGAGATCATCAATCAGAGTGGATTTCTCCTTAGACTTGATGACAATGTCATCGACATACACCTGCACATTTTTTCCTATTTGATCATGCAAGCATTTTTGCATACATCTCTGGTAAGTAGCACCAGCATTTCTCAAACCAAAGGTCATGACACGATAGCAATAAGCCCCATACGGGGTGATAAAAGCAGTTTTCATTTGATCAGCAGGGTTCAGTGGTATCTGGTGAAAACCAGAATACGCATCTACAAAGGATAACAGCTCACACCCGGCTGTGGAATCGATCACTTGATCAATCCGAGGCAGCGGGAATGGATCCTTAGGACATGCCTTGTTCAAGTTTGTGTAATCAATACACATACGCCACACAATGGCCACATTCGGGTCATCTTTTTTCTTTTCCACCAGGACCGGGTTAGACAACCAGTCCGGGTGCAGCACTCCATGATGAACCAGATGCAAGTAATCTGGCCAGTTCATCACCTATCACCTTTCTCCTCTCATCCGAGAGACGTCGCATAGGTTGCTTCACCGGTTTCATATCCGGTCTGACGAACAAAGAGTGCTCAGCCAACTCCCTCGGAACACCTGGCAGGTCCTGATTTGACCATGCAAAGATATCCCGGTTCTCACGGAGGAAGTGACTGAGCTCGCCTTCCTATTTCTCAGTTAACCCGGTACCAATGATGACGTTGTGGTCCGGACATGCCGGGTCAACATTGATCTTCTTGGTCTCCTTGGGCACCTCGAAAGTTGCATTCTGCTCCGGGTTAGCCATACCCGGCATGCCGAGTTGCGCGACTGAGCCAATGCCACCACTTCATGGATCTTCTTCTTCTCGCAGCGATAATCAGTGACTCGGCAAGCACGATCCAGCCGAGGCACACTCCAGTGCACGCTTGTAATCACCCGAGATAGTGATGATGCCATTAGGACCCGGCATTTTCATCTTGAGGTAACCCACATGGGTGATATCATGAACTTGGACAGTGCAGGCCTACCGAGTAAAGCATGGTATGGACTTTCGAGGTCCACTACCTCAAACTGGATGCTCTCAGTTCGGCAGTTTCCTTGGTGCCAAACAACACATCAACCCAAATTTTGCCCATAGGTGCACATGAAACACCTGGCACTATACCATGAAAGGTGTAGAACTCGGCTGCAGCATATTTGCCGAGATACCCATCTTCACCATGGTGTCTCGGTACATGATATTGATAGCACTCCCATTATCAATGAGAACTCGGGTGAACCGAACATTGATGTGGGTCCAAAGAATGTCGGATCCACCACCAATGCATAACCTCCCGGAGTTGGCATAACTCGGGGATGATCCCTTCTGCTCCAATGATCTCTTGCTCGGACCAGTGCAAATACTTCGGCACTGCCGGCATAACTGCGTTCACCTCCAGTGCACGCCGATGCAAGCTCTTCTTGTCAGTTGGCTCGGTCACAAAGACACATAGCTCTGATGAGCTTCTCTGTAATCTCCCTGGGGATACTCTCCCTGCCTGCTGGGACCAGTGTTGTTGTTGTTCCCTCCGACATTCACCTGATTCACAGGTTTCGGATCTGCTTGCCTCGGAACTGGCGGATCACCGGGATAGCATTTGCTCCGGTAAGCGGCAAGTTTTGCCTCGGCGGAATTCTCTGAGGTGCCCCCCTGATTTCCTCCGGCTCTGGCTCCTTCCCCCTTGTGCGCTGATACCAGCTGCACTGCCGAGTTGTATGGTTTGCAGGCCTGCGGATGTCTTGGGTGTGGAAACTGCAAGGCCCATCCAACATAGCCTCATAAGTTAAGGACGGCTTCTGGTCACCCCATGGCCTCTTCCCTTCTTGATTCTGGCCCCATGCTGGGCCATTGAACTTCGGACGCTGGCTATTACCGGCATCTGGCTGGTCTTGGTTTACGCTGCAACCTGGTTTGAGCCATACCGGTAATCCGGCTCTCTCCTCTTGTTCCGAAGTCCTGGCGATCGTTCTGCCTGACTGGCCCGGGTCTGTTATTCACCGGGTATCTTCTACTCGGTTCCCCGAGTTCAGCAAGGGTTGCATCGGATCACCCAGTGCATAGCTATCCGCAATCCGGATTGTCTCGGCCAGAGTGGCCGGCATTTCCCTCTGCAACTTCTGCCAGAGCATGGAGCCGTGTCGGCACCCCTGGGCAAACCAAGATATGGCCTGCGCCTCCACAACTCCTTCACAGGAATTGCGAATAGTACTCCACCGGGTTAAGTAATCCCGGTCAGTTTCATTATCCCTCTGCTTGCACATCGCAAGCTGCTGAGGACGATTCGGTCTCTTGTATGTGCTGGAGAAGTTGCTAACAAATGCTTCTTCAAAGTCCAGCCAGCAATCAACACTGCCCTCTCGCAGGTTGTTCAGCCAAATCCGGGCTGGCCCTCCAACATCTGCGGGATATACCTCACCGCCCATCGGCGGTTACCTCCCGCGATATGCACTGCCGACACATAATCTGTCAGCCAGTCCTCGGCTTAGTACTGCCGTCATATGTTTTTGCACCTCGGTTCAACTGAAAGTGCCACACGGTGGTTCCCTCATGATCCGAGGTCCAAAGCATGCAGGGCCAGGTGGACCCTGCTCTTCCAGCATTTCCGACATATAGATCGGTCCAGCTTGTAGCGTGCATCATTTGGTGACAACTGGCGAGGTCCCAACCGGGATCCCAGTGCATTGTCATATCTCGGATATCCGGCTTTCTCCATAGCCGAGTAACCATCATCATAACGGTTGGCCACCTGATCAACACTTGCGGCTGCTGAACATACTCGATATTCGCCTGCTCCCGGGCGGGGTTTCGTGGCGGATACCGAGGTGGGCAACCTCGGCCAGCCGAGTTAACATTTCCGACATTCGGATTACCCGGACCGGGATTGCTTTTACCCCGGCCAGCACTGCCTCGACCAACTAACTGTTTTCCGGCATACACGGGTCATATGTCTGCATTTGCTTGTTTCTACCGGAGTGTACTCCGGTCACGATCTCTACCGACATGCGGTGATGAAGCTTGCCCCTTTGATCTACTAGCTCCCTAGCCGAGTGAACGACATCTGACCCGCCTGCAACTGTATTGGTCTTACGATAGGCCTCATTCTGCCGGGTAGCCACAACTACCAGCTCATTAACTCGATTTTGCTGCCTGTGGAGAGCTTCTCCGGATAAGCCAGACAACTCGGCTCTTGCTGCCTCGGCAGCTCTAAGAGTCTTAGCAGGGAACTATACATCGGTTTTTCGACCGATAAGGCACTAGGAGTTTTACTAGAGCTAGATCTACCATCTCTAGCCAACTCGGCATTGAGGTTTTTACCTCTCTTGCGCACATCCTCTACTCGGCTAGGGCGAGCAGCTACCGGGGTAAAACCATGCGCTAGGTTATACTCACGGACAGTTATCCCAAACTCTCTCCGTACCTCGACCATCTCCAGAGCCTCCTAAAGCAAGCTTTGACGCCTTGCCTCCAACTCTGCCTCTGACTGGGCAGCATCTGTACCGGCAGCTACCGGCACGTTTAACTTCTCTATGATCTCCTCGAGGTGAGCTGGCTTAACCGGCACGTGGGATGTACCGGCCTGGTCTCGGAGGTTTCCCCCTCTCCAGCGGCACTTTCACCGATCTGGTGGCCTTGGGGGCAGGATTACCGGCATCTCCTTTGCCGGGTTCTCCTCTACCAGCACCACCCGCAGTGCCGGTCATCATGACCTCTGCGCAGCTTCCGGGGAGAGCGCTACGCCGGCCGCGAGCCGCACAGATAGCTGGAGGATCCTCAGCCACCAGCACCTGCTCGGGGTACTTGCACACAACCTCGGTGGCGACGTAGGTGACGAAGGTGCCGAAGCTGATGAGGCAGCCGTTCACAGGAACGACCTGCTGCCAAAGCATCCCGCGTTGTCACTGATGAAGTTCAGCGCGCCGAGCTTACAGACGAGCCCGCAAACGACGCGCTCGCCGGAGTCGTTGATGGAGCCCGTCCGGAATGTAACACCAGCCAGCACCGCTGCTAGCCCCACGGTGGGCGCCAACTGTCGTGGTGGTATCACGGCAGATGCCATAGGATGGCTAAAGTGTGGGGCCGATGGACGCTGGTGGATCCGGGGAGGGCTAGCGCGCTAAGAAGCACACACGAAGAACATACAAGCACACCAAGATCTACCTAGGTTCGGGGCCCTCGTGAGGAGGTAAAACCCCTACTCCTGCCTGTCTCTCTCTGTATATATCTTGGTACCAGGTGTACAAGCTGCTCCTTGAGCTGTATATCTCAACAATGGGGAAGAACACAAGGAAGAAGATGAAGCTACCGGTGGAAAGTTGTCTCTGGGTGCCTTCTTCCCTCTCTCTGTCGCCGTCCTCACGCAGGAGGAGGTGAAACCCTATATAAAGGCTAAACCGAGTTACCTAAACACCCTGAGCCACGCCAAGAATATATCATGATGGCACTCCTGCCAGAGACAAGACGCGGCGCGGCCACCTCCTGCAGACCTAGAATGTACCCCCTGCTAGAGACAGGACATGGCACGCCCATGTCTGTCTCGTAGCCTGCATGTCTGCAGAGGGGAGACCAGTCACCTCGCTCCTCCTGCACGCGCCGTGTCAGGCGCCTCCGTGCCAGACGCTCCTGTGTCAGACGGGATGGGACAGGAGAGCTGACCTCTGTCCGACACAAGGATAACCCGGCATGGGTATGCCGGATTCCCCCTCCAGAATGATCTTTCCTGCACACAAGAAAACACACACGTTACCGACATACAAATGTCGGTCAGCTTAACCCGGCTGGTATACGTCGGTTAGGATGACTCAGATAACATAACCCGGCCTCCGTGACCCTGTTGCCACAAGCCGGTTTGCTGTGACACCATGCCTCGGTCCCTCCGGGACTTGATTGACCCGGTTGACCTTGACCCGGTCCAGCTTTTATAGCTCTTTATACCACAACTCTTACCCTACCCGGGGGTAGCCCCCGACAGATACCTCGCCAGAGCTCCCCTGTAATCGCATAATCCACACAATCAATACCAGACAAGCAGGAAGTAGGGTCTTTACCTCCACCCGAGGGGCCTGAACCTGGGTAAATCTTTGCCTCTGCTTGTCAGCCGACGAAACTACCAGTACTACCACGTTCTCTCCCCATAATCTCAACCCTAGGTTCTTAACCATGGAATTTGATGAGGGTACACCTCGTCACCTACTTCTTGGCAAATCACTGTAGTTGGGGCGGAGCCAAGATATAGACATGAGGAGGGCGAAGTCTGTTCGAAATATGTATGCAAAACCGCTCGCACTATAAGACACGATTTTGAATGTGCACAAATAATTTCTCTGACTACACAATAACACATCTTCCAGAAATTTAAAACTATGTTTTATTGTTTTAATGTAGTCCTACGACATCAAAACCATCAAACAAGTAGACAGTGTCGACAACGTTGAATTCCCAGTATATGTAAAATCACATATTCCCTTAGGAAACAATCTCTAATTTTTATTTCAAATGTGTTTCTATTCAATTATCATTCGTTCGAGTGTCTTCATATTCATTCTTACATAGTATCTTAAATAGTATTAAAGTCAAACTAACGGGCTTTCAGTTAATCTATTGAATTATGCATATGCAAACTTTGAGTAAATCAAATTGAAATATGCCATACACGAAGTAGGGCACTCCTTTCAAGGTTATGCTTATGTAGAAGCCGGCTTATGAATTTTTTTGGCCTACAAACTTTTCTCCTATTCTGTTAAGCTTCTAAATTTTTGGTTTATTTGTTGATATGATTTATTTAATGTCTTTAATACCTCTAAGCTTGATATGTGCCTTAAATAAGTGACAATATCTCAAAATTTAGTATCTGAACCTGAAGAATTGCAAAATGTAGTTTGTAGTGTAATGTCAAATGCCAGTTTTCCATACATGTATGTATAGCTGCCCATTTAACCAATTATTTCGACGAATCGAACTATTTATACCCGAGAGCACACAAACTAGGACAAATCCGAAGTCAACAACAATATCATAATCAATAACACACATACACATTGTTCATTGCTGACAAGACGAGGTGTGTTGTTTACTGAACTAAAGAAGGAGTGACCATCGGTTAAGCTAAACTGAACATAACAAGCAATATCTAAACATCTGAACTTGAAGAAATTTTACCAAGCACGAGAAGATGATCCAGGGGCTCAATAACGGAAAAAATTGGAAATATTGATATGAGAGCTAACTGATGGCATTTTGAAGTAGCGACAATGACATTAGGGTCGGCCCATTGGCCGGGCAAAGAGGGCAACCGCCCAGGGAGCTAGTAGAGAAGGTGCCCAAAATGATAAATTATGTAGATAATCACTATGTTATTATCTATTACTCCCTGTAAAAATATAAGAATGAGTGACTTTTTTTGGCCAACAACACACAACTTTTACAATGTGTTAACTTATAAATGCAATTATGTCACTTACACAAACTCAATCCATACACTTTGGTATTATTAGTGGTCAAAGATGTAAATTAAAGATGGTGAGAAATCATGCGCATCTTACATTTTGAGATAGAGAGAGTATATTAACATAATAAAATTGTTAATTTGTCGAGTCAAGTACACACCACTGGACTCTTGAGATGTAAGAACAAACCAATGTTTAATTTCATGCAACAATTTACTTTCCATAAACTGATGAGTGACCTATGTACACAAGATGATAACAAGCGCATTGCATAAGAGCATATCAAATAAGAAAATTTACATACACAAACATACCTAATAACTATATTAAAGCTAACGGAATTTAGGCCCTCAGAATGAGCCACCGCATCGCTACTGTGCTTAGCACAGTAAGCACTGTTAAAAGAATAGTATCAGGCGCTTATCCGGCCGTCCGTCGCCGATCCAACGGCACGCATCGCTCGCCCGTGACAATTTTACAACAAACACCCATATCTTCCAAAAAATAACCCGCAGTCCAACTTTTAGCGCTGTAAGGGACCTGTTTCCAATTTTGGAGAACGTCAAGGACTTTTCTGTAAAAAACCGCAGAATCTCCTTCTCCCTTTTTTCCTCTCCCGCGACTCCGGCATCGCCGTCGCCGCCGCCGCCTGCCCTCGCCGCTCGCCCCTCGCCGCCCACATCTGAGCACAGGCCGTGCTCCGCCGCCGCCGCCTCCGCCTCCTCGCCGGAGATCAGCCGCCGGGAGGCCGTCACCGCGCGGGGATCGACGCCGCCGCGACCGCGGCCCTCTGCCGCGTTTCACCGCCGCCGGCGCCGCTCCGGCGACCTAGAAGGGGCGGCGCCGCCACCTTCGGGCACGCCGCGCACGCGCGCGTCGAACTCGGCCACGCTCACGTTCCGGAACGGCGTGGTTCGCCGGCGGCGACCGCCGCGCCGCCGCGGCCGCGCTCCGCCCGCGCTGACGTCACAGTGACGTTGCGGCGGGGCTGGGCTGGGCCGTGGGCCGTCGCTGGGCTGCGGCCTGTGGCGGGGGAGCCCTCTTTTTTTTTTTTACTTCTCCGCCCTCGCCGCCCACATCTGAGCACAGGCCGTGCTCCGCCGCCGCCGCCTCCGCCTCCTCGCCGGAGATCAGCCGCCGGGAGGCCGTCACGCGCGGGGATCGACGCCGCCGCGACCGCGGCCCTCTGCCGCGTTTCACCGCCGCCGGCGCCGCTCCGGCGACTAGAAGGGGCGGCGCCGCCACCTTCGGGCACGCCGCGCACGCGCGCGTCGAACTCGGCCACGCTCACGTTCCGGAACGGCGTGGTTCGCCGGCGGCGACCGCCGCGCCGCCGCGGCCGCGCTCCGCCCGCGCTGACGTCACAGTGACGTTGCGGCGGGGCTGGGCTGGGCCGTGGGCCGTCGCTGGGCTGCGGCCTGTGGCGGGGGAGCCCTCTTTTTTTTTTTTTACTTCACATTTTTTCATTTTTTTTTACCTTCCCAAATAAACAACCACATAAATTCAAACAAATTTATAAAAAATTCAAACAAATTTGTAAATGTTTCTAACGATCATAACTACCATTCCAAATATTCACTAACAGTTTTCAAAGCATTTCAAAAGTACAAAATAACAATAATGCATAATTGCTTATTTCCAACTTTATTTCAACTCTTTAAAATAGTGCTCTCGAAACTATATTTTCTACCCCATTTGAAATTTATAAAATACAAAGAGTAATACTCAATGTAAATACAAATATTAAACCCTTTTTTAAAAGCTTCCCATTTTTCTTTTCATCTTCTCAAAGAAACATCCACATAAATTGAAACAAATCTGTAAATATTTGTAACAATCATACATGCCATTTCAAATATTAAAGCAAATTTTCCAAAACATTTCAAAAGTACCAATTAACAATAATGCGTAATTGCTTACGTGCCACTTCATATCGATTTCTAAAATAGTGTTTCCCAAAGTACATTTTCTCACCAAATTTGAAATTTATAAAATAGAAAGAGTACTACTTAATTTATACAAAAAAAAAAAACCCACGAATAGAAAAATTGCAAAATAGCTGTCCTAAACTTATTTCCCATAAAGGTATAATTAAAAAGAAACCAACTCTTAAAATAAAACAAACTTCAAAACATTTAAAATACCTTATTGATATTGTTTTACTGTCACAAAACCCCTACTTTAAAATCATATATTCCAACAAAACAAATATTCCGCTAAAATACAAAGATATAAAGCCATTCCAACTTGCTAAACATTTAACCAAACGCTAAAATATGTGAAGAGACAAAAAAAAAATACTAACCAATTCAGAGTATTTCGACGTAAAAAAATACACAGATTTAAAATTGAATCATACTATTATATGTAAGAAAATTATAGTAAAAGGGAACCATATTTGATCACTTCAATTTAGCTAACATATTTTCGAGGTAATATACCTTAAATCTATCTAACTATGTGACTATATTTAAACAAAATGCGCGACCAAAATACAAATTTTGAATATTCCAAAATTTCAAATGCCTTTCAAGTCTGATGATTCAATAGCTGTAAAAAGAATCCAAAACTTAAAAACCTCTCAATTCGAGCAATTCCCAAAAACTCAGCAGTTCTTCGAACGTCAACTTTCTTTCTATTTCAACAGTTTTCAACTTTCCACAATTTAAAATGTCGGCAGTTCCAATTTAAAAATTTGCTACACATTTCCAAATAACTTGCTTATGGAAAATCTTCGGAATCATGTTTACTATACAATCCAAAATAATGCAGAAAATATACTCTCTTTACCGATCTTTTGACCTAACTCCAAGAACGGAACAAATTTTACCCACAAGATTTCTTTGCATTTCGACAAATTTCAAATCTACACACTTCGAACATGTGAACATTTTTCGAAATTCAATTCTACCGCTACGGCACGGCAAACAAATTTTAATAATTCGAAATTCCAACTGTCTTCCAAATCTAACCATTTTACAAACATGACAACAATTTAAATCAAAAAATCTTTTTAATTTCACTAATTTCTGAATTCTAAACAATTTCCAAACACAAACTCCCTTTACATTCCAACGGTTCTCAAATCTACACACTTCTTAAATAACAACGATTCCAAATTTCAAATTTACCACACAACACTGATTTCAAATTTCAATTTTGCTACACGGGTGCGGCGTGACGCCGCACTAAATTTACCTAGTACTATATAATCCACACTAATTTGTTGGGCGATTGTTCTAAACAATGTCGTTTCAATACTAAGTACAGAGCATGCACAATTTGTTAATATTTGACTTGCTAGACAATTTTGACCATGAAAAAGTAGTGTAATTGGTTCACCTCATACTCTATAAAGATATTTGCAAAACGAAGTTTCTATACATGTTTACTTAATCATAAACTACATACTACTATTGAGACATTTGTTATTAGATTGTACTCTTTACATTTCCAGATATTTAGCATAAATATTTATAAATTTTATAGATCATGCATTGTAGAAACATAATTCTTGAACAAACTTTGTCACAAAATATAGTTTAATATCTTTCAATGAATTAACTACAAACAAAAAAGACACAAACTAATATTTAGTATTATTGCTAGTTATATGGTTAAACTATGCGAATAAACATAAATTATACTTGAAATATTATAACATGCTAAAGCTAAGAGGCAGAAAAGTATAAAAGTTTAGTATAAATTGTATTTGCCCCGTGCCCAAATTTTTTTTGGACCAGTCCTGGGTGACCTACGACTTCATGACAGCAAGCTGCAAAATAGGCATCGGCTCATCCGCACCTAGCTGCACGTGGTGAAGCACTTTTGTCTCATCCTAGTCGACGGGTCGAGGTGCTGGTCGTGGCGCTCTAGGTTGTTGGTCGGCCGGGTTCAAGCCGGAGGCAAGATTGTTTGGATGGTGACGGAGAGGCAACCGGGGCGGCGGCTAGGTGACCAGAAATCTCGATGGATGCGTCGAACAACCATCGGGGAACGATGCGACGATGTGGGCTAAACTGTAGTGGTGGCGACACATCTATACGCGTGAGAGAAGACGATTTGCTCGTGTCGGGTCGTCTTGTGCCAGATACTAGTGTGGTCCACGCGGTGGCAGTTTTCAAGCAATAAATGGGAACAACATTGGTATTGGGATATACCTCTTCGATTTTTGGTGGAGAAGCTTGGGAAGCTGGTCCATTATCGCTTCTCCCGGCTACTCAATTTGTACTACGTAAAAACCCAACGGTAGATAGAAGCCGGCGAGAACTTTTCCCTTCTTTTGGTGATTTCAGCGGTCTGGAACCTAGGAGCCGTCTCAGAAGATCTAATGAAGTGGCCCTTAGACGTGACCGGACGAGTGTATACTGGTACACGGTACAATACTCTCGCGAGCAAACGACAACCATAGTGAAGTGGAGATCGACGGGCAAAACATTGGAGGCTTTGGACTTTGGAGCACGACGGCCACTAGGGCGGCGGGGTTCAAGCTGAATCAAGCTGTACTTTGTTTTGAGGGGTACAGGAGCCTCTACTGTTCTACAATGTTATCAGGAATACAGCGACCATCAGGGGGCTGCAAAAGCCAAACCTGACGTCCAACGCCACACGAAACTGCTGTGCGAGCTAACAGGTGAGCTTTAGAGTTCGATAGCCTGTTCTCGTGTGTAAACGTAGCCTCCAGAAACCGATCCGTCCTTGCTTGGATCTCCTGGATGACCATGCTGTAGCTTCCCGCATAGGGTTGCCTCAAGCTGTTGATAACAGAGAGGCAGTATGTCGCCACGACGAGCCGTTGTAACTGCAGGTCCTCCGCCAAGGCCAGCGCCTCCCTGCACGCCATAGCCTCCAGAATAGCCGGGTCGGAGACGCCTTCCACACGCAGTGAAGACGCTCCCAAGAAAACTCCATCTTCCGATCGGCAGATTGCCGCTAGAGCTCCGCCATTACCGGACCGAGAGATAACTGCATCGACATTAATCTTTACACTCCCCGCCGTTGGTGCGATCCATCGCGGGTGGGACCGCGTAGTGCCATATCTCTCTTGCACACTCCTAGAGCTGGATATCGAGAGATCCCGCAGGTAATTCTCGATGAACAGGTGTGTCGATAACGGACTCTGAAATTCATCCTCATGAATAATTTTCCGCGAGCAAACCAAATGGCCCAAAGCGTCACTGCCATTTTTGCAAACTTGTCGGTAGATAGGGTCTCCATCATGGAAAACAGCCAGTTCTTAGCCGATGGTTCTTTCGTCCTGCACATATGTTCCAAAACTGCTTCATCTGACAGAGCCCAATTGCACCGCGCCACTGTGCAACTGATCAAGGAATGTCGCCAGTTGTCAGCCTCCCCGCAGATAGAACATGCATTCGTTTCTGCCATCTGACGAGGGTGGCGTACGTCACCCGTAGGTAGTGATTGATGGGCAAGGCGCCAGAGAAACACCCGGAGTTTTGAGGGGACCTGCACCTTCCACATCTTCTGCCATAGCTTGCCATCTCTCGCTGCGTTAGAACCCTCAGACCGGCCATACATCCAATCCTCCCTCCTCTTCTTTGTTTGGACCAAGAGGCGGTAGACTGACTTAACTGATAAGATCCCGCTTTTTTCGTAATGCCACCCACATGTCATCCATCCTCCTCGTACTAAGCGGGATGGCCCGGATTACCTCAGCGTCAATGGGCAAGAAATGCCGCTGGAGTCGATCTTCTCTCCAAGTACATGAGGTACTGTCAATGTACGCTGAGACCTGCATGGGTGGCTCGTCTCCAAGGCATGCCAGTGGTCTCAACATGACATTCGTGGGAGCCAATTTTGATTCCATGCGTGTGTTTCTTCTCCGGTACCAATACGTCGGATCAAACCTTGCTTCATCACGTCACGTCCTTCCACAAGGGCTCTCCAAACCTGAGAAGGAGAGGACCCAAGTGTAGCATAGAGAAACTCTGTGTTTGGGTAATAAACCGCCTTAAGTATTCTTGCACTTAGCGCCTCCGGATTTTTCAGGATACGACAGGGGGCCATCATTGCCAGGTTAAACAGTTCAATGTCTCGGAATCCATGCCACCATCATACTTTGGCGAGCACATAACTTCCCATGACACCCATGCCGTCTTTCTCTTGCCATTTTAGCCCCCCACCAAAATCCTCGAAGCGAAGAGTTTATGGAGTGACATAAGCCAATGGGCAACTTTAAGCATGACATAGAAAATGTAGGAATTGCTTGGGCCACAGATTTGATTAAAACCTCCTTACCACCTGATGCAAGAGTTTGTTCCAACCATCCCTGGATCCTTTTCCAAATCCTCTCTTTAAGATACTTAAACGCACCACTCTTCGACCTGCCAATGTCTGAAGGCATGCCTAGATACTTCTCATTCAACGTCTCGTTTGGGACATGCAAGATGTCCTTCACTTGTTGACGTATATTTCCTGGACAACCCTTGCTAAAAAAGACTGAGGATTTATCAAGGTTTATTCGTTGACCTGATGCATTGCAGTATTTTTCCAGTAATTCATTAACTGCAACTGCGCCCTCTTCACTTGCTTTCACAAACAGCATGCTATCATCCGCAAACAGGAGGTGGTTCACTGCCGGGGCTGTGGGGGCCACTTGGAGACCCTGTAAATGCGATGACTGACGACTCTTTTTTAGGAGGCCTAAGAGGTCCTCTGCTGCAAGTAAGAATAAGTAAGGGGATATGGGATCGCCTTGACGAAGACCCCTAGATGGTCGAAACTCCTCCAAGGGGACACCATTGAATCAAGCTGTACTTGTTGTCATGCATAAAAAGCGATGGCAATGGGCTGTGTTGTCTTGCTGAGTTGGGCTCGTACACATCCAGGAGCCTTTTGGTCTCCAAAAAGAAAAGGAACGTAGAATCAAATAAGGTTGCACATGAACTTGTTAGCTTTGAGAGGGATAATCCGTCGACGGTGGGGCTGGATATACCACAATATTTTCTTTTACCTTAAATGTGGATGATGTAACGATTGTTTAATTTTAATAAAGCTAGGCATGATGGACTTTTCCTAAAAAAAAGTTTAAACACCGACATGGCATAGGTTGGTATTTGTTGTGCTACAACTATGAAGATCTACTCCTTTCCTCCTCTCTCTCGAGTTAATTCAATTCAACCGCTTCCGGAGGAAGATGGAGATATCTTCCTACCGATCTTTTTTATGGAGAACGTGCCTTCTTCCTACTGATCTAGATCGGCAACCCAATACATGTTGCGAGCCACTCGTAGGGAACACGGGAATATGGTACTCTCTTGATCCGTGCAAACCTCGTAAAGTCGTACTACTTTCTTAGGATGAAAGAGCATTTATGCGTCCTCCTCGAGAAAAATAAGTTCACTTTCGTCACCTACATTAATCCAGTCCGTTGAATAATAGACACCGACCAAGCTCGAGCGCATTTTGCACTGCCATTCGTGACGTCGCCAAGCATGCTGCACTTCGTGTGGTACCATGGTACTAACTTAAAAAAAAACAAATTTGAATTAGGCACGTGTTTACAACTCCTAGAATCAGATCCAAATTTGAAATACACATTTAAAAATAAAAAGACAAATCTAAATGGTGTCACAACAAGATAAAAGCAAAATTGGCACCATTTATATATGGATTTGTTTTTCTTTTTCTCAATTTGTCTTTCGATTTTCGATCTGAAATTTTTGGAGGTTATATACACATTTCTTATGAACATTCATACTCTTTTATAATGTTTTTGAAACATTTATAATTGATAATTTTAAATACACGGGATATATCGTCGCTGCCCCTGGATCTCGCCATGCTGACGATGACATGTGGGCCCGCACTACCGACCCCACCGGCCAGAGACACTGTCATCCACGCCTATCCCAGAATTGGACAGGAAAAAAAAGCTCGGAAAATTTTATGCTCACGGCGAGCCCATCATTTCCTTCCACCTTTCTCTCTCAGATCTCTCCACCCGCTTCTCCCTCCCCCACCTTGCGCTTCAACAATGGCCGACGAGCCCCTGGACATGTCGCCGGCGCCCTCGACCCCCGCCGCGCCTGAGTCCAGCGCCCCCCCCCCCACCCGCACCCGCCCCCGCGGTGGCCGCATCCCCGGTCCTCCGGCCCGGCGTGAGTCGTTCGAGCACGGGCTCCTGCCGATCCCCAAGCTGGTCTTCCCGGAGGGCACGCTCACGCAGACCCTAGCGCAGCTCAAGGCGAAGCTCGCGCCCGCGCGCGCGTGGGCGCCGCGGCGCTCGCGGAGGCGCTGCAGATCCCCGCGGACCAGGCCGCGCTGGCGCTCGGGACGCTCGCCGCGGTGCTCCCCGCCGACGCCGCGCTCGCGGACGACGACGAGGCCGACCTCCGCGACGTGCTCCTCTTCCTCTACATCCAGTCCTACAAGCGCCTCGTCCCGCGCGCGCACAAGGACTCGCCCTCCGTCGCCGACGTCTGGCCCTCCACCTCCGCCTTCGACGGATACCTCTCCGCGCTCTCCCCGATCCAGGTCAGTTCCGAATTCGATCGATCCCCGCCTGGCGCTACTCTCTGGCGTGGCATCTCTCTCGTTGTGATGAGTGCGTGCTCGATTGAGGAGCCCCTGGCTAATTCCTGTCCGGGACGTGGATTTGTTTCCGATTTCGTCGGGAAATGACAGCGTGACGATATATATCCATTGCTCAAATGATGATGCTGTGCCGAAGGCCTTTGTCTAAAGCGATGCTTGCTAATCTCTTGTAAATTTGATTTCACACGACATGCATTCGAAGCACCAATAAATGTGTGAACCGCCTTATGATATTTCACTTCCCTGTCATAAATAAGGAAGAGCATAGGTAGTTCCATTTTTGTGCACTGTATGGTGTTGGTGAATGGTAATGTACTCATACTTCTAGCGACCACAGTTTGTAGCTGCTTGGAGTTAGTGGCCAATGGGGTGTTTGATGATTCAGTCCACGATCAAGTTGATTGTCAGTTACATTGGAGCTGTGATATTCTTTTTACAGTATGAGATTTTCTGTCGTTGATTCACAGTGTTGCAGTGTTTGACCTGCTGTACAAATGCGCCTTTCCCAACTACAACTTTACACTACCACCCTTTTTTATTCCACTATTATTCTCTCTATATAGAAGGCCCGTTCATCTATTGTTGATATTTGCCGCCCAAATCGGGAGCTAGGAAGCACCAATATCGGGTACAGACAATGGATGACATTTTTCAGAAACAGCTATATAGGGATAATGCGAGTACATGTAAATAATTATAAAATGCAGCATGCGATGAAGACGAAAAGATGTTTTTAAGATGTGACATCTAAGTAGTACCCCGTATGTTGCCTCCCTAACCAGCAGATAATACATCATATGTCAGTGCCTTAGATGCCATTTGTACCTAGGCAGCAACGGCAGCAATGAAAATTGGCATCGATGCAGCAAAGAGAAAAGCCAGCAACGGCAGCAACAACAGAACTCATTGAGTAGCAACACCAGCAATTGAGATGAGGATGTGAGATCCCAGCAGTGTCAGGGTCCTGGCTGTCGTCGCCTCTTCTCCAGGAACAGGACCTCAGGCCACTCAGAGGAAGAAACCTTGCTGGCACTACACCGAGGAAGATGGGGATGGCACCGGCCACCGGCATAGAGGATACGGTTTCCGCTGACGAACAAGATGATCCGGGTGGCTGCGCGGTCGTGGCTGTCCTCACCTTTTCTCCAGGTGCAGGGTGTTGGGCGACTGGGCGAGCCTGGAGGGTGGCTGCTAGAGGCAACTCTACTCTAGGTTTCTTGGAACTGGGCCTTACATGACCTTTAGTGCAGGGGAAGTGCATCATGTGTCCTAGCCGTATCCTCCAAGTATCCCAACCGTATCACATTAATTTTAACTCGAAAAAGAGGGAATACTCGTGGATACATGAATCCATGCGTATCCTCGTATCCCCGCGTCCTGCACGGCGACATGGCTGAGTTTGCCGTATTAGTGCTTCAGAGCTCACTAGGGGATTCGAAATGGTTTTTACATGCATCATCTTATCCTACACTCCATTTATCTAGTTATTTGTTCAGTTCAGAATTTAAATGCACTTTTTTAATGACAGTGAGATATGCAAGCATGGGCTTGTGCTACTGTGCTCCTTTTCTATGATTACTACTCTGCTACGATTCTATATTTTCTTCTGTTGCCATTACATGCAAATCGCAACCTGCATTTCTTCTGCCTAGACTAGAGACCCATAATTTCTACTTTTGTTACTTGTCAAGCAGATACTTATTGTTATCTCATCTTGCAGCTTGTACGCAGTAATAGCCGTCGGTTTATGCCTTCGCAAGCAGATGAAGAAGCTCATCAGTTATCTTACTTACAAAAGCATATGGCCAACGTTTTAACTCTTTTGGCAGATTCTGTTGATGGAGAGGGTGATGAATCTATGGTTAGTGTCAATTAATCCATCAATATTTTTCCTTCAAGGAATTTTAGTATTTTATGTGACATAGTCGTTCACTTTTGTTCGCTGTCAGTAACATTAATGCACTCTGTCCCCTGCTTGAAATCATTATGTAAAGTCAAAGGTGTAACTTCAGATCATAACAGTGTTTGTAGTAGACACATGGCATGATTTTGAATACATAATTCTTGGTTTCCCGGCGATAATAGTTTCTGCAAGTGTTTGTAGTAGACACATGGCATGATTTTGAATACATGATACTTGTGTAATCATCCATGGTTGTGTACTATTGCAGAACAAAATTATTCACATTACTGTTACCCAAGGTTTTCGAGTCGATGAGTCGACGAGTCGTTCAGGGGTAGCGACTCTTGACTAGTCGAGACTCATAGTCGACAAGTCGACACGAGTAGTTTAGCAATATGTACTACAGAATTACCATATTATATGTATAATTGTATATAACTATATACTTATTAATAGTCTATAATACAAACCTTCCAAAAGCTTTGGCCAAGGGCGGCAGCTGCTCGTAGGGTGGGGGGGGGGGGGGGGGGGGGGGGAATGGTTCGATTTAGGTTTCACGGGGGCACTGGGAAAGAGCATATAAAAAAAAAATATGACAGGCGGGGCCAACTTCAAGTCGTTTTCGACTCAAAAGGCTGGACTAGTCGATTGACTCGTGCGACTCAACAAATGAGTCGAGTCGAGATGTCGAGTCGACATTTTTTTGCGACTCATCGACTAGTCGTCGACTAGTCTCGACTAGTCGCTCGACTCGAAAACCATGCTGTTACCTAGGACTATGACCAATTGCTGTATGATACTCTTACTCTGAGAACTCCATAGAATAGAGTAGTAGACACTAACTGCCATTTGTGTTGCACTATATGCAGGTACTGACAATGGAGACTTTTGAGCACCTTGGATTTTTATTGCAGTTCTCTGAAGGGACTCCTTTAAGCCAAGCAGCTCCATTTTTTGCGAATTCTGATCCAGACATGCCTGCTGCTCCAGTTCCGGCTACTCAGGTTCATGATTGGATTCTGCAGAATATAGCTTCTTCCTTGGAATATACTGCAGACAAATCCACAACTAAGGAAAACAGCCAACCGAGTGTATCTGATCCTGATGTGACAATGGCTGATGCTGGCACAAATACAAGAATTCAGAGCAGCTCAGCAACTGGTGCTTCGGTGCAAAACAATCCTGGTTACTACCGAAATACATCTTTTGTGGAGGCTATCTCCAAAACATCTGTTGTCAAACAAGGATCTGATATTAAAGGGCACTCAATAAAGGTATGCGTATATTTTTTTTACTCGTATTGGACAATTAGTATCAAGGGGAACTAAAGATGATTTCTCTGCGATTCACATCTCTGTTGCAGTTTCAAGTAACAGAGAGTGTCTGTTTAAGTAGTCAGAATTCTGAAGCTGAGTTTTACAAGCCTTCCTTTAATAACGCTAACATTTTTTTTTGTAGGTTTTGAACTGCCATGATTCTGTTATCTATATTCTAGCCCCTCTTAAATATGCTACCGTGTATGGATGTTCTGATACAACTGTTGTTCTTGGTGCTATTGGTAAGGTATGTATGCAATGCAATTTTGCTACCCATACTTCTGTTTGAACACATCAGGCAACACAATGTTATTCCTAAGATTAGTGCTTTTATGATCCCAATGCATAAATTTTCAGTATAACTTAGTTCTTTATTACGCTATAGCAATAAGCATCATTTATTTGCCTAGTTCCAAACTAATATGGTTTCATGCTTTCAGGTGGTAAAAGTTGAGCATTGTGAACGTGTGCAAATAATTGCGGCTTCTAAAAGAATTTGTATTGCCAATTGTCGCGAATGTATCTTCTACTTGGGAGTAAATCACCAACCACTTATCGTGGGGGACAACCATAAACTACAAGTGAGTATATGTTAATCTGATAATTTTCTCATCTGATGAAGTGTACACTACCTTATATCCACATTCTGTTGTTATAAATGACAAAAACTGTATGTACAGTTGGAAGGCAATTAGGAAGCATTTAGATATATATGAGGCACAGTATGATACTTTTTCAGTTCCTTTGCATTAGAATCCTGTGAATCAAAGAGGCATCCTTTGAAGCATTTATCAAATGTAGAAAACTGTAGCATTTATCATCCTATATTGTACCAGCAAAATTGATAATGGAACTGTATTATCTGATCTGTTGAATTTGATTCAATTGACGTACACAGTTCCCCTGCTTAAAAAGCACGGTATTTATATACAATTTTATTTGACCTAAATTTGCTGTACAGTACAGCAACTTCAGTTTTCTTTACTTCCTGTTAACAGGTTGCTCCATTTAATACTTATTATCCACAACTGGGGGAGCATTTGGCACAAGTTGGTGTGGACCCTAACATCAACAAGTGGGACCAACCTTTTGTTCTGGGAGTTGTTGATCCACATGATTCATTATCTCATCCGCAGGGGTTTCTGATGTCCAAGCTGAGTCTGCCACTTGTCTAGATCCTGATCTATTCACAAACTTCTTGGTATGGAAACTGTATGTTATTTTCCTAGATAATTGCATCACAAGGAAAAATAAACTCATGTATTGAATGGAAATCTTTTGGATCTTTTACCGACCAGATCTCAGTTCTTAATCTATTGGTGCATGTCAAACAATGTGATCTAACCTTATTAGTTATTTTTCTAGCAGTCACCGTTTCCATGGCAGTGGTAGTAGTAACTTAGAAGTCATTTTTGCCATACTTCTCAGTTGTAACTACTTGGCAACCTTGAAGAACCTAATGCTAAAACTTGATATGTTATTGGAGTTTTACAGTGTTAATCTTTACATGGTTTCTGACCAGCCAAATATAGTTTTTATTGGTTGTGCTGCAGTGATGTTAAAGTTCAGCCAAATATTCACAGTGTTAATCTTTACATGGTTTCTGACCAGCCAAATATAGTTTTTATTGGTTATGCCGCAGTGATGTTAAAATTCAGCATGCTGTCATCTTACTCTCGTGTATTACTTCTCTGTATAATTATTTGACTTCTGGCTAATATCCTTCTGCAGATTCCTAGTTGGTTTGAGGCAGAAGGCCTGACCAAATACAATCCATTTACATTACCTGAAGTTTATTGGACATCGCAGAGGAAAAAGGTATATAGGCAATTTAAATTTATTTGCATATTTACTCGCTACAAATTAGGATGGTTTTCTTTGACATACTTGCACACAACCGAGGGATTCAATTAAAGCAGGCACATGTTGTTTATAATATTTAACAGTATTTTTAGAATGCAAACGTGGTGCTGAGCAGGAAGGGTCCCTAGCTATTGTAGGAATTAGTCTGGATTACCCTGAACTTTTGTGCTTCGGTCACTTAGCCCCATGAACTAAAAGCCAGGTATTCTAGCCTTTGAAACTCCACAATTGAAGCAAACATTCCCTGTTTGATTACGTGGATCAGTTCTGGCACTAAAACCGAAACTGCCAGACACATCATCGTTGTTGACTTGGTGCCACTGGTCAGCTAGTGCCAACAATCGTGCTTGTATCTAGTGCTAACCAAGCAGCACGCTGTTGACAATGCGCAGATGAGCTAGATTAATCTGCCTTGACTAAGCAAGATAAGCTAGGGAACCAAACACACCCTCAATCGCTCCAATTCTCTCAACTCTTTCCAACTTGCGACACTAGCTAGTGACCAGAAGCTATAGTCCATCATTGTACCCTTAAATCTTAGAAAAGTCTGAAAACAACTCTGAAGTCTATAATCGTTTTGGATTGAACACTGAACTTTTTTGAAAATATCTATTTAGTATGATGACTAGGCTTGCAAAGTTCATGTCACCTACACCACTCAATGCTATATTGAGGCAAACCAGCCTAAGGGATTATTTTCTCTGGTTTTGGAGCTGTAGGGGCTAAAAACTCTATTTTGCAGATCATGGGGTTAAGTGGCCAGCACATTAATATTAAGGGTTGACTTATTATATGAACGTAAAATTGTAATAATAATTTAGTAAAGTTTACAAAACTTTTTATTTTCTTAACCACCAATTTTATTGGAATTCATGCTGATTCAGATAGCACAATGAGTTGAAAACTTGAAATGAATGTGTACTTTCTGGTAGGGTTATGTGGTGCTGGCTTGGACTCAGTGAGTCCAATTTTGTTGGGCAGTGTGATTAGTTCTCTCTTTTGTTAGTCTCTGCTGCTCATTATGTAATAACACATTAACATGAACGAATATATTTCACACATTCTGATTTCTTATATATTTATTAAATTTGGCTTCCTTGTCATACATCTCCAGAATGCTTCTCTGGAAGATATTCAAAAGAATATCCGGGAACTAGAGCTTGATGATAACCGGAAAAAGGAATTGGCATGTGCCCTTCATGCTCAATTCAAGGACTGGCTATATGGTAAATTGTTCCTCTATTGATATACTCTGATGATAGATTAATGCTTGAATGTTTGGTTTCTTTTATACTTGTCTCCTATCAGTTTTAGAATTAATTGGCATGTGCCCTTCATGCTCAATTCAAGGACTGGCTATATGGTAAATTGTTCCGCTATTGGTTTCTTAGTAATGTGTTTGGAACGTTTCATGATGTAGACATGTAGTTCTTCTGTTACTATTCAACCGACTCTAACCACTCTCTAAAGAATAACTGATGCTGTTACTATAAACTGGAAACAAAAAATGGTACTAGATCCTTGTTAGGATTCACGATTAGTGAAGTTCGGGATTTGGAAAACTTGGGCAGCACTGCGAATAGTGCAGTTTGTTCTTCTTGATGCTTGCCATGGTTCGAGGCTTGATTGTTTTGATCATCTATCCTGAAGAGAAGTGTACGTTAAAATATTTAATACTCCTACTCGGTGGGCCATTTTATCCGACAGATTTTCATTTGAGTACCTCCAGAATTGGTGAACTTAACTGATTGAACTTGTATTTGTTACCGAAGTAGCTTATTCAGTAAGCTATTTAACTGAATTGATGAACTTAACTGAATGAACTTAGCTGTTTTAGCTTGCTAAAACGTCTTATATTGTGGAACAGAGGGAGTATATGATTACTTTTAGCAACAATTTTACCTGGTTCTTATGCATTCAGCTTCCACCATTACTGTGTTTCACTGCAAAAATTGCTTCGTTTGATCTTGAAATAATCCGTTTGAATAACAATTATTTGTTAAATCTCGTGTCCAGCTTCTGGAAACATCCGCCAGCTTTACTGTTTGCAAGGAGAATAAACATATATAATCTTCATCCATTAGTGCTGGTGCATGCCTGCGAAGATTGTGCATCCTTTGCCTGGTCCCCATCAACTGTTCAACCCTGTGCATCCAATCGCATTGTCCACACTAACTTCTCGTCGACTGAGCTGATTCAACCTGATGTTCCAGCATGTAGTGTTTGTCAATGTAAAAGCAATAATCTACTGCCGATTTTTGCCAATTAATTTTGATCGGCCTTTCCTTTTGTTTGTTGTGGTTGGTGCAAGAATCCAAATGGGGGTTTGGTACTTCCAAATTTATATCCATTGTGATATATACGTCAGCGAATAACAATTCTTTAGCGAAAATAAACATTTTTGCTCATCAACTTGGCCCTTTTTTTATTTGTACTGTAAATGCTATCGGTGTACTCCCTCCGTTCCAAATTAAATGACTTCACTTTGTCAAAATGTGGATGTATCTATACTTGTAACATGTCTAGGTATATTCACATGTTGACAAGTAGAAGTCATTTAAATTAGAACGGAGGGAGTATTTGTCAAGGGTACACAGATGTGTGCGGTGTGCGTGTTTACTGTGTATGTTTGTACCTTCTACCAATTATATGCGGTCACTATCTGGGTTGAGCTCAGTTTCATTGTGAATCGTAATATGTGTTTTGTATGATTCTCTCGTGTAACCAATAGTTGGAATAACAGAAATGCTACTGGCACCTCTGTGCTGAACATGCCTTAGATAGCTTATCTGGACCACCATCATGGTTTAAAATCCATCCTGGTGTATCTGTCAAGCCGTGCAACTTGCCTGGTTCTTCTGTCCTCGACTAGTTGTCTAGAAGTAAATTTCCAGTGTGTAATGTGATATTTCAGTACAACCACAATTATGAAAGAAAAAAACAGAACATGGAAAGAGCGCGCTATGAATCCTGATAACCTACTGGTATTACAGGATTTCCTTAAAGGTTTTACAAATTGTTAATAATAAGCTAACGTCCTCCTAAGTAATCACACTAAGTTACGTGCTGTGGGTTATATGTTAATTTTACGTATTATCAATACTTCTAACAATTAGGAATACTTTGTAGGGAAACGAGTTGACATCAATATATTCATGCATTAAAAATATCCATGTGCTATCCTCTGGATCTGAATGATGTCGCTCAGTTGCATAAACTGTGTGCTGCGGTCGTTCCACAAGGAGAGTCATGTCCTATTTAAACGAGCGGTGTCCTATTTAAATGGCCAGTTGCTGGTCTTTCTATATGTGGATTGCGTCCAACGACTACATTACAGTAGCAATGATCATCCGTATGTGACGTGCCAAAGTAGCAAAGTAGGGAAAAATCCAATCTATTTCCTTCGGTAGAACTGGAACTGACAAGATGGGTCAGATCTTACGAGCCTGCAAAATCAAACATGTATCCAATGTGGGAAAGGGAGACATCCGGAATTCAAGTTATATGATTATGAAACAGTACAGTCGTTGATGCCCTCCTAGTTCTACATTTCGGGACCTTGGTGCTTGGGAGGCGGATGGCTTGGTCACTCTATATCCTGGCAATGCTGCAATGACAACCTTTTCTTCTCTGCTTGGTATCATTTTTGCAAGTTCAGGTGTGAAATTTGCGAGAGCACGGATGACTCATAGTGATGAACCATGACAATAACAAAAATAGATCGACACGTTGAATTCAACCTTTGACTGATCGACTACCATAATTCAACCCTGTGCATCCAACCACATTGGCCACGCTGACTTCTTGTCGACTAAGCTGATTCAACCTGATATTCGAGCTTGTAGTGTTTGTCAGTGTAGAAAAGAACATGCTCCCATTTTTGCCAGTTAATTTTGCTCAACTTTCATTTTTGTTGGTTGTGGTTGGTGCAAGGATCCAAACAGAGGATTTGGTTGCTTATATTTGTATCATTTGTACCATATGCAAAGATGACAGTGGTTACTCAGTTCGTTAGCAGAAATAAACAATTTTTCTCATCCGCTTGTCCCCTATTCTATCATACCGTAAATACACGATGCAAGATCGGTGTATGGGTCAGGGCCTCAGGGGTACTAGATGTGTTGTACATGCTTGTTTGCTCTGTATGTCTGCACCTCCAGTGCGTATGTGGCCGAGCCCTGTTTCATAGTGAATTGTGATCTGTATTTTGAATGATTCTCTCTCGTGTAACCAATGGTTAAGGTAGATAAATTTCACGCACATATCTGCATTGCGTACGGTCCCTGTCCGCCATGATTGCTATGTTGCATCGCTAATCCAGCTGGGCCCATGCATCGCTACTCCACAAAAAACAGACGGGTTCGAAGAAGCTAACTGGACTCAGTCGGACGTCCGCCTGCATCGCTACTTGCATTGCATGATTCCCTAAGAATTTACGAACTGTTTATACTAAGCTAGAAGTCCTAAGCAATCACGCTAAATTACATGCCGTGGGTTATATGTTAATTTACAGATTATCAATACTTTTGACAATCAGGAATGCGTATGAAATACTTTGTAGACAAAAGAGTTAACCTTAATATATTCATGCATTAAAATATCCACGTGCTATCCTCTGGGTCTGAATGATGTCGCTCAGTTGCATAGACTGTAGGCACCGCAAGGAGAGCCATGTCATATATAAACGAGCTGTCAGCTGTGTCCTATTTAAATGGCCACACTTGAGCTTCACAGCCTTCAGGTTGCTGGTCGTTCTATATGTGCATCGCGTCCGTTCAAAAGAAAAAGTGCATTGCGTCCAACGACCACATAACGATGGCAATGATCATCCCTATGTGACCGTGCCAAAGTTTGGAACCGACAAGATGAGGAGTTTGGAAAATCAAACATGTATCCAATGTGGGAAAGAGAGACATGGGGAGTTCAAGTTATATGATTACGAAACAGTAAAGTCGTTGATGTCCTCCTAGTTCTACACATTGAGAGGGTGGTGCTTGGGAGGCGGATGGCTTGGGAGCTCTATATCCTAGCAATGTTGCAAGAAGAACTTTCTCATCTCTGCTTGGTATTTTTTCTGCAAGTTCAGGTGTGAAATTTGCAGGAGCACGGAATGTTGGTAGTCGTGACTCACAGTGATGAACCATGACAATAACTAGGGATGCAGGCGGACGTCCGCCCCGACGTCCCGACCTGTCCGCTAGTAATGAATTCTGAACTGGACTTAATAGCGCTTAACAAATTTTGTGCTTTGATGGGGCCTGGCGGACTGTCCGTCACGTCCGTTGGACTGTCCATCGGCATCCCTAACAATAACACAGATAGATCAACACGTCGAATTCAACCTTTGACTGATCGACTACCATAGTTCAACTCTGTGCATCCAACCACATTGGCCACGCCGACTTCTTGTCGACTAAGCTGATTCAACCTGATATTCGAGCTTGTAGTGTTTGTCAGTGTAAAAAAGAACATGCTCCCATCTTTGCCAGTTAATTTTGTTCAACTTTCATTTTTGTTGGTTGTGGTTGGTGCAAGGATCCAAACAGAGGATGTGGTAGCTTATATTTATATCCTTTGTACCATATGCAAAGATGATAGTGGTTACTCAGTTCTCTAGCAGAAATAAACAATTTTGCTCATCAGCTTATCTCCTTTCTATTGTACTGTAAATACACTCTGCAAGATCGTGTATGGGTCAGGGCCTCAGGGGTACATAGATGTGTTGGACATGCTTGTTTCCTGTGTATGTTTGCACCTCCAATGCGTAAGCCCTGTTTCATACTGAATTGTGATCTGTATTTGAATGATTCTCTCGTGTAACCAATACTTAAGTTACATAAATCTCACGCACGGAACGCCAACACAACCGTGCTGCTGAACGTGCGTATCTTCAAGCCTCCTTGACTGCGTGGCTGTCTAGACTGCAAATACAGTACTGTATGTGTTTTCTATGATTCTCTCGGGTAACCAATAGTTGGAATAAAAGAATTGCCACAGGAACTTCCGTGCTGAACATGCCTTAGATAGCTGGTCTGGATCATCATCATGGTTTGAAATCCATCCCGGCTGTAACTGTCAAGCCGTGCAACTTTCGTGGTTCGTATACCCTCCTCGACTAGTTGTCTAGCAGTAATGTTTTCACTATGTAATCTCATATTCCTGTACAACCGCAATTACGAAAGAAGAAAAACAGAACATGGAAGGAGCGACCTAAGAATCCTGATAACCTACTGGCATTGCATGATTTCCCTAAGACTTTTCTAATTGTTAATTAATGCTATGCTAGAAGTCCTAAGTAATCACGCTAAGTTACATGCTGTGGGTTATATGTTAATTTACAGATTACCAATACTTTTGATAGTTAAAAATCGGTATAAAATACTTTGTAGACAAAAGAGTTGACATCAATATATTAGCGGATTAAAATATCCATCTGCTATCCTCTGGGTTAGAATGATGTCGCTCAGTTACATAGGTCGTTCCGCAATGAGAGCCATGTCCTATCTGAACGAGCTGTGTCCTATTTAAATGGCCACACTTGAGCTTCACAACCTTCAGGTTGTTGATCGTTCTATACGTGAATTGCATCGAATGACCATCCATATGTGACCAGGCAGAGTGGGCCAAAAACCAGTCCCTTTTCTTTCGTAAAATTGGAAGGGACATGATGGGACAGATCTTGCGAGCCATACAATCCAACATGTATCCAATGTGTGAAAAGGAGCCACCGGGAATTCAGGTTACAGGCCTAGCGACTAACATTGTAGTTGATGTCCTTCTAGCTACAGTTCGACATCAGTCTTACAGTTCGACAAGGTGGTGCTTGGGAGGCGGATAGCTTGTGAGTTCTATATCCCACAAATGCCCCTATGAGATTTGGTAAATGATCTATCCCACAAAAGCCTGAAGCTAGATAGGGGATCATTGAAAGGGAAATAATGTCTCTTCTCTCTACTTGGTATCTTCTTTTTGCAAACTTTAGGTGTGAAACTTGTGGAAGCACGGAACATGTATACGTAACTAATAGTGATCAACTACGACAATACCACAAATAAATGGGAGCAACTAGTTCTTACTTGAGTAAGAATTAAGTTAACTCTCACTCAGATGACTCCCATCCAGTTACATATGCAACTGAGAATTTTTTTAATTGTAACTCACGAATCACGATGCAAATCTGACGGGATTAGAGTTGAGTGAGCTCTAACTCAATTCTCACTCGAGTGAGGAATAGCAAAACCGCAAATAAATCGGCATGTTGAATTCAAAACAAACAAATTGTTTCAACTCTACTTACTTATAGGCCGACTTTTTGGAGATTGTATGCAGTTACTAGTTAATCATGATCTTGCATGTACAGCACCAAACTTGTAATCTCGTGATCTCGTCGGCAGAAAACAGCAGCGTGCACGCAATATTTGGATTATGTTTCCTTGTGAAGTTCATAGTCAATATTCTCTCAAGACCCTGTGCTCCACATAGCGCTTAAATGTCTATTTTTGATTGACAAGAATTTCACAAGAAATGATTCAGAAGATGTTTGCAGCGGGGTAGCAACGGTTCACGTTTTGATTAGGAAACACCATCTAACCTGTACAACTTGATACAACCTTCCTCTATGCACACTCATCCCCTATGCGTTCATGATTCTTTTGGCCGTAGGATCCTGTTCGAGATGGTAGATCCATATCTTACTTGGCAAGCGACTCCTCTTGAACTGTGGGAATAAATCGACTGCCACCGGGGGCCCTCGCAGAGTCACGCCTGCAAACGCAGCTCCAACACCCAACACTCTTGTACGATCTGAAATTCTTTAGCTCGCAGAAGGGACTGTTTGGCTTGGCGAGTTTGACAAGTGCACTACGAAACAGCACGCCTAAAAAGCCAGAATTACAACAACAGTTCACTCCATGCAGCGCATAGCGAGCCAAATCATCCTGATACCTCTCATTCCTACGTGCGCATCCTGCGCTCTAGTATCCAGTCCATACCACTCATTGTTTTACCACGTGAACGCCAATACTATACGGTTCATATTTGTAATTCCGAGCAGCTAGCTGCTTTACCAAACCTACCTAACTGTTGAAGTGCTAAGAGAAGAAACGAAACTTCACGAGTAAGAAATGCATAGACCCTGAGTTCCTCGGTTCCTTTTTGTAGGTAGGGATCGGGTGACGTGCATCATTTCACCCACGTATTGATTTACCACCCGCTTGATCTTGTCTAATTTAATATAATGTAGCTCTCCTCTCGCCCCCCGCATACGAGACCGAGACTAATGTAGCCCCTGCTCGCCCCGTGTGGCGACGAGGGGCAAACCCTAGCCGCTGCCGCTAGGCCCCCCGCCTCTCCTCCGCTGCCGCCAGGAGCGGCCGGGCGAAGCCTGGCCGGCGGCGGGGCGCTCTCGTCACCTCGCACGTGGGGATCGGCACAGGCTGACGACTACGAGCCGAGGCATGGTGCGGCTGCAGGGCACCACATCGTGGCGGCTCTCCGGCGTGGTGCGGCCACCGAGATTCTCCGGCGTGCGACGGCGTGTTGGTCCATCGGTGATGCGGCGGACGACGGCGGTGGGCTGCGCTCGGGATGGCGGAGATTATGGCCTTCATTCTCTAGGCAGCAAGAGAGGTGGGCTCCGTGGGCTGCGGAGATCGCTTTTCATCTCAACGGCTGCGGTGCTCGTAGTCTGTGCGGCGGCGGGACTGCGGGCTCAAGCCCGTGGGGCTTGTCCCACACTTAGTCCCGGATACGAGTTCGACGTGGCTGCCAGTGAAAACCGAGCTCCGGCGGGCGATGACGGCGTTTTATAGGCGCCGTTACTTTCTTGAAGGCATCGTCGTTGTAGTCTACATCTTCTCGCTCAGGCTGCTTCGGGGAAACCTAGATCTGGGTCTCCCGGATCGAACGATGGCGACATCCCAGTGTCGCTCTCCTAAGGTCATTGGAGCAAGTGCTAGATGGAGGAGGCAGGAAGAGGAGCGGTGTTGGATCTACCGTGTTGATGTTGGTGGATCTCGGCGGCGTGGCGCAATGGGGTCTTGGCGATGTACTGGCTTGATGGACTCGCGTAGGATGGTGGCGCTGTCTGGCGGCGTCGATGGAACGGTTGACAAGGTCATTGCGTTGATCTCTCCTGAATATGGGTTGGCGGAAGACGGCAGCATCGACTTCTGAGTGTGCACATGTGTTGTGCTCTGAGGGTATGCTGAACTGGTTTATGCTCCCGGTTCGCCATTGGACGGCTTGGTTGAGGGCTCCAGATTTAGATGATGTGCGTTGGTGTGTGATGGCGGGGCACATGGCTCCGATCAGGTCCACCCCCTTCATCAAGCTTGTAGGTGTAGCGAGTTATCGTCTGGACGATGGCTTCTGACTGATCGATGTATTTCTTTGTAAGATTTTGGTGGTTTCCTATTTTTTATCTTTAGTAAAAAGAAAGCCGTGTGCATCATCTTGATGCAGAGGCTAGGGGTTCACTCTCCATTTCGAAAACAAATATATAAATGTAGCTCTTTTTTCTTTCGAAAAGAAGGTTGATACCTCAGCCTCTGTATAGAAAGTTGTATACTGTCTTCTTTATTAATTAATTTATTCAACAAAGGTCTAGCAAAATCATACATAAAAAATGCGAAAGCACCATGCCACACCTAAAAACTCGACAATGAGGGAGAACATGTAATCATGGTCTTTTCCCTTGGAGATGCAATAACGCCCCACCAGGTAGATCTGGAGGCATGACCGAGCCGCCTATGGTCGTATCTGGAGCACACATCTGGTCCATCAGATTCTCAGTATATAACGCTTGCACATGCTTTAGAAGACGTCACCACCATTGAACTGTCGACCCATTTCTAGAGCAGAGATCTGCATGACCCTTGCTAGGCCAGCCGTTGATGCCACCACAACGCCAAACAAACCGCTGTGCACTCGACCATCAAAACACATCCGCCGCCAAGACTCCTCTACGCCATGCCATCGAGACCCTCCGCTGTTGATGCAGTAGATGCCACACCGCACCACCTATGGACCACTACAGTCAGCACATGCTTAAAAAAGATGCCCCCAGGAAGGAGAGAGACACCAGATGTCGCCATCGTGCGACCTGTGAGACCCAGATCTAGGGTTTCCTTGGAGCATCGCGAGCAAAGAGACAAGAACTGCATCGGCTAGTCAACAAAGATAGAAACCCCTTGTTGATGCCTCCATGTAGAGGAGTGACGCTCAGAGCGCCACCATCGGCCGATTCGGAGAATCTGGGGTCCCCCGAACACTCACAAACCATGGCGACGTAGTGCAGCTCCCCAAACGATGCCTCCAGTAAGGTACACGGTCCACGAAGACGTACCATCTTCGGATCCGGCCAAAAGCCAGAAATAGGTTCTCACTCGGGGAACACACGTCACACCAGCCGTGCCCATCTCTCATCGAGACCAGCACTATTGCCATCCCGCAAGACTAGCTCCACCAAGGCCTCCACCTCCATTTGGCGAAGGCGTAGACAACGTCACCGAGGGAGAGGGCACGCCACCGCCAGAGACGTCGTGCCTCCACAACCGATATGAGGTCCGCCTTGAGATTCAATCTCCGCAATTGCAGAAACGACCGGAGATTCCCGCAACCATTGGATTCGAAGCCAGAGCCAACAACAACAAGGATGTACATGTTGGTGCCCTCGGCGGCTTGAGAGAGGGGAAGCGGGGGGTGGGGGTGGTGTGGGGGACAGCGGCGGAGGAGTGCCTGACGGCAGCTGCGCGGGGAGGAACTCTCTTCAGATCCAACTTCTAGCTAAGCTTCAAGACATTTGTAAAGAACCAAGGCACGCCAACGCGTTTATCAAAGGAAATATATGAGTGTTATAGGCCGATACTAGGGGTTTAAACGGAGAGAGTGGATGCCACAATAGGGTTGGGGAAACCCGATATGAGGCACCCTAACACTTTGCCATAGCCACGGAGAACGTTCATAGGGATGAAGCAAGATTTTCAAAATTTATTACATGACCCATCACCAAGGTGAAATCATCAAGCATCTTTTTAAGGTGAATGATAGACTCAAGATTAGCTTTGTAGATGATCAAAGTGTCATCACCATATTAAGTGGAGCATGGGATGTGGAAGATCAGAGTTAAGGGGATGATTCATGGGGAAGGCAGAGGCTACGCGAATAACGTGCTGAAGGACGTCAACAACGATGATGAAAAGGTAGAGAGAAATGGTGTTTCCTTCTCCAAGGCCATTTCAACATCTAATCCAGGATCCATGAACATAATTTATAATAACGGCAGTATGACTAGTGATAAGAACCGCCTCCATCCAAGAGCACCAGCATTCGTCGAAACCGTGCACCCAGAGAATGGAAACAAGGCTATATGAGTTGACAGAGTCAAAGCTTTGTGAAAAATCAAATTTGAACACCTTGGGGGACTTATGGGTAGTGCAACAACGGACAAGGTCAGCCATGTAGATGATGTTGTCAGAGATGCGTCGCCCAAAATGGAACCTAGTCTGGTCGGGATCGACGAAGAAATGATTGGAGTACTCAAGGCGGGAAGACCCCTTTCATGATACAATTTTGGTGGGATGATCGGGGAAATTAGATACGTATGTTGCACGCCGCTTCAGGTTTAGAGGGCAAAATAAGGAAGGCTATGTTCATATGATAAATATTAGAGGTGAGGGAGAAGTTATCGAGGAAGATGTCATGCTAGTTGACAAAGATACTTGGCGAGAAAGTCATATCGAAACTAGGACCAAAGCCATCTGGACCATGAATGGAGTAGAGTAGTAGTTCTGGAAAACCGGGGTTTTGTCGTCGCGAGGGTGAAGGAGAAACATTTTTTTTGAAACGGGAGCAAAAGCTTTGCCCCTTCACTTAATTAAGAAGAAGAGAGTTGCCGGTTAATTAACGGAAACCGGACGAAAACCGATACCTTTATGGTATATGGGAATGCTGTTGACATTGGCCATTTGACAACATCAATTTGCAAGTGCTGATTGATTTGCTCCTGATGCGTACAGCCTTTTCAAATCTAGCTAGTCTGATCAAACATGCCACGATTGGTCAAGCTAGTATTCAAGTTCTAGAACGTGCATATGTGTGTGTCCTGGCGTGAGTTCTTGTGGCGCGGTGGACTGCCGCAGGGGAGGATGGGGACGCGCGCGGGCACGGCATGCTACGGCGACAATGGGGGCCTGGACCGGATGCGAACGCGCTGGTGACTTCCGGCAAGGGAGCGTGCGCGATGAACATCGAACAACAGGGGATGGCGGCGCGAACTTTCAATCACGGGGCACTGCTATACACACAGATGACCTTTTTTTGTCTGACTAAATTGCCCTTACGAAATTATAAATGAAGTGTAAATACCAATATATAGTAAATTACCCAGAATTCCCACAGGATCAACGGCTCATATATCTCTAGACTAGTCTTTTTCCAGAACACGCATAAGGCATGCACGTCTTCTTTATTAAGATAGAAAGAGCATTACATCAGATGGTTACAGGTCCAAAACAGAGCACTAGCGCACTGTCACACATCCACAAAGCACAACCCTCCACACACTAAGGAACTGCTCTTAACGACCCACACAATTTCGCTGTATTCCACAGCTCCCACTCCTCTTTGATTTTCCTGCAAACTTCATGCGTCATGGTAGCTATTTTGTCAAAAACCCGACTGTTCCACTCCAGCCACAGGAACCTCGCTGTGAGAATGATCAGGTGTTGACATCACGACGGAGAGCTCTGGGCACTGCCTTGCTCACCGCTGGCCACCACTCAGTGCAGATGGACTCCGCTCTAGGTAAGAATTGCTGGAGACGGAAAAGAGACAGAACCTGGAACCACACTCCCTTGCCATGCGGAACATATGCAAAAAGTAGTAAATTGCACCGTACAAAGACTCATCTGTTATTCTGCACATATGCAAAAGCTGACATAGCTTGTTCACGCATTAATATATACATGTGGCATTCTCTGAATCAAAATGATGCTCATTTGCGTAGCCTGTACGTCCTATTTTAAGGACCCACTTGAGCTTGACAACCTTCATATATAGTTGTTTGGTCCTTCCGTTATGTGCAATGCACCCACTAACCCATATAATAATAGCAATGATCATACATGTGTCACCCTGCCGAAGTAGTAGACAACCAACCTATTTTCATTTGTAAAATTCAAAGCAACACCGTAGGGAGGATGTGATGAGAGGCAAAATGCCAGGAAAAGGAGGCACCGGAATTCAAGTTGAAGGCCTAGAAAACAACTGAGTACATGTTGCTCCATTGGTTCTACTTGGAGACCGCTTTGTTCTACTTGGTGAACGTTTGCTGCTTAAGAGGCCTATGTCCTATCTACACTACTTTGAAGTGCACCGCCTCTAAGGTTGAAGCCGGTGACCACTGGAAGTGAAGGAACCTCTCCGCTCTCCGCGTGACATGGTTTCATTGTCCTGCACATAGTGCATTAGCTCATAAACTTGGGTGTCATCTACATATACCGTGAATGCACTTTCATAAGATCTGTGTTTATCGTGGATTTTCTATCCTAAACAATAGAGAAATTGCATATGCAGATCCTACCAAACCATACGGAACGGGCCTAAGGGCTATCTTGTTTTGGAGCGTCATAGAGTTCTTTTTCGATAAAGGGACTATATTAATGTCGAGAAGATGCCAATTACAGCCAGCCTCAGTAAAAAACTAATATTCTAAAGACATTAGGAATGCTCACAACTCTCCAACAAAAAGAAGAAAAAGAAAAGATCCCGGTACAGTGATCAATTCCTTATAGGTGCAACACAAACCAACAACCAAGACAACACCCGGAGTCCAAATTCTTCAAAAGCGACGCCTCCAAGAAAGAAACAGTGCACAACCGCCGTCGTCGTCCGATCGTAGATCTTAGGTTTTCACCCTGGAGAAAGTCCGGCTCTCAAAACAATGCCATTGCCAGGCACAACCAATTAAGACCAGACCATGAATTTTCACCCTAAAAGATAAGACTCTGTACTCCTCCTATGCTGCCACGCCCGCTTGCCACTGCCGCTGCTACAAGTCATGAATCACCAAACAAATTCCTCATCGCCTTGAAGACTCAGTCGGCCATTACTAGACCTTAGACCTCCGCCACTGTCGTCACCAAAGAAATCGAGATGCCGACATGTCCCATTGTGACAACTGTTGACAACAAACAACGAAGTTTCGCGCCACTCCATCATGCAGCCTCATGGCCAGATATATATGGGTGCGCACGACCGAATCCCATCCGATCCAGCAATCTCCAGGCATGAGGCGCCCAGTGGTGTTCGCCGGCGGAGCCTTCCGGAACTCGACACTCCGGCCAGATCAATGAAGACATGCATCAAATAGATCTTCATCTTGGCGCGACAGAAATCCTAGGACCGCCTCCTTATTCAGCAAAACCAGCAGGCCTCCACGCCGCCGATCAGATCAGCGAAGGAGAAGGCAGCTGCTGCACCATACGCCCGCAGCCGTCCGCCGGAACAGGCTGATCCAGATCGGATTGCCGCTGCAGGAGCAACACCGCCGCGCTGCCATCACATCGCCCGCCTACTCCTCGCCTCTCCGGCTTGATCCAGGCCCCGACCGCAAGAGCCACGCCAGCTGGCCCAGCCGCGAGCGCCCCATCGCCACCCAAGGAGCGTCGCTACGAAGCCCTCCCTACCCTCCGTATTAGACGGGAGTACGCCGGTGAGGGGGGCTGCAGAGGTCGGGGAAGGGGCCTCCGGAGTCGCCCGGGCAAGGGCGACCCGGGAGGTGGAGCCTAGTGTAGGGAGGTGGCGTCATCAGAGTTGTTGTAGGTTAGATTGTGTCACCCTAGTCCGCGCACCTTCGACCACAAGCTGCTGAGTTGACATATCACACGATGTAATATCTTGTTAGGCCATCAAATGAGTATCTTTGTATCAAAGAAATAGTCTACCCTCAGCAAGTTCGTGCAGGCGAGCCGTAGAGTATACTATTAGCGGAAAATACGCCTAGGCTTAAACGAACTCAGCAAGGGTGAAACATTTCCATTTTGGAAATTGTTCCTTACAAGTAACTTCTTGAGTCACTAAAGGAAATGTCAGAAACAATGAAAGACGTAGTTGATGGACAATACAACGCTGTAACTTTGAAGCCTACTTCTCGATTTGTTAGATAAGTTTTGAATGTTTAATGATTAGAGAATTAGCATCCTTCCATGCAAAAAAAAAACCTTCCATAGATCACAATTTTAGCCCGTCAGAGAGCTGAAAGATATGTATATGCACTAAGTTTCTTGCAAAGTGAAATTTGTGCTCCCTTAAACTATCATGCATGAACAAACATCACTAGTACGGCGCACTCCCTAACAGGCTAACACCAAGGTCCTTGGCCACACGTTGAACTATCAAATGATTGAACACGGGTGCAAATATAGAAGCGCTGCTGGGGAAGTTCCCCCAATATTGGCTATGCTATCTTTACAAATGCGAGAATTCTTGTCACAATTATGGCACCATATTTTATTGCCGCTAGCAAAATTTCTATGTATGTGAAGCTAGAGCTCTTTTCTGGTGATTGGCACGGAACTCGTGGTTCCGTCGGAACCGTGGGCTCTGAATTTTGTTAGCCATTGATTAAGACCCGATTTATGTTAGCCGTTGATTAAAAATTGATGTAGTTCCTTCCGGAAAAAAACCACGCCTCAGTTTATTCGGTACTCCCCTGTTCTAGACCCAAATCAATCGTGAGTAGGGCAGCCGCCGCCGCATCCCATCTCAACTCGCGGCGAGTAGGGCAGCCGCCGCCGCATCCCATCTTCAGTCGCGGCTGCGGCGAGTAGGGCAGCCGCCGCCGCATCCCTTGTTCACTCGCGGCGAGTAGGGCAGTCGCCGCCACAGCCCATCTTCGCTGGCGGCGAGTAGGGCAGCCGCCGCCGCATCCCTTCTTCTCAGAAGGCGACGCTGCACTAACACGGCGATCTCCCCAGTCGGGCCAGTCCCTAAGCCTGCGGCGAGGAGGTTGGCGACGACGGCAGCGCGGACGGATCGGGCAGGCCACGGCCTGTGACTAGTTGGCGGCGTGGGGTGAGGAGAGCTCCCGCGTGCTCGTGCTTAGCGGCACTGGCCGCGTCGGCGGCTCCACGACCAGCGCGCTCTCGAAGCTCCGACCCGACCTGAACATCCTCATCGCGGCAGGAACTGGTAATTGCCGCATTTTTCATTTCTGTCGCATTCCGTAAACTTGAAGTGGGAGCCTTTAGTTTCGGTAATTAGTAAATTGACACATTTGAACAGACAAATGCAAACCCCAACTCAGTTAAATTCAGTGTAGTCTGCAGAAATCTCTGTTCGTCGGTTCTGTTTCTGTGAACTAGGATGCTTGTTTTTCCGTCCTCATGAGCATCATTACTTTGTCGATTTTTATGTGAATGTGGTGAACCTTGGTTTGTAACAATCTGTAAACGTGCAGTAACCAGTTTGAAGCTAGAGTAGACTACAAGGAGAAGCTAATCTTCACTATCAACTGTCTCATCAGTGTTAAAATTCAGTGCACTTCCCAGATTCAGTTAAATTGTTATGCCATGCGTTCTAAACTGAACATGTTCCGAAATCTCCATTCACCCTTTGTTTGACTGCTGTTATTGTATCTGACATGCTCATAACTCCTGAAAACAATTTAAAGTGTGTTTGAATTTGATATTTGACATTTTTCAACTTCTTATCTCAAGAGTACTATACTCGGTTGCAGATAATGTTTGACATGCCATCTAAAACTCTAAGTTCTGAATATTTGAATATGTCTCATTGACCCATTTTGATAAAACTTTTAATTTCGATTTGTATGTGATATGCAGGAAGGCATGGCTGATGAGTACCTTGGCATTGCGAGAAGGACGTTTGGTAGCGAGGATGAAGCTTTTCAGTTCTATAACAATTATGCTCTTGAGAAAGGTTTTAGTGTGTGGAAAAGCTATGTTGAGTGGGATGCATCCAATGTGGAGATAATTTTGAGGAAACTTGTCTGTAGTCGTGAAGGTTGTCGTGAAGAGAAGCACATGAAGAGGAAGATAGAAGATAGGAAGAGGAGGCCACGGAATATCACTCGTGTTGGGTGTAAAGCCAAATTGGTGATTGCAAGAGTCGATGAAACTGGGCGGTGGTTTGTGAAGGATTTCATCGATGAACACATACATCCCCTGGCCCCACCGGATCTTGCATGTCTGTTGCGTTCACATAGAAGGATCAGCGACGAGCAGAAAGCAGACATTGTGGTGATGCAAAATTGTGGGATCCGCAAGCACAAAATCATGGATGTATTGCGCATGAAACACGGTGGGTTTGATAAAGTTGGATGCACGACGAGGGACATTTATAATTTCTGCCATCGGTACAAGCAGGAAACAGTCGATGCCGGTGATGCTAAAACGGTGATCGGCCACATGATGGCGCGGCAGGAGAAAGATCCGGATTTTTTCTTCAGGTACTTGGTAGACGAAGATGGGCATCTGGAGGGATTGTTCTGGTCCGACAGTCAATCCTGGCTTGACTACGAGGCTTTCGGTGATGTTGTTGTCTTTGATAGCACTTACATGACCAATAAGTACAATCTGCCATTTGTGCCGTTTGTCGGGTTGAATCATCACCGGAGCACTGTTATTTTTGGATGTGGTATCATTTCTCATGAGACCACCGAGGCGTACGAGTGGTTGTTGCAGACCTTTTCTGCTGCCATGTCCCAGAAGCATCCGATATCCGTTATCACAGACGGGGACCTTGCAATGCAGAGAGCAATCAAGGTGATCTGGCCTAACTCGAACCATAGGCTTTGCATATGGCACATTCAGCAGAACATTGTACGTCATCTGCACGATGACGCGGTGAAGGAAGAATTTAGATCTTTCATATATGATTCCTCTTCCATCGAAGAGCATGAGATACAATGGGCAGATTTCTTACAGAGGAACCAGGTAACAAGTGAGGACTCGTGGCTGCATCAGTGTATAGATGAGGAAGTTATGGTGTGCTCCATATCTGGTGGGGCTTTGTTTCTTAGGACTGAGCAGTAATCAGCAGAGCGAGAGCCTGAACTCAGTGCTACATACGCATCTTGATGGTAATATGACATTGTTTAAAATGCTAGAGCACTATGAGCGTTGCCTTTCCACACGTCATCTGAACGAGGCCCTCAAAGACATTGAGGCCTTGCAGTCCGTTCCATTTACAGATGCGGATGCCTCAAGTGTTGAGAAACACGCTTCAAAAGTTTTCACACCTGATGTGTTTGGGCTGGTCAGATGGAGCATAGGTGCTGTTAGCAATCGTTGTACCATCGGGATACTAGATGGACACGATGTCAGTACTTTTGTTGTGGCTAATAAGGATAGAAGGGAGAAAAAGTCTGAAGTGCGCGTTGAGGAGAAAGATGATTCTTTCTACAGGATCAGCTGTTCATGCCGTAAGCTGGAATGCGTAGGCACACCGTGCTCACACATATTTACGTGTTAGGAAAATTACAAATAGAAGAACTGCCCAAGTGTTGTGTCCCCACCAGGTGGACGATGAGTGCAAAGTCTGCATACCCTCCGACCAGAACGAACGACATGTATGAATTTTCGATATTCATGTTAAGATACCGTGAGTTGCGGAAGATGAGTGACGCGGTATGTTTCAGAGCAGCTGAATCTGATGGGGCTTATAAGCGTATGAAGATGTCTCTGAATGAACGCTCCTGCAGTACAACACGGTCCATGTCCTTCCGCTCATGCTGCAGCTTCAGATCCATCTCCTCAAAACAAAAGGACACTTACTCAAAACTTCAGCAGCAGTAAACGACATCAAAGAACCTCCAGGACAGGCGAGTAACCAAGATTTCCAATGTACTGGACGCGGGCATTTTCATTATAAACAAAATCAAATAACCTCCCAGGAAATCTTGTTTTTTAATAGAATACAGCTAGCGAAGCTTGCTATCCATTTCATCTGTCGCTATACCTTTAAGCTGATGCAGGGAAGTTATAAGAATGAATGTTCCAGCCAACACAGAGTGACATAATAGAACAGGGGACGAGTGAACTTACATGCCGGCCGACAACTTGTATATCAGTTCATCCAACGTAAAAAGAACATACGACTGAGAACCAATAACATCACGGTCTGCCCGTCTCTCCACCCTGTCATTGTAAATAGAAACATATGAGAATGTTGTTGGATGTCATCTATGAGAAAAGATTAACGTGCATTTTGCCTTGCATGAATGCGTATAATTCAACAAAAGCACAGACATTCCAAGCATTGTCATCAATTAGGGCAGCAGACAGGTAACATGTGACAACAAAAGAAGGAAATAACACATGGGAGGAAGGGGAGATCGTCGATCAGGACCAAGAGCTCACCACGACGGCGATTCCATGGTCGGCAGTACAGGAGCAGGCCAAGGGCGAACGGAGTGAGCTCGACGAACGGCGGCCGGTGTCGGGAAGACGACGCGATTCGGTGCGTCCCGAGCGTTCCAGCACGTTCAACTCGCGGACGGAAAGGCTGGCGACAGCGCCCGCTGCCAGATCCTGCTGACGGAGAGTAGGTGGAGGAGGCCGGCGACGCCGCCCGCGCCCACGGACGCCTCCTGCTGCTGATGGAGGCCGGCGACGCCGCCGCCCGCCCGCGGACGCCTCCTGCTGCTGATGGAGGCCAGCAACGGCGTTCGCGCCTGACGCCCGCGCCCGGCCCCTGGAGTCGAGGTGCAGGAGGTCGGGGACGGCGCCCACGCCCGGATCCTCGAGGGCAGGTTGAGGAGGCCCACCTCCATCACCTGCGCCCGCATCCTGCAGGGGAGGTCGAGGAGGACCTGCGACGGCGCCCGCCCGCATCCAGCAGACGGCGGCCGACGACGGCGCCCACATCCTGGAGGGGAGGACGACCTGCGACGGATCCCGCGCCCACATCCTGGAAGAAGGTGGAGGAGGACCGACGACGCAGCCCACGCCGCATCCAGCAGGAGGCGGCCGGCGACGGCGCGCGCGCCCGGCTCTTGGAAGGGAGCTGCAGGTCGTGGACGGTGCCCGCGCCCGGATCCTCGAGGAGAGGTGGATGAGGCCTGTTTCGTGGAGGGAAGGTGGAGGAGGCCGGCGACGGCGCCGATGCCCCGCCGGTGATGGAGATGGAAGTCGGGTGGAGAGAGTGTGAGAAGATTGGGAGAGAAGAGAGAGTGAGCAAACGGCAAGATAAATTTTAATAATTAAAAAATTGAACATAATTTGGTACCGGCCCCACAGTTTTGGTACCTGGTCCCACATAATTTTGGTTCCGGTCCCACACAATTTTCAGTTCCGCAGAACCAGTCGGTTCCGGCAGTCTGGTTCCGACTATCTTAACACCGTTAGATCGTGGTGGATGGACGGTTATTAAAAATACCAACCACCCTAAAACTTATAGTGAAACTAATATTAGTAATACACGTCATGGCCAGGGCGAATTTATACTTGTGCAAGACAGCATATGCCCTATTTAACATTGGCTGAAGGTTTGAAAACTCTGTAGATGAGAACAATTTCCAACGTCGTACCATCAGACTTCTGTACTACTCCCTCCGTCTCAATATACAAGGCGTGTAAGCAATTATGCACGAAAATTAGCGCACAGTAATTTAGACCCTTCTACCCTGCCTCTATTAATTAGAGGTACAGCCTTGCTAGGAAAGGAACATAATTCTGGGGATTCCTCCCGTCCATGCAAATGCAATCACATTAATAATGGGAACCCATCCATCGCTATCTCCAATATTGAATCCCACCGGTGATGAATCAATTAGCAATCCACTTTCTAAGGAAACTATCGCCCAAGAGAGTATTTTGCGGGTGCATGCAGCGGGGTAAAGTTGGAAGAAACGCAACAAACAGGCTTACACGCCTTGTATTTTGGGAAAAATTAGAGGTGCTTAGGCGCCTTATAAAATGGGATGGAGGGAGTATCTTGATCCATCTACTCGAAGCAACCAATAACCACCGCCTTTAGATACATAGCTGATTTGCTATTTTCTAGAACTTTGACAGAAACAATAGGGGGAAGAAGAAGAAGTATGTCATGGCCTAGCAAGACCGTATAAGCTTCTTTAGAATTAGGAGGCATCCGAAATTGATGGCCAAGTTGCCCATATAGTTGCCGAGGTAAGAAAGCCGAGCTTCGAAGAGGCAATCATGGATAATGTAGTGGATGTTTGCGAGAGGATGGCGTTTTTGCTCCCGGGAGCACATGCTCCCGGGAGCCAAACTCAATTTCCGATGTTTGCGACAGAGAGAATGTTTGTGGCTACACTCTCGTATGTGCTCCCGGGAGCCAAACTCAATTTCCGATGTTTGCGACAGAGAGAATGTTTGTGGCTACACTCTCGTATGAATCGCCACAAGGTGCACCTACAGTCCCATCAACACACACGTGTCCACTGTCGAGCGTCCACCTTGACTGCATTGGCGTCCTTGGCTACACTGCATGGAACAAAGATATCTGGCTACTGGACATCTGTGTCAACACTAAAACAAAACTTGGAGACAATGAGGGACATTCCTGGGTAAAATACACAATTTAGTGGCATGGACACATTTTGTATTTACCATCAGGGAATTCAAAGTTTGAACATTTTGTTTCTTGAAACACGGTATTCTCGAAGGGAAATTCTATATTCCGAATTATCAGCTATTTATAATGCAAAAAATTGCATGTCAAAATCAACAATTTGTTTCCATCTCAACTGTATTCAACATTTTCAAAATCACATAATCTCTCCATCAATCACGTCGATCAAGACATTGAGAATTAAGTAATCTCTCTTGCACCCCGTAGTAGTTCATTTATGTCATTTATGTACCGTTAATTGGCTGTTTCAATAGTTTAGTACAACGACTAATTTTGCTTATTATAACTTTCTTACTAGGATAGGCTGGCAGTATACTTAACACTGGGTCACCAATAGGGATGTAAATGGGTAGGTAAACTGCGCCACAACGTCCATTTAATCAGCTCGTTAGGTACCTCATTTTTTGGGCAAAACAACTTTTGTAGTACTAATAACTAGACTTAAATGGGATTAAATGACACCATTTAGACTAGTCACAATGGGAGTAATTTAGCTAGTAACATCACACATTTTAAGACCATTTTGCTTATGTGGCATGTACTTAATGAGGAGAGAGGTGTTTGGAGTAACTTAGCTAGTTACCGTAACATCACACTTATCAAGACAAAATGAGTCTATAGTGCAATAAATAAGATCTTATATGACACCACAATGATGTTACTCCCCATTGTGAAGGTGGTAACATAGACTAGTAACATCACCATGTTACTACTTTATGTTACTCCCCATTGTGACTAGTCTTATACAACCATTTACATCCCTAGTCACCAAGATCATGGGCTAACACTCAAAGCATGATGACCAGTTACTTGTACATACCATCATAGTCTTAATATTGTAACATGGGTTGCTGGTTATGTCAGGCGCCATCCTGCAGTCCTTTGAGGCTTGAGATTTCAGTGAACTTTCATCACATGGGAAATCTGGAAGGAGCGGAATGCGCGGATCTTCAACAACAAGTTCTCTATGCCATCCATCCTGTTCTAGCGCATCAAAGGCGAAAGCAGAAACTAGATCCTCGCAGGGGCTAAACATTTGGCAGAAATCATCGGCTAGAAGAGACAAGCGTGTTATGTAACTTTCCTTTTTGGCCCTTGGCTTTTATTATGTTTGCTCCTCCTTTATCAATTAAAAGGCAAAGCTTTTGCTTTGTTTTAAAAAAAAAGAGTTCAGTGAACTGGCGAGGACCATACGAGTATCATATATAGGGCTGTTGCACATCACAACTGGACCTCAATCATGAATAACAAGCACCTTTTGTACCAGTTGTAGGGGGATACGGTTAGCTCACAACATGAGCAATGATATACTCCATTGCTACAACAGACTAGAACGTCCGATAGGAAATAGAGGAGAGGGAAGAGATTCCGGGTCAAGCTTGAAGTTCATGAGAAGCGCTTCATCATGTCTTGCTAGAAGGAATTATGAAGCTGTGGACAGACTACCTACCAAATCAATTTTTCTGTGTCAACCTTGACACCTTCTTGATTAGCAACAGAGGGAACTGCTAGTGGACGTACATCTAACAAAGCCGGTGAAGCCATTCCAGAGAGCGCCTCGGACAGCCAATCCCTGAGGCTTTTTTGTTTCTAGAATTTTTTTGGCGATTAGGCCCTGTTTGTTTCTCAGTGATTATTGGGGTTTGGTGCGGATAAACCCGACCCAGTCCCGAAACCCCCAAATCCAAAAAACAATAACTGTTTGTTTCTCGTGGTTTTGGGCCGGTAATTTCCCGGCCTTTTCCCACCTTCTTCAAACCCGGCCCAAACCCCACCATCCCCAAAACGCGAGCCGGGACACCAAATCCATGTATCTAAACCAATTAACCATTTTCTTGACGCCGGGTTGATCCTAGGGTTGCTAGTTAAGTGGGAAAATACGAATTAGTGGTCTTGGTCTTAGGTCGAGTTAGTTTTTCTCCAATCCCCGAGCGAGAGAGACGGCGGCGGCGCACGCAGCGACGGCGGCGCCATGCGGAGCGAGGGACGGGCGGCGGTGAGCAAGGGAGAGGGACGGGCGGCAGTAGATAAACTCTCCTCTCCTCCGCCGTTCTTGGATCGTCGACGCGTCTTCGCCGTTCTTGGCTACTCCGGTATGCTCTCCTCTCCTCTCTCTGGATCGAACTCTGGATTGAAGTAATATAGGAGCATTGCGAGGGTGCAATCTGAAAGGAACTGTCAAGCTTCATGCGCTGACCACTATTCCAAAAGACCGATCTGATGGAAAGGGCTAGACAATTCACTTATACACTTCAACACCCCCTCTCACGTGTGACTCGGGGAGGGAGAGGCCAACACGTGCAACCGGAAGAGAGCGACGACGCGCGAGTCTCAGAGGTATGGCTCAAGAGGCTTATACGTGGACAAAGAGGGGGCAGCAACAAGTTTAGAACAAATTGTGCAAACCAGGACTCGAACTCGAGACCTTGGCTCTGATACCATGTCAAGCTTCATGCGCTGACCACTATTCCAAAAGACCGATCTGATGAAAAGGGCCAGCCAATTCACTTATACACTTCAACAGGAACAACCTTGGGGAGCTGGGTTTCGGGTACAAGTACAGGATGGAGGAGATACTAGATGAATGCGTTGGCTCTCGGCTGTGCGGTGAGGCTGGGCTGCCTGGATTCATCCAAACTCAGCGTGTAGGGCAAGTGATGAGCTCCACTGCTCTGCTCAGTTGCTCTGTTATTTACTGTCTGCATAGCGTAAGATTAACAGCTGTATCGAAATTTCTGTTGTGAATTTCCAGTGCTAGTTGTTCAATCCGGCAATCTATTTGCGTGGAAAGAATTGCAGACGTTTGTTGAGTTCCAGTTTGTGTGGATAGAAGCTGTTGTCCTTAATGATCTGAACAAATTAAACAACAACGATGGTACTACTACAACTCGTTGATGAGCTAAGGGCTGCCCTGTCGTATAATTCTTTTTTTATTGCCAAGCAAAATCATGTGCCAGGTCCTTAATGATGATTTGCATGCTTACATGCTATTCGTAATGCTCAGGATTTGTGCTCTTGAAGATTGAAAGAAAGAAAAGAAGCAATTTTAGGAAGAGTCTTATCTGGTTGTAATAGAAAATATGTTGAAAATTAATGTTGACTACCGTTGCAAATTAATTCTGGTTGTAACAGAAGTTATTTTTTGAATGCTGGAACTGTTGGATGTTGTTTTTTGAGACTGTCGTGTTCATGTCTAGCAGTAAAAATTGAATCGTTTATAATGCATGTTGATTTCTGAGACCGTCATATTTGTGCACCAATCCCTGTCTACCGTTTGTTATGTGGGGATTGGGGATTTTTGTGGGGATTGGGTGTGAGAAGGGGTTTTTCCCAATCCCTAAGGGATAAACCCCACCAACCCCCAAAAAAACTGAGAAACATAGACTTAAACACCTAGCTAGCACACATTTTAGAACCATTGGATAGCTGGGGCGCCGCCAATCTTGACAAATCGTGTAAAAAAATGGGGATGAACTCGATCGAGCTCGGGAGAGGAAACAGAGGACACAAATGGAGATGACTCGGGCAAGAAAAATGGAGATGACTCGGGCAGAAAGATGATATGTAGGGAAAGACTTTAGTCCCGGTTGGTGTCTACAACCGAAACTAAAGGTCTATCTTTAGTCCCGGTTGGTATTTCCAACTTGGACTAAAGGTCCCGTTTGACAGTTTAAGACATCCATGTGCAATTGGTCCACCGTGCCGGCAACACTGTGCATGCCACCAACATGGGTTCTATTGAACACCAATCCTCCTTCGAGCTCACCTATATATATGGTGCGAGTCACGATTCAGTCCCCAGCTCTAATTTTTCTGAATGACTAACAAATCACCATATTTCAATCCAGTAAGCTACCCGATATCGTTCAAGATCAAAGAGGGAAAATAGAGGAGCCAAATATATATATACCTAGTAATAGTGCCACTGCCACAACACGTATTCTACTATATAAAGGGCGGACGAATCCGGCCCTTTTCGTGCGTCCACGTCGCTGACAAACAACAGCCGTTGGATGCGACGGACGGACGTCCCAGATCGTGCCACGTCGTGCAGAGAGGCCGTTTACTGTTCATTTCCTATTTTTAGCCAATCAGCTGACGCCGCGTGGCCCGGTCACCTTCCGGTAGCCCTCGGTTCCGCCGGTCACCGCGCCTTTTTGCACAAAAAACCTCCGACGATCCATCCACAACCCGCAGTCCACGATTTTACGCTACGAAGGACCTATGCGTGAATATGGAAAAAGTAACATGCTTTTTTGCAAAATCGCCACCGCATAATCCCCTTCTCCTTCCTCTCTTGCCCCAACTGCTCCTCCCGCCGCCCAGATGCAAACGACGGCGCCGACGCCACCGTCGCGTGCCCCAACTGCGGCGACGCCTTCTCCTCCGAGTACGTCGTCTCGGAGCACCTCGACGGCTGCCTGGCCGCGGCTGACCGTGCCCTCCATGATCCGAGTCTAGGGTTTCCGCCTCCGGTTGATCCCCTTCTCCGGCGACCGTGCGGTGGTGCAAGGTCTCGGGAAAGGCGTCCCTGTGCTGCGCTGCGACGGCCGCCTGGGCACTGCCCCACCACGCCGCCGTGGTTGCACACAGGCGCAGGTGTGACTCCTCTTTTTCTCCCTGTGCTCCTCTCTCTCCCCCTTGGCCTCTGGCCGTGCTCTGAAGTGAAGTGATTCCTACGATTGATTAGCTATTATTGCTTTGGTTAGGGTTAGCACAGGCTTTTATGCCCTGTGGTGCTTACATGAGTGAGGATTGCTCACTTATTGGTCCTGTTAGTTCCATTGGATTAATTCCAATGATGTGGTTCTGTTGCCTTGATGAATATGTGTACCTTTGCCAGCTTTTTCTTCTGGACGTACACTTACAGCATGTTTAATAGAAAACAAAAATATATAGAACTCTTCACCATAGTTGCTTTAGGGAACATAAACATTAAATAGTATATTATATTTCTAAGTGGTAAAACATATAAGTCATGCACTTCGTTTTAAAGAACATGGATAGCATTCTTTGTGAATTACCCAATGCCCCTGGTTCTGGAGGAAACAAAGAGATCGTTTGGAAAATATATGCAGGAAAATGAACGATACCTTTGCCAGCTTTTTCTTCTAGACGTACACTTACAGCATGTTTAATAGAAAACAAAAATATATAGAACTCTTCACCATAGTTGCTTTAGGGAACATAAACATTAAATAGTATATTTATATTTTTAAGTGGTAAAACATATAGCACAATTTGGAGAAAAACTGGATAAAACATGCTAAATTAAAGGAAAATTTAGAGGAACAAACATGACATCTCTAACCAGGAACCTTTCAATAATTTCAAACTGGAGTATTCCAACTTTGGGAGTTGTTATATACTCACATCCTACCTTCACGCTGATAATGAGAAGAACCAGAGGGCAGTCCAGCATAACTGGATGTGGATGGAAAGGAGTAACCGAATTCAGAAGATTGATCCACTGACATAGGAGCCCAAGCAGGCAAACCGACATCAGAAACCATACCAATGTAACACGTACAGAGAAAATCCTATGTATACCCCATGAAGAAAGCAAGCAGTAAACTTAGACAGCTCGTGAATCTCATTACCAATTTTTATTAATAGAGTACACACCCTCGAGCCTGAAAGGAACTACGAAGGTAACAAATAAAAACACATGTACCATTCTGAATTTAAAAAGCATGAAAATGAAAGCAAACCATCCCTCAATATAAGAAGCAAGGTAAGAAGACTCACGCGCCTATCATGAGTGAACAGAAAAATGAATTATTAGAATAATTCAAAAAAAGAAAAACCATCGAGCATGGACGAAACTACGTAGGTAGCGAAAATAAACATATGTAGCTATTCCTGAATTAAGAAGACATGAAACACACATCAAACAATTCCTAACTATCAAATATAAAAAGCAATACAGTTAGGGAGCATAAACTTTGTATAGTATTTACATTTATAAGTTGAAGAAAAAGTGAAGAAAGAAGCCAGGAGCCGAGGAGAAGGTGGTTAGCAACTGATCAAGAACTGCACAACCACAACTGATCCACGACTTCCACAACAACCCCACTACCACAGCACAACTGCTATGGTTGATCTCAACCCCTCAAGCAAGTCATGCAAGCATGGTAGATGTGTGGTAGGATTTCCTCAGCTTTGCACAGGAGTGCTGTGCACAGCTCTTCATTGGAAATTATTAAATCACCTTAATTCAATAAGTATCTGCTCTTATATTGGATTGCCTCAGCCTTTTGCATCCTTGGCTAGATAAAACAGTACGATAAACATCGATCCAATATCAACATCACCTCAGCCTAAGCATCATAGGTAGGAGGCAACCACCAATCAATATCAATGCATAGATATCTGTTCTTAATAAGTTAGAGCCTCAGCCTATGCATCATAGGCAAGGGGCAACAAATAACTCTTATGCCAGCACCAAAAAATATATCTTAAGCAAGAACAGCCTCAGCTTCTGCATGGAATTTATAATGTGAGAGCTATGCTATGATATAATGTGCAACTTACAGAGTTTATTCATATCTGCACCTATTTTGGAAACAGATCAAATTCCCATGTTTACTTATAAACACGTGATTCTCCTTTAAATGATTGACAAAAAGCTTTATGCATGATTTTCCTTCCATAATCCATATGGTACTTGACTACTGGCTTCATTTTTTAATCTTGCACCGAGATGGTCGTGACAAAGCCTCCACACCGTGTGATTTGATTGATCTTCATGAACTCCATGATCTGCCGTTGGACGAGGATGCACGCAGGAGGCGAATTCGGTTAGGAAAGCGACCGGTGCATGCTGCTTCTTCTGTTTCCGCTGATTCTGGTACGTTTGCTTCTGATATGCTGTATGTTTGTCTCCTCTACAACCTCAAACGACCATTTCTTCAAATTTAATCCCTAAAAAAACTAAAAAAATCAAATCCACGGGCGCGGCGAAGCCCGCGCTTAATCCCCTAGTATGATATATATAGATGGTTGTATGATAACAATGTCGATAGGAATGGAAGGTGTCGAGAATCCAGATCCACTTGATCTCGTGCTCATGCGCGCACTGAACATGTTTCTCGATAGTTGATGAGCGATTCTTCTATACTTGGAAACCCAGCTCAGCCGTTCATTGTAGACGCATCCAACATATAAAAATAAATGGTACATGTTGGTATTTCCTAACCAGTCACGAGCGGCCATGGGAATTGCCAAGCAACGAGCACAAGAATGCAAAATAAAAAAAGAACCGAGGACAGTATTAACGCGCATTAACCACGTCTCCACCACTCCCATCCTACTGAAGACGAGCAAACCGTAACTAAGACTAGTCACAATGGTGAGTAATATAGAGTAGTAACATGGTGATGTTACTAGTCTATGTTACCACCTTCACAGTGGGGAGTAGCATCATTGTGGTGTCATATAAGATCTTATTTATTGCACTATAGACTCATTTTGTCTTGATAAGTGTGATATTACGGTAACTAGCTAAGTTATTCCAAACACCTCTCTCCACATTAACTACATGCCACGTAAGCAAAATGGTCTTGAGATGTGTGATGTTACTAGCTAAGTTACTCCCATTGTGACTAGTCTAAGGGCACCTCCAACGGGCCTCCCAAACGGATGGACTATGTCTGTTTCTGTCCGAATAGACAGGGGCATGCTCCAACGGCCCAGTGCAAACGGATCGGCGAGGACGGACACGTCTGTTTTGCCCCAAACCTGGTCCAAGTTTGGTCCAAGTTTGGCGAGGGACAACCTCCTCGTCCGCCCTTTGTCCTCCCTGCCGCCCCGGGCTCAATTGCCAGCCACAAAAGCTCCACCGTCCCCAACCCTTCTGTTCCCCAAACCCTCCCGCGACCGCCGCCGCCACCGATGGAGGACGGCCGCCACCGCCATGCTGAAGCCGAAGAAGAAGCGGCTCCCGGAGTCAGACAAGAGGGCAGCCGGAGGGAGAGAACGAGGCAGAAGGCGGCCGAGGCGAAGGCCGCCAAGGAAGCGACAGCCGAGAAGGAGCGGCTCGCCGCCTTCCAGGCCCGAGCCAGCACGGACATCATCGCCACCCAGGCCGCCGCCCGAGTTGTCTTTCTCCTCAAGGGGGAGGTCTTCGACGCTGCGCTTGTGAGCGGCCTTGGCCTCGATGTGGTGACCTCGGCGGCGAGCTCGGTCTCGTCCGCCAAAGGGAAGCCGCCACGGTCCTCCTCGCCCTCCATCTCGACCCCATCGCCGGCCGCCATCATGCCCGTGGGCGCACCGTCGCGTCTTGGGTCCCGAGAGGCGCCACCGGAGATTTCTTCGGTCTTGGCGGTGCCACCCATCGACCTAAACGTGACTCCGAGTGCCGGCGACGTCCCTGTGCGTGGTATGGCCAGGGCACGGTCTACGTTGGCCACGTTGAGCATGCCCCAACCCCGTACACTAGATTTAGGAGATCCCGCCCACGACGCCAGCCAATCCGGCCTACTTCGACACTGATAGTCTCATGGAGGACTTGATCTTTGGTGGAGGCGCCTACAACAACGAAGACCCCGAGACTCAAGAAGTGGCCGAGACTCATATAGAAAGATCATCCATACTACAATCAGGCTAATGACAGTCACTCTAATCTACAGTCTTAGTCTGTACTCTTGTACATGGGGAAAAAAGTTTTATGTCGCATAAATAATTCCGTAATCAATCATGATCAAATATTGTTTTAGTTTGCTAAGCTATATCCCATTCCTTAGATATGTTCGTTGGTCGTTCTGCAATCTGCTACGGCCCCTATATGTGTTTCCCCGTACCTAACCCATCTTATGTGTAATCGGGTCTACATATTTCCATTGTGTCTCATGTGTGATACCACCAGTTCCAGATATTCACTTATTGAGTTTGGATCTAATCATCCGCCAAACTAACCATATGTTCTACCACCTTAAGCGCATGTATTCATATATAATTAACTAGGGAGAATGATAACTTGTGAACAGTCACTGAATCTATATATGGACCAACTTGGTCGATCTCTACGGCCTACTTGCTGGCTTACTATTGCGGGGCCATTTAGTGCGCACTAGACACATTACACGTACTGACACAGTAGAAAATTTTAAATGTTATGAATTTTCATAAAACATATTCACAATATTGACACATCACTTACTATCTCAACTCCAAATTCGGATCACAACCAAAAGAATAAAAAACATTAACTGCAACTTAGCAATGCTGACTTAAATTTTGTCTATTTATAGAATATTTTGTCTTCTTATTGTTTCTACTTTGATTTTGAATTTGAAACTTGAACACATCCGTTGACTTTGATTGAGAAACTTTAACACATGCTACTCGTGGATTGTGTCTACTTAGTCATTTCCTCCAGATTTTTTGACCATGCTAAGATGAATTTTTTTTTGCTAGTGTAGTGCATCACTACGCTGTCCCTACTGCACCCCATATGCCTCGAGATTTGCTAAACCATAAAGAACCAATTAGCTTACGGCTCAAACCACTCAACCAAATCAATGCACTGTTGTGGCGTTTTTCTTTGATTGGAAAAGATTTTGTCCCGTGTTGTTCTAGTGACGATCACCCATCCCACCACTTGTTCTGTATTGGTCCTTGTATATCGTATAGATATGTATACATAATTCAGCTGCTTTTAGACATAACTAGCAAGGTGGCCCTCGCAAATGCGAGGGCATCATCTTCAACGTAATGAATATGTTCATATAATAAATTTTTATTTTCATGCAAAACACCAAAATCTAAATAGGAACATCCTATGTCTGTTGTAAAATTATGGTAGACAAAATCACACATACCTGTAATCTTTGAATTTATATAGATTCGGTGTTACTTCAAAAAAAAATACCATATCACATATTTTATAAGATCGTTTACATTGAATCGGACGTGGTGCTATTTTAATATATACTTTTACTGTCTTCATGCCATTCTCCATTCTTCATTGTACTCTCTCAGTGATACATATTTTGTTGTCATGTAACGATGACTACATGGACTTACATGGCTCATAGTTTCATTTAACGTACTAAAGTTAAAAAAAAACCATGATGGTACATAGTTTCAACATTTTAATCAGTCAAAATTTACTTTAGGTCATCTAAAAAATAATGTTTCTATTGCACCACAAAACTCTAATAATCATGCTATTATCGCTATTTGCCACATCCTCATAATACCCAATACTTTTGGTCAATTATTTGTTTTGCATGATTTAAATCTCTCCCTGCCAAACCCACTATTTAACCCAATAATTATACTATATCGCTCACTTGCATATGTCGTGTCATGAAATATCACTACATTGTTACGGAAAACATTGTTTTGGCATCTTCATCAGTTATAATTTTTTCTACAACTTCGCAAATTTCAGTGATTTCTAAAATCAAATTATAAGAATAAGAAATTAATAAATTTCTCGCAAAATAAAAACCCAAATGCTGACATAAAAGTGCATTTAATCACACCATAGAAAACCCACATGAGGTTGAACTAAACTCATGAATACTTTTGGTTGTGAAGATATTGAATTATAGTATTATACTTTATACACTTTAGAAAGATCCGTGAGTCGGTATAATTACCATGGTCTATTGATCGTGATTTTCTATTACAACTATAAACTATGAAAATCCGTTGACTTGTGATTTTTTCCGAGACAATTATGATGATATGTTGGTTTTCGTCTTGTTTATTAATAATTATAAACATTTGTTGAATATGACCTAATAAATAGAGGGTCTGCGTATCGAATGTTTTGTTTTTCTGGAAACTTCTCACATGTCTATATTTCTCTACCGTGCTTATCTAACATATTTTATTTTATTTTAAATTTGATTTTTTTATAAGAATAGTTAAAATTATGATGAGCCGTTATAAAGTAGATATGTCTTTGAGTTTTGATTTTTTTCCTTTGCTCAAACCTCGCGCTTTACGCCATATGTGTATGATTAAAGACGGTTGCATTTTTGATTATGAGTCGATGTTTCTATCGGCATGGAGCTTATTCAATCGTGTACTCCCTCCGTTCTAAAAAGGATGACTTCCATTTGTATGCATGTGAACGTATCTATACATGTAACATGTCTAGATACGTCCGTATGTAGATAAATGAAATTCATCCTTTTTGTAACGGAGGGAGTAGTTCCTCGACTCAAGTCGTCAACGACGATGTAGGTAGTCAATTTTTTTTACAGCCGCAGGAATGAGACTTTTTTTTACAGCCGCAGGAATGAGAAGAATCACGTCTTGACATGATACAGCTAGGGTGTGCAGTTTGTTTTCTTCAAAATAACCGCCACACAGATTGTTTTGCACATGCCATTTAAATACGTGCAAGCTAGAAGCTAGGTTGTGCAGCTTTTTTCCTTACACGAGCAGGAAGGAGAGGAGTCCGGCCTTGCCACGATACAAATAGGTGCGCAGTTTTTTTCTTCAACTAACCGATCGGATTGCTTTGCAATCCATTTAAATACCGTGATAGCATGATAGACACTTTTTTATTCAATCTGACCGTTTTCCACATGCATTAAATACGTGACAGTCCGTGTTGGACAATGACAATTAAAAGGTTACGTTGCCATTGATATTTTATTAAATCTTAACCGTATATTTTAGATCCAACTATCAAAATTAATTTAAATGATGTGGCTTAACGTGATGTCTCTATTAAACATCCTTATATTGCTTATATTGCTTTTATTGCTTTTAGTATATACTCCCTCCGTATCAAAATATAAGTCGCACTAGTCACTTACCACACACAAGTATGCATATGCATACTTGTGTGTGGTAAGTGACTAGTGCGACTTATATTTTGATACGGAGAGAGTAATAGATACACACTACTTTGTTTCCGAGTTGCGAACCTATTACCAGCCACGTGATTCCATCTGCTGGCCCCAAGAGCCAAAAGTTCACGTCCTCCAAGAGCATTGCTATTTTGGATTGCTAAAAACTGGGTATAACAGCTGGAGAGAGAAGTACAACAATCCAATCTCATGTTTCCTCCAAGAGCTTTCATATAAAATTTTGCAATCAGCTAAATGACATGTGGGGATTGGGGATAGCACGGGTAACATGAATCTTGGGCAGTGCGGAGCTTGGGCCGAAAATCTAGGGGGCGATGGGCTGCGGGGGGGGGGGGGGGGGGGGGGGGGGGCAAATACTTATAGATATAAAACTGAATCTATATGGGCTCTACATGGGCTGGGGGGCGACCGCCCCATTCGCCCCCACTAAGCTCCGCCACTGATCTTGGGGGCGCGGTCCACATGTTAATGGGACAAAAGGATGTATCTCTACTACTATTAAACAAGCGAATATTTTCTTTGCTAAGCACACCCGAACAGACGTACACAGAACAATCAAAACCAATTACCACCTCACGATGAGGCCCACTCATTCAGATCTAACCATCAACATAAAAACTAGCCTTACCAAAATGTACCGTTTGCAATTTGTACGAGCAGACGAAAACTCTGCCGAACGAAGTTCGCCCCCCGTCCGCGTGAGCACCGTTCAATTATACAGGAAAAAAACGGCACAATCAACAGGACGCAACACGTCCGCGCTCTGCATGTCAAACCTTCCTCGCGTAGATGACGCAAAATCTGTTTAATGCCCCGTAATTATTATCTATGAAAATCACCCTAGATCGCTGCATCTTTCTTCTGCCACAGACCACAGTGCAATTCCTCCCGAAGAAACCGCCGCCTCCGCAATCCGTCACGCACGGGCCAGATCTCGCTTCTGTTTTGTGGTGTGTGAGAGACGCTGAAGTTCTTCCGTCGTTGGGGACGCGCTGCCGCCGCCCATCCGGGACGTTAACGGCGTCGCCGCCTCCGTCATTCCTCCATGCGTCTGCAGACGCTCGCTGCCGGTCTTCCTCCGCCTGGTCGGGGCGATGCAAACGCTGCCGCCCTTTCTCCGCGCCACCTTAGACGCGAAGGCCTCACTGGTATTGACGACCTGAAAAGCACTGTGCCTCGCGGTTATGTCGCTTGCAAGCTTCTTCCATGCTACAGGCGAGGAACATCAATTTTTTTGCCTTTTTTTATACTGCAAGTTTGATTTGTTCGGTGAGATCAAAGACCAACCTCTCCATTGCCACCCGATCCGATTACATGTTCGACTATTTGTGGTGTCCATGCAATGCGAGCAGAGTGGGAGAGACCTGGGCGTGATGGTGACCACTGCCAGTTCGCTCACGAAATGGCCGAGCTCAGCCCCATCATACGCCACCCACGCTACAAGAACCAGGTCTTCCACATTGTCGGTAGGTGGCACTGCATCTATCGGGGCGTCATTGCTCTTGCTCCGTCCTAGGTGCGTTAGAAGGATGGGTGCGTTAGAAGGATGGTAGGCGTTCACTTAGTTTTTCAGATTTAGCAGATATATAACTTAGTTAATTCGTAAGGGTAATCATCAATCAGCGAGATGATTAGTAACTTGTGATCGATCTTAATTAGTTGAGATTCTAAGCATGCTTCTGAACACATATATCTGCATGTAGATTGTAGGTACCTGAAATTTGTAGGAGAGAATAGACTGATCAATTGATCAGAGGACACGTAGAATCCTTCCTGCAATGGATACATCGAGTAAGAAACGAGAACATATGATGCATTGCTTCTCGACAATATTGCTGATAAACATGCAATAGATACTGAACCTGATTATCTGAAAATTGTCACCGCTGCACTTTCCTATCAGCACTTGTTACATAGACAACCAATTTTCATTTTATTAAGCATTTCCACTTCTCAGTTTTTTGTAGTAGTTTAATTTAATGTGCAATCTGTATCTCTAGGAGTAGTCCACTACTTATAAAAGAGCAAACTTGGAAGGAAAATTGGATAGGAGATATTTTGTCTTTCACGTGTTGTATATTGTGTTATTAATTTTGGAAAACTAACTTGGATTACTATTTTATAGGTTTGCATGACAAATTATAAAACAAAATATAACCTTACCTGATTTATTCAGTGGTCATTGTGACATTTTATATGTATGAAGCGTTGTGTCATTTTTCCGATACCCACGGTGAATATTCTCAACCCTGCTCATTTGCACACACACATGAACTTTATATGATAGTGTTGTATACTGCATGTGTAGGATGGTTTTGAGTTGAGTAAACGATTTTTGATACATATTCTATAGTATCAAGACAATGAAGCGAAGCGAAATTCATTTCTTGGAACCAGAAATTATTGATCCATAAAGAGATAGACCTTCCTGAATATTAAATAGTGGACTAGGTTACTTATAATTTGTTTTTAACTATCGCTTTGAACTGGTGTTGAATTGTAATAATACAGATAATAATTACTCCCTTCGTTTCTTGATGTAAGGTGCCTAAGGTTTTGAGAAAAAATCTAAAATATAGAGTGTACTTCGTTCCACCACTAATATAATTTTTTTAAAATAGATTTGATTATGTTTCCTTGTCTCATACAATCATCTATTTTTCCCACGTCAATTAGCCAGAGGCAATTCCGTCCAAAACTGGCATAATTTTTTTCGTATACGAGCATTCTTTAATTTTCGTGCCAAAACTTATATACCCTTCATATATAGGAAGTGATAGACTATTATTTTGTGCTTTGTGGATTTTAAATGATGGGATTTTATGTTGTTCGCACATCGTTACATGGTTTAATCATGAAATTTATTGCTGTGGTAACAAAAAAGATCAATAAACTATAAATGAGATTTATATTTAGATTCGTGCGTTGCACGTGCAAAGCTACTAGTGGGACAAAAGGATGTAGGGGACAACTTTTAGCAATTGCTATATTTTAGATTTGGAATGGCTTATTTACTAATTAAGAGCTAAACTTTAGCTAGCTTCCTAAATTGCTAAAAATTTGTATTATTACAAACAAGGGACAAATTGCCAATGCCCTTGGAAATGATCTTAGTCAGAATGAATCGGTGGTTTCACACGTTGCCTACAATTTCAAGTCATCCATGATGCAAGTGCAGTCACCGAAAGACATTAAACTTGTTATATGTGTGCATGGCCGTAGAGCTAGCTTACTACTAGTCACATTACTCCGGCGCCCACGAATGGCTGGTGGAGGATGTATATGATGAGTAGACCATGGAAATCGAGATGCCGACATCTCCCATGGTTCCAACAGCCAGCGGAGATTCGAGTCACACCCTCATGAAGCCACGCAGGCTGATATGGGCGCGCACGACTGGATTCCATCCTATCCAGATAACCAGGGGTTAACGCCAATCCGTGAAGCTCTCTGGCAGAAGATCCGGAACACGTCGATGACCGGATCGAAGAGGATCAAACATGCAGAAAGTAGCCTTGATGCTAGAAGAGCACTAGGACCGTCGCCTTTATTCGCAAGACTCGCAGGCCCCCACGCCGCAAGTCATCTCCCTACAGGAACAGTTGTCGAGGAGGGGCAACGCAGATCAAGGCTGAGCGATCCATATCGCGAACCATGGAGGCCGAAGCAACCACATCGTCAGTGTGCCACCTCCTCCTCGACACGTCCCCGCCGGAGAGCCTCAGGCACCGGCCAAAACGGCCGCGCCGCCCTATGCCCTCAGCCCGTGCACCATCTTCCCCCCGTGATCCGCCGCCGAGGAGCACCGGGCGCCACCACCGCCGCCGGCGTCGGCAGCAGCAGCGGCCGGAGCACCAGAGACGAAGGGGCCTTCTATGGTTTGGGGCGGCGGGAGGGCCTCCAGAGCCGCTCGGGAGGAGAGCGACTCAGGAGGCGAGCCTCAAAAAGGAAAAACACGTACATATTTCATATTTTGTAATCTTTATGTCTGTATGTATGCCCAATCAACCCTGAATCTCGATAAAAGGAAAAACATCTACATATTTCATATTTTGTAACTGTGAATAGGTCCTTGAGCTTCTTTTACAAAATCAGTCCGTACAATAGTCGTCTGAAATCTCATGATTCAGCAATTGGTCCTGGTTAGCTAGGTACCTTTATATCAATGGTTAGATGCTGACGTTGTCCTTTATTTGTAACTACAGTAGCACATCCAGTGCACTTGTCTGTGAATAATAGGATGAACTCACTCACGGGTATATATACATACACATCTTAGTGTTTTAGCCTTGGTAATTTATATCTCTAGTGACCGAGAAACCAAGTCCTGAAATCGATCCACGTCATGATAGATAGAGTTCGTTGACATTGAAATTATATTTGCCTATCTATATGTCGATGTCTGAGTCGGAACGGGAGACACCAGGAATTAGGTTGGCTCTTTTATTAATGGAGTGGCATCGAAGGAGGTAAATGGGGTGCCCCCTAGCGATTAGCGAACGTCGGCCGTCGGATCCAGCAGTTACGGCGTCATCTCCACCGTCCGTTCTCTGGCTGACTTTTTTTACTGCCCGCATGTTTCGCTGACGGTGGGTCCAAGGCAGCGCCGGTCCCGCTCCACAGAGGAAGAGCGCGTCGAGTCTTGGGTGTCTGTTCGGACCGTGCGGTCCCGCGTCGACGGAGACGTGCTCTTTCGCGGGGGCAGAATCGGGTTCTCGCGTCTCAAGTGGACCGACGGTGTCGCCGTCCTCTTCGCTGTCGAGATCTCCATGGCCGTCGGGTACAGCTGAAACAGTCATGGCGCCCTTATCCCCGGCCTCGCTCCGGAAGAGCAGTTCGCACGCCTCGCTTTTCTCTTTCGTCTCTCGCTCGCCTCCTCGCTTTCTCCTCCTCCCACCTACTGTTCGCCCCAAACCATAGAAGGCCCCTTCGTCTCTGGTGCTCCGGCCGCTGCTGCTGCCGACGCCGGCGGCGGTGGTGGCGCCCGGTGCTCCTCGGCGGCGGATCACGGGGGGAAGATGGTGCACGGGCTGAGGGCATAGGGCGGCGCGGCCGTTTTGGCCGGTGCCTGAGGCTCTCCGGCGGGGACGTGTCGAGGAGGAGGTGGCACACTGACGATGTGGTTGCTTCGGCCTCCATGGTTCGCGATATGGATCGCTCAGCCTTGATCTGCGTTGCCCCTCCTCGACAACTGTTCCTGTAGGGAGATGACTTGCGGCGTGGGGGCCTGCGAGTCTTGCGAATAAAGGCGACGGTCCTAGTGCTCTTCTAGCATCAAGGCTACTTTCTGCATGTTTGATCCTCTTCGATCCGGTCATCGACGTGTTCCGGATCTTCTGCCAGAGAGCTTCACGGATTGGCGTTAACCCCTGGTTATCTGGATAGGATGGAATCCAGTCGTGCGCGCCCATATCAGCCTGCGTGGCTTCATGAGGGTGTGACTCGAATCTCCGCTGGCTGTTGGAACCATGGGAGATGTCGGCATCTCGATTTCCATGGTCTACTCATCATATACATCCTCCACCAGCCATTCGTGGGCGCCGGAGTAATGTGACTAGTAGTAAGCTAGCTCTACGGCCATGCACACATATAACAAGTTTAATGTCTTTCGGTGACTGCACTTGCATCATGGATGACTTGAAATTGTAGGCAACGTGTGAAACCACCGATTCATTCTGACTAAGATCATTTCCAAGGGCATTGGCAATTTGTCCCTTGTTTGTAATAATACAAATTTTTAGCAATTTAGGAAGCTAGCTAAAGTTTAGCTCTTAATTAGTAAATAAGCCATTCCAAATCTAAAATATAGCAATTGCTAAAAGTTGTCCCCTACATCCTTTTGTCCCACTAGTAGCTTTGCACGTGCAACGCACGAATCTAAATATAAATCTCATTTATAGTTTATTGATCTTTTTTGTTACCACAGCAATAAATTTCATGATTAAACCGTGTAACGATGTGCGAACAACATAAAATCCCATCATTTAAAATCCACAAAGCACAAAATAATAGTCTATCACTTCCTATATATGAAGGGTATATAAGTTTTGGCACGAAAATTAAAGAATGCTCGTATACGAAAAAAATTATGCCAGTTTTGGACGGAATTGCCTCTGGCTAATTGACGTGGGAAAAATAGATGATTGTATGAGACAAGGAAACATAATCAAATCTATTTTAAAAAAATTATATTAGTGGTGGAACGAAGTACACTCTATATTTTAGATTTTTTCTCAAAACCTTAGGCACCTTACATCAAGAAACGAAGGGAGTAATTATTATCTGTATTATTACAATTCAACACCAGTTCAAAGCGATAGTTAAAAACAAATTATAAGTAACCTAGTCCACTATTTAATATTCAGGAAGGTCTATCTCTTTATGGGATCAATAATTTCTGGTTCCAAGAAATGAATTTCGCTTCGCTTCATTGTCTTGATACTATAGAATATGTATCAAAAATCGTTTACTCAACTCAAAACCATCCTACACATGCAGTATACAACACTATCATATAAAGTTCATGTGTGTGTGCAAATGAGCAGGGTTGAGAATATTCACCGTGGGTATCGGAAAAATGACACAACGCTTCATACATATAAAATGTCACAATGACCACTGAATAAATCAGGTAAGGTTATATTTTGTTTTATAATTTGTCATGCAAACCTATAAAATAGTAATCCAAGTTAGTTTTCCAAAATTAATAACACAATATACAACACGTGAAAGACAAAATATCTCCTATCCAATTTTCCTTCCAAGTTTGCTCTTTTATAAGTAGTGGACTACTCCTAGAGATACAGATTGCACATTAAATTAAACTACTACAAAAAACTGAGAAGTGGAAATGCTTAATAAAATGAAAATTGGTTGTCTATGTAACAAGTGCTGATAGGAAAGTGCAGCGGTGACAATTTTCAGATAATCAGGTTCAGTATCTATTGCATGTTTATCAGCAATATTGTCGAGAAGCAATGCATCATATGTTCTCGTTTCTTACTCGATGTATCCATTGCAGGGAAGGATTCTACGTGTCCTCTGATCAATTGATCAGTCTATTCTCTCCTACAAATTTCAGGTACCTACAATCTACATGCAGATATATGTGTTCAGAAGCATGCTTAGAATCTCAACTAATTAAGATCGATCACAAGTTACTAATCATCTCGCTGATTGATGATTACCCTTACGAATTAACTAAGTTATATATCTGCTAAATCTGAAAAACTAAGTGAACGCCTACCATCCTTCTAACGCACCCATCCTTCTAACGCACCTAGGACGGAGCAAGAGCAATGACGCCCCGATAGATGCAGTGCCACCTACCGACAATGTGGAAGACCTGGTTCTTGTAGCGTGGGTGGCGTATGATGGGGCTGAGCTCGGCCATTTCGTGAGCGAACTGGCAGTGGTCACCATCACGCCCAGGTCTCTCCCACTCTGCTCGCATTGCATGGACACCACAAATAGTCGAACATGTAATCGGATCGGGTGGCAATGGAGAGGTTGGTCTTTGATCTCACCGAACAAATCAAACTTGCAGTATAAAAAAAGGCAAAAAAATTGATGTTCCTCGCCTGTAGCATGGAAGAAGCTTGCAAGCGACATAACCGCTCACGGGTATATATACATACACATCTTAGTGTTTTAGCCTTGGTAATTTATATCTCTAGTGACCGAGAAACCAAGTCCTGAAATCGATCCACGTCATGATAGATAGAGTTCGTTGACATTGAAATTATATTTGCCTATCTATATGTCGATGTCTGAGTCGGAACGGGAGACACCAGGAATTAGGTTGGCTCTTTTATTAATGGAGTGGCATCGAAGGAGGTAAATGGGGTGCCCCCTAGCGATTAGCGAACGTCGGCCGTCGGATCCAGCAGTTACGGCGTCATCTCCACCGTCCGTTCTCTGGCTGACTTTTTTTACTGCCCGCATGTTTCGCTGACGGTGGGTCCAAGGCAGCGCCGGTCCCGCTCCACAGAGGAAGAGCGCGTCGAGTCCTGGGTGTCTCTTCGGACCGTGCGGTCCCGCGTCGACGGAGACGTGCTCTTTCGCGGGGGCAGAATCGGGTTCTCGCGTCTCAAGTGGACCGACGGTGTCGCCGTCCTCCTCGCTGTCGAGATCTCCATGGCCGTCGGGTACAGCTGAAACAGTCATGGCGCCCTTATCCCCGGCCTCGCTCCGGAAGAGCAGTTCGCACGCCTCGCTTTTCTCTTTCGTCTCTCGCTCGCCTCCTCGCTTTCTCCTCCTCCCACCTACTGTTCGTCCGACGGTGCTTCAGATCCACCTTCAGATCCGCCGCCGTCCGGTGATCTCTGGTCGAATCTGACGCTATGCAAGCCTTGAGTGGTGGTTTCGGTTGAGGTGAGGCCCTGCTTCACTCGTGGGGGTTCCATCTCATTCTGTTTTCTTTGTTTTCTTCTTGGCCGTAGGTTTTGTCTTCTACTTTTGTTTGTTCTTTCGTCTTTGTTTTTATCTGTGATTTGGTCTTCTTCTTTCTCTTCTAGATTCTTTTTGTGGTTGCTTTTGGTTGTCTCATGTGCTTTGGTTTTTTTCGCTTTCGTTTCCGTCCTGGATTTCGATGTTCTTCTTGGTTCTGTAGGTTCTTCTGCTGTTCGATTTTGAAGCTCTCTTTGCGTTCTACCTTTTCTGAGCTTGAAGCTTTTTCTTTTCTCTGTTGGCTTTGTTTATTTGTTCTTCGTTCTTCGTTCTGTTATTCACCTTTCCATTTTGTTCGTTCTTGATTTTATGGTGCTCTGTTTGCTCTAGGGCTTTTCTAAATTCGATCTTTCTCTCCTTGCTTCTGTTGGCTTTCTTTCTGGTTTATCTTAACTCTTTCCGTGTCTGTTCTTTGATTTGATTTGCCTTTAGGTTCATATGGTTTAGTTAGGATCTTCCTGATCTCACTATTTTCACCTAACATGTTTGTTGTTGTTGTTGTTTTTTACAGGTCCTCGCACGTTCGGGATTTCTGTCTGAAGATTACTGTCTGAATATTGCTGCCGTCGCTTCATCTCTGATTTGTTTTCTTGTGGGTAAGTTCAAGATATGTGGGACAGGTGTTTGTTTCATTCATTAATGGCACTGATAGATTTGATACGAGGAATGTGTGTTTTACACATTAATACAAGTGTGCTTGAGGAATGTGTGCTTTTAGGTATTGATAGATGCAGGATTGAGCTATGTGTACTTTGGGTATGTATGAATGTGGGGCTGAGTTACATGTGTTTTAGGTACTATTAGATGTGGGATTGTTCTATGTGTGCTTTACCTACTAATAAAAAATAATTCTACTACCTTTATGCTGCTAATCCCATGCTGCTAATCAGTTGGTGGTTAGTTAGTTCAGTAGGTGCATTGGTTCTTAGATTCTAATTAATTGTTTGGCCACAAAATACTAATTAGTTCTACTGTCTTCTATGTTGCTAATCCCATGTTGTCGTTGAACTGTTTGTTTTAATTTTGCCAGTTTGGGATTAGTTAGACATTGCTATTTTCTCGGTTATGCTTTATCTTGCTTGACTCCTTCTGTCCTTGCAGGTAGTGAGATTAGTCTTTAGATACTCTGTGTGACCTAGGAATGTTTCGTTTGCTGGGGTTATGGTCATAGATATTCATGATTATTAGCTTTTCTGTATGTCTTTCTCTTTGTTTGGGAGTCATATTAGCGGCTGGTGTTTGTTTCATTCATTAATGTCACTGCCAGATTTGATGCGAAGAATGTGTCTTTTACACATTAATACAAGTGTGCCTGAAGAATGTGTGTTTTTAGCCATTAATAGATACAGGATTGAGCTATGTGTACTTTGGGTATTTATGAATGTGGGGCTGGGTTACATGCATTTTAGCTACTATTAGATGTGGGGTTGATCTATGTGTGCTTTACCTGCTAACAAAAATTAATTCTGCTGCCTTTATGCTGCTAATCCCATGCTGCTAATCAGTTGGTGGTTAGTTAGTTCAGTAGGTACATTGGTTCTTAGATTGTAGCTAATTGTTTGGACACCAATTATTAATTAGGCCTGTTGTCTTCTATGTTGCTAATCCCATGTTATTATTCAACTGTTTGTTTTAGTTTTGCCAATTTGGGATTAGGTAGAAATTGGTATTTTCTCGGTTATGCTTACCGGCTTCTGTTTGCTCCGTGTGAGTATATGTATGTATCTTTTAATGTGGGCTAAACAATCACCTTTTCTTTTCTATGTTCCAGGTGTTTTGGTCGATTGGTACCATCGGTCTTTCTGCCAGGTATATACCTGTCATCACTTTCTATTTCCTTATTGTTGTTTTCTGCTTACATATTATTTTTCACTTTACTTATGCCTTACTTGTATGTATATAATGTTGTTGATGTGTGAGAGTCTTACAGTGTTTCTTTCGTTTTTTGGGTGTGTTTTTCTGTTTATTTTTTTTTACCTTATGTACTACAGGATGTTTGGTGTCTGCTCTTCTTCTGTTGCTCTGCTGGAGATCGTTGCATCCCAATGTTGCTTACCATCCCATTCGTACATACGTGAGGTTGGTGGCGATGGTTCCGTCCTTGGAGGTGTGGAACTCGAAGTTCGCGTTTTAGAAGGAGCTAAGCCCGCTCGGCTATTTTTTTGGGCTTGTGCGTCTGTCGGTTCCCGTTGTCCTTATGAAGACTCTGCTTTCCAGGCCATTCGTTTTTTACAGTCTCTATATGGGTTTGTAGTTCATGACTTCAATTATGAGGGAATGTTAGCTTATAGGGAGGTCGCTCGGTCTGCTGTATATCTCGCAAGCTCACTAGCCCGTTATGTTAGTGCCGTGGGTTGCACTTCTGTTGCTGGTAGTGTAGATGAGACAGATGCAGTCCACTGGCAAATATTATGTAATCAGTTGCTCTCATCTGTGTGTAACATTTGAATTATTTTATTGGAGACCATGTCTTCTCCAGTTGATAGATGTAAAAGATATTTTTATTATTTTATATGTTCTTTCTAATAATTAATATAAGCTGTATGTTCCTTTTGTTATTCTGGACATTATGTGAAGTTGTTTGTTTACCATCTTCTTCCGTCTTGGTGTTCTGGTCCTTTTGTGACTTCTTTTGTTTCTAACTGTTGTTTTTTATTTGAACGACATGCCTTAAGGTGACTTACTGTGGAAGATATGTCAAATCTAATTGAGCCATCATGGCTTTTCAGTTCAAGTATATCTGTGCTAGAGTAACTGTGGTCTATGAGTAGTGCATGTCCTGTGGACACTTTGCCTCTCTTGCCTCTTAACATTCTTTAGTCCATTTGTTTATAATTTTATTTTCTGTCTTACTGGTCTTTCTGGAGAATGGTTGTTCTACGTTTGATGTTTATTGTTACGAGGACACGCTTTACAGTGCCTCATTGTGGGATAAACATGAGTAATTATGCCCATGTGTATCGTAATTGATGAAATGAACCTTAAAACCTCGAGGAAGCTCCTTCAAGCTTAGGCCAGCACGACTCTCCAGTTAAGGAGTCAGAGTAGGCATCTTGATAGTTGTTGCTGGATTTTGTTGTGTTCTAGCCTCTTTGATTCTCTCCTGGATTTTGGGTCATGTTTGTTTTTACTATATTTTCTTTGGCCGACATTTCTTGATCCAAGGTGTATTTGTCATTTCCTACTATTTATCCTTGGCTCCTTGTGATGTTTACGTCAGAATGCTGTGGGGTTTCGTTTGTTTCTGTTAGTGCTGCTCCTTATGGCGCCTCGGCGCCGTGTAGCTCAGCATGTAATCCCTCATTGGGTTCCCCTCCCTCCGGCTGGTTTGCCAGCTCATAAGAGAAAAAGTATGTTGTTTTCCAGAAAGTTTCTTTGCTATGCTTCACCATTTCGATTTACTGTCTCACTTTCACATTGTTCTTAAAATTAGGGGATGGTTGGCTTCCATTTCTAAGTGCCAACATCACTACGATAAATCGTGAAAGGCGAAGGCTTAGGCTTCATTTAAAACGATCTAATTATGCAGGTGTGGACTCAGGGGTTCTAATTTCTCTTTTGTTTCTTGGTTTTCGTTCCTTTTACGTTCGTCTTATTTGCTTTGCTATGCTCTCTCCGTAGAACATGTTATTCAAGGACCGTTGAGTGATGATTGGACCGGGTTTGAGGTTGCCTTTGCTGAAAGCTTGAAAGGTAGTTTGTTTGGTCCTTTTATGGTTAGACGTTCCTTTTTGCTGTATTGTTTTTTGCTTCTGCTGATGTAGGGTTTGTTTGTCTGTTCTGTGTGTTCAGTGTCTTACCCAGGACGTTCCTATCTTGGCCCCCCTGAGTTTCAGTGTCAGCTCTGTGGCGCGATCTTTTGGTATGCGGAGCGTGTCAAAGCTAATACTTCTGTTCCGCTGCGCGTGTCCTTTATACCCTTTGCTGTAAGGGTGGAAAAGTCTACATTCCACCCTTTAAAAAACCGCCTCCTTTCCTTGCTAAGTTGCTACGTTTTAATGGTAACCGCCGTGCCAAACGTTTTGTCTCTAATATTCGACAGTATAACTGTTTGTTTGCTTTCACTTCCATGGGCGCCACCATTGATCGGTCAATCAACAAATCACGTGGTCCAAACATTTTTAAAATCTGTGGTCAGGTCACTCATAGACTGGGTTCTCTTGTGCCAAAGAAAAAACTTTTGCCTTCATTTGACGGGGAAAGAGAAAGCCCCAAGTATATTGAACTTTACATACATGACACCAGTAATGAGGTTAACAACAGGATCAATGCTGTTAATCCAGACAATGATTCCAATGCGAGTTTAGATGAGACCATAGTAGCTGGTTTACTTGCCATGCTTAATGCCTGTAACCCTTTGGTACAGACATTACGAACAGCTAGCGAACGAATACAAGGCAATGAGAATGAACATGTCTGTATACGTTTGGTCAGTCCTTCTGATACTGATGGACCTCAATATAGCTTGCCAACAGTTAATCAATTGGCAGCTTTGGTTGTCGGTGATTTTACTCTTGAGGCATCCACCCGTGATATTATCATTGACAACAAAGTTGAAGGGTTGCAACAAATTCGATCTTTACATCCTGCTTTTATGTCCTTGCAATATCCTTTGCTGTTCCCTTTTGCTGAGAGAGGATTCCACCTGAATATTCCATACATTGGCGATGTACCTGCTAGAAGCGGTGCACGTAACACTTTGACAATGCAAGACTATTACTGCTTTGTGTGCCAATACCGACCGGACCAGTCCAATCCTTACTTGTGTTATGCCCTTTTGTCATCACAAGCTGTTGTTGATGCACGTGCTAGCATAGATGAGGCACGGTTGTGGTTCATCCTTAGAAACCAGGACAAGCTTAGAAGTGACCATTTTCAAGGCATTGCAGATGCTGTTGGTCAGGGCTTTGTTGATGGTGAAGCTGTTGGTAAAAGAACCATCTTGCCTTCTAGCCATATCGGAGGTCGACGTTACTTTCAGGAAAATTTCCAAGATGCTTTAGCTGTTTCCCGCGTTCATGGCTGTCCTGATATCTTTTCTACCTTCACCTGCAATCCCAAATGGCCTGAAATAACTGAAGCCCTTTTGCTTGAACCTGGCCAAAAGCCTTCTGATAGGGCCGATATTGTTGTTAGGGTGTATAACATGAAACTTGAGGAGTATCTTCATGACATTAAGTCTGGTTATGCCTATGGTCCTATAAAAGCCGGTACTATTTGTTTTACCTGCTTTTGTATTACTCTCTGTACCTTTGGCTGATCGTCAAATTTGTGGTGTGCTAACTGCCTTTTGTCTCTTGCAGTTCTATATACCGTTGAGTTCCAGAAGCGAGGACTTCCACACGCTCATATTATCAATTGGCTAGACAAGCCACAGGACGCCGAGGTGACTGCAGAGGTGATTGATTCCTACATTTCTGCTGAGATTCCAGATCCTATACAGGATCCACTTGGTTATGTTTTAGTTTCTGAGTTCATGATGCATGGTCCTTGTGGAGAACTTAATGATAAATGTGTTTGCATGCAAAAAGGTCTCTGTTCCAAACATTTTCCAAAAGCATTTCAAGATAAAACTGTTATTGATGAAAATGGTTTTGCGCTTTATAGACGTCCTGACAATGGCCGGCGTGTGTTTAAAAATGGTCACTGGCTTGATAACCGATGGGTAGTGCCGTATAACATGGCTATGCTAAAAAAATACCAGGCTCACATGAATGTTGAATGGTGTAACAAAACGCAGGTCATGAAATATTTATTTAAGTATGTCACCAAAGGCCCTGATTTTTCTAATGTGTATCTAGAGAGGGTTAAAGGAAATGGTATCCCTGAGGACAGTACTAAGCCTGTCAACATCGATGAGGTTCGAGAGTATCTAAGATGTAGGTTTATATGTGAGTATGACGCTTTATGGAGAATTTATGGCTATACTATACATGGGAAAACTCCATCTGTTGAAAGATTACCGGTGCACACACTTGATATGAATGTTATCATGTTCAGAGCTGATACAGACCTCACTAAGATTGTTGACAATGAATTCTTAAGAAAGACCATGCTTACAGAATGGTTTGTTGCCAATACCTTATTTCCTGATGCTAGACTGTTAACTTACTGTGATTTTCCAACACAATGGACTTGGAATTTAGAAACTAGATCTTGGCATGTTAGGGAGGCGGTGATAGAATAGGCCGTATCTACTATGTGCAACCAACTGCTGGCGAGCTTTATTACTTACGTACACTTCTCATGATTGTTAAAGGAGCGAAATCTCATGCAGATGTTAGAACCTTCGAGGGTAAAACTTTTCCTACTTTTAAGCTGGCCTGTGCTGCTCGGGGTCTTCTTGGAGATGACGCCGAGTGGTATAGAGCCTTCGATGAAGCTGTCATCTGGGGTTTTGGGGCACGTTTGCGGCAGCTTTTTGTGACCATGCTTATTCATTGTGAGGTGAGTGACGAAAGAACTTTCTTTGAGCGGTTCTGGGTTGCTATGGCCGATGATATGCAGTATGGCATTAGGCGGGCTCTGGACAAGCGAGATTATGTTGTTCCGGACGAACAACTAAGAGACCTTTTACTTGCTGAACTCGGTGATCTTTTTGTGAAGAATGGTTCTAGAATAGGAGACTTTAATTTGCCACCGAGGACAACTTGCAGTGGTCCTTTTCATGAGAACAGAATGATTCAGGAAGAACTAGCTTATGATTCAGTTGCTCTTGCAAAAGAGGCAGTTTACTTATTTCGTAGACTTAATGCTGATCAGCGTTCTGCTTTTCAAACGATTGTTCACTGTGTGTTGAGCAGGAACCTGGTTTTTACTTCGTTTCTGGCTTTGGAGGGACCGGAAAAACTTTTTTATGGAATGTCATTGTCTCCTTTCTTAGAGGGGAAGAGAGGGTTGTTCTCACTGTTGCTTCTTCTGGTGTTGCCTCTCTTTTATTACCCGGTGGTAGAACTGCACACTCCCGCTTTAAAATTCCTATTGATATCGATGAGACTTCTTTTTGTGATATCAAGAGGGGTTCTCACTTGGCTGATCTCATGAAAAAAACATGTTTAATTATTTGGGATGAAGCGCTGATGACAGACCGTGTGTGTTTTGAGGCTTTAGACAGGACTTTGCGTGACATCTTATCAGTTGACAATCCTAAGCTCGCTCTTATTCCTTTTGGTGGTATCGTTGTTGTTTTGGGAGGGGATGTTCGCCAGATACTGCCTGTTGTTACAGGTGGTTCTCGGCCACAAATTGTTGCTGCTACAATTACTAATTCGCCTCTGTGGTGTTCTGTCACTATTTTGACCCTAACCGAAAACATGAGGCTCTCGGTGCCAAATGCGGACGTTGCTTTATTACAAGAGATTGACTTATTTAGCAAATGGGTACTTGCTCTTGGGGAGGGGAGGTTACCTGCGGTAGCACGTGGTACTGAGGATTCTCCAACCTGGATTGATATTCCGGATGACATGCTGGTTCACACGGACGGTAATCCTATAGCGGCCATAGTAGATGCTGTCTACGTAGACTTTGTCTCTAACTATCAAGACTCCATGTATTTGCGCCAGCGAGCTATTTTAGCACCCACAAATGATATAGCTGAAGAGATCAACACGCATGTAATTGAAATGGTTCCTTCTGATGGTAGAGAGTACCTTAGCTATGATTCTAAAGTTAGTCCTGCTGGTGCTGTCCAAGAAGATGATCTCTTTTACCCTTCTGAAGTTCTGAATGCAATTGTTGTTCCTAATTTCCCTAGACACAGGTTGTTTCTAAAGAAGGGTGCTCCAATTATGCTTCTTAGAAATATAAGTCAATCTGCTGGTCTATGTAATGGCACACGCTTGATTATCTTGGATCTTGCTGATCGTGTCATTAAAGCTGTTATAATTACAGGGTCGCATATTGGAGATGTGGTATACATCCCTAGAATTGAGCTAACGACAAGAAAATCTAAGTGGCCTTTTATACTCCAACGACGCCAATTTCCTATCCGACTTTGCTATGCAATGACTATTAATAAGAGTCAAGGACAGACTCTTACCTCTGTTGGTTTGTACCTAAAAACACCAGTGTTCTCACATGGTCAGTTATATGTAGCTGTGTCCCGTGTGACTTCTAGAAAGTTTCTGAAAATATTAATCCTAAATGAAGACAAGACCTGTGGCTCACAAACAAAAAATGTTGTATATCGTGAGGTCTTTAAGGCCGCTGGCTTGACTCAACTGTGAAAAATTATATTTTGTTTGTACATATCTTTACCCTTCACATTTTTTACTACATGCTGTGTATAGCCACTTTGTTGGACTGTGTTTACACTTGGTTATTTGGTAATATGGCAAGTGTACCGTAGGATGTGTACCTTCTCCGTCTGTATATATAGTTTGATAACCCATATCTGTATTCACCTGTGTTTGGTGACAACACAGTTTATCTAGCTTTTGTCCACTGGATATTGATTGGATCGTCGCGTTTGTGATGTTTTTGTCTACTTTGTGTTGTCTCATGCCAATCATTTTTGGAAACAGTTATTGCACGTATGTAATTGTATTTTCTTTTTTCCCTCCTGTATTACATCAGTTTTCAGTTACTTGCTGACCTGACCGTCTGCTATCTCTTTTATTTGTAGATGTCGATTAGTCCATTGAGTGCCCTCAATCCTGGCAGCCGCCACTGGACAATTCAGGTCTGTGTCTCTAGGCTGTCACTGCATCGTGGAGCCACCGATGATGGGCCTATACAGCACATAGATATGGTGCTTCTGGACACTCAGGTCTATATTTGGCTTGTGTTGTTTTTGTTGGTTTGTGCTCGAGCTGTCTGTTAAACTGTCTTTTTATCATTTGTTTTAGGGAAACCACATGTATGCTGAAATAGGAGGGGCACATGTTGACCTGTTGATCGACAGGATTTCCGAAGGAAATGTTTATGAGCTAAAAAGGTTCTTGGTGACTGCAAAGAAACGCAGTTACAGACCGGTGGAGGGTCAGTACATGATCTGGATCGGTAAATATGCATCTGTGGTTGAGATAAATGATTCCATCATGGATTTTCCACTCTGCACTTATGCTCTGACAAAGCTTCATGAGCTCCCAATGCCTGTAGATATGCCTGAACGCTTTACAGGTACCCTGACTCTTATATATTTTGTTCCTCTCTACAGATTGTGGGTTTTCTTCCTAAATGGCTTACTGTCGTTGTTATACCATTTGTAGATGTGCTTGGTATCATCACGGGGATTTCTCCTGCTACTCAGTTCCACAGCGCCTACCGTGCTACGCCATCTATCAAGAGGGTTATTCATTTGAGTGATATAAAGTACGTCTGTTTAGGATAAGCTGCATGCTTTTGCCCTGTGTTCTCTTCTTTCTCTACTAGATCTATATGTGTTTCAGCAATGTTCTTTTTGTTTACAGTGGTTACAAAATCGATCTTATCCTATGGGGAGAACGAGCTCTTGCCTTTGAGGGAGAAAGTTTGCTTCAGGCTGCTGAAAAGGAACCTATTGTAGTCATTTTTGTTGGCACCTTGGTGAAACCTTATGAAGGTATTTCAGTCAAAGCCCATGAAATGTCAAAGCAACCTTTTCTTGATCTTCTTCTAATTTTTGTTTACACTATCTTACTCACAGGTCGGAGAGGACTTAGCGGCAGTGCTCCATGTCGTTGGTACATTAATGAAGACCTACCTGAGATCAATGAGCTGCGTGCAAGGTAACTATGACACATTTAATGCAAGGCAACTTACATTTTATTTCCAGGCCACTGTGCTTTTATAGCTGACGGTTGCCGTTTTTTCCCCACTTGCATAGGTTAAAGGATAATATTCCTGCTGTTGAAAACATCTTGCTTCCAGGACAATCTGCCGCTGAGATCAGTGCCCAAGTGGATCTTGAAACCAAGACAGTTTCTGAACTTCTTGACCTAAACATTTGGGATCATGATGTATGTACCTGTGTTCTTATCATCTTGATTTGAAGGTGTATTTTTCTCCTAGGCATAACCAGGCTCCTATTTCCTTGCAGAAGACTAAGTTCTTTTGCACTGTTGTTATTACAAAGCTTAGTCCTGCTCAACGGTGGTGGTTTTCCTCATGTTCAACTTGCCACAAGACAACACTTCCATTTGGTTCTGAATTTAAGTGTACTGATGCAACTTGTGTTGGCAAAGGCGCAATGCCTAGGTAATTGTCTTCTCTTACAATCACATGTTGAGAATCTTCTGTTTCTTGCCTCCTCTCTAATCAAAATTTGTGTTTTCCAGGTACCGCATATGTTATGTTGGTTCTGATGGAACTGGTGAAGTAGAGCTGGTGTTCTTTGACAGGGTGGGCAAAGAAATAGTTGGCAAGCCACTCATGAGTTTGTTGCGCATTGGACATTCCCAGAGTACCTCTGTGGAAGAGGTTATTGGGTCTGCACGGATGAATCAGTCTACTCCCAAAGAACTAGCGGCTGTTATCTCAAAGAAGTTCCGTTTTGTTGTTTCTGTGACAACAAAGAGTTTCGAAGCAGGTTCAGAGAAACCATCTTATCAAGTTCATAGGATTGATGAGACCTATGGAAAGCAGCCTCATTCTTCTACTCTCCGTCGTAGTACTGGGCTGGCATTAGCATCAAGCAGCAACTCTGGGGACAGTGGTTTAGGTTCCTCTGGGATGGCTCTAGCAAATCTAGCTGCATTGAGCCAGACCACTGACTCAGCCATTGTGACTGCATCTGCTGAAGCCCCACCCACCAGTCAAAGTGGCACTGATATGGTGAGAACATTTCTTCCTGTTAAGATATTAGTTTTCTTATGCTACTGGTTTTGTGATTTCTTAGTGAGCTTCTGAGTACATTACATTAGTATGATCTATGTTACTTCTCTTCTTGAACTTTCTAAACAATTACACTATGTTATGAACAGACTCCTCCTCAAATGACTCTTCTAAGGTCGCCGCCATCCGTTCTAAAGCCACCTGGACTCAAGTATGTTTATGCACTGCAGGAAGTCTAGCAGTATTTCTTCTGACTAATGTCTCTTCTTGCTATTTGCATGACCTGGTACATGTCATATATCTTTTTGTACAACAGGATGAAAGAAAACAAGGGCTCAACTGTAAAGAGGCCCCTGTTCCAGGACCTGCCTCCTGAAGTTGTGACTGACGAGATGTCTCAGGATGTGGATGCAAAGGTCAAAGCCTACGTGCTACATCATTTTCATTCTTATGGTTTGGACTGTTTAGACCCTTTATGTGATTCTTACACTTGGCTTATCTCTAATTCCAGGCCAATGCTGCTCTTCTTGACGAACCAACTGAACACCTGGCAGCATCATCAGCAACTGCAACAGAGGTTGGTGTTTCGATCATACATGCGACTGCCTAGATTGATTTAGTTCTTTCATGTGGTATTGTGACAATCAGACTAGCTTGATTCATCTGTGATACAGGATCAAAAGGAAGAACCGTCGCCAAATAGCACAGACAAGAGGTAATTACTCCTCTACTCATGTGTATGTGACTATGGCAACTATCTGTGTTTTATATGTGCTTTACAAAGTTGTGTTAACCAAATTTGCAGACGCAAGATCCAGACCGCAAAGGGGCTGGCGAACACTGACAACAAGAAGAAGAAGATTACCTAAACTCAGTTTAAGTAAGTGACCCACAGGACATTTTCAAGTGTTCATCCCCATTTGTACTCTTAAATTTAGTACATTCTACTACTAGATTGGTTTAGAGAAGATGAACAAAGGTCTGCCATTAGTACTCTTTAAAGAAGATGGAACACCATTTTTTTCCCATTAACATGAACTTAATTGCTGGTGGGTTTCATCCGCCAAAGGTCCACGGATAGTTTTGAACGATACCTGGAGAGAAAGAAAATCTATGACCTCCTGGTTTTAGACAGTACAAAACTAATTGATTATCAGCCACATGCAAAGCTCTTATACAGTTTCCATAATAATTGATGCAAGGGTATATTTAATTAGGTAATACCAGTAGATTTAACAAGTGCCTAAGTACTGTCTCTATATTGACAACTGATGAGAGTACTTAAATAATTTGTTTGTTCTTCTGAGATAAAAGGAGCAAAGATACATACCATGCTGTGGTGTCTAGCTAATTCTTGTGCTCTTTTGTCAGGTATGGGCACTTCTGGCGATGAAGCTAGATGCAAGTGTCTCTTATGTATTAGTTTGCATGCTTTCGACTTTAAAGACTCTGTTCCTTCATTTTGTGATCATCCTGTAAATATAGACTAGGTGCCGATCGAGGCATGGTCCATGCGCAACTTATGTGGTTGCTCCTTTTGTATTCCATTCACATCACGATCTTGATGTGTTATGGTTTGGAATGGTATCAAATGATTAGCTAAACTTGTGGATGGCTCTAGCCTATGTTAGGCACTTAAGTTAGTCAGGAGATAAAACATTTGTATGCTCTTGATTCAGTGCCGCTGGCTCCTTATATCTGAAACTGGTTTATTCAGTTATATTCTGTGTAAGCAAGGATGTTGCATTTGAAACTACTAGCCTTCGTTTGTTGCTATAAATGTACAAAGTGTGAACATATGGATACAAATAATACTTCTATAGTATTATTATCTTCTATCATTCTAGGATATAGGATAAGGGATCATCTACATTTATTTTTCATCTTCATTAACTGGTTCTCCCAGTTCATTAGAAAAAATTACTATGCCTATGAAATGTCTCTTTTACAATTTCTTTTAGACTATCAGCCCCAACCTGTCACATTTCCTAAGGTTTCCATTACTACCTTCAATAATGACAACATATAGAATGCTTAATTTATCTTCGGTTCGTTCTATCCAGTGTGAACAGGAATGCTGTTGCCTCTAAAATCATTTTGCAAAGTTGGCTGTTATAGTTTCCATGTTAGAGATCTTCATTTTTCTTGTGGCGTTGACAGATCTTAATTGTTTGCTATACTGAACTATAAGACGTGCCGCCACTAATATCAACTTTCTGAGTCATATTGTGCTTTACATATGTTGCGCTTAGATACATATGTAAAAAACTCTGTATGTGTGTGCATGTGTGTAAAGAATTGCAAGAAATGCCTGTTTAGATCATAGAGTATGTTTAGATCATACCGTCACATGTAAAGAATCTCTAACATCTATGATCTAAACCCTCTATTTGATTTCTTAATAAGTGATGTAAAAAATTCTGAAAAGAAGGTGTACCTCTCAGAACTCATCATGGTTAGTCCAAATTCTCAAATATAGCTTAAGCTAACTGCGACTTTACCGCTGGTGATTACACTCACATCAACCATAACTTTTAATGGAAGTATGTATTTCGCGACTTAATTCTTCCTTCTACATGTATACCCACTCTCTTGTGTTCTATTTTTTTCTCATCCATCCTCAATCATTATTCCCTCTGTATTTGAATAATCGAAGGAGGTAAACCGGATGACCCCTAGGAGGCCTCACAGAGCTCAGCGCACGTCGGCCGTCTGATCGAGCAGCTGCCGCGTCATCTGGGCCGTGCGTTTGTTGGTAGAATTTCACTTCTGGAGCGCCGTCGTGGTGTGTGTTTGAGGGGTCACTGACTGTGGGGCCAAAACATCGCCGGTCCCTCGCCGGTCCCGCTCCGCAGGGGCACACCGCGTCGTGCCCTCGGTGCAGTTCTCCTTCCCCAATCCGCTCCTGCGCGGCCATTTTGCAAAAAAACGCCCGCAAAGGACCGTTTTGCAAATCTAGAAAAAGACAGGGGCGTCCGTGCAAAAACGCCAGCACAACCCCCATCTCCTATTCCTCTCTCTCCCGCCCGCGTGGCGCCGCCGCTGTCGGTGCGCCTCGCCGCCGTCCCACGCCGCCCCAGACGAATCGACGAGCACCAGAACGACCGACTCAATCTCCTCCACCTCCTCGCCAAGTAGCGCCTGACGGGATGCCCCGAGCTCGCTGTGCGGGGTCGTCTTCCCCGTGGCCGGCCGCCGCCTCGCCACGCCCGATTCGCGCTGCCCCGACCTCCTCCGGCTTCCCCGACCTTCCCATCGACTTCGTGGTGAGCCGCCGGTCCCGTAGGACCTTCTCCTCATCCTCCCCGTGCCCTGGTTCGTCGCCTTGGTCGCCGCCGTCCACCGCCGCCTGGGAGCGTCGCCGGAGCTCCTCCGGCGACCAAACGGTCCCCAGCACTGCCCCTCCGGCTCCCCAACGCGTCCTCCGTCGGATCCGTGCGATGCTGGCCCGGCGCGCGCGCGAGCGCGCCAGAGCGGCCGCGGCCGCGTCCATCGCCGCCGGTGACGTCCCGCGGTGACGTCATCATGGGTCCGCCTGTCAGATCTCCCATATTTTTAAAATAATTGCAGAAAATGCTGAAAATTGAGAAAATCATATCTTTTAATCCGTAACTCAGAAAAATACATGAAGTATACCAAAATTTGCAGAAAAATCGAGCCTTTACAACTAACACATTTCCATACACGATTAAACAACTGTAAATAATTTTACTTACAAGAACTAATTAAACCTTTTTATTTCAAAACTTACATTTTATGAACCTTCTACAAAAACATTTCAACAAGTAACCATTCCAAATAACTTTCCAAAATTATTTCAAGACTTACATTTTACACAACATTTGAATTTTACAACTTTCTTTCTAACTGAAATAAAAAACACAAAAAAATAATATCAATAACTCCATGCAAAATATATTAGAATGACCAGAAAAAATTTACCCCAAAATGAAACACTGCCTATTTATGTCATATGACCAAAATTATAATTTCAAACCTTCAAATTCCTGACAAACATGCCAACACACAATATTTTTTAATTCCAATAGATTCGAATCCGAAAAACTTTCCAATGTGACCATTTCGAAATTAAAATTCTTAACACCGCGTTATTTCCAAATACGGGAAAAAAATGACTACAAGAATAAACAACGCCTTTTGATGTCATATGACCAAAATTAAAATACGAGAATTTAATTTTCGAATGCCTTTCAAAACCAAGCATTCAGTAAACAAAAGAAATAATTACAAAAAAAACTTCCCAAATTTAACAAAACGAGAATTTATCTTTCTATCAATGATTCTTTATAGCAGTAATTTGTGAACCCAGACCAATGCACTAATGTTATATTGGTTAAGTACTTTTATTCAACTGCATAAGCTATATACAAAGAGAAGTTCATAAATGTTTTGTGCTACCGATCAGAAACTAAAAATAACCCATCCAATTCAAGGATCAACTTTCTCACGGGAACACGACATCGGAAACACGGGAACACGGCATCGGAAACACAGTAACACGGGAACACGGCATCGGAAACATGGGAACACGGGAACACAACATCGGAAACACGGGAACACGGCATCGGCGGCATCGGAAACATGGGAACACGGGAACACGGCATCGGAAACACGGGAACACGACATCGGAAACACGAAAACACGGGAACACGACATCGGAAACACGGGAACACGACATCGGAAACACGGGAATACGGGAGCACGGGAACACGAAATCGGAAACACGGGAACACGGCATCGGAAACACGGGGACACGGCATCGGAAACACGGAAACACGGGAACACGGCATCGGAAACAGGGGAACACGGGAACCCGGCATCGGAAACACGGGAACACGGCATCGGAAACACGAAAACATGGGAACACGGCATCGGAAACACGGGAACACGGCATCGGAAACACAGGAACACAGGAACACGGGAATACGGCATCGGAAACACGGGAACACGGCATCGGAAACACAGGAACACAGGAACACGGGAATACGGCATCGGAAACACGGGAACACGGCATCGGAAACACAGGAACACGGGAACACGGGAACACGGGAGCACGGGAACACGGCATCAGAAACACGGGAACACGGCATCGGAAACACGGGAACACGGGAGCACGGGAACACGAAATCGGAAACACGGGGACACGGCATCGGAAACACGAAAACACGGGAACACGGCATCGGAAACACGGGGACACGGCATCGGAAACACGAAAACACGGGAACACGGCATCGGAAACACGGGCACACGGCATCGGAAACACGGGAACACAGGAACACGGGAATACGGCATCGGAAACACGGGAACACGGCATCGGAAACACGGGAACACGGGAGCACGGGAACACGACATCGGAAACACGGGAACACAGCAACACGGGAACACGCATCGGAAACACGGGAACACGACATCGGAAACACGGGAACACGGGAACACGGGAACACGGCATCGGAAACACGGGAACACGACATCGGAAACACGGGAACACGGGAGCACGGGAACACGAAATCGGAAACACGGGGACACGGCATCGGAAACACGAAAACACGGAACAAGGCATCGGAAACACGGGGACACGGCATCGGAAACACGAAAACACGGGAACACGACATCGAAAACACGGGCACACGGCATCGGAAACACGGGAACACAGGCATCGGAAACACGGGAACACGACATCGGAAACACGGGAACACGACATCGGAAACACGGAAACACGGGAACACGACATCGGAAACACGGGAACACGACATCGGAAACACGGGAACACGGGAGCACGGGAACACGAAATCGGAAACACGGGAACACGGCATCGGAAACACGAAAACACGGGAACAAGGCATCGGAAATACGGCATCGGAAACACGGGAACACGGCGTTGGAAACACGGGAGCACGGGAACACGAAATCGGAAACACGGGGACATGGCATCGGAAACACGGGAACACGGGAGCACAGGAACACGAAATCGGAAATACGGGGACACGGCATCGGAAACACAGGAACACGAGAGCACGGGAACACGAAATCGGAAACACGGGGACACGGCATCGGAAACACGAAACCACGGGAACACGGCATCGGAAACACGGGAACACCGCATCGGAAACACAGGAACACAGCAACACGGGAATACGGCATCGGAAACACGGGAACACATCATCGGAAACACAGGAACACGGGAACACAGCATCGGAAACACGGGAACACGACATCGGAAACACGGGAACATGGCATCGGAAACACGGGACACGGCATCGGAAACACGAAAACACGGGAACACGGCATCGGAAACACGGGGACACGGCATCGGAAACACGCAAACACGGAACACGGCATCGGAAACACGGGAACACGGGAACACGGGAACACGGAGCACGGGAACACGGCATCGGAAACACGGGAACATGGGATCACGGGAACACGGGAGCACGGGAACACGCATCGGAAACACGGGAACACGACATCGGAAACACGGGAACACGACATCGGAAACACGGAAACACAGGAACACGGGAAAACGGGAGCACGGGAACACGACATCGGAAACACGGGAACACGGGAGCACGGGAACACGACATCGGAAACACGGGAACCCGGGAGCACGGGAACACGAAATCGGAAACACGGGGACACGGCATCAGAGACACGAAAACACGGGAACAAGGCATCGGAAATACGGCATCGGAAACACGGGAACACGACGTCGGAAACACGGGAGCACGGGAACACGAAATCGGAAACACGGGGACATGGCATCGGAAACACGGGAACACGGGAGCACGGGAACACGAAATTGGAAACACAGGGACACATCATCGGAAACACGGGAACACAGGAGCACGGGAACACGAAATCGGAAACACGGGGACACGTCATCGGAAACACGAAAACACGGAACACGGCATCGGAAACACGGGAACACGTCATAGGAAACACAGCAACACGGGAATACGGCATCGGAAACACGGGAACACGGCATCGGAAACACAGGAACACGGGAACACGGGAGCACGGGAACACGGCATCGGAAACACGGGGACACGGCATCGGAAACACGAGAACACGGGAGCACGGGAACACGAAATCGGAAACACGGGGACACGGCATCGGAAACACGAACACACGGGAACACGGCATCGGAAACACGGGGACACGGCATCGGAAACACGAAAACACGGGAACACGGCATCGGAAACAGATAAAGAAGATGAGAAGGTGCTAGGGCAATTTTATTAACAATGTTGGAGACACAAATGACAAGATCACTGATATCACCAAGGAAGGGTATACTGGCGGTACAAGTCAGCTAGACAACGACATCAACAACACACTCTCTAAAATAGAGACAAGCACAGGATATCTTGCCCAGCTAACCTTTGAATCTACAGATCAACTGCAGCAACTGGGCAAGTACCCACTCGACACAGAAGATGATTCAAGTGAGGCTAACCAATTCCCAGATTACTACCCGACTCCCCCTTAGTCACCGATGCAAGACACGGACGACAGCTATGATGATTTTTACCTCCTTAACAAGTATGGTCTGTGCGCAATGGACTGTCTCTCCTTTGCACACTGCATACCAGTGTCATCGGTGACCGGCACCGCGCCCCTCCCAGCTCGATCTCCTGCCTCCTCCTCGGTGCTAAGCAGGAGAAAGCACGGGGGCCGCGATGTGATGTGTCGTTGCTGCTGACCTCGCGCCGCCAAGCGCGATTGTCCGTTGCGTGCGCGTCCCCATCTGCCGGCGACGAGGAGGAGGACCGCGAGATGGAGCTCGAAGAGGGACGGAGATGGAGGCAACGGAGGTGCGACGGCCACGCCGAGTGAAGGTCTTCATCGCGCGGCCATTCACCACCCTTTTGTTCCTTCTCCTCTCTCGCATCTCCCTGGTCCCCGTGGGCGTGCCAAGCCCAGCGTTGTCCACCAAGCTCAACGAAAGATTCGTGCTGCTGCTGCTCTCCGCCTCTCTGTCTCCCTCGACGCCCAACTGGAGGAGCACGAGCCGTCGCAAAAAACTCCCAAGAGGGAGAGCACGGAGCCAAGGTGAACTGCTGCCCACCCTGCTCTTTCACCCTACCTTGCACCTAGCTCACCCTGCTCTCTGCTCTGCCTCTTGCTACTCATTTTTGTGCACATTTTTTGATCTAGCTTACAAGGTGTTCCATTAAAATCCAAGGAGATTCACATGAGAGGATTAATCTCTGTAATTGAGGTAATTTTCTTTTGCTGAAATTTAGCCACTCAATTAGAAAAAGGTCAAGTAGTCAGTTTAGATATTCGCAATTTTGCTATCCATGTATTTAAGGAGATCAAGATGTTCCTGATTTGTATATCTCCATTATCTCTCTAACAATCCAGATGCAATAGGCGTGAGCTTTACAGTCACCACTGTGTATGTATGGATAAAACCTCAGGTGTTCCCAATCATGTATGAAGGTGATTATTTTTACATTCATATTATTTTGTTTCAATCTTTTTTTTGGCATGGATCAAGTTTCACTTTGCAGTCAGTTAATATGGATTTACATGTGAATAGATTAGTGTCCCAAAATGTAAGACATGTTGCAGCAGGAACATTGTTAATAGTGTTTATCATACCGTTTTCTACACTGAATACCAGTGTCATCGCGGGTGCGCGCGGCGAAGCCGCGCCGGGGGATCTAGTAGTACTGACCAGGGTCTAGATAGCGGGCACGCCTATCATGTACGTCCTGGCGGAAATCGCTATTTTGGGAGACATACCAGGTCATGATGCATCCATCAAGCAAGCACTGCACCTTGAATGCCCCTGCCGGCGCAGGATGTTCATGTGGAGGCATGTTGTCGAAGAGCTTGATGAACTCTTTTATGTCTCGCTAGTGGTTGAAAATTGCTAGTATGTCTATCATGCCAGCGGCGACTACCCTAGGGAATCTGAAGCATCCTGTATTTCTATGACTTTATGAAAAGTTGGATTATGCACGAAAACATAGGTATATCATGCTTAACCTCAGCAATTCAGCATCCGAAGCATGGTGCCGAATGGTGCAAGGCCCCACCAACCAGTGACCGGTAACCAACTGGCCTTGCGTTGGATGCTCGCACGGCTCCAAGCCTCAGGGCGTGACCGAGCGTGGAGGGGTGCGCATGCATGAGTGCGTGCCCAGAAGACGCACTGACGCAGGGTCGCTCCAAATGCGAACGCACTTTCCGCTTCCTAGTGCAGATTTTTGGCTCCTAGGCACCAGTGCCCCTGCCACTTAAAAATAATTCGAAAATAATATTTACAAGTTTTAGAAAAATCTGAATTTTTTTCCGAATGTAGCCAACGTCATATCCACAAACTTGCAAAAACTAAATTTGAAATACTCTGTATTCTGAGATATACAATAATGACAAAATTATAGATTTGGATATGCAAGGTTTTATATCTCGAAATTTTATGAGTTTTTTTTCATTTTTATGGAGACCACAATACAAAGTATTTCAAATTGATATTTTACATGTTTGTGTGATACACCATTACCTATATCCAAAAAATAATCATAATTTTTTGAAACTGGGAAATACGAGTTTAGAATTATTTTAAGTTGCAGGAGCACTGGTGCCCAGGAGCAAAAGACACTTTCCGCTTCCTGGCTACGTATTAAAGGATGGTTTGTTTTTAAAACAGTAATCCTAACAACGTACGGTAGACGGGGAGAGCTCCTCAGCCGCCGCCACTTCCTCCTCCTCCACCCTAGATCGGTTCCCCTCCTCCGTCCGGCGTTGCCGGCCTCAGGAGGGGTGGGGAACCCGATTTATTAGTGGAGTTTTCAATAAAAGTAGTGTTTCAATAAATTGGTTAGGGTTCTGTTAGTCGTCTTCTTAATCAATGGAGATGTCATCGTCTACAATAAGCAATCTTCCGGCCTTCGTTCGACGGCGAGATCTCCTTTCCGACGTCAATATTGGTTTGGTGTATTTTTCATTGTGTTACGGCTGCCTTCAGAAAAGTACAAGATTGTGTCATGTAAGAAGAAAGGGATTGAAGATCTCGAAGATTTGCTCGTCTCCTTTAGTCTTTTTTTTGTAATCGCTGTAATCATGTACTATTTGCTAATATAATATATAAGGTATTGATTGAAAAAAAAGGATGATTTGTTTTTAGTATTACTTGACAACGTAGGCCGCGATTGGATCTGCGTATATAAGGTGAATCCGCATAGAAACTTTATCGAAGTGGAAACGCCCTACAGAAAGTCCAGCACGGGCGGGTAAAAAGTTTCGGCTCCGTGTAATCAAAAGACAAGCCAAGCAGGGCCCTAGTTTTTTTTTCAATGCGGGGAACAAAGCCCCAGCTTCTGGGTGATAGCCTTGTTGATCGGTTATTTCCACACAACTTAAATAGTCTCATCAGTTGTAGGGAAACAACGGGTTCTACAATTCAAACCAAATGGGTATGCTATATGGGGAAACTAATATATCAACCGAACCATGCCCGAATATTAATATTGCCTCACAATTTTTTTTTCATCCACGAGTACACCAAAGAATAGTTTTCAGGACCCATTGATCATTAAAAAACCAGGTGAACGCAGACCACAGAAATCACACAATAGCTTCCATCGTGTGTTTAAAATTGGGGCACACGGGACCGACAAGGAGACACGTTCCAGCTCCTATTGCTGATATATGATGTGAACTTCCAAGTACACGGGTGGATAATTATATAGGGCGAAGGTGTTCGACTTACCTTGATTCTAGGCAAACAAGGCATTTCCTATTCTCCACGTAACGCGGAGCGCATTACGCTCCGCTCACGTCCTGTGTCCCAAAACATTTCTTCGGTATTCCTGGCTCTACGTACGTTTTTTTTTTCATCGATTATTTTGGTTTTCTGTTTCGATGCTCTTTGATAGGTTTTATCGTTTTTTTTCGCGTGTGTTCTTGAAAAATCGTTTTTTCCTGTTTTTTTTCTTCTTTTCTTCTTTTATGTTTTGTTTTTAAATTTTGTTTTCATTTTGTCTTTTGTCTTTTTTCTGTTTCCTTTTTCATATTGTATTTTCTGTTTTATATTAAAAAAATATTTTTATGTTTTATAATTATATTATAAATTGTTTAGTTCATATTGAACATTTGTTCAAATAACATATATGTTCCTATTTTTAAAAAATATTTATATAACATAAATGTTATTATTGGAAAATCGTTCCTATTGGAAAATTGTTCAAATAGAATGAATGATGTTTTTGAAGAAAAATGTTCAAATAACATAAATGTTAATATTTTGAGAAATCGTTCACATAAAATAAATGTTCATATTTAAAAATTGTTTAAATAACATAAATGTTCATATTTAAAAATGTTTCCAATAAGGTAAATATTATTTATTATTACTTTGTATTGAAAAATAGTTCCAATAAGGTAAAAATGGTTCCAATAAAGAAAAAGGAAAGAGAAACGATACCTGTTGTTGGGCCGCTTTCGGCAATCATAGGTGTATGCCCCTGTTTTCAAAGGTTTGGTGTAGAAGAAAGAGGAGACAACTGCTTGTTGGGCTGTGTGGTCTCGGCGAAACCTGGATCGACAACCCAACTAGCTCGAGACCAGAACTTCCGTCTTTTCGTGCAAGTGCATGACCGAGTCAGAGCTACTGTCACAATGTGGTAATGTGTGCTACGTTCGTCATGGAAGTTATTGAACCGTCATAGAGTGCGTAATGTGTGACGGTGTGAAAGGATCGGTATGGCCACCTAGAGGGGGGGGGGTGAATAGGTGCTACTCAATTTTTAGTTCTTTTTCAAATTTAGGCTCGACACAAAGGTAAATTTACCTATATGACAAGTTAACACTAGACAAGGCACACGATACAAGTAAAGGCAAAGATAAGAAGTAACCGATCGGGAAGCACGCAGAGACACAGGGTTATTACCGAGTTCCTCCTTTTTAGGGGAGTACGTCTCGTTGGAGGGGTGTGAGCTTTCAAAGCTCAAGCGCCACAACTGGCCTCACCCTATTCTCCGATGAACCTTGCCAAGGCTTGTTTCACCTTCCACTAATCAAAATCTTTCAAGACGGAATCTGGAGCCTTTACAACACTCTTGGGGCACAATCCACAAATGGATTGGGGGCTCCCAAGTCAACCACCTATAGCAATTAACAACAAATGAGTACAACAAGGGGCTAGGTTTTCCCAATGGAAACCCTAGCAAATGGTACTCAAGTGAATGAGGGGGAAATGAAAAATGGCTTGGTGAAGATGTAGATCGGGGCCTTCTCCTTCAATCCTCCAAAGATCAACAAGTTTGGGTGGAGGGTTTGGGAAATCTAGTGATTCTTGAGCTTGCAATAATTGTGGACTTCAATGTTGGGCGAGCTAGCTGGCTGGAGGTAGGTGGAGGGGTATAAAATACCCCTCCCAAAAATCTGCACGTTGGAGAAGCAGAGAAACCGGATATTCCGGTATAAGTTATGACCGGATATTCCGGTCAGCTGGATATTCCGGTCCATATAGAAATCTCCGGCTGCACATATCCGATCACCTACAGAAACTTCGAGCTCTGGTCCTTAGAAGAATTTCCTTGAATCTTCCTCAGAACCGGAAATTCCGGTTGACACCAAATATCCGGTATGAAATCTCCGGTTACCAACAGAAGCTTGCAAGCTCTTTTCTTCTTTATTTTTGGTGTTGATGCACATATGTTTTACAACTAAAACCTGCATCACTTAACACCTGATTAAAATATTACTAGTGTTGTTAACTAACACACAAAACACAAGGAATCACGAAATGCTCTTTCACGGTGTTCGTGCAACATTCAATTTTTTTTGAAATATATGACGCTAGGTGCAAACATCGCACATTACCATATTCATGACGTCACGAGGAACTTTATCATAATATATCAGATCTATTGGCGTGCCTGTTGTTTTCTCAAAATAATAAATATTTTAGCGCTAGGCGCTATCTAAGGCACATCCTATAAATTCCATTAGACAAAATTACATTGAAAGTAATTTGCTAAGTGCCCGTCTATGAGGCAACACAAATAATCAGTAGACAAAAATGGCGTCTACAATACATTTGCCAAAAATATTAGATATAGTTTTGAAGATATCGTTCCACGAAAAAAAGCTAAAAACTGATGCATGTCAAGCTTGCTAATTGGGCAGACACGTGTCCAAGTTTAATTGCTCCATGTTTGAAGTCCTCCTTTAAGCAACCGCTAGGAGCTCTAGCTATTTGTAAAAAAAACAAATCCAGTTTACAAAGGAAACCGGTTGGACAGTTCGGTGTCCTTTAATCTTGCAAAAAAGGGGAAATGCCCAAATATTTTTGTTACGTCTTCCTCCGGCGTGCAACTGAATGTTTAAAGACTATCTACTTAGGTACCATGAACAGGTGCTAACAACCTTCGTATCTTTATCAACAATTAGATTGCACTGTGTCACCAAGATATGCGCAACTTGGAGACAAGGAAGATTCTTCTCTTGAACTGAGATTGGTTCATGTTATTCCTGAAATACTCTTCAAAGATCGACTTCAGAAATCTGTGGAAGGCTACAGTAGAGCCCAAATGTCGTTTCTTCCGGTAGTTATGGCTCAAAGAGCGTATCCTCGCTAAAAACCTCCTCCAGCACTATGCATGTGTCCTTTGTGACCAGATATTTGACACCTCATCCTTTCACGCCTATTGTCGAGTGGTGTTTGGCAGATGTTGGCGGACTGGTAATCTTTTTAGTATAGGATGCACATCTACCCCCCGAAGATTGGTGGTGGTTCTCTATTACGATGTTCATAGCTGAAAATCTGGTGAGGTATATTTATTTCTACTAGCACGGAGAGGTAACGTCACTTTTCGAGTACCAAGTCTAAACAATGATCTTTAGTTGTTGAGATTCAAACATGTTGATGAGCTTCTACCGGCAGAGACTGCACATGTACTTTCCTCTCTCCTTCTCAGTCGGCGGCGGAGATGCGCTGTCTCTGTCGTCTCGGCTTGGGCCGGCGGTGTGGAACGGCGCCGGACGGGCTGGTCGTCGCTCCTGTCTCGCGAATCGTTCATGCACCTTTCCGTCCTCTCTCCGCTGCTCTCAACCTCTTGCTCTCTGCTGCTTCTGTGACTTCGGATGAACACGAGCGTGCTGGGCGTTGGCCCGAGGTGCCCGTGTGGCAGTGACTAGCACGCACATGAGAGAGCTAGCTAGGAAATTAGTGCTGCAGGCACCTGAGAGAACTAGCTAGAATCGATTTTGCAAGCCAGCATAGATAGGAAATTAGTGCCGTATGTACTGATCTCTTTTTTTTACACAGTTGCAGCCGGCGCCTAACATTTTTCTCTTGAGTTGAGGAGTATGTATTTTGTTTAATCCGAGCTAAAACATATATTGGGGTAATCTCACCACCTCGTGACATAGTGGTCATCACAACAATATATCCATTTTTCATCCTTCCAACCAAACACAAAATTGATTACAATCAACCACATTTTATTTTTCAAACCAAACATGAAAAATGGCTATCACTAACCAGGTGGTTGGGGATGCCCTCAACACCCAAATCATATCCCCTGAACCAAACACACCCTTAATGACTAGTCTTTTTTTTTTTGACGGGAGATCATAACCCTTAGCGACTAGTCTGTTGTAACTTTGTCACCAACTCACCATGCCTTTTCTGGTACTTTCCAAGCTTGTAATTAAACTGTTCTTCTGATGCATTGGAATTTGTCCTATTTTCTCAATATAATATGTCCTTTTAACTTAGTTCGATAATTAATATCTAAGCTTTCAGAAGAGTGAACATGCCAATGAAAACATCACACGGGTAGTTTTACACCTTTTTTTTTTGCGGGTAATTGCGTTAAGGTTTAAGAGAGCCATGTGCAATTTATCTCCATGCCGGCAACTCTGTCCATGCCACCAACACGGGTTCCAGTCCTCCTTCATGCTCACCTATATATGATGCGAGAGTCACGATTCAGCCCCCAGCTCTCATTTTTCTGAATAAATAACAACCACCTTATTCCAATCCAGTAAGCTACCTGGTATCGTTGAAGAGATCAAAGAGTAAAAATAGAGGAGCCGAACATATATATGTATACCCAGTAATAGCGTCACGACATCAAACTATTTGTTGGTTTCAGCTAACTAATAGCGTCACGACAGTAAAGAGTAATTCGTATTGGCGTTTCAACTATTTGTTGGTCTATTTGGAATTGCAGAAATAATCTTGTTTTTAATAGAACATCAAACTTCCACATTATGCAGGTTATCCATATGACAGTTCACTGGATTCAGCTTTGGGCGTTTCTGCTGCCCACGGATCAGCGAGAGCTTATGGCTACTGGTGCTGCCCGGCTCCTGACGGTCGCACAGGATATCTTCTCCCGGGCTACTTGGCAGCATACTAGACGACTTTCAAGATGTGTAGTGGTCTTATGTTGTCCTTTTTTCGTTGGTTGATTCATGTTTCAACCTTATGTGACCCATGATTTGTAAACACTGAGACATCTGAAACTTTGCAATAAAAAGCTGTGTGCATCAATCGATGCAGCACTACGGGAAACCGTCAAAACGCCGACGGCGGTCCGCCGTCGGCGTAGCCACGATCGCCGTCGGTGTAGTATTACGCCGACGGCGGCCGTCGGCGTAATAGCGTCGGCGTAGGACGCTGTCGGCGTATGTAAATAGCCGTCGGCGTATCCGCCGCCGTCGGCGAAGACGTTGTGGGACCCACAAAACGGCCGTCGAACGTCTCCGTCTGCTCCACCTATACGCCGACGGCAGTGCCGTCGGCCTATGCTGCCACGTGTGCTGCTCTGGTGCTTCTGGGAGGAGTCTTACGCCGACGGCATTGCCGTCGGCGTAGGGATGACCATATGGTCATCCAGCGTCGACGTGGCGCAATCCTGTGCATCGACACAGCATATACGCCGACGGCAATGCCGTCGGCGTATGTTAGACCATATTTTCAGTTTCTGAAACTTTCTGCTGCTGGTTTCTGGCGCATTTCAAATACAATTAAAATTGCACAAATTATAAAACATCACAGAAACATCAAATAAACATCACATACTAATCCAAATGATACAAACATGATTCAAATTCATCCAAACTCAAAAATGACATAAACATAGTTCGAATTCACACACGCTACAACCCGGACACATTCTACACCTCCCGAGAGCCCGAGGTATCCATTTCTCACAGCGTGAGAATAGGCGACCGACCGCGTGGGCCAGTCGAACCACACAAGGAATCCGGCGAGGCACGGGACAGTGTGGTCTCACGCGACGAACTAGGCGAGGCACCACCAGTGCCATGCTCCACGAGCGCGCACGTCGAAGTCGGCGAGGCGGAAGCACGACCAAAGGGTGCAGTCCTCGAGTATTTCGATCCCTACATGTTTTGAGTCCAAGTTAGCAACTTGAAAAGCACAGCATGGCGGTAACAACTTGTTTGGCAAATAACTTACCGGAGTCGCTGGCTTGTATGTGCGAGCGACCGACTCCCTCGTTGGGCCGACGGGCATGATCCCCGGCCTAGGTGGACGCGTAGGCAGCTGCGACCGCTCTCCAGTGGCATGAAACTTCTCGTCAGCCTACAAGATAGTTTAGATGTCAGGAGTTGTAGAAAAAGAAGGTTCAAACTGAGGAAATGGGACTTGTCATAGTTTGCAAATATAAAAGTTGAAACTTACATCATCCCTCAACTCTGTCCACTCCTCATACTCCTGACTCTTCTGTACCCACAACTGATACTCTCTCTCATAGCTCGCGTAAGCGGCATCGAAGGCCGCCTCGAAATCAGCCTACAGTTTTAAAAGGGAACGCATCTCGTCAACTTAGCCACTTAGCTAGGAACGAATGTCGGAAAGAGAATGAAATTGAGAAAAACTTACATCGGAGCGAGCTCGGGAAGGCCGACGAGGCAGGACGGGAGGGTCGTCGGCGGTGAGGGTAGCCTTGACACGCGAGAGGCCCAACTCAGTAGTACGCGTGAGTACCGTACTAAGCATGAGAGGACAGCCATGCTCCCAACCGTTCCCGGCAAGGACCACCGCTCTCTCGTCGATGTCATGCTCAAGAGGGTTGTCCACCTCCGGATTTATACCCTTGAACGTCTCGACGTACGACTTTAGCCCCTCCTTGGCAGTGCCGAAGTAATCGGGCTGCGAGGGCTGAGGCTCAGAAAAATTGGGCTTCTTCATCTTCATCCTCTCCCATGCTTGCATGTCCGAAAGAGGCTCCCCGAGATCGGCCTCCTGCAATGCCAAAGAAGTGTCATGCGTATCAAGTAGGAACATGAGGGGAAATAAATGAAGGTTGTTTCATGTATATAACAGACAACAACTCACGGCAAAACAAACAAAAAAATCACAGCAGATATGGCTCTCAGCCAAATGCTAGACACATGTATCCCCGTCGTCCGTCCTTGGCGATGAGGGAACAACGCGAACAATTTGCTGTGAACTGCTCACAAAAAAATCCTATTTAGGTCGTACGTGCACGAAGGTTTTGCCGCGAGCATAAGCCAAGCGCACGCAAATGCGTGATAGGCGTGTCCCACACTAGAACTTTGCGGACAATAGTTATATCACGGCAAATCTATTAGGTAGATCTCTCCTTTCAGAGCCGCCTTTAACGCATCATGTTCGTCTTCCTGCTTTTCTTTGCTGGCAGATCAAGCAGTGGCGGACCTAGGATTTTGCCCTAGGGTATGCCGCACTAAAAATTCACTCGCCATTTTGATAAAATCTATTTAATAATTTAGTTTTTAAATAAATAATTGTAAATTCCATAGATTACCGTGTAACGGATGGCCGCCTAACCTAGTTGTCATGGGATTCCGATGTTGACGAAAGACTCTTTTGCTAGATGGCTGTCCGCGAGGCGTCACCTATAATTACAAGCAAGCAATTTAACTCAAGTCTATCCTGCTAGAATATTCAGGTTTATATTCAGACTAAATCTAACACTAACAGATAAACAAAACACTACTCGGACAGTCGGACACGGATCAAATGAATATACAAATGATGCAGCCGTGGAGGTAGCTGAGTATACAGACATAGCTGAGTAAAATGAATTACTCTATACAGGTAGCTGAACATACAAATGGAGACGGACCTTTTTTTTTTTTTGCGACTTATAGCTGAGTAGCTGGAAGTCAGAGTTCAGGGGGCAGTGCTGCAGATCGGAAGCGGCAGGGGACAGCCGCGAGGTCGTGGCGGCATGGCCGAAATCACCAGGCGCTGGAGAAATTTCAGATCGATCGATCTATTCGTGATCGAGAAGACTGAGGCCGCTAGGCGCGGGAAACGGTTCGCTTTGATCGCTCCAGGCCGGACCTGCGGACCTGCTCGATCTATTCTGCTAATACACATACACATTGATTAGTGGGTTGGGCTGCAGGGTATGCCACGGCATACCGGGCATACCCTGTAGGTCCGCCACTGAGATCAAGTGTGGCTCTAGGCAAACATTCGCTGTGTGCCTCGACGATATGATCACAACAAATCACTTTTTACTGGAAGATAATTTACCGACAGGGTTTGCTCTGAGGATTGGTGCCTTTCATGTGTGCTCGGAGCGCATGTCAGTGTAGTGACTGGCAATCTAGGAGTTAGCATCATTATACTCTATCTGTTCCAAAATAGGATGCCTATAAGTTTTCTTCAAAGTCAAACTTTTAAAAAAATTACTAATTATATTGACGCAAATATCAACATCTAAAATATCAAATGCACACAATATGAAAATAAACTCCCTCTGGTCCACTAAAAGTGTCGTGGGGAGACACCGTGACCAATACAATCTATACGTACAACTTTCGACAGATTTTTTGGATCGGAGGTAGTATTGTTCCAACAATATTGATTTGGGATGATGTCGATATTTTTTTTCTCTATAGTTGGTCAAACTACGAAACATTTGACTTTGACCAAAAACTATAAACATCTTAACCACTCAAACTAGTTCACCGAATAGATGTGCAATATAAATCGTAGACGTCATAATTATCATTCATTCATGGGTCTCCACAGTTTATGTCATGTGCACCGTGCAACCTGCAGACCTTTAGAGACTTCAAAGTTCACATCCTTGGTAACTACCTTACGAGTGAGTATAACATAGTGTTTTTGCACATCACAAGTTTCGACCTCGTTCACAAATACTAACAAACACCTCCCTTTCCATGTCGTAGGCCTAGATCAAAAATAGATCATACAATAGCTGAACAAAGAAGGATGAGAACGATAGGTACCTCTAATACAACGGTTAGACTATATCGTCTAGTAGGAATGAGAGGCATAGGGAAGGGATTCCGGTTCTATCTCGAAGCTCATCAGAAGCGCTTCGTGATGTTTCTCCAAAGACAGGAGAGCTTACCTAACTAGTGTGACAGGGCCAGGACAATTGTGGACTAACCCTGAACCAAGAAGCAATGTCCAACGCTGACACCGTTACAGTGGGAGCATGCCTAGCTGGTGTTCCCTGAGCCAATGGAGCTAGGACACGGCGACACGTGCGAGCTGCCCGAGATCGTCTCCCCGCGACAAGGTCGCATCAAGGACCTGACTGTGGTGCCATACATAGTTTCATTTGGCAGAATCGCCGTTGACTGGGCATGCAGCCGTGCAAGTCATCACAAGAAGGTCTCGAGCTGCTGGTAGGCTAAGATGTCAACTAAATAACACGGTCCACGGCCCAATAAAACCATTTTTGAGAAATAGCACACATAACACCGGAAGCACTATTTACCGCTCTTTGCGAGTCCTAACTTCGCCTCACCTGCGGAGGTTGCCCTACTGGGCCGGCCCATTAGTATTTCTATTTTATAGAGAAAAGATAAAAAAAATAGGTTGAGAGCTATTTTATATAGAGAAAAGATAATAAAATAGGTTGGGACCAGGGCGATTCGAATTTAGGATGTCCACTGACACAGACAGATAAAATAGCTATTGGGCTACGCTCAGGTTCGTTTCATTTTTCTTTATTTATCCTTCTATCGTTTCTTGTTTACTGTTTTTGTTTCTTTTCCGGGTTTTTTTGTCTTCTTCTTTATTCTTTCTTTTTTGTTTACTTCTTATGTTTTATTTTATTTTTATTTTCCTTTATTTAAAAATAGTAGTTTTTCATATTCTTAAAATCTGAAACATTTCTTGTTTCTGTTTTTTCTGAACCATTTTAAAATTTGGAACCATTTAAAAAATAAACATTTTTCAAAATCAAAACCATTTTAAAAATGAGCCATTTTCAAAATATGTATCATTTTTTAAAATGAAACATTTTCAAAATTTGAACCATTTTCAAAATGAACATTTAAAAAAATTGGAACCATTTTAAAATTTGGAACCATTTTCAAAAGATGAACAATTTTCAAAATATGTACCATTTTCAAAAGTGAATAATTTTCAAATTTTGGACCATTTGTAAAGTGAAAATGTTTCCATTTAAAAATATAAATAAACAAAAAATATGTCCATTTTTTAACCCCCTGAGCAATTTCCATAACCTTCGTAAAATATTTTGCACACTCTGTCCGGTAATTTTTTTTTATCACACATGTGTATACACATTAGCGTGCAGATCCCCGTAAGCCTGCTATGCAGTGCATGCGCCAGCGACCCATGCGAGCTGCCCGAGCTCTTCTCCCCGCGACAAGGTAGCAATGATGGCGCCATCAAGGACCTGGCTGTGGTGCGCACCATACATAGTTTGCATCTGGCAGAATCGCCGTTGACTGGGCGTGCAGCCGTGCAAGTCAAGCTTTAACCTCATGGGATGATCACAAGAGGTTTTCAAGTTGCTCGTAGGCTAACATCCCAACTAAATAACACGGTCCACGGCCCAGTAAAAACATTTCTGAGAAATAGCCCACATAACACAACTTAACGGAATGCAGGCATCCTCAAGTACCTGCAACGCAGCTTGTAGACAGTCAAGCTATCGGGTTTATTTTAAACGGGGGCAATAGCTTTGTCCCAGTCTATTAATTAAAAATAAAAGAGTTACCGGATTAATTAACCTAAAACTAGGCGAAAATCAGTGGTTTCTCACGTTGCCTACAGTTTCAAGACGTGAAGGAATTTTTCCATGAGGTTAGACCTTCATATTATTTTCCTATGAAGTTTGTACTACAAGATTTCTATAGGAATTTTTCCTTTGAAGCCGTTTGATTCGTAGGATTACAATCCTATACAAATCCATCCTTTGGGAATCCTATGAATCAAAGGAGCCCTTAGGTAACATCCCTTTTCGTGACTACCATGTTTAATTAGGCCATCGGCATGCCTGTTCGCCGTCTCCAACCAGATCGATCTGGCCGGCAAACTACTAGCTAGGGTGCCCGCCGACGCTCGATGTTCATGTGCTCACAGCCCTCCAAGATTTCTTCCAAAGGCTGGCTGAGTAGCGGCGAATACGGCGGCCGCCATGGATCATCGTTGCCGATGGCAGCTAGTCGCACCTCCGCGGCGAGTTAAATCACCGCCGGATATTATGTCAAGGTACACCATACACTACATGTTGCAGATAATCTAATTAAATCTCCTACCTCAGTTTGGTTATACTTCATTAGTCACAAACCAAGAAAAAGAATATAATAGAGTGACTTTCATGCTGGTTGTTTATATCTCGTATCTGGCCTACTACTAAAAATTCAGATCAAGTCGTTCTTCCCTGTAGATTATAAAATCTATGCATTTTGTCATGTTTCCCTCACTAGTTACTAATGTTTGATAAAATTTATAGTCCTATGATGTTTTTGCCAAACATATGTTGATATTCCGTACATGATAATCGGATATACCAAATTTCACATCATCATCGCTTTCGCCCCCCTTATGTTCAAATCCTGGCTCCGCCCTGATGCAGGTGCAGTCACCGAGAGCCATTAACATGGTTGTATGTGTGCAAGGCCATAGATCTAACTTAGTAGCAACATTACTTCGGCACCAACGAATGGTTGGTGGAGGATGTATATGATAGGTTATGAATTTATAATCGAGTATATTGTGGTGTCCTCATGATATCACTGGAAGTAGACATAACTAAATATAGTAGTTTTTTATTAGGGGAATGCTAAACTTTATTCATTGGTACATTGAGAATATCATGGAGGTGCCAAGCCAAACATGGTGACCCACCCCCAAAGATGATGCATACTTAGCAAGATTATGGGGTTCAACATTCTGAACTCTGGGTTCATGAACAAAATTACAAGCATGAATGGCAGCTCTCCTTGTGATCTCTCTGATGATAGGAGAACACCGTCCCATGGTACCAGATTTGATGTCATCCACAACACCTTTGCAATCTGAAGCAACAAAGACATTGGTCAGCTTTTTCGATAAAGGGAATTTTATTACTTAAAGAGCTTTAAGCATTACACCCGACCTCTGCACAACTAAGGTGCACACAGCCCCAACAAGTTCAAAGGTCTCCAAACAACGATAAAAATAAAAAGTCGAATTACATATCATAATGAGAAAATGTAAAAACGCCTATGATGGAGGAGGGCATATTCGCAGATCATGTTGCCATCCATGCTGTGAAAACAGCTCCCTTGCCATAGCCTTCAGTCGAGATGTCACCTCCGAAAATAAGTCCCGATGCTCCATGACGAGGGGTACACTCATCAAATCTCATGGTTAAGGACCTAGGGTTGAGATTATGGGGAGAGAACGTGATAGTGCTGTAGTTTCATCGGCTGACAAGCAGAGGCAAAGATTTACCCAGGTTCAGGCCCCTCGGGTGGAGGTAAAGACCCTACTTCCTGCTTGTCTGTTATTGATCGTGTGAGATTATGCGGTTACAAGGTGGTTTCGGCAAGATGTCAATCTCGCTAGAGCTTTTGGTGGTTCGAGTATGGATTGGTCCTAGATCGGCACCCCTCCCAGCCTTTAAATAGGCTGGGTCTCAGGAGTTCTTAACCGACCTAGTTTACACGTATGGAAAGTCTAAACCGACTATGCCTATGTCTAATCTTAGAGGGTACTCCATCTTCTTGGGCCTCTTGTCTTGGGCTTCAAGTAGGCTCTTCACTATTGGGTCTTAGTCGTTACGTGCACCAGGTACCCTCATGGTAGGGTACCCGAGATGCACATCAATGTCAGTAGCCCCCGAGTACTTGTCTGACTCGAAGAATCGGGCATGGACTCTTTCGTAAGTGCACGTCATATGCTGTATAATTGGAATTCCTGTATGAATAGCACACGTTGGCTATGTCGAGTATCTCATCGAGTACCTTAGCAGGCCCAGTACACTCGACGGATCGGGACTGGTTAACTACACATTCGGGTAAAACCTTACTAGCTTTTCATCAAACTCGAGCCACCGGACTTGAATCTAGAACAAACTGGTCAGATTCGACTAAGCCGCGGAGGTCTTACTGAGTCGATCTGCAGTACAGATTTGAATTTTACCTAACGCGTCCGTCAGGATTTTTCATCATGTCTGCTGACACGGAAAGTATAAGGATTAACGTTGCTGGAACGGTCCTTAGCCCAGCTCGAAAGTTCGGCGGGTCTTACCTTTGCACTATGTGTGCAGCATCCGAGGTATTTGCGATGGACGCAACTCGGGAATGTTTCGAGTATGATTTTGTTTATGAACTAAGTCGATACTTTTGTCGACTGACACTTTGTCATTATTCCATCGGGTGCGCGACAGCGCTCCCGATGGGAGTAGCCCCCGAGATTGTGCTTTATTGCTCGTAATGGAGGATAATCTCAAATCTTCCTATCCTGTATATGTTAATCGAAGATTTTTTTGCCATAAGTCTATCGGGTGCACGACAGTGCTCCCGATGGGAGTAGCCCCCGAGATTATGTTGTATTGCTTGTAATGGAGGATAATCTCAAAATCATTTTATCTTGAACATCTCCATCTGGAGGTTCCGGGGCGTCGTCGACCGCATTCCCCGGAAGAACTTCGAGAGGTCTCCGTCATCGCCGTCTTTCACGTCAACGTCCGCAGCCTGAAAATGTGTGAGAAGCTGAGCCTTCATGTTGTGGACACCCTGGAGGACCTGTGGTCGATGGCCGACCGTTGTGCACGAGGAGAGGAAGCCTTCAACCTTCCACCCTGTAAGACTCGCTGAGACAAGCTGCGTGATGTACCCAACGTAGCCATGCCTCTACAAGATGTACCCGGAAGTACCAAGTTATCGTTCAAGAACTCCTATGAGCAATAAAAGATAAGTTACCCTTGAACAAGCCTGTGTTGTGCCAAGCTATCTATTTCGCGGGTATAAAACATGTGTAAATCCGGGAACATAACTCGACTGTTGAGTGAGCACTCAGGGGTAGCGACTCTCCCGGGGGTAAAAAGAGGTGAGAGACCATATACACCCCGGGGACGTGTGTGCCAACAGGGTGAGCGGCCTTCAGGGAATCGGTAGGGCTCGCGAGTGCATTCATGACCAGTCAAGGCCTCGCGGATAAGCTTACATCCCTGAAGGATCCCTCAAATAGACGTGGAGAAAGTAAAAACATGCTAAGACGAGTAAAAATACCTGCAAAATAGAGTAGCGCAGCAAGTTCTAGCATATTACATCAAAGTTTTGAGCCAAAGCATGAGATCTTATGCAAAGTTTATTACATTTGGGGCATGAAGTGCCCGAATGTTTGGCAGGGAAACTAGAGGCGTGGAAACATCTTCGTGGCAAGTGCGGTCGCGGAAGCCTTCACCACCTGGAGAGAGCCCTTGGAGGGGGACGAGGCCAAGAAGTCCGGCATGACAGCGTCTGGGTTGGTCTCCCGGAACATCGCCATCACGGAAGCCGCCGTCTGCTTACTCGCTTCGTGCTTGTCACCAACGAGCTGGTTGGCCATCTTGTTCTTGAAGGTCCGGACATCGGTAGCAACCTTCCCAATGAACTCTGCAATGGGAGGCAAGCTCTGGCAGTTCGGCTCCAGCACTGGAGGATCAGTCTTCAGCTTCAGCTGCTCCACCCGCTTCATGGCCTCTTGGCTGGCCACCGCGATCATGGCATAACCTTCGTGGTTAAGGCGGCGAAGCTCAAATAACTCAGTTGATGCTTGGGAGTTGGTCTGGGTCAGCTTCTGGTTATTTTCCTTCAAACCCGCAAGCTCGCCATTCTGCGCCTTCAGGGATTCTTCAAGCCCAGATATCTTCGGACCATCCTCTTTGGCCTTCAGCTGCAAAGCGTGAACAGACTCATGTTCTTGGTGGAGGGCCTTCTTGATATCCTCAATGATCGGTTGGCTTCCTCCTCTTTAAGTTGACAGTCCTTGATGTCCTTGTCCTTGGCTTCAAGCGCTTCCCGGTGACGGTCCGCCGCATCCGACAGGCGTTTCTCTATTTCCTGCTCTAGCTGCAACTTCTGAAGCTCCCAAGACGTGACCTTCTCTCAGCTAGCTCAGCCTACCGGGTCACCAGCTGCTGCTCTTTCGTGGAGAAGTCTTGCTCGCGTCGTTCATTCTCAGCTTTTCGCTCAGTACTCTTCTTCTCAAGAGATCACCACAAGCTGGAGATCTGATTCCCAAGGCGATTAAGCTTGCCATTCCCCTCTGGATCAGCTCTTCAATGCTTTCGCTTGTCTCCACAATGGCAGCCTCACGATCGCTGAACTCTTTGTCAAGCTGGTGCATTCCGTGGAGAATGGCGTCCATGGCACTCTCCCCACTGATAGTGAACCTAGGAGCAGCTTCTGGAGGGCTTCCCGGGATGACCACGTCCTTCATGCGCTTGGCAGTGAAGTCCTCGCTAATCCTCGTCACCTCAGCGATCTCCTTGCTAGCTCCAGAGTCCGTGGAAAAATTAGTGAAAGTCATCAAAACCTGCCCGGTCATCAGGGAACTCTCTAGCAAGTCAGGAACATCTTGAGGACCCGGTGCTTCATCACAATTTGGGCCAAGGGCAGGGTTCGCGGTCTGCGTCCCCGCTACACGCGCCGACACCCCCAAATTGGGCACACCTTTGGACACTTCCTGGCCCTCTGAGGGGGTAAAAGAGGGTGGCTTCTCCAAACTTTTGACACCAAGGAGACCACCCGAGGAGAAAACATCTGCCACTGAATCCTCTGGTGCAAAAGAACGTCAGGAAAGCGTCAAAACATGCTGAAGGGATCAAACTGAAGTTACCCAACCCGGGAAACAGGGTTTACCTGCTTGTTCTGGCGTCCTGCACTTTCTTGGGGCGGGCCGGGGAGACCACAGTCGCGCTCCCCACCCCGCTCCCACGGCGACCTTCACCCTCTGCTACGGGAGGAGGAACCATCCTCCCTCCACGAGCTCTGACACTGGTGGCAGTGTCATCCTCCACCGCGTCTCGCCGCCTCTTGCTGGTCTCCGAGGAAGGTGTACCCCTGCTTTGACATTTGGTCACTTTTCTTGGAGGGACGAGAAATAATGCAAGAAGTAAAAAGAGAGTCGAAGGAGTAACTTACTCCCGGGTGCGCTTGTTGCCCAACGATGTCGTGATCTCTGCGGACCCGGCGGATGAGGCATGGGGGCTCTGGGAAGCCCGCTCAGGGAAACAACTTGTCCCGGGGCAGGCGGCGAATATTGGGGAGATGCCCTCGGCCGCGGGGCCAAGACGAAGCCGGAAGTATCGGCCTCCACCTCCATGGGGTCGCCTTCATCACCCCAAGGTGCCTGGCCTTCCGCATCATCTCGGCGTCGTTGGTGAAGTAGCTTGGGAACAGGGCATGCTGCTTGCGGAGTTCAGCCTGCACGGCGCTGCGCTCCGATCTCCGCCGCGCCCTCTCAGATTTGGGTGACAGCTTCCTCTGGATGAGCGAGGCTCCCGTAGGTTTCTTCTTCAGAGCCGCAGCCTTCACTCATGCCATCGGAGCAGAAGGAGAACTGTGGCGGCGGCGATTGGAAGAGGTTGCGGCACTTGGCGAAGCAGAGAAGACGAAGGCTAAGGCGGCGATTTGGGGATTTTGGCGAATTGAGAGAGTAACGGCTACAGTACCGCCGAGGCATGGCTTATAAGGCATCCCACACATCACGTCGTGGCCCCATTACTCCGACTGACATAGGGATCGAGGAGACGTTCTGCTTCGGGCGCTTCCTCCCGTTGGATTAAAGATAGACGTTGGCTGTCCGCACGAACCGCAACGTTCGCAACGACCAAGTCTAAGAAGACTCGGGGGCTCATCTCTACTTCACCCTGACGAGCCTCCAGCGGAGCAAAGAAGACCTGACGCCGGGGACCCACTTTGACCAACTTGTTGGCCATAGCCCCGGCAGCAGCTGAAGCAAGAGCTGTCGGGACCATGCCCGGGGCTACTGTCACAACAGTGGAACATGGGGTTCCCCTGATGCTGTCAAAGCGGGTCCACCACCGGGGCCCACCAAGAAAATGGACAAGGCAAGGAATCAAGACAGGCAGATGGGTCAGCCCATCTGCCCCCATGGAAACCCGTCAAGTTTGACATCGGCAAACCACTGCTAAGGACCAGGTGGCCTTCCGGGGTCACCTACTACCCGGTGAACAAGGCGGAGTACCCGCGGGTCCAGGCGCCTGACAGGAGGCCAGCCGCACACCCGGGTCCTCCCTCCGTACAGCGAAGAGGATAAGCATGCCAGCTCATGCGGGAAGCTTGTAGAAGACTTGGGCGCCAAGACGAAGGGCGCGCCCCCAGTGATGTCGCCATGGGCGTGGTCGGTGGGGCTGTCAGAGCTGGTCCGCCTCTCCTTTCCCAAAGGCGGACGACCGTGCCCAACCACCAGAGATACTTGGACGAGAGGAGGCCACGTCGCCTCCATTAGACCACCGAGGGGTTTTCCCGCCTAAAACCCCTCACGCTCCTCGCGTGCCATTGTCAAATCCCCTTAGCCTATAAAAGGAGGATCAAGGCACCGGAGGAAGATAGGTTGGAAGCAACTCCAGAGCAAGACTAGACTAGGGCTGGGAAGGTAGAGGAGGAAGGTGATCTCCTCAGGGCCAGGATTTGTCCTTCGTCTACCTCCGGCCAAAGCCTTCCGGGTACTCCATGCGAAGGTCCCCTTGTAAGATCCACTATAAAGAACTCATCAATACAGACATGCAGGATTAGGGTTGTTAGCCTCCGGGCGGCCTGAACCTGGGTAGCTCCTTGTGTCCCTGTGGTTGCTTGCTTCCATCGAGGAGCGGAGAGCTTGATCCGACTCATCCGTGAGAGATGTTTCCCAGCCTCCTTCGCGCAGTGAATTATCACGTTATAGGCCGATACAAAACCTGGCCGAGGTCTCATATATATATAGCCAAGATGGATTGGGTTACAAGTACATGGATCAATCTAGATCCTACAAATCAGCAACTACCAAATATACAAAGATATGATTCTATCGGATAATTACATAAGCTTGATCGCTACGTTCTAATATTCCCCCTCAAGATCAGCCACTATAAAGGTTGAGATTGTGCCTTAAACGATCAAGCATTTGAACCGTGACTGGTTTCGTAAAACCATCAGCCACCTGATCTGCAGAAGATACAAATCGCACATCGAGTGCACCCATGGCAACCTTCTCTCTGACAAAATGAAAGTCCACCTCTATGTGCTTCATCCGAGCGTGAAAAACTGGATTAGCTGTTAGGTATGTGGCTCCAAGGTTATCACACCACAACACAGGTGCTCTAGGTTGCATAATGTATAGCTCTTTCAACAAGGATTGTATCCAAGACACTTCTGCAGTTCCATTTGCCAAAGCTTTGTATTCCGCCTCTGTGCTTGACCTAGAAACGGTCGGTTGCTTCCGAGAGCTCCATGAGATAAGATTAGAACCGAAGAACACAGCAAAACCTCCTGTTGATCTACGATCATCCGTGCAGCCTGCCCAATCTGCATCTGTGAAAACGCTCAACAAACTGGAGCGAGAACGCTGAATCTTGAGACCTGTAGACACAGTCCCTTTTATATAGCGCAAGATGCGTTTTACCGCCTCCCAGTGAACATCAGTTGGTGCAGACAGAAACTGACACACTTTGTTTACTGAATATGAGATGTCCGGGCGTGTCAAAGTGAGATATTGCAGCCCTCCAACCATACTTCTGTACTTGAACGCATCCTCGGAGCTGAGAGGCGTGCCACTGTCACGACCAAGCTTATCAGTAACAGACATAGGGGTTGATACACTCTTACAATTCTCCATGAGACCACGATGCAACAAATCCATAGCATATTTGTGCTGAGACAGAACTATTCCCCCTGAATTGTGAGTGACCTCAATCCCCAAAAAATAGTTGAGACGGCCTAAATCCTTGAGAGGAAACGAGGCTGAGAGCTGGCGCAGAAGAGCATCAACAATGGAGGAGGAAGACCCAGCAATGACTATATCATCCACATACACAAGCACATGAATCTGAACATCACCTTGATGGAGGATAAACAGGGAAGTGTCCGCCCGAGATGGAAGAAAGCCAAGTTGTTGAAGCTTGTCACTGAGCCGAGAGTACCAAGCTCTTGGAGATTGTTTCAAACCATACAAAGCCTTCTGTAATTTGCAAACATAAGACGGATGTTGAGGATCTTCAAAACCCGGGGGCTGCTGCATATACACCTCCTCATCAAGAAAACCGTGCAAGAAGGCATTGTTGACATCAATCTGACGAAGGTGCCAACCACGAGACACTGCTAAGGAGAGCACCAACCGGACAGTAGCAGGCTTAACAACTGGAGAAAACGTGTCTTCATAATCCACACCAAAACGTTGGGTGAAACCACGAGCCACTAGCCGGGCTTTATGTTTATCAACGGAGCCATCGGGACGATATTTCAGCTTGAACACCCATTTGCTGCCAACCACATTTGCTCGGGCGGGACGAGGGACGAGCCGCCAAGTTTGGTTTTGCTGAAGTGCTCGAAACTCAGCTTCCATAGCCGAATGCCACTCAGGCTCGGCCAAGGCATGATGATGAGTGGAGGGAGCCGCGAAAAATGCCCGGCGATAGGGGTTATACCGGACAGTGCCATCGGTGAAGTTCTTGGGGCGCGCATGACCCGTCTGGGCACGCGTACGAACAGTCCGAGCAGGAGGTGCAGTAGAGGTCGATGGCGCGGACGGAGTCGGGGCCTGATCTTGCACGACGGGCGTGGCCGTCGACGCAGGGAGGCGCGGCTCGAGGGAGGCAGCCGGAGCCGAACGGGCCGGCCCAGCAGCAGTCGAGGATGGCGACGTGGGTGCTGGGGAAGGCGAGGCTGGGGCCCAGCACTGCATGGCGACGCGGGATCCCTGCATGGCGTCGGGACGTCGATCGGCGATGGAGGGGATCCTGCAACAGAGACAGTTTGCATGGGAAAGAGCAAGGTTAAGTCATATCTACTCGCATGATCATTCACAATCGCGGGCTCAGATTGCGGGAATAGGACAGACTCAGTCAGAGGTGTAGGGGTTGTGGAAGATTGTGTGGACGCAAAAGGGAAGAACGACTCGTCAAACACCACGTCGCGAGAGATATAGAGACGGCCGGTGGAACGATCAAGGCACTTATAGCCTTTGTGCATGGAGCTATAACCGAGAAACACGCAGAGTTTAGAGCGGTAGTCGAGTTTGTGCGAGTTATATTTGCGGAGGCTTGGCCAACAGGCGCAGCCAAAGGTTCTAAGGAAGGAGTAATCAGGTGAAATTTTGAGAAGGCGAGTGAGAGGTGGTAGGTTTTGGGTGGTGCGACTAGGCATGCGATTGATTAGGTAACAGGCTGTGAGGAATGCTTCATCCCAGTAACGAACAGGAAGAGAGGAATGGGCAAGGAGAGCAAGGCCTGTTTCGACGATGTGCCTATGTTTTCGTTCGGCGATGCCGTTTTGTTGGGAGGTGTGTGGGCAGGAGACTCTATGTGAGATGCCGGTTCGTTGAAAATAAGTATGGAGGCGGTGATACTCACCGCCCCAATCAGATTGAATTGCACGAATTTTTGTATTGAGGAGGCGCTCGACATGGTGCTGAAAATCATAGAAGATTTGCTCAACATCAGATTTGTGTTTAATCAGATAAATCCACGTGTAACGACTGAAATCATCCACAAAACTCACATAATATTTAAAACCACTAGAGGATGCAATAGCAGGGCCCCAAACATCCGAATGAACAAGTTCTAAAGGAAAAGACGAAACACGAGTAGAACGATTATATGGGAGCTGATGACTCTTGGCGCGCTGACAAGCATCGCACACTGACGACTCGGACTCTGTGGAAGACTCTAATTTATTCAACTTTATTATGGAGCGAGCAACTGTAGACGAAGGGTGGCCAAAACGCTGATGCCACCGAGACGACGAGACCTTGGCGCTGGAGAGGGCATGGCGAGCTGGTGATGAGGATGGGCGATGGAGTGGAATGGGGTAGAGACCGTTCTTGCTTCTACCGTGTAGCAGAACTCTCCGCGTGGCTCGATCCTTGACAAAGAAAGAAGTTGGATGAAGTTCAACAAAGACGTTATTATCGCAAACGAGCTTATGAGCAGAAAGAAGATGTTTACTAATGTTAGGCACATGAAGAATATTACGGAGAGACAGGTTTCTATCTAAGCCCGAAATTTGTGAATGACCAATGTGAGAGATTGGCAAACCTGCTCCATTCGCCACATGAACGTGCTCGTTGCCGTGGTACCGCTCCTGGAAGGTCAGGCGATCAAGGTCGCCCGTGATGTGGTCCGTTGCGCCACTGTCCATGATCCAGGGCTCGGCGTGGTGCCCGCCGTGGCTGCCATAGCCACCTTGCCCTCCGTGGCCGCCGCCATAGCCACCGCCATAGCCACCGTGGCCGCCGCCATAACCACCGTACACGGCAGCATTGCCACCGTGGTAATTACCACCGCCTTGGTGGTTGCCGCCCTGACCGCCGTTGTACTCCTCCGGCTGAAACACGTGGTTGAAGCGGTTGCGACAGCGGAGAGCGGTGTGCCCGTACTTGCCGCACACCTGGCACCGGGGGCCGTTGTTGTTGAAGTTGCCACGCCCCCGGCCACGACCGCGACCGCCGCCGCCACGGCCGCCACCGCGGCCTTGATTGTTGTTGTCGTTGCGGCGCGGCGGAGTGTCGTTGGAGCGAGTCACGGCGTTGGCGAGGACTGATACTCCGCCGAGCCTGACGCGACCGTCATGGCCAGGCGAGCCTCGTGCGCGCGCAGATAGCCATAGAATTCGCTGAGAGTGACGACCCGCGTATTGCTGAGGATGTGACGGCGGAGAAGAGGTCGTTGTAGGCCGGCCCGATGCCGGCGAGGATGTAGCTGATGACCTCGGAATCCTTGAGGGGCTCGCCGATGTTGGCCATGGTGTCCGCCATGGTCACCAACTTGTGGTAGTAATCTGAGGCAGGCATATCGTGGCGGCGACAGTTAGCGAGCTGAGTACGGATGCCGATGGCATTACCTTCGTTCTGCGCAGGAACATGGCATGGAGGGAGGTCCAGACGGCGGCAGAGGTCTCCTCCCTGGTGATCTGCGCGAGGACGTCCTCGTGCATGGAGGAGCGGAGGCCGCCAAGGATGGATTGGTCCTGGAGGTACCAGCGGTCGTACGCTGGATTGGGGACCTGGCGCGCCACGTCGCCTTCGCCTTCGACGATCGTCTTGGACGGCGCCGCCTGAGTGCCGTCGAGGTAGCCATAGAGGCTGGCGCCCCGCAGAGTCGGACGACCTGTGACTTCCACAGCAGGAAGTTGGTCCGGGAGAGCCGCACGGTGATTGCGCTGGCGAACGTGGCAGGAGTGAGCGGAGACATGATCGACGCCATCGGGGAGGAGGTGATAGCGCCGGTGATTTGGGTAGAGAGGGTGCCGGAAGAGCCCATGGCGGCTAGGGTTGAGAGGGGGAGGGTAGGGTTTCGGGATCGGGCTCTGATACCAAGTGAATTATCACGTTATAGGCCGATACAAAACCTGGCCGAGGTCTCATCTGTATATATAGCCAAGATGGCTTGGGTTACAAGTACATGGATCAATCTAGATCCTACAAATCAGCAACTACCAAATATACAAAGATATGATTCTATCGGATAATTACATAAGCTTGATCGCTACGTTCTAATACGCGCCCCGTGCCGAACCTAAAAAGGAGGTATCATTTACTCCCGGTGTCCGTGATCCGAGACACGACACACCCCTAGCTACATTGTTACGGTCTGGATATGGCTATTTGTTACGTGTTGTCACGTCAGCTTGATAGTGGGACCCACCCGTCAGTTTCGGGGTTAAAATAGGGTACGGTGGTTCACACGCGCAAACGAGCACGGGCCGCAACAGCAAAGAACTATGACCAATAGAGCAAACGATCGCCAAAAGCGCTCTTGCTTGGATGAAAAAATGTCATAAGGGGAACGGTTAACGCAGATGTGGTGGCTATTTGTTACGTGTTAGCACTGAGTTGGTGATCTTTTAAAACCTAACGTATTGTGATGGGTTTTTTTTTTTTTTTGAAACTCTAGCCGCAATTATGGTGGTTTTTGGCAATCAACTCTTTACAATCGGACATAAAGGAAAGTGTATTTCAACGGCTCTTTGCTGGCAAGTAAGATTAGTAAAATGTCATAGGGATATATAACCCCTGACCTCCCAGGCGGGGATTAGTGTTCCATTCCTGATCCAGCAATCATCCTCTTTCTTTTTACTACTCAAGCATTTGAATTGACATACAAAACAAGAGTTCCTAAAGGCGTCTACCCACTTTCGAAATACCCAGAAGGTAAAAATGAAGTATAACAAGAACTCAAGAAGAACTGATTTGCAGGCAATATTACTACAGAAACAAACAAATGGTTGGTGGATTACATTTATTGTGAGTTATGATCTACTACATTGCGATATCATCACGATCTCAGTGACTGTGGTAGCCATCTCCTTGTGTAATGAGTAGCCTCAGTTAAAAGCATGTTATCTTCATGCTACGAAGCAAGCCGAAGTGACGACATCCGTCTAACTGTACCGGAAGCGCAGCCGGAGGGTAGAGGAAGCTCAATGCAAAGCGAAAGTATGACCACAAGCTACATGTTGGCCGAATAGGAAAAGGAAGCATGGGGAATCAATAAATGATCTTATAGCTAACATTTCACTGCGAGTGGTTAGTTTTTTCCAGTGAATTGCATTCATAGATAGACAGATTCTCACTGAAAAAATGACGAAGAGAACCTAATAACAAGAGACACCTTGTCAGGATGATCCCGCTTTGACTTGGTTAGGGTGGGGGGGGCCCCTCTCTATTCAACAAACCAATCTACAAAATATAGCACCCCTAATTAGGAAAAAATTCCTAGTTGTTGCGAGAGTCCTTGACCGATGGTTTCTTATGCACGCCATCCTCTCGCATCATACCGTGATGACCTCATCGTGGATATATACGCCATCATGTGTGCATCATACGCTGATCACCTCCCCATGGATCTGAAAGAGAAATAAGGGTTATTAAATAAGAGAAAGCAAGAACAATATGAAACACGATATGTATAAAGGATGATGAGATTGCCCGTGGGTCAAGAACGCCGATGTAGTACTCCAATGCGGCTTCATAGGATGTGTGAAATCCAGCGATATGAGCTGCCAAGGAAAACATGAACGTCTTCTCCACGCGCACCATCTCCTGCGCGTGGAGAGAGTGGCGATCGGGGGAGAAGTGAGGAGTATGACTAGTAGCAAAGGAGGGAAGTGTTGCTATATAGGGTTGGACGTGGAGAGTGGGTTTCTTGTATATATAGAAAATGAGAGTGTGGAGTGGGGGTTAGGATTTGTTTTTATGGGCCATTGAACAAGTGCAACCAACTATATGTGCCACATTTGCTCAAAGGTTTATAATGGGCAAATCAGGTGGTATAAGGTGGTGGGGTACATATGTTGGCGTGGGAACGACGCTCCTAGTTATTCATTTTCACAATAATAACTGATAACATATACATAAAGCGCATGGAACTCAGACAAGTTGCATGCTACAACTTTGTGAAAGAAAACGAATAAATAGTCGTGGAGAAATCTTTTTAGCCACGAAAACGGCTTTCTACCACGAAAATCAAGCGTAGCAAAAGCCAGATTTTCTTCTAGTGTGATCTAGAGCTCTAATATGTGGCGTGGCGCTTTGACTTGTTGCCGTCGGGCCATCGTAGGGAACAATAGCATCTTGGGTAGTTGTTGCGAGGGCCGCTACCTCCAGTTGGAACGGCGGTGCGCTGCCTAGGTGATGGTGAACCAGGAGGTGGCTAGGCGGTGTGGCATCGTAGAAGGCGAAGTGGGAGAGCACGACTTCAAGCGGCAGCACGGCGAGTCTTCGGCGAACTGGGCGTGAAAGAAAGGTAGGAAGCGGCGGGAGAAGGTGGCGCCAGCGGGAAACAATGGGTGGGTGGTGAGGCGACGCATCGGTTTAATGCTGATGACACGTCTCTAGACTGGCAGCGACGCTTCGGACAAGATGTCCCAGGCGTGAAAGGAAGTTCTGTGTATTAACGTTCCTTTATGCTCCATTTGCCACTGACTTATTACTCCACAGGAACTCAAGATGTCCCAGGCTCCACCACATACTGACAATAAGAAAAACAACTGATAGCTAGCAGGAGACACCTTCTCAGGCTTGGACTTGTTTATGCTTACTGCAGCTTGGTTGTTTGTCAAAACATACGGAATAGTGATTTTACAAAGAAAATGAGTATCGTGATTCAGCAACTACCTCTACCTATTTCCTGATTTTCAGAATGAGAGCAGTGGCCAGATGACAATTATATTCTGGAAAAACATACGCAAACTCTTTGTGCCTGGTCGAAATAAGCGATGATCAATTAAACACAAAATATAGATACTTGGAGCTAACCGATCAGATACTCCCTTCCCAATGGGACATTTCCGACAACATTAAATTCCTTAGAATAGGTACGACTACTTTCAAACTCCAAGAGAGCTATGTGGTGCAGGTTAGGAACTAAACACCTTTTACTAGGTGTCATGAAGCAACATTGAGCAACACGTACTTGTATGATGCCTACAACATAACTTTATTTCTCATGTCACCAAAATTGATTCCTACACCAGTGGCACGAGCATCTGGTGCCTCTTCTCTATACCGCCCAAATGTAAGAAGATGCCTCAGCGCTATTGAAAAATGCTGCTCACGGAGCCGTCGCGGTGAACATGCCAGATAGTTTCTGCTACAAGGTTAGCCATGGAGAGCACCGTCAGCTGAGGGAAGCATTTGTCCTCTGGCAGCAGGATGGAGTTCGTCACTATGACTTCCTCAAAGATGCCTCCAGAAAGCCTTTCAATTGCTGGTGGGCTGCAAAGTAAACGGCGTTAATGGAAAAGGCTGAGAGTTCAGCGTGTTCAATTTTGCAGGTATGTAAACAATTAGAATACGAAGACAGCAAATGTTGCAGATGTGATAAACCCCCACCATCCAGCTACTTTAGTCAAGCATCGTTATTTGAAATGAACTTTGGTCAAGGATGCCAATGGAGATAAAAAGAAACAAGGTTTCCCGTAAGGTCTCTTCCTACGCTCAAAATATTCAGGAGGTCAAAATACCTAGCATAACATATGAATGACTCAGGTTCTTTATTATTATGATAATGCGGTTTGACTGTGCGCATTTAATTTATATACTTCTTTTTTTCTTAATCAAATGGAAAAAGGATTCGTTTTTGCATACCATAAAACACGACATGAAATGTGAAAGGGCAATTATTGGATCATAAAATTTATTTAATTTTACTCTTAACAAAAAGTACCGCGTGCCGAAGTAAGAAACTGGGCCCAACACAAAAACTATACTGAAAACCAAACCACACTGAACTAGAAATTGTGTTGTCAATAGAAAATAGCTAGGCAATTGATATTTCTGCCAGATTTGTTAAGACTGACTACTTTCCTAAACATACTATACTAGCTTCTTGTGTGAGCGTTCCACAAGTAGAATCTCAAAGTCTATCAGACTTATACAATAATATAGAAGTTACGAAGCAATATATCGTATCTGTTCTCTGCACAAAGCTATAACAACACTAATAAATTATAAGCAGTAGAGTAACTATCCAACCTTAGGACAGCATGTGTGCAACAAGCATAAACAGCCTCTGCTCCCTCCTGTTTTAACAACGCTGCTCCACTAGTTATTGTCCCTGAGTTTAATTATAGGAAAAAAGTGAGGCTATACCAGAAAGAAAACACTACAAAATATGCGTAAATTTCTGTTTGCCGCAAACAATGAAATATTACCTGCAGTGTCAATCATGTCATCAACCATGATAGCAACCTTCCCCTTCACATCACCAATTAAGTGCATGACCTGCAGTTGGTCACAAATAGGAAATTCAACAATATTATCTACTGTTTTCACAGGTTTATTTCATGAACTATAACTATATGTGGCCGCCCATATTATGATAAATCAAAATGTGGATGGCTGGGTTGAATGCAGTAGCATCAAGCTAGATTAATTAATTATCAGTTAATCAGATATAAACAAAGCTAAACCTTGTACGTTTCTATCTGATATATAGAATAGATACAACTGAAAGAAATCCATTGTTACCTCTGATAGATTGTGACCCTGTCTTCTTTTATCAACAATAGCTAAAGGGGCATCAGATAATTTCTTGGCAAATGCACGTGCTCTGACAACACCACCCACATCAGGAGAAACAACCACGAGGTCCTTGGAAATTGTCTTGCTGGCAAGGTAGTCCAGAATCACAGGCTACCAAAAAAGATCCGTTCATTAACTGTTTATCAACTAAAGTCCCACTAAGAAACTTCGTCCAAAGAAAAATACTTTAGAATACATAGTAAAGAAGTATTCCTTCCTAGACTGTTGAGAGTACCTGTCCATATATATGGTCCACTGGAATATCAAAGTATCCCAATGCTTGTGCAGAATGTATATCACATACAATGACACGGTCACTACCAGCTTCTGTAAGCAAATTTGCAGCAAGCTTGGCGGTAATGGCCTCACGCCCTTGAGCCTGTATCACAAAAGAAATCGCTCAGTCTAACAGAAGAAGTTAGCAGATCTTCAAACATTAGCACGGCATATTCCCCTAGGTGTTGAGATCATGTTGCGGGCATTACAACCTTCACTAGATTTGACACGGCAAACAAATTGAAAAGCTAAAGATGGGAGAAGAAATCCAGTGATAGTTCGCGTTTTAGTGAAAATATCTAAATCCCACTTGCTATACTACAAGCAATATGTCACTTGTTTGAGAAGCAAGGAGCGGCTTAATACTTTGGCCGTACCTTTCTGTCTGCCCTGGCATACCCAAAGTACGGAATGACAACAGTAATAGAGCGTGCTGATGCCCGCCGACATGCATCGATCATGATGAAGAGCTCCATGAGGTTTTCATTGACAGGAGAGCAAGTGGGCTGCACCAAGAACACATCGCATCCCCTCACACTCTCTTGCAGTTGCACATAAATTTCCCCATCAGCAAAGCGCTTGATGAGGACCTTGCCAAGGTCTACGCCCAGATAAGAAGCAATTTCCTGAAAGCAAATACAAAGGAGGCCATACTTTTTCAGAACAAATAGGGACAAAAAGGTCCTAGTCATCACCACATTGAATGATACAACATACATACAATCCAGAAAATGAAGTGCAATAACATCTGATAGACACAGGAGTGCATATTCTTCGGCGGCTGTATTGGAAGGGGCGCGAGTCCCTTTCATCCAAAGCGCCAAATCCAAACACAATGACGAAATAATGAATTGTCAATTTATCCCTGTCCAACCAAATACGAATCGAGGCCCCATGCTGCTAGGAATCGGATAAAAAAGGTCTCTCTTTTATTTTTTTCGGGAACAGGGAACCGGGGAGAGACAGCAAGAACCCACCTGCGCGAGCGGGCGGTTGGCGGTACCGGAGAAGATCCTGAGCCTGGAGTCCCGCACCTCCAGCGGCAGCGCGGCGAGCCTGGCCTGCTGCGCGGGCGCCTTGGGCGTCCACGGCGCGGCCCACGGGTCGCCCCCGCCCATCCGCTTCCCCTGCTCGACCACCCGCAGCTGCTCTGCCCCGAGCACGCACCTCTGCGCACACACCAAAAAGAAAATCTCACAACCCCGCAATCAGGGCCAGAAACCACATGCGGCGACGGGATTGAACGCTCACCGGCGCGCGGAAGCGGGAGGCCCGCGCCGACGGGGACGCGCCGTGGCGGCGGGAGAGGAGCAGGGAGGAGGAGGGCGACGCCGCCGCGGTGGTGGCCGCCATGGGAGGAGGACGGGGCTAGGGTTCTGGGGGAAGAGAGAGGGCGCGCGCGGGCGGGCGGGCGCTTGTCGGAATCCGGGCCCTCGGGGCGGTGGCGCGGCGGCGGCCTGTTCTGTCCTGGGCGGTCTCGAGCCGGGTAATTAGGGTGGGGTTTATATAGAATCTTGCTTCTTCGCGGCCGCCTCCATTCGATTCCCTGGCGATTACGCGTTTAAGGGCATCTCCAGTCGTTCGGCCCCCAGGCCGAAAAACGGCGGTTTTTTGGCTTTGCGCCGGTGCTAACTTTGGACTGAGAGGGTTGGGTTTTCCAGCCGTTTGGCCACCCAAGTCGAACACAAATCAATATAATTTAAAAGTTCATATTCCCGCCCCAAAATCAGCCCGAGTTCGGCGATCCAAAGATAGCCACAGTTTGGCGATCATACATATAGGCGATCATACAAAAGAAGCCACGAACGGGCGCCACTGGCCGGCGACGTAGTGCCGTATTCGGCATGCTGATGGCGCAGATCAGATGGTCACCGGCGACACCTCGGCGTCGTCGTCCAGGTCGATGCGTGCAGTCGTCGGAGTAGGGGCGGAGCTCGGAGCGGCGATCGGTGCGGTGCTCGGCGGCGGCGTGGCCGAGCTCGTGTCGGCTGCAGCAGTGGCGGGACTCGGGTCGGTGGTGTTCGGCGGAGGTGTCGTCGTCGGGGTGGAGAGGATGGCCTCGCGATGCGCCATGAACCACTCCCGAACCTGGGGGTCCATCGCCGTAGGGTCGCCGCCCATGAGGAAGGCGAGGACTGGCTGGCCCATCCGGCGAACTGAGGGTGAGGTGGGAGGCCGATCCTCACCTTGGGCGGTGGAATCGGCGCATCCACCTCCCTCACCTCCTCCTCCTCCTCTTCTCCTTCTTCACCTTCTTCCTCGTCTTCTTGGGCGCCGGAATCGCCGCCACCTTCGGCCAGCTCCCTGGCGCGCTGCGTCTGTTCCCTTTTCCGGCGGCTAGCTGTCTCGACCTTGCAGCACGCCAATTCCGAGGTCCACTCGGCGGTGGTCATGCCGTCCGGCTTCGTCCTCGGCTGCCTGGGCTTCCTCTTCTTCATGGCGACAGAGGTGGAGGAGGACGCGGCGACGGCGGCGGCGGAGGTGCGTGGACCGGTGAACTTCTTGGGCGGCATGGCGGCGAAATCTTGGGGGAATGGGGGAAAATGGCGGGAGCTGCGGGATGGGAGGGGATATGGCGGGAGAGTTGGCGCGCAAAGGGGAAAAGGGGAGGGGAAAACGCCTCATCTCGCCGACAAGGCTGGCCCACGTCGCCTTTTGCCCCCCCAGGCCGAACCCGGCCAATTTGGTTTGGCCTGGGAACGCCGGCGCTAAAAACGGCGCGAAACGACGGAAATCGGCCTCCTGGGGGCGCGACTGGAAAGGTTTTGCTTCCGCCGGCGCTAAAAAAGCCGCCTGGGGGGGCGCTGGGGGGGGCCGGCTGGAGATGCCCTAACCTTCTGGTGGGCAGACTTTGTCGTTTGTTTCCTGCTAAATTCTTCTAGTCCAAAGGAAATGTGAGCCAATGACATTCAAAAGGAATGAGACAACTAGTTGGTCAATCTTGCTAAAGTTGTAAAGCAAGGGTATGGTAACAACAACTCCATAGAAGGTTATTGGAGTAAATAAAATTTGTAGATAAAATTACTTGTCGTGATTTTCGTCTCTCTTGCCACTGTGATGCCGCCATGTCTGCTTATTTGCTATATTTTGCGTCAATCTTGTATGTTTCTGTTTCGGTGTGTCCCGGCGGATTTCTTTTTATTGCCTATTTGGTGCTACCGGTTTTTCTTTTTATTGCCTATTTGTTGCTACTGGTTTCATTCAATCAAGCACTCCTACTTTTTGTTTGCCTATTGTCGGTGGCCTTTCTCGGTTTGCTGCTATCCCGATGCTCCATTTGTGACAAGTTTAACGATTCTTGCCACTTTTTGTGGTACATATTTTCCTTTCCCTCGCTCGAATCCCCCGCATCGTTAGATCCAAATAAATTTTGATACACCGCTTATTTCTCATTGATTCCATCTTGATTGATCTTCTTTGTGTGTCTCCTGCCCTCTAGAAGTCTCACATCAATTCCCATATTGGTTTCCGCCTCTTCTTTTCTTCCTCCTCGTCTTCCCCTTTTTCATCCTCCTTCTGCTTCTTAATTCTTTCCCTATCCATCCACACTGCCACTTCTTGTTGCATGTGATGAACAGCGGTGACTCAGCCACGTCGCCATTATCATGCGGCACTTGTTGGACTCGAGGAAAAACAAGGGCCATCCTCGACTACGGCGTGCCCTATGATGTGACCTTCGTGACTCGCCACTATGCATCGCCATCAACCCCACCAATGGAGTGGCATAACCCACTGCGCCATGCTCGCTCGCCGCTTCATGCCATGAAGGTTGCCACCAGCGCAACAGTGGTGTTCCCTTCCCAAGTAAGGTATGCGTCATTTCTACCTATTCTGTCCGCTAGGTGGCCTCTCTCTTTTCTAACTTTTCTCTTGTGCCATAACTTTGATGCGTACAATATCGGTACATGCTTGGAGAGGAGCGTGAGGGCGTTGATTTAGGCAACATGGTGCTGATGTGGGATAAGATGGCTGATGGGAGGCACATGAGTTTCCTACTGACTCTAGGACCATGAGCAAGTAGTATTCGAGTGTGGCCATTATTCCAGTGACCATCGGAGCGTGAACTTTGCTCTTATTGCTTGCGTCGCCAGTGTGTCCATCTCTACGGAGGATCGTCCTAAAAAAATTATTTTCCGATTTGCTTTTTTTGTAGCTTGATTTCTTCCTTGCTCCTTTTGTATGAATGAGTCTTGTGAAATGACCTAAAGGGGGTGAATAGTCTATATAAAAAATTACGGTTGTATCTTGAATAGATGCAGAAATAAAATAGCATTTAATTTATCAAGCACAAATCTAAATACGCTAGCCTCCGCTATGTGTACCAAACTACCAACAACTTATACTAGTAAATAAGATTTTTTAAAGCTATATGATAGTGCGATATATATATAACTTCAATGAGGAGTGAAATGTCCTCCACCCCTTGGGGGTTTATATAGGGAAGGAATTCTTAATAAATGATCAAGACTACTCTTCACAGTGGTAGGTGGAAGAGTACAATGGTAATTGTTTGGTTTACATTTTTTTAGCGGAAATTGTTTGGTTTCCTAGTTCATGAGGATGTGGATGAGAGAGGATATGGGTCCATGGTGGACTAGCCCAACTAGACATCTACCTATGTCTATGTGTTTCTTACTTCATGGGCTTCATCTTCAACCTTATTATTTCTTGTCTTCATTTTTGAATTATTGATCATGCCATGACCATAGGCTATTATTGACTAGTTTTCAACTTTTTTTTTGCGCGGGTCTAGTTTTCACTTGACATTGCTTGAATTTCTCCACGTAGTTGCCTAGTAGGCATGGGAAGGGTCCCTTCAGGTAGGCAATCCCCATTCTTACAACAAGTATAAAAAAGTAGGCGTAGGTGGTTGAGCATGCGGAAAGTCATTTTGGCTCCCGTGCTCCAGTAATCTTTCTTTTACAAAAATTTAAAAATATATTTAAAAGTTTCAAAAATAATCTGAAACAAATCATGCACCTACAAACGTGCAAAATATAATACGTTTTGAGCTACACAGAAATAACAAAAGTTGACAATTTGAAACTACATATTGTTAAGTATACTCAGATTTATACATTTGTCATTTTTGTGTAGCTTAAAATGTAAATTATTTTGTACGATATTTGTATACTTGTAGGATATATCATTGAGAACATGCATGATTTTTTTCAGATTTTTTAAGTTTTAAATATATTTTTTAATTAAAAAAAGGATCGCTAGAGTTCGGGAGCACCAAATCTCCACTGGTTGAGTATGTCCTTTTACAAATTGATGCTGGTATGCTATAGCTTTCGCTCTGCACCTTGTTACTTCCGAACAACTTGCTGCAGCTAGTGGAAAACCTGACTATCGGTCCCCACCCTCCATGAACTTGGTCCTATATCATTGGTACCTTTGATCATAAAAGCTTCCAAAAAATTTGCATTACCATGACACCTTATAAGTTTGTAAGTAGTCAAAATTCCTCAATTTCATGTTAATATGCTTTAATGAGTTTTGGTCAGTTATATTCAGGACAACATAAAAATTTGAGTTGACAGAACTTCGATATCGATTATTTAATTTTTGAGATTCTGAGAAAAGATGAAAAAGCAAATCTGAACATAAGATATTGTGCTGCAAAGAACTCAATTTCACACAAGACTTTCTTTTTGACGGAAGGCAGCAGGCGCTGCTTTCATTTGATATAGAGGGCCGGGACAAATGCCGGTAAAGTGTGCGGTACAAATTACAATAAAAAGAATGAATGAATGAAAGAACTAAGCGGCCATGACCAAGGCTAATAAAATTAAGCTCCTGCCGGCCACACCGTGATGAGAAGCCCAGCCGCACGCCACTGGGAGAGCTCCTGCATGATTGTATCCGCGAGGTCGGAGCTTGAGACAGGTTTGTTGTTGAAGATCCTATCATTGCGCGCTTTCCAAAGGTTCCACCAAGTTAAAAGAGCCAATGACCTCCATCTCTTGATGATCAAAGCAGGCACTGATGCGGTCATTGCAGACCAGCAAGCGGTGAGGCTATCTGAAGTGGGGGCAGGCATTAGTATTGCAGGTAACCTAGCCTTCGCTAGAACCTCTTTCCAGCAGTCTTGAGCATACCGGCAACTGACATGAAGATGAACATCAGTTTCTGGACATGCATTGCAAAAAGGGCAAAGGGGATTGTGAGGCCAGCCACGCTTAGCTAAATTGTCTGCGGTTAGACATTTGTTGTGGAATAGTAGCCAAGACACAAGACTTTCTCAAAATACATTGCTCCGGGACATACTATAACCAAGACAGCTGCAAGTTTGTGGATATTCTTTGCATTTAAACAAAAGGTCAACCTACATTTCAGAGAATAAATACAGAAGTTGATGTTTTCTGCGCAAGAATATTCACTAATACAAATCATTAAGTAAACTGTTTGTTTAACAAGCTGTTCTTAGAACCTACACCTTATATGGTACAATTTGGAATTTGTTCCAAGCTACGGTGGACTCGCCTCTGAATGACGTTAGGAATTACTAAAACATTGATTTGTTGTACCGAGATAATGTTCAGATTAAACAGCAGTGGACACCAATGGAAACAGACCTGAGTGCTACTGTGAAACGCACACGTAAGGCTGCACATTGGTGCCGTCTCAAATAACGTAGGGACGAGCTCCAAGTCCAGTAAGATACCAACAGGCACGTACAAGCCTAATGCGTACCCGGGGTCACACTAAGACCCCGCGCAGATACATACAGTACATTCACAGATACATACTGTACATGGACGACATAGTAACGTTCACACTAAAACAGAACACAGGCCACCACCATCACCGGACACATTGCCGCCGCACGGATCACAAAATGCACCACAAGTACTACACCATAGTAACATTCGCTACCACTTGAGCTTTGCAGAATGTAGGTAAACCATCAACCTGCCCATTGTGACCAGAGGCTCGGCTCGAGGTCCTTCACTCGTCCGGAACCACTTCCATGTTCTGCTCTTCGTACCTCACTGCAACCAGGAACTGTATGCTCACCTGCACAGCCAGGAAACGGCATTGTCAGTGCGTCGCCGCCAAACCGATCACCAAGTGCACAGTACTACCTAGTCCGGTACGAATGGTCGTACCTGCTTTGGGTCATACACAGCAAACTCATTGTATTCAAGCGGGCCGTCCTTGTTCACTGAAGGCACCAGCTTGCCGCACGGCACCTTGACATCATCCCTCCAGGTGATGTGCTCCGACTCATCCGTCGTCTTCCTCCCTACCCCCTTCACGCCACACTTCTTCTCTTCCAAAGATTTGAAGTCCTTTGTTTCCAGAACAGGAAGGCAGAGCGTCAGCATCAAACAAGGAGCAGCAGGTCTAAGATAAATATACTCAAGTATGTTGTATACGCAGAGGGCAAGTACCTCCTCCCCTGGTGTGCCTGTTATCTCCTTGATCTCTTCCCCGAGAGAAGCCACTGCCAAGACCAGGTATCCTTCTGGACGGTCGACTGCCGTGAAGCCATAACGAGCAGCTTCAGCTGCCGCATCCGAACAGACAATGGCTTTACCAAACTACATCAACAGCATACAAGTTCTCAACACAATGCTAGGTGTATCAGCTAGAGGGACTCAAATCAGGTAACTGAAAAATTACCATGTATCCTGGGACAGGTAGATGGCAAACAGCAGGAAGGAAACCTTTATATAGATGCCTAAGCAAGTTTGAGCTTTTAGTTCCTGCAGAAAACAGAGAGTACTGCCGAGTTAAACAAAGGTGACGATATCAACAACCCTGCACTTAAGTCTAGAGGATTAAATAGAGGCACGTACCACACCAAAGAAGAACTTTGTTTGGTAATTTCTTCATTTCACTATAAGAAGGAAATGCACTAGACTCGACAGCATATATCCGATCAACAGATACACCATAAACCTGCAAGAGGGCGGAACTTGAGGCAGACCCATGTGTAGAGAAAAACTAAAACCACAGGAACATGTCATCCTATTCCTACCACATCATCAACCTTCACAGGCTCATATGTTTTCTCGAGATACTTAAGAATCATCTTGTAATCCTCTGAATCTTCAGGAACGCAGTTGATTGAACAACCGAGTTTCTTGTAGCATTCAAACAGTGGATCATCTAAGGTTGAGCCAAAAGTATCTCCTATAAGATGAGAAGCAACGTTTATATCACGTATCGTTTCGAAGCCAGATGCCACCTGCTTGTCACAAAGCAAGAATATCATAAGTAGGTCAACCAAAGAATATAATGTCAGAAAAGAAGTTGTCCACCGTACATTGTCAGCGATCTCTTCAAATCCCCTCATTACATATGGCCGAGTTGTTGGGAACAGGGTGAACCACTTGTTGCTTATTTCTATCCAGAATGCATCAGCAGCAGGGGGAGACTCTGGTGCCGGTTCTGCATCTCGGATCCACTGAAGTAACACTTCCTCCCCTGCCAAATTCGATTAGTCGATGATATGCTGCCAAGTAAGGTAAACAGAAATGTTGAAGGGCAAACCTCTGCTCAAATGGACATCTGTAAGCATCCCAATTGGAAGATCAGGCATATCCTGCGCCATCTCTGTCAAAGCATACCTGTGACACAAATCAGTAGACTGAGTGTTCATGATCTCACAACGACAGGAAGACACCTAAATTTTAGGAGACTAAAAGACTACATCCATTTCAATGATTTCCCAAAAAGCACAGTCCTCCAATTTTCCAGTTATTTGACCAAGAAACATGAAGCAGATAATTTTCCCATTATATATCTAAGCCAGATTTTCAACTAGCAATGCATGAGTAAAATATCTGGCACCTGTATATTTCTTGGCTGCACAACTGCTTTATCAGAAAAGAGACAGCAGGGTCCAACTTGCAGTGTGCTGCCGCAGATCCCAACTGACGAAGTGCTGCACCTCCATGACGCACGTCAAATCCTATGTCCTGCCAAGAGAAAATATCTACCACAGTGCTACTAGAAAGCATAAATCAGAAAATGAACTAGAGAGTTAAGTACCATGTCGATAGGGTACATCTTCATACTCTTCTTCTCAAACTTCTTTTCTCTCTCCCATGCCTCAAACTCATTTCCAGTCACCTCCTCAAATAGACGAACAAATTCCTTAATAGCATCACTGACGCGGCTACCAAAATCTTCAACTCTTTCCTCTGCCATCTGGTCATGGCCAATTGGACCCTTCTTGTAGTAAAGGTGCAAGTGTTCTTCAGGTACCATGATCAGCTGCAGAATGCAAAAGCTGCATAGAAACGGTTTGTAATCAGTTGAGTCGGTGTACAATTCCTTGTTCCTTGAGCATCAATGTATATATAACACAGATACATACTCATTCATCTCGGATCCCAAGTCGCACACCGACAAGGCACAATTGTAGATGACACCATCCTTCTCAAAGATAAGCCCACCATCTTTATCCAGTTTAGAGTCCTTATGCACTGATCTTTTGCCAGCAAGTTTCAGCTGCTCAATTCAAGAAAATATGTTGATAACCAAAATGAAAGTGCAATTATGAAAAATGCACAAGGCAAATAGATTAACCTCTGCAGCGAGAGTCTCAATAGCCTCCTCGCTTGGATCAAGCTTGTCCAGTGGCAGTCCTTTGCCTTCTGGGACAAGATCAGACACAATATCATAAGCATCCAAAGGCTGGGCTTCGTTTTTCTGGATGCTATCGATAATCCAGTTCTCACCAACAATAGGAGTTCCACGCTCCCTGCACGCACGGTCCAATTCATTTTTAATTGGCAAGGAAGAGAATGAACTGCGTTAACATGCATTTATCACACTTTGGAGCATATTGGAAGATGAGAGTGATAAATAAGCGATTACAGTGCTTCAGCAAATCCTCCTGAGCCACCTCTATCTCTTTCAGCTGCAGAAGCAACTACACATGTGACACCTGCGGATGAAACAGTACCAGTATCATGAGTGGCTTACCCTGCACTATTGAATGTGCAACATTTCATACATGATGCAACAAACAGGATTTGTACAACATGATACCCACCAAGCACAGAATTACTGACTTTTCCTCCATGCTTCACAATCTGCTCTTTGAAATAAGCCTGCGGATTTTTAGGCAACAGAGTCAGATCATGTAGCACTTCTAAGATATTATAGAAGCAAGCAATGTTCAAACACTTTTAAGATATTATTATAGAAGCAAGCAATGTTCAAACACAATACATGTGAGCGTGACATCCGCCCAGACAATGAAATCATCATGCCCGAGAAGATATGGGCCTTCTCATCCATATCACGTTTAGGGTATCCCTTGCCTTCCTGTTGCTTCAGCCACTGAAAGGAAACAAATGAAATGCAGATTAAAAACGGCTCATGAAGCTAGATGCAGTACTTGTAAATACTCAAAAAATTATCTCAGTACCTTGTTCACAAAATCATCCCTAATGTCATCCGGTACCTTTATAGGACCAGCTTTCCTTGGAGGCTTATTAGTGCTGAAAATGCAGCTTGCCCACTCACTGTATTTCCCTTTGCACTTGAATCTCCACCCTTTACACTCAAGCTGACCACCACATATTGGGCACTTCTCGAGAGGCCCATAAAAGATCATATCCTCGCTGATGCCATGAAGCGTTTGACATTAGCCGAAAATTTAGCGTATGGGAGAAGTAGTTGTGGTATTAGTATAAGAAGCTTTCATTACATTCAGAATTTCAAATAGACATACCAGCTTGGAACAACTGCATCTTCCGATCCAGAAGCATCTTGCTCATTAGCTTCAAGGATCTTGCGCATGTCCTCCAGAGAGAGGTGTTCCCTTATGGCCTTGCAGAAGTCTGTGAACTCTTTCGTGGCGTTTTCCTTCCCATTCAGCTCAGATTCCTCACCTTTGAGCTTCTTTGTCTTCGCTGAAACCTCCGGCTCATCTGACTTGTTCTTGGAGGGGCCTTCCTGCTCCTTGCTTTCTGCCTTCTGCCTTTTTGGGATAGCCTTCCCTTCTTCAGCCGCATGCGTTCGTGATCTGGTCTCATGTACCTCCACGGACAACAACATTACACAATTTGGTGAGCAGTATAAAGAATCCATTCCAAAAAAATCATAGCTAAGAAATAGCAGAAGCCAGAAGTTATTCAACAGCCACATAAGCGACTTGTATTAGCAATGATGAGCAACATAAAAAGTTTGCAACTTGACGCATCATGCATATACATCAGAGATGAAACAACCAAATTTTCCATCTCATGAGTGAAATCTACAACACTTGGTTCTAATAACATACTACATCATTACATGCAGTTTATACATATAAAGGGCCAGGTACTATTACAACATTTACATCCTTATTATACACGCCAGATGAGAGTATTGCAATTTTTCACGGCAGAACCTAGGAATGCGTCAGCACGGTCATAATAGGAAAACAGAGGTCATCAAGATCCAAAAAACGATGGTAAATAGCTAAAATCTATCACTATGAGGGCATTTCAGAATAAAAGTTAAAAACCAACAGCAAGTTAACTATGAAATCAGAAATGGTATAACTCTTGATATTTGTCATCAATATGCAAACAGTTCTCGGTGACATCACGCACAATCGTACTAGCTAAGCTCACTACTCCCAACTAATTAAGTACTTCTCATAATGGAACGGCAAGAACCCAGCCACGAGCAACTAAGGATCAAAGAAAAATACGCGGACAAATTACTAGCTTGCTAGCAACATCAGTAAGTAGGTGACAATGTCAATCGCAGATTATAGCAGCAATGTATAGCCCGGATAAACGGGAGGATGAGGCAGGATAGCAAATACCATGGTGGCCGGATTACGAGGAGATAGGAACGGCAAGAAGCATCAGTGTCCCGATCCATCCTTATCCCGGGACCTAAATAGGCGCCGAGGCGAGCAGGGTAGAATTGGGGAGCTTGGGTGTCGCCGCCGCTGGGCTCCAGGTGTGGCCTCGCCTGACTGCCCCCGCGACACGTCGCCTGCCGCCCGCTCTCATGCAGGTGCTAGGTGTGTAGGATTTGGGGGGATGTGTGGGGGAGGGGAAGGAACTGGGGAGTGTCGAATGCGGTGGGATGAAACCGCCGGCTGTATCCATGTCCGGTTTTCTGTTCCTCTAAACTGTGCCACTGTCGTGTGGACCTTTTAGTTTTTATTTTCCACTTTTACCCCATCACAATAGAAAAAAAACTCATTATCTATCTCAAATGGAATGTGCAAAGTAAATGTACGATCAAATTAATCAGCATTGCATACAGCCCCTTCGTATAATGGACGTGTGATTTTTTTTGAAACGAAGGCAAAAGTTTTACCTTATCCATTAATTAAGAAGAAGGTCCAGATTTATTTGCGAGAGAAACCGGGCGAAAATCATACAACAAACACCAACAAGTTTAAGTTGATGGCAAACACCAAGGGCGAGAACCCTAGCCCGCCGCCTCCTACTCCCGTCCTCATTTCCCCCTCCCGGTCGCTGCCGGCAAGTGTCGTTGGGCATAGCCCGTGTGGTGCCGGCGGCGGCCGGCCTTCCTTTCCCTAGCGCGTGGAGATCCAAGTGGGGCAGCGCTCCCCATGGCGGCGGCCGGCCTTCCTTTCCCGACGCGTGGAGATCCGAGCGGGGCGGCGCTCTCCATGGCGGCGGTGCAGTTCGGCGGAGCTCGACGAGGCCTGGCGCAGCGGCGGCCGACGTGCTGCGCCATGGGCAAGCGTCCTGGAGGCGGCGTTGGGGGACAGTGCTCGTCGACGCTGTGGCCCATGGTGGCGGCGGTGACCAGAGCTCGTTCGCCTGGATTCTGGTCGGTGGGCGGGTTGGCACGGCGGCAGAATGCAGCTTCGGAGCCTGCGACAAAAGCGAATGGGGAAGGCGTTGATCTTGGACAGGTGCCGGCGGAGCTGGCCATCGATGGCGGCGCGCCCAGCCTCGGCCCAGATCTGGGCCCTTCGGGTCTGGTCAGGGCTGGCTGGGCCCCACGGATCGATTGGTTTCAGAGGCTCCTGACCTGGGAGCCCACCCCCTGACCATGGTTGGTTGGGGCGCTGGATCCAGGCCTAATGGGCCTAGATCCGGCAGCCACCTGGCAGCCCCGTTATGGGCTCTGCGCATTCCACAGACGGGTGAGTCCCGCCCGTTGAACCTCATTGTCCGAGGTTCGGTTGGCTGATCTCGTTCTCTCATGTGCGCCTCTTCGCCGAATCAATAAGAATACATCTCCTCAAGGGATTAGCTACCTCCACTGTAACTCTAGCCCTTAGGAACCCGCCCACATGATTGAACTGTGCCACATATACCTTCTCATCAATCTGCTTCACGATAGGTAGCCACCACTTTTTGTCTCTCAGATTGAAAGGCAAATTCAGAATCCTAGCCCATACCTCGAGTCGATCAAACTTGAGCTCCGAAGGTTTCATGCAATCCTCGAAATCGGACAAAATTACTGCATTATTGCTCACATGCCATGGTGATCCTCCCCACACACGGTCCCTATCCATCTGTGTAGCAAAATATGCTACAACATATTCTCCCCCATCGATCTGAAAAAGAAACCTTTGGGATTGCCCCATGCAGGTCGAAGTGCGTTGGATATGGTCTGTATATGAAACACGGTCCAATGAAGGATCTTCCCTTCCAGCATCCACTTAACTTTTCCTTCCTCATGCATGTCATCAATAATCATAGGAATAGCCTCCTGATCAGTAATATCCCGTGTGGGCATAGCCCGTGTGGTGCCGGCGGCGGCCGGCCTTCCTTTCCCTAGCGCGTGGAGATCCAAGTGGGGCAGCGCTCCCCATGGCGGCGGCCGGCCTTCCTTTCCCGACGCGTGGAGATCCGAGCGGGGCGGCGCTCTCCATGGCGGCGGTGCAGTTCGGCGGAGCTCGACGAGGCCTGGCGCAGCGGCGGCCGACGTGCTGCGCCATGGGCAAGCGTCCTGGAGGCGGCGTTGGGGGACAGTGCTCGTCGACGCTGTGGCCCATGGTGGCGGCGGTGACCAGAGCTCGTCCGCCTGGATTCTGGTCGGTGGGCGGGTTGGCACGGCGGCAGAATGCAGCTTCGGAGCCTGCGACAAAAGCGAATGGGGAAGGCGTTGATCTTGGACAGGTGCCGGCGGAGCTGGCCATCGATGGCGGCGCGCCCAGCCTCGGCCCAGATCTGGGCCCTTCGGGTCTGGTCAGGGCTGGCTGGGCCCCACGGATCGATTGGTTTCAGAGGCTCCTGACCTGGGAGCCCACCCCCTGACCATGGTTGGTTGGGGCGCTGGATCCAGGCCTAATGGGCCTAGATCCGACAGCCACCTGGCAGCCCCGTTATGGGCTCTGCGCATTCCACAGACGGGTGAGTCCCGCCCGTTGAACCTCATTGTCCGAGGTTCGGTTGGCTGATCTCGTTCTCTCATGTGCGCCTCTTCGCCGAATCAATAAGAATACATCTCCTCAAGGGATTAGCTACCTCCACTGTAACTCTAGCCCTTAGGAACCCGCCCACATGATTGAACTGTGCCACATATACCTTCTCATCAATCTGCTTCACGATAGGTAGCCACCACTTTTTGTCTCTCAGATTGAAAGGCAAATTCAGAATCCTAGCCCATACCTCGAGTCGATCAAACTTGAGCTCCGAAGGTTTCATGCAATCCTCGAAATCGGACAAAATTACTGCATTATTGCTCACATGCCATGGTGATCCTCCCCACACACGGTCCCTATCCATCTGTGTAGCAAAATATGCTACAACATATTCTCCCCCCATCGATCTGAAAAAGAAACCTTTGGGATTGCCCATGCAGGTCGAAGTGCGTTGGATATGGTCTGTATATGAAACACGGTCCAATGAAGGATCTTCCCTTCCAGCATCCACTTAACTTTTCCTTCCTCATGCATGTCATCAATAATCATAGGAATAGCCTCCTGATCAGTAATATCCCGTGTGGGCATAGCCCGTGTGGTGCCGGCGGCGGCCGGCCTTCCTTTCCCTAGCGCGTGGAGATCCAAGTGGGGCAGCGCTCCCCATGGCGGCGGCCGGCCTTCCTTTCCCGACGCGTGGAGATCCGAGCGGGGCGGCGCTCTCCATGGCGGCGGTGCAGTTCGGCGGAGCTCGACGAGGCCTGGCGCAGCGGCGGCCGACGTGCTGCGCCATGGGCAAGCGTCCTGGAGGCGGCGTTGGGGGACAGTGCTCGTCGACGCTGTGGCCCATGGTGGCGGCGGTGACCAGAGCTTGTCCGCCTGGATTCTGGTCGGTGGGCGGGTTGGCACGGCGGCAGAATGCAGCTTCGGAGCCTGCGACAAAAGCGAATGGGGAAGGCGTTGATCTTGGACAGGTGCCGGCGGAGCTGGCCATCGATGGCGGCGCGCCCAGCCTCGGCCCAGATCTGGGCCCTTCGGGTCTGGTCAGGGCTGGCTGGGCCCCACGGATCGATTGGTTTCAGAGGCTCCTGACCTGGGAGCCCACCCCCTGACCATGGTTGGTTGGGGCGCTGGATCCAGGCCTAATGGGCCTAGATCCGACAGCCACCTGGCAGCCCCGTTATGGGCTCTGCGCATTCCACAGACGGGTGAGTCCCGCCCGTTGAACCTCATTGTCCGAGGTTCGGTTGGCTGATCTCGTTCTCTCATGTGTGCCTCTTCGCCGAATCAATAAGAATACATCTCCTCAAGGGATTAGCTACCTCCACTGTAACTCTAGCCCTTAGGAACCCGCCCACATGATTGAACTGTGCCACATATACCTTCTCATCAATCTGCTTCACGATAGGTAGCCACCACTTTTTGTCTCTCAGATTGAAAGGCAAATTCAGAATCCTAGCCCATACCTCGAGTCGATCAAACTTGAGCTCCGAAGGTTTCATGCAATCCTCGAAATCGGACAAAATTACTGCATTATTGCTCACATGCCATGGTGATCCTCCCCACACACGGTCCCTATCCATCTGTGTAGCAAAATATGCTACAACATATTCTCCCCCATCGATCTGAAAAAGAAACCTTTGGGATTGCCCCATGCAGGTCGAAGTGCGCTGGATATGGTATGTATATGAAACACGGTCCAATGAAGGATCTTCCCTTCCAGCATCCACTTAACTTTTCCTTCCTCATGCATGTCATCAATAATCATAGGCATAGCCTCCTGATCAGTAATATCCAACTTGCCTAGATCTTCCTCCAGTTTAGCCCTAGCCGCCTGAGGCGACAGGGCCTCCCTTGCCTTCTCCTTGCCGCACACGGACGAGGCCATGCTCTGCCTGCGATCAGGATGTCACCCCGCCGATGAGATTCAGCGGGCACCGCCGGTGTCCATAAACCCTAGTCGCCACCCAAGGTGGCTCCGAGAGATACGGGAAAACTATAAACGACGTATACGAGTTCCTGTGATTAAACGTTCATGTTAAAAAAAATATTTTCAATTTTTTCTCTGAACAGTCTTTCACTGTTGTGATGTTGGTTCTGCAGTGTTCTGATAATTTTTTTATTTCTTTTTGCGGGAAATGGAAAACTATTCATCCGACTACATCTTTTTTAAGAATTTTGATAGTGAAGAAAACTCAAACTACAGTCTACCAGCAAGGCTAGGGAAGAAAAGTGTCAAGTGTACAAAACACTCGAAACCAAGTTCAACTTTCGGAGAGAACTTGCATATGGCAAGATGGTTAGGAGGGTGGTTATACCCAGCCTATCAGAGTTCAAACCCCAGGTTTGACACTGGTGTTTCTCATTTAAGCGAAATATTCTTCAGTGGGGGGCGACGTATCCGTCGACAGCGAGGCGCCTGTGGTGACTTCGTCAATCTCAAGACTCGACCCGCATGTTCAGTCTATCGGAAGTGCTCATAGGGATAGGATGTACGTGTGTGCGTTCATAGGGATGAGTGTATGTATGTGTTTGTGAATGTCTGCGTTTATACTATGTTTCGCAAAAAAAAGTTCAACTTTCGGAAAGAATACGTACCCGAGAGAGGACGACGGGTCGCCAATCAGTGTTCCCTATTCTATAATTTCTACTACTCCGTTTAGTAAGACTCAAATACCAAGAAAATGTCTGGTAAACCGAAAATTGATGGAAAACGGAACAGAAAATCCCTCTCACGCGGTGCATGTCTTCACCTCCCCGTCCCCTCCGCGGCTAGCTTTTATCTATCGGATCTCTTGTTTATTACATACTGTACATGGAAGCATCGTAGGGATTTCTGAGATATATTTTTTTAGTTAAACGCCTGTGCAGTCCACCAAGTTGCAACGTTGGAGCGGATTGGTCCTCAACTGGGAAAATGCAAACTATTGGTCCCTAAGTTGCGGCGATGCGGCACGTTGGTCCGACCGTCACGGCCGCCGTCAAATTGCTGACGTGGCATCCTTTTTTTGCAGAACCCCCGGATTTTAGTGCTTTCTCAAATGGTCGTCCTTCCCCAATCCCCATCAGATTCCCGCGGAGGCCATCGACGTCGGGGACGGGGCAGAGCACGCGGCGACCTGGAGACGGATGGTGTAGCTGCTTCACGCCGGTCCAGGTCCTGAAAGGCGCGCCATTCATCGTCTGCTCCAGCTGCTTCACGCTGGTCCAGGTGCACCGGCTCATGGGGTATGGCCCGAGGGCTTCCGGCTCGTATTGGTGTGGCCACGCATGCGTCCGCGAGCTGCTCGCCAGGGGAAAAGGGGGCGCGGCCGCGGCGGGGCTGGGTTGGGTTGGTTGGTCCGGCCGCCGCGTGCTCTGCCCCGTCCCCGACGTCGACGGCCTCCGCGGGAATCTGATAGGGATTGAGGAAGGACGACCATTTGAGAAAACACTAAAATCCGGGGGGTTCTGCAAATAAACGGATGCCACGTCAGCAATTTGACGGCGGCCGTGACGGTCGGACCAACGTGCCGCATCGCCGCAATTTAGGGACCAATAGTTTGCATTTTCCCCATCGGGGACCAATCCGCTCCAACGTTGCAACTTGGTGGACTGCACAGGCGTTTAACTCTTTTTTGCTTCGGGAGGGACGATGCGTGCTGGTTGTGGGATGAGTGTCGAACTGTCGACCATCATCTTTTGGTAGTGGCACGGTTTGCGAACTATACATTTGTATTCCTTACTAGTTACAATAGCTCTGCATTTGCTTAACGCACGAGCGGCAGCGGGTTAGTTCCAGGATTATGGTGATGTATTCTCCATAGATGGGGCATCGTTGATGCTACCAAAGAGATCATGACTGATCCTAATAAGTTGGATGCTTTGTTATACCAAGCTAAGTGGGTTCCGTTTCCGTTTCAATACATGCTCCCAGTTAGTTACCTTTTCACGCAGAGGCCAAAGGTTTATTAGTTGACGAAAATGTCAAACACAAATTAAAAGAGAACGTGATGAGTCAACCAGTCTCACACCCACTTCTGGACATTGGATAAGTACTCATACGACTCTTGCATTCCGACCTGACGAATTATATGTGGGCATTGTGATTGCAAGTGAGGCTATCTTGTCACCCATACTTCGCAAGAATGGTTGGGCATGGCAGTGATGAAACAAACTCCCTGGTTTAGATATGTGAACAAAACTATTCTATGCTCCCCTCTCACCTATCGCTTTCTAGGTTTATGGTGCATCATATGTTTTTTGACACTACACGACACAGATCAGAATGACGGTTAACATGTTTCTCGATACCGCTCATTCCAAGGAAGCAAATCAAAAAATATCCTTCTTCCTCCGCTGGGGCATCTAACACAGTTGTGCACTCTCAACAAGAGGATGGAGCTTGTGTGTCACATGAGAAAAATAAGTAAGAGGAGTATGTCTATATATATGCATAGCTGCAAAAGTAGTAAAGAAGAGTCACATGAGGCATGTTTGATTGCCTTCACGACTAGACGAGACAACACGAACCATAAAAGCACCCTCAACCATCTATAGTTAATGTCTTGTCCAATGATAGTGGGAAGTATCATGCCACACTACTCGGTACCGGGAAAGGACCTTGTCGCACTTGTTAAGTCATCAACACTTATTTTCTCGAGCAATGCCAAGAGCTCTAGCCGTTAAGCATAAAAGAATCGATCAAATATAAATAAAACCCAAAATCACACAACTTGACCGATTAATCATGAACATCTCAAAACTACAAGGAAAGCTATACCAAGCCTAGCAAAACCACCGCTAAAGCACACATTTTTGTGGTCGCCGTCTTGACTTCTAGATACACCGCCACACTACACAGCCCACCATCATGACTTTCCAGTCCTAGGCACCGTCTCGACATCCACCACAAGCTACTCCATAAAGTATGCCCCTGTAACCCTAATAATATCCATCCTTTTTGGAAGATTTTGGGAGTAAGTTTTGCTCGGATTACCACCAAGAAAAGGAGTTGACCCAAATTTATGTGGTTCCCGCCATTAACCTTTTTTCACATTTGTCTATAACTATCCTTATTCATTTTTTACTAATATAAATGATAGAACTTTTTTTACTATAAAGAAACTTACATGTATAGTTTTAGATACCAGAAGAATATTTACGAGGGTCTCTGCACTTGAAAGTGTGCACAACACATTATTATAAAGTCTGAGAGATCTGCAAGAAAAAAAGAAGCAACAAGCAACCGACACACTAAACAACCACCCATGGTGGGACATAAATACCCTCTAACGGGGTACTCTGGCCCTACCAACATGTTCTCCGTGTGCTCAAACACTAGAACATAGACAAAGACCAAAACCAGCTGATAGACACTCACATAATCTTGCAAGTATTAAAAATTCGCTTCTTATAAAAAACAACATCTACACTATGCAAATTGACCAACGTAAGTCTAATCCAATCAAAAATATGTGAATGCAGTGCACATGGAATCCCATATAGTCAATGCAAACATATTTTTTCAAGGACATCAAGACAAAAAAATTCAAATAAACCTATTGGTCTAATTTTGCGAAATCTAGAGAACTATGAGTTGTTGGCTTTGATTACTAAATACATTTTTCATCACGGGAAGATTAGTCAATATTTTTTGCCAGATGGAGCTGGATCTATTATAAAAGTTAATTAAAAGTACAAAGAAACTCCTACATAATAAAAATTACACCGAGCTCCTTGGACCACCTAAAGACCACTAATGCCGCCAGAACGGACGACCCACGCTGCTGTCTCCGCTCTCCTATCGTAGTCGTCCATACTTTTTTCTTGACAACTAGGAAGTCTTCGTGCATGTGCCCCTGTGGACCAGCGCCCCAGACCCGAAGTATTCGCCAATGGATACTTGAATCGGCCCTTATTACAACACCAAACCGGTGACAAGTGTAGACAAAACAAGATCCACCACTCCAAGGGAGCGACAACCAGACAATTATTCAACCTTCTCAACGCCATCGGTAAGATCACCGTCAACGAGGTGGACGAGGAGATCGGAATCCTTATTCGTGTTCCGCAGAACGATGCCATAGGCACAAGAAAGTTGTTGTCGGTTGACCAAAATCTAAGTTTAGAGATCTAAGTACAGTGCCAAACACAGATCCTAGGTCCCCACCTCCTCCTACTATCGAATTGCCAATCGGAGGAGGCGGAGCCCCGTCGCTTGTCGAACACAGACGGAGGAGACGGACGACGGCTAGAGTTTTTCTTTCTCTTAGGAAGATTACTCAATATTTGAACGCATTGGATTCAAAAGTATCTAAAACAATCTGATTTTTTAATGTTACAAAATCGTTCTTAGTTTTATCCCAAAAAGGAAAAAACCTATAATGTTATACTCCCTATGATTCCTATATGTAGGGTGTATAAGTTTTGGCACGGAAATTAAAAAATGCTCATGTAGGAAAAAATACGCTAGTTTTCTACGGAATTACCGCTGACTAATTGACGTGGGAAGAAAAGGTGTTTATATGAGACAAGGAAACATAATCAAATCTCTAAAAAAGAAATCTATATGAGTGGTGGAACGAAGTACACTCTATATTTCGGAATTTTTTTCAAAACCTCTGAAAAGATAAGGATGTCGCCTAGAGGGAGGTGAATAGGCGATTTAAACTTTTTCGGTTTAGCCTTGATAATTGCGGAATAAAACTAGGTTGAAGAAGGGGAGGGGTATATATATACCCCCTCCCCGTAATATCCGGCCCCCAACCCCGGATATTCCCCCCCCCCCCCCCGGAAATTCCGGTTTTAACAAAAACAGCAAAACCCAAACGGCAATAACTTTTACATCCGGACTCTGTTTTCGATGATCTTGGGCTCGTTGGAATCGCAACGAAGAGCTCTTCAAGATTATATAGAGAAACATCATAGTCCATCATGTGATGAGGAAGTCACAAGGAGAGAGTTTGACCTCTCTAGAGAAGACAAACCGATAAAACATCCAACATAAAAAACGCAACAAGATATGCATATGAAATCCGTTTTTGATGAACTAGAGCTTGGTATGGAGATGAACACAAGCTCCAAATTCTCACATGGATAAAAGCCAAATAAAAACCAAGAAAGATGATATGCCAAGTATGCAAAGGTTTGAGCTCTCCACAAAGATGCGATCAAGTTAGTCACTTGAGAGCCCCTCTTGATAGTACGCCGTCTATCCTATAACCCGGTCTCCCACTAACACCATGAGACCGGTAAAATAGAAACCATATCAAGATCATACCTTTGCCTTGCGCATTCCACTTGAGCTAGATGATGACGATCTTGACCCTCTCAAGTTGGAACACCTTTCTTGATTATGCTTGCTAGCACATGCTTGATGAAGACTTCTCCAAATACTCCCCCATACACCATTATGGGAGAGCCTCGCTTAGCTCCATCTTTATGTATCCACTTGCACTTCATCTTCTTCTCTTGATATAGACGATGGCTTGGAGATAAACATGAATGTTCACTCAATATTTTTTTCCAAGCCATGCTTGCAATAAGCTCAACTCTAGGTGACCATTCTTCATATGAACCCATTGGAAAGAACCTTGGTCATCATATAATATTCTAGAGTCCAACACATGAACTCCAATCTTCTTCATGAACACGATCTATAAAGATATCTCAATGCAAACATTAGTCCATAGAGATTGTCATTAATTACCAAAACCACACATGAGGGCACATGCACTTTCAATCTCCCCCATTTTGGTAATTGATGACAATCTCTTTTGAGAGGGTTTATAATATGGAAATTAACGAGCAAGAACCAATTGTACTAACATCAAATACTACAAAAGTATGTGATGTTAGTCCAACAACATATATAGAGCAAACTCCCCCACAAACTATGCACGTGTGTATGAACATGAATTCATTGCATATATTGTCAACCATTACCGGTGGTAGAGTTTTCACTATATACAAAACCAAGCAACGAATGCAAAGGCAAGAAAGGCAAATGCTTAATAACCAATCAAAGTACAAAGCCGAATTCCATAAACCCTCCAAAACTTCTCCCCCATTGGCAACAATTGCCGAAATGTGCAAAAAGTTTCGGAAGGCTAACATAGTGAGAGTTCCTCCACGAGTTTAGCTTTGCTCATAAAAATGAGTATAATCAAGTGGACATTTCCACCGATCAATAAAAGGAGGAAATCAAACTATATTGAGAATCCAAAGATTGCGACAAAAAAATAAAGGAAAAGATACCTCAACAAAAGAGGCAAGCAATCAAAGGATCCAAAAAACCAATTGGACACAAGAAGATATTATGATAAGATCAACCAAGTGTTCTAAATATCAAGAGAGAGCTCCCCAAGGTACGTGCACAATGTAGGATTTGCATTTCAATATTGTGTGCACAACATGGAATCCTCACTCCCTCCTAGACAATCTTTGAACACAAACAAGTGCAAGAAATCATAGATGGAAATTAAAGCAAAGTAACTAGGTCCACAAGCTTATTAAGATGCAAAAAGGGATATCAAATGAAAAGCAAAACTTGTGCCTTTTAGGAACCACCAAAGAATCAAAAGCAATAAAAGGTGGTCACTAACGAAATGGAATACCAAATGAAGGTGTAACTATTCTCATGTGTATAAGTTTCTAAGTAGACACCAATCATGAAGATATAAGTCCACAAAGAAACATGCACACACAAAATAGGTACTAAGGTAAGGAACATGATATCCAAGTGGAAGTCATAAATATACCAATAAGATCTTTGCTTAAAAGCATAGCACAAAGCTCAAATTTATCTTAAAGGGATATAGATGAACTTCCAACACACACTCATCATAGCATCAAAAATATTCACAAGGGAAAAGGTAATAGTTGGGATGCTCCGAGTAAGATAACAAGTATCACAAAGTGCAAATGATTTTGAAGATTCATCAATGTTGCGGATGCGATATTTGGGATAGATGAATCATGAAAATGATTATGTATACTCCCCTTGATATGTAATCATCCCGGCTTGCTCACATTTGCAATAAAGATGTTTTGATAAAAACTTTACAAAAACCATATCAAATGCAACTAGAGGGATTCATGCCAAGATACAACCTACACAAGGTTGAAAGCTAGAAGTATATGCATGAGGTAGATACTTGTTACCGAGATAGCATTGGTGATGTAGAAGATAAGAGTTCACGATCATCCAAGCTTGGCTCCAATAAGCACATGGTGACAACACCTTCCTTGTAAATGAGACAAGCTTCCAATGCATCTCCAATGTACCTAAAACAAATTCAAGTACAAAATGGTACCCAAACTCATTGGGTCCAAAGTAGTTAGAGCAACTACAATACATAGGACAAACTCCACATAAATATGTGCATATTGATATGAAATTGAATTTCATGCACATCTTAGCCATTTAGGATTTGATGGAGTTTATCCTATATATTGGATCAACGAAAGTAAGCATGCCATAAGATATACATATAGTAAATATGCATGCACAAGACTTTCAAGAACCAAACGAGATACAAATTGGATAAAACACCAATTAAATCAAGAAAGCACACACAAGTGTGACAAGAAAAGAATTGTCCAAATTATATCAAAGACCAAAATCAACACATGATTGAGGATACCACTTTTGAGAAGATACCAAATGAAAGTAATACACCAAATGAAGAAAATATCATCAAGGAATAAACCAAACCCTCTACACTTTTCATGATGGCACAAAGTACCAAGACGAAAATGTTTGTCTTCCAAAGAGACACGTCATCGGGATCAAATACCAATTGAAGACAACTAATGTTCAAAAGCATATAGGATTGCTCCCCCAAGATTTGTGCATTATTTATGATCTTGCATTTGAATACAAAATGCACACAAATGGATCATCACTCTCCATACATATTATTCAAACACTAGTCATGTTCAAGGAAAGCAATAAATATAAAACCAATTTAAAAATGATGTTCTACTCAAGTATGATAGCTTCCCAAGAATGGGATCATTGCTTTTCCTAACTCAAGAAAGCACAAAGCAAATTTTGAGTAGAGCAACAAGGATCCAAAAGATACAAGGAAGACAAGAGGAGTTAGATCAAAACAAATTTGTGGCAATAAAATAAGGCAATTCAAAGTAAGAGCCAAAATGAAGATGGTCTACAAATTCCACCACAATTATGAGTATCACTTGTCATGGACAAGGAGTATATGTAAATATTTGTCGGTGGTATCGGAAAGATATTCAAGACCAACTTCACAAAACAAAGCATATGGCAAAGAATAAGATTTAAAAGGCCATGCTTAGATAGATAGATATTCTTGATAGCTTCAATATTCATGCGATCATGCAAAGCAACTACAAAGAGTAGCTTGAAGCAATCGGTTTCCCAAAAATATATATGCGAACATATTTGGGGAAAGCCGTACCAAGAGCATCCAACACAAACAAGATCCAAAAGAGTGATTAAATAAAATCATTTTAGCAAATATGAACTTGTTTGAGCAACATGCCACATAGGAATAAGATAATGAAGAATATCAATTCTAGGTGGCAATACCTCACATGTCACATTTTCTAGGTTTTAATATGCACATAGCTTATTACTCCCCCATAATGTGATAATCCAAAAAAAATCTCAACAAGAGGCAAGCAAAACCAACTAGAGATAATTGATGGACATTATAGAATTTGAATTTCTCATGAGATGACATACCACATAGAGACTAGATAATATTGATATATCAACACTAAGTGGTATTCCTCATGTATACACATTTTTAGGATTGTGAAGTGCACGAAGCATATCACTCCCCTAAAATGGGATCGTCCATTAATCTCTCAAAGAGAGCCAACAAGATAAGATAGCAAATAAAAGCAATAAGGCTCACCACAAGTAAATGGTGTGCAAACCAACATACACATACTTGATTACTCAAGATAAGTAAGTAGAGAGCACAACACATACAAACACTAGCAAGGTACAAAACCTAACACATGCAAGGGTGCAAGCAACTTTCAATGTATATATGATTTAAATAAAAGTTACCGCAAGAAGGAACATTGGATATTAGATAGAACAATATAATCCAAATGACTTGGCTTGAGAGAATATAATTGATGAAGATCCCTTAATTCTTCATGATGTAGCCAAGTCTCCAATGCCCTCCAACAACACCTATTGATCAAGTTTTAGCTTGTTGGTCCCCAACCAAGTTGGGTCCTAAGAGGTTAGTCACAATAGGCTGGCAAACCAAATGGTTCTTTTCTTGACACCACTTTGAGTACCAACATATTTGGCAAACACATTGCCAACCTTATCCTTGCGAAGAGAATAAACATTATCAATTATAATGGGGTTGGATAAAGTACCATTAGTGCATGAAGAAGCAAAGTGGCCCTTCTCACGGCATATGTAGCAACATTGGCTTCCTCCTTTCTTCTTAGTTGAAATCTCGACTTGAGGAGGGGTAGCTTGATTCTTCTTGGTAAGAGGCCTTGCTTTATCTTGAGAACTTGAGTTTGAACTTGAGGCCGCTTCCTTGTTGCTTCTCACTAAGAGGCTTCTCTTTAAAGGGCAAAATCTAACATGGTGCCCTTCAACTTTGCACTTGAAGCAAACAATTTTGGCCGAATCTTGACTTGTTCTTGGTCTTTGTTCTTCTTGATAGGCTTGGACTTGTTCTTATTGTTGGAGTTGAATCCAAGTCCACTCTTGTCATTGGGGCGTCTTTGAACACTCAACACATTGTCAAGTGTGGACCTCCAACATGACACTTTTCCAAGTCTTTCTTCAAAGAAGTGACTTGGGCCTTGAGCTCTTTTAATTCCTCTACATGGTTAGTATCAACACAAACACTAGAGGAAGTAGATGCTTCATTGTTAGAGCAACAAGGCAAGGAAGGTAATTCATCACAAGATTTAGCAATAGTATGTGATGTAGAATTACTAGGACTAGCACATGGCAATAAGCATTGAGAGAGGAAGTTGTGCCATTGTCCAGATGTTACCTTTGACATAATAGCCTCATGAGTTAACTTTAGCTTAGCATAGGATGCTAGAAGATTCTCATTAGAGCTAGAGAGCTTTTCATGACTTTTTCCAATTTCCTATACTTGCTAGTTAGCAACTCAAGTTGAGCCCTTAGCTTAACATTCTCCTTCAAAATAGATGCTTCACGAGAAATGGAGTTAGTAGCACAAGCATCATCAATATTAGACAAGGAAGAAGATAACTTGGCAAGCTCATCATTCTTAGATAGTTGAGTTTGGAGTTGATCATGAGACTTGATAAGGAGAGAGTGTTCACTTTCTAAAGCCTTGTGAGCTTTGTCAAGTCTCTCTATGTCCTCAATTAGTCTTGCATTGCCAACACCAAATTCAATTTTGTATTTAGCAATAGCATGATCTCTTTCCTTAATGATTTTAACAATAATAAGATCATTAGACTCATCAAGAGATTCGAGTCTCTCCTCAAGAGACACTCGAAGCTCATGCTCTTCCAAGAGCATTTTCTAAGGATGCTTTTTCTATAGCATCCTCTATCTCAATTTTACATTTCTCATCAAATTGTGTTTCCAAAACCTCAATTGTGAGCTTGCCGTGAACAAAGGTACTCATGATTTCTAAGAAGTTATCACGAACAATTTTATTCTTTGAAAGTGCATAAAGAACCATTTCACCCTTCTCATGAATGGAAGCATCATTATCATCATCATCATCATCATCATGAGATATATTGGGATTTGAAGTAGGAGATACCTTTGAATCCTTAGCCATAAGGCAAAGGTGAGTAATGGGCAAAGATGATGAAGAATTACTTGAAGCACCATTGAGGCCATGTCTTGTTCCAACAATTGTTGGGATTCCTCTACATTGTTAGCCACATAAGAAATAGAGGATATGGAAGCATTGGTTTCATGGCAACAAGACATAGGAAGCATATCATCATGAGATTTAGGTAAACAACTAATACATGATATGCAAGGACCATCAACACTAGCATTTAAGACATTTGGAGTGCTAGAAGAGTTTAAGCCCAAAGATAGAGCATTGCAATGAGATAGAGATGAAGTATAGTCAATAGAATATTCACCATCAACAAATCAATTTCTATCACCACTCACCATATCATTACCTTGTGACAAATCACATGTTGGTGGAGTGGAAGAAGTTGTGAACTCATCACGGCCGGAGGTGGAGGGGGAACAATCAACCTCAATAATGTTCAACACTTCATATTTATCTTGAAGCTTGGTCCATAGCTCATGAGCATTCCGATAAGGCATGATTGAATCAAGAACTACATCGCTCAAAACATAGATGAGACCATTAGATACTTGAGTATCGAGATGAGAGTTTTCTTATCCTCTAAAGATAATTCTTGGGAATCCTTTGGAGGAGAAAAACCCACATATACAATCCACTTAATATAATTTGGACCCATGTCCCTAAAAAGATTAAGCATGCGAATTTTTCAAACATCATAATTTGTGCCATCGAATATGAAAGTGGGATCGTGCACTAATTCTCTAAACGACATCTTTACTCTCTATGCGGTAAAGCCCAAAAAGAGAGCTGAGGCTCTGATACCAATTGAAAGGACAAGGATGTCGCCTAGAGGGGGGTGAATAGGCGATTTAAACTTTTCCGGTTTAGCCTTGATAATTGCGGAATAAAACTAGGTGTTTAAATTAACAAGCCAACAAACTAAATAAACTAGGCTCACCTATGTGCATCAACAACTTATGCCAAGCAAGACAAGCAACAAGGTGATAGCAATATAGAATACTTAAAGCACGAAGGCTATCACAATGTAAAGTGTAAGTAAAGAGCTCATGTATAGAAATAACTGAGGCACGTGGAGACGAGGATGTATTCCCGAGTTCCTCCTTTTTAGGGGAGTACGTCTCGTTGGAGAGGTATGAGACCACCACAACAGGTTGGTCTCAACGCCACGACAAGCTCACCTTCTTCTTCGATGAACCGTACCACAAATGATTGGTTCACCTTTCACTATCGGAATCCTTCAAGGCAGAATCCGGAGCCTTAACAACAACGATCTGGGGCACACACCCACAACTGAATTGGGTGCTCCCGAACAGCTACAATTAACCACAAGAGGTCTCAACCACCACAATGGCGGCTAGGGTCCAAAGACCCAAGAGTAACAAGCTCTCAAACTTTCAACTTCCACGAATCCTCGTGGAGAGCACAAACCGATGCACAATGCAATGGCAAGAGTACAAGTGCTCAAATCCTTCACTCTCAAATCCCACCAAAATCAACTAATGCTTATGGGGGAGAAGAGAGGAAGATAAAAGAAAGAACTCAACAAATGGAACTCCAAGATCTAGATCCAAAGGGTTCCCCTAACTTAGAGGAGAGATGGATTGGTGGAAATGTAGATCTAGATCTCCTCTCACTTTTCCCTCAAAGATATGCAAGAATCATGAGAGGGATTGAGAGATGGGCAAGCTTTCCAAGGTCAACAATGGCAAGAGGGAGAGGGGAAAACGTGCTTGGTTGTAGGTTGAAGAAGGGGAGGGGTATATATACCCCCTCCCTGAAATATAGCCGTTACAGCCACTAGGGCAAGAATATCCGGCCCAAATGTCCGGTTTAAACAGAGGCTCGCACTCGGGGCTCGAAAAGAGCTAAAAACACCTTTTAGGGCTGGAATATCCGGCCCCCAACCCCGGATATTCGGCCCCCCTGGAAATTCCGGTTTTGACAGAAACAGCAAAACCCAAACGGCAATAACTTTTACATCCGGACTATGTTTTCGATGATCTTGAGCTCGTTGGAATCGCAACGAAGAGCTCTTCAAGATTATGCAGAGAAACATCATAGTCCATCATGTGAGGAGGAAGTCAGAAGGAGAGAGAGTTTGACCTCTCTAGAGAAGACAAACCGATAAAACCTCCAACATCAAAAACGCAACAAGATATGCATATGAAATCCGTTTTGATGAAATAGAGCTTGGTATGGAGATGAACACAAGCTCTAAATTCTCACATGGATAAAAGCCAAATAAAACCAAGAAAGATGATATGCCAAATATGTAAAGGTTTGAGCTCTCCACAAAGGTTTAGCAAAACCAGTTTTTGTTAGTTGTTTTGTCAAAATGTGTTTAAGAAAAACTATGTTTGGAGTGTGTTGTGGGGTCACTCTTCGATTGTCCCACGGTGGGGACACCTGGGTCACGCCAAGCCTGTCAGCCTTATGAAGAGGGCCCAAGGAAGGCCCAAGGAGGACGACGTGCGGCCCAAGATAGTCGACGGATAGGTCATGCGACTCGTATCATCTTGTAAGCGCCATCGGCACCGTTCACCTGAGACCTAGCCTACCATATAAAGGCTAGGAGGGTCCTTCGTCTAGGGTACGCTCATAGCCGCCATCACAAACCCTAGCGAGATTGCCATCTCGCCATTGTAGCCACAACTCGCCATTCAATACCAGACAAGCAGGAAGTAGGGTGTTATCCTCCGGGAGCCTGAACCTGGGTAAAACGCCTTGCTTGTCAGCCGTCGTGATCACCAGCGCTCATCTCTCTCCCCCTCAATCAACCCGGGGTACACAACCCAGGGATTTGCCGAGTCCACACCTCGTCAATTGGCGCCGTCTGTGGGAAGAACGAGCGCTGGAACCATGGTCGCACCGGCCCCATCGACTTTGAAGACCGACGTCTGCATCACCAAGGAGCCAATCTGCTTCGGCTCCTTCGAGTACACCTTCCACCCGCCGGCCCACCGCTCGGTGTACGCCGATCTGCATGTAGGTATGTGCCTCACCTTCGGTACCATGCACTACTTCGTAGACAGCTGTGGAGTACTCAGATCCACGGCGATCGCACCACGCGCGGTGGTAGCACCCGCATCTGCCGCGGCTGCCCCAACCACGCCCCCACCTGCTGCGGAGATCGCATCTGCTGCGACTGCGGCGACAGCATCTTCGACTGCTGAGAAGATCGCACCCGCCTCGACTACACTGACCGCCTCCGCTGCGGCAGAGATCGCGCCCAACACGGCCACGCCATCAGCGTCTCCGGCCATCAAGGAGATCGCATCGGCTACGACTACATCGACCACCTCGACGACCACCGCGCGGATCGAGTCTACTTCGACTACCTCGATCGCGTCTGGCAAGGCCAAGATCTACGTCAACTTCGACTACGTCGACCACACCTTCGCGCACGACGGAAGTCGCGTCGTTCTACCCCGCCACTCGCGTCTCCGTCGACTTACAAGATCATCAACAAGCCAATCGTGCCCCGTCAACGACGGCGACATCACTCCTCATGTTCGCGCGGAGATCGCGAGACTCCAGGGAAGGAGCCTCAGCAGCGACTGTGGTACCCACCACGTTGCGTCCATTTTCGGCTCCGAGCACGGCTCGGACGAAGGAAGCAGCAGTGGAAGCGCCCGTCCCACTGCCCAGACATACCCCGCGCAAGTCTTCATGATCGGCCCGACGCGGGACAACGGCGACGAACCGCATACCCACTGGAGGTGGTCATGCCGGACCAGGTGACGCGGCTCACCATCACCCGAGAGATAGCAATCAGAGCCCTGAAGCACGTCGAGGACGGCACATACCCCCCACCAGACGCACCCCGGGAGGACCTTATGGCGGTCCAATACCTGCTACGGAAGGAAGGCGAACGACTCCGCGCAGAGAAGGCCGAGCTACTCCGACGCAAGGGAGGCTGACGCGTCGAGTGCCAGGAGGGCCGCTTACTCATTCACTGCCTCAACAGAGGTCTCACAAGGAGCAAGGCGCCACAGAGCCCGCGTGCCCCTGATGACGGAGGCCGACCGCACCAGAGTCACCCGCAACCTCGAGTCATCGTACATGGCGAGACGCAGACGGGATACCCGTCCCAAAAACACCGGAGCCGCGCTCATGGCAGTCGAAACATACCTGCGGCTGACACAGCCGCCCGAGGGCGACTCGCGCGCTCTCCTCCACAAGAGGCAGATCATGTCTATCAAGGCAGTCGAAGAAGCTTGATGAACAAGGCGCCGACAGAAAAGGCGCGAGAAGATCGGGATCGCCGCGACCGCGAGCTCGCAACACCCGCAGGCCCGGCGGCAAGACCACGGCAACCGCAGCCAGGCGAAGACCTCCGCAACGTCATCACACAGAGGACGGTGGACCGCAGCCGCACCCATCGGACGGTCAGCACGCCCAATCCTGATGACCGCAATGACGGCGACTACGATCCGTGCGGCGCCGCATGCTTCAGCTTCAACATCCGTGACACAAGAATGCCCAAGGGCTTCAAGCTCACGGCAGAAGCAGTCAAGTACGACGGGAAGCAAGACCCGAGACTCTGGCTAGAAGACTACCTCATAGCCTGCAGCTGCCAGGGCGGTACTTCGACTACGGCCATGCAGTACATCCAGCTGATGCTCACGGGCTCTGCACGCGGGTGGCTAAACACTCAACCCAAGAACGCCTTCAGGACGTGGGACGAGTTCGCGGAGGCCTTCGTTAAGAGCTTCCTGGGGACGTACTCGAGACCGACGACTTCGTCGAGCTACAAGCATGCAAGCAAGGACGAGACGAGCCGCTCCGGTCATACATCCAGCGTTGGACCCTGCTCCGCAACACCATGGAGACCGCCTCGGAGGACCGAGTGATGGATGCCTTCATGCACGGCGTCTCCCGCCGCGACCTCCGCGAGGAGTTTGGTAGGCTCCGGCCGAAGACATGATCGAGTCATGAAGATAGCCAACCAGTGGGCAGACGGAGAGGACTCGGTCCGCGATAGTTCACGCTACTCCCCGAAGGACGAAGCCGGACCAAGCAACTGGCGAGAAGGACGCCACAAGAAGAAGCCGCGTTACAACGGCAACGACTCAATCTAGTAGCGGCGGGATTCCAAACCCCCCGATGATGAAGCGCGCGACAGCAGTCGCCAATACAGCCATGTACAGTACAGTCGAAGCGGCGGTGACCAGAGTCGCCAATACAGCCAGGGCAATACAACCGAAGCGGCGGCAGCAGCTACCGCAGCGACGGAGGCCATAAACGCGAGTGGCAGAAACGCACACTGAGCCCAGCGGAAGAGCTGGAACAACCCTGCAGGCACCACATGTTCAGGAACCCGGAAACGGGCAAGTGGGGATCCAACCACCTGTTGAAGGACTGTCGAAAGGCACGCAAGATATACGAAGCCATGCAGAAGATAGTCACCCCAGCACGCAGCGCAGCTGGCCATCCAGGCAGCACCCGCACCCGCAGTCGCTAATCCAGCACAGGCGGCGGGAGCCTTTCCACAGCAGCAGCAGCCGCAGCAAGATGCCCCACCAGTGGTCCATGACGCATATCCAGCGGCACGCGGACAACTCAACATGATACAGAAGGGGCGCCCCTCAAACAGGACCCAGAAGATCATCACTCGCCAAGTTTTCCAGGCCATCACCTGTCCACCTGCAGTACCCGACTACCTGAGAGGGTCAGAGACACCAATCACGTTCTCCAGAGCAGATCACCCGCCTGCAGTACCACGACCCGGGCACGCCGCTCTGGTAGTCGAAGCTCTGATCGGAGATTACACCCTGAAAAAGGTGTTCATGGACGGAGGCAGCGGCATCAACATCATCTTTGCCGACACCCTCAGAAGGATAAACAGGCCAACGACAAACTTGGCGGCATCAGAGACCACCTTCCATGGCATAGTACCAGGGCAAGCAGTCACCATGGGAACGATCACACTCGACGTCATCTTCGGCACACCCGAAAACTTCAAGAGGGAGTCGATCGACTTCGAGGTAGTCGACTGGAAGTCGCAGTACCACGCGATACTCGGGCGCCCAACCTTTGCCAGATTCATGGCGGTACCTCACTACGCCTACCTCATGCTCAAGATGCCTGGACCCAAGGGCGTCATCACGGTGCACGGCGACTTCGACCGCTCCAACAGCTGCGACCGCGAGTTCAGCAAGATCTCCGAGTTCTTCGGAATGGAAGAGCACTTCGAGGCGATGGCAGTCGACAACGACAAAACCATCTTCCCGCCACGCAAGAAGCCAGCCAAGGACGCCGCCTTCAACACGACTGACGACACAACAACTCATCAGGTCCACCCGACGGACGCAAACAAGACAGTCAAAGTGTCGTCGAGCTGCCTATCGCATAGGAAAGCGCGCTCGTCGAGTTTCTACGTGAGAACTGGGAGATCTTCGCCTGGCAACCTTCTGACATGCCAGGCATACCCAGGAACCTCGCCGAGCACTCTTTACGCGTCCACAAGGACGCCAGACCCGTCAAGCAGACCATGCGACGCTTTCAGGACCCAAACGAGACGAAATAAGCAAGGAGATCGATCGACTGCTCCACGCAAATTCATCCGAGAGATCAAGGACTCGGACTGGGTAGCGAACCCGGTCCTGGTGGAGAAGAAGAAGAGAAGAAACTCCGCATGTGCGTCGACTTCACCGCCCTCAACAAATGCTGCCCCAAGGACCACTTCCCGCTTCCGCGGATAGACCAGATCATCGACTCGACTGCAGGCTGCGCACGCCTATCCTTCCTGGACGCCTACTCAGGGTACCAGCAGATCAGGATGAACGTCGACGATGAAGAGAAGACTGCATTCATCACACCTCATGGCGTCTTCTGCTACCAGACGATGCCCTTCGGGTTGAAGAACGCTGGAGCCACGTACCAGCGCACAATGCAAGCCTGCCTAAAGGGGCTAATCGGAGAGATCGTCCAAGTCTACGTCGACGACATAGTCGTCACCACTCGAACGGAGGACACTCTCATCGCCGACCTCCGCAAGGTCTTCGCCGCCCTCAACGAGTATCAGATCAAGCTGAACCCGGACAAGTGTGTCTTCGGCGTGCCAGCCGGAGAACTGCTCGGGTACCTCGTCTCTGCAAGAGGAATCGAAGCCAACCCGAGAAGGTGCAAAACATACTCGCAATGCCAGCACCGACCAAGCTTCATGAGGTGCAACGCCTAGCCGGCCGAGTCGCAGCTCTCAGCCGGTTCATTAGTAACTGAAAAAGACTGACAAGTTCCAGTGGACAGAAGAAGCGCAAGACGCGTTCGACCAACTCAAGAAAACCCTCACGACTTCCCCAGTACTGGTGGCGCCACTAGAGAACGAGCCGCTATACCTCTACGTGTCACCACGAACAGGGTGGTCAGCACGGTACTCGTAGTCGAACGAGAAGAAGAAGGACACAGTCACCCTGTTCAGCGGCTCGTCTACTACCTCAGTGAGGTGCTAACCTTGTCCAAGTAGCGGTACCCGCACTACCAGAAGCTAGCGTACGGAGTCTTCATGACATCAAGGAAGGTCATCCACTACTTCTCCGAGCACTCCATCACGGTAGTAAGCTCCTCCGGGCTCTCCGACATCCTCACCAACCAAGCCGCGACAGGACGAGTCGCCAAGTGGGTTATTGAGCTAGGGCCCTGGGGGCTGAAGTACGCGCACCCGAAGTCAATCAAGGCCCAGGTGCTTCCAGAGTTCACCACCGAGTGGATAGAGGCCCAGCTACCAGACGTACCGACCTGTCCAACGCATGGACAATGTACTTCGACGGCTCTAAAAAGTTCAGATCAGCAGGGGCGGGAGTCGTCCTCATCTCACCCAAAGGCGACAACTGAAGTACGTACTGCAGATGAACTTCCCAACACCCTCCAACAATGAGGCAGAGTATGAGGATATAATCCACGGCATGCGGATGGCCAAGAACTGCGGCGCCACTCACCTCATGATCTACGGAGACTCTTACCTCGTCGTGCAACAAACCATGAAGCAATGTGACGCCATCGCCGACAACATGATCGCCTACAGGGACCTATACAACCAGCTGGAAGGCACCTTCGACGGCTGCGAGCTGCGGCACGTCGGCCGTGAGAGCAACGAGGAAGCCGACATCCTCGCCAACCTAGGCTCAAACAAAGTGCCGGTGCCACCCGGAGTCTTCCTCGAGTGCATCACGCAACGCTCTGTCAAGCTCCGGCCCGCGCCGGGATCCTCTACATCGACAACGAGCACCGCCGACCCGCCCAGCACGGAGAAGGAGCCTATGGAAGTACTGCTGATTGAGCCCACATGGACGAGCCCATACCTGGCTTACATACTGCAGCAGAGGGTTCCAACAAACCCAGTCGAAGCCAAGCGCGTCATCCGCCACTCCAAGGGCTTCACCGTCATCAACGGGGAGCTCTACAAGCGAAGCATCTCGGGAGTACTCCGAAGGTGCATCGACCCAGTCGACGGTCAGGCCATCTTGCTCGAGATCCACGCTGGCATCTGCGGACATCACGCCAGCAGTCGAGCCTTGGTAGCCAAAGCCTTACGAGACGGGTTCTACTGGCCCACCGCAATGCAAGACGCAGAAGAACTCGTGAGGAAATGTATCGGCTGCCAGGAGTTCGCCAACAAGCCGCACGCGCCGGCATCAGCACTGACGACCAAGTATGCAAAGGTTTGAGCTCTCCACAAAGATGCGATCAAGTTACTCACTTGAGAGCCCCTCTTGATAGTACGCCGTCTATCCTATAACCCGGTCTCCCACTAATACCATGAGACCGGTAAAATAGAAACCCTATCAAGATCATACCTTTGCCTTGCGCATTCCACTTGAGCTAGATGAAGACGATCTTGACTCCCTCAAGTTGGAACACCTTTCTTGATTGTGTGCTAGCTAGCACATGCTTGATGAAGACTTCTCCAAATGCTCCCCCATACACCATTATGGGAGAGCCTTGCTAAGCTCCGTCTTCATGAATCCACTTGCACTTTATCTTCTTCTCTTGATATAGGTGATGGCTTGGAGATAAACATAAATGTTCACTCAATCTTATTTTCCAAACCATGCTTGCAATAAGCTCAACTCTTCACATGACCATTCTTCATATAATCCCTTGGATAAAACCTTGCCATCATGTATTCTTCTAGAGTCTAACACATGAACTCCAATAATTTCCTATGGACAAGATCTACAAGTATATCTCAATACAAACATTAGTCCATAAGGATTGTCATTAATTACCAAAACCACGCATGGGGCAACACATGCACTTTCAATCTCCCCCATTTTGTTAATTGATGACAATCCTTTTACGAGGTTTATATAATGAATTAAGCAACCATGCAACACAAAGAGCAAGGATGCAAGAGCATGAAAGGCAAATGCTTAAGAACGAAACTAAAGCATAACACCAAATTCCCTTAAACCCTCTAAACTTCTCCCCCATTGGCATCGATTGCCGAAATGGGAGGAAAAATTTAGAAGGGCAATATAGGAAGAGCTCCCCCATAATGTGTGCATTTCTCATAATATGAGTGGAATCAAATGCACATATCCAATGACGAATAGATGAAGGAGATCAAACTATATTGAGAATTCAAAGATTGCAAAAGAGAAACAAATTGAAAGATACTTCGACAAAAGAAGTAACCAATCAAAGGATCCGAAAAACCAATAGAACATAAGAAGATATTATGATAAGATCAACCATGTGTTCTAAAAATCAAGAGGGAACTCCCCAAGGTACGTGCACAAAGTAGGATTTGCATTTCAATATGGTGTGCACAACATGGAATCCTCGCTCCCTCCTAGATAATTTTGAACACAAAAAATAGCAAATAGGTCCACAAGCTTATTAAGATGCAAAAGTATACAAAATGAAAAACAAAGCTTGTGCCTTTTAGAAACCACCAAAGAACCAAAAGCAATAAGAGTGGTCACTAAAGAAATGGAATACCAATTAAAGATGTAACTATTCTCATGTGTATAAGTTTCTAATTAGACATCAATCATGGATATAAGTCCAAAAAGAAACATGCACACACAAAATAGATACAACGGTGAAGAACATGATATCCAAGAGGAAGTCATATATATACCAATAAGATCATTGCTTAAAAGCATAGCACAAAGCTCAATTTTATCTTAGAAGGATATAGATGAACTTCCAACACAATCTCATCATAGCATCAAAATGTCCACAAGGGATAAGATGATAAAAGGGATGCTCCGAGAAAGATAACAAGTATCCCAAAAGGCAAATGATTTTGAAGAAACATCAATATTGCATATGCGAGACATAGAGTAGAAAGTGCTAGATTAACATATTTGGGATTGTGAATCATTAAAATGATTATATATATATTCCCCTTGATATGTAATCATCCCGGCTTGCCCACATTTGCAATAAATTTGTTTTGCAAGAACCAAATGAATTGCAACAAAGAAATTCATGCCATGAAACAACCTACACAAGGTTGAAAGCTAGAAAAAAATGCATGAGGTAGATACTTGTTACCGAGATAGCATTGGTGATGTAGAAGATAAGAGTTCACGATCATCCGAGCTTGGCTCAATAAGCACATGGTGATAACACCTTCTTTGAAAGTGAGACAAGCTTCCAATGCATCTCCGATGTACCTAAAACAAATTCAAGTACAACATGGTATCCAAACTCATTGGGTCCAAAGTAGTTAGAGCAACTACAATACATAGGACAAACTCCACATAAATATGTGCATATTGATATGAAATTGAATTTCATGCACATCTTAGCCATTTAGGATTTGATGGAGTTTATCCTAATATTGGATCAACGAAAGTAAGCATGCCATAAGATATATATAAAGTAAATATGCATGCACAAGACTTTCAAGAACCAAAGAGATACAATTTGGACAAAACACCAATTAAATCAAGAAAGCACACTCACAAGTGTGACAAGAAAAAGAATTGTCCAAATTATATCAAGACCCAAATCAACACATGATTGAAGATACCACTTTGAAAAGATGCCAAAAAAAGTAAGATACCAATTGATGAAAATATCATCAAGGAATAAACCAAACCCTCTACACTTCTCATGATGGCACAAAGTACCAAGACGAGAAATGTTTGTCTTCCAAAGAGACACGTCATCGGGATCAAATGCCAATTGAAGACAACTAATGTTCAAAAGCATATAGGATAGCTCCCCCAAGATTTGTGCATTATTTATGATCTTGCATTTGAATACAAAATGCACACAAATGGGATCATCACTCTCCATACATATTATTCAAACACTAGTCATGTTCAAGAAAGCAAGAAATGCAAAACCAATTTAAAGAATGATGTTCTACTCAATGTAGGATAGCTTCCCCAAGAATGGGATCATTGCTTTTCCTAACACAAGAAAGCACAAAGCGAATTTTGAGTAGAGCAACAAGGATCCAAAAGATACAAGGAAGACAAGTGAGAGTTAGATCAAAGCAAATCCTTGGCAACAAAAATAAGGCAAATTCAAAGCAAAACCAAATGAAGATGGTCTACAAATTTCACCACACATATGAGTATCACTTGTCAAGGACAAGGAGTATATAGAGATATTTCTCGGTGGTATATAGGAATGATATTGAAGACCAATTTCACAACAAATAAGCATATGGCAAAAGAGAAGATTTAAAGGCCAAAGCTTAAATAGATAGATATTCTTGATAGCTTCAAGTATTCACGCGATCATGCAAAGCCACTACAAAGAGTAGCTTGAAGCAATCGATTTCCCAAAAGGATATGAGAACATATTTGGGGAAAACCGTACCAAGAATGTCCATCGCAAACAAGATCCAAAAGAGAGATTAAACAAAAACATTTTACCAAAGATGGAACTTGTTTGAGCAACATGCCACATAGGAATAAGATTAAAACAAATCAATTCTAGGTGGCAATACCTCACATGTTCACATTTTCTAGGTTTGTAATATGCACATAGCTTATTACTCCCCCATAATGATAATCCAAATTTTCTTAACAAGAGGCAAATAAAATCAACTAGAGATAATTAATGGACATTATAGAATTTGAATTTCTCATGAGAATGACATACCATATAGAGAGTAGATAATATTGATATATCATCACTAAGTGGTATTCCTCATGTACACACATTTTTAGGATTGTGAAGTGCACGAGCACATCACTCCCCAAAATGGAATAGTCCATTAATCTCTCAAAAGAGAGCCAACTAGATAAGATATCAAATAAAAGCAATAAGGCTCAACACAAGTAAATGTGTGCAAACCAACATACACATGCTTGATTACTCAAGATAAGTAGTAGAGAGCACACACATACAAACACTAGCAAGGTACAAAACCTAACACATGCAAGGGTGCAAGCAACTTTCAATATATATATGATTTAAATAAAGTTACCGCAAGGAGGAACATTGGATATGAGATAGAACAATTAATCCAAATGACTTGGCTTGAGATAATATAATTGATGAAGATCCCTTAATTCTTCATGAAGTAACCAAGTCTCCAATGCCCTCCAACAACACCTATTGATCAAGTTTTAGCTTGTTGGTCCCCAACCAAGTTGGGTCCTAAGAGGTTAGTCACAATAGGCTTGGCAACCCAAATGGTTCTTTTCTTGACACCACTTTGAGTACCAACATATTTGGCAAACACATTGCCAACCTTATCCTTCCGAAGAGAATAATCATCATCAATAATAATGGGGTTGGATAAGGTACCATTTGTGCATGAAGAAGCAACATGACCCTTCTCACGGCATAGGTAGCAACATCTACTTCCTCCTCTCTTCTTAGTTGGAGTCTTGACTTGAGGAGTGGTAGCTTGATTCTTCTTGGGAAGAGGCCGTTCTTCATCTTGAGGAACTAGACGCTTCTTCCCTTGTTGCTTCTCACTAAGAGCCTTCTTCTTCAAAGGGCAAGATCTAACATGGTGCCCTTCAACTTTGCACTTGAAGCAAACAATCTTGGCCGAATCTTTAAGTTGTTTTTGGCCCTTTTTCTTCTTGTTGAACTTGACTTGTTCTTGATATTGGAGTTGAATCCAAGTCCACTCTTGTCATTGGGGCGTCTTTGAACACTCAACATATTGTCAAGTGTAGAATCCCCAACATGACGCTTTTCCAAGTCTTTCTTCAAAGAAGTGACTTGGGCCTTGAGCTCATTTAATTTTCTACATGGTTAGTATCAACACAAATACTAGAGGAAGTAGAAGCTTCATTGTTAGAGCAACAAGGCATGGAAAGTAATTCATCACAAGATGTAGCAATATTGAGAGTGGATTAATCACTAGGACTAGCACATGTCAATAAAGCATTTTTAGTCGAAGTTGTGCCTTTGTCCACATGAGGCTCACAAGATGTTACCTTTGTAGTGATAGCCTCATGAGCTAACTTTAGCCTAGCATGGGATGCTAGAAGATCATCATTAGAGCTAGAAAGCTTTTCATGTCTTTCTTCCAATTTCCCATAGTTGCTAGCTAGCAACTCAAGTTGAGCCCTTAGCTCAACATTCTCCTTTAAAATAGATGCTTCACAAGAAGTGGAGTTAGTAGCACAAGCATCATTAACATTAGAATTGGAAGAAGACAACTTGGCAAGCTTATCATTCTTAGATAGTTGAGTTTGGAGTTGATCATGAGACTTGATAAGGAGAGAGTGTTCACTTTCTAAAGCCTTGTGAGCTTTGTCAAGTCTCTCTATGTCCTCACTTAGTCTAGCATTGCCAACACCAAATTCAACTTTTTTCCTTTTTAAGCACTTTAAATTTAGCAAGGGCATGATCTCTTTCCTTAATGATTTTAGCAATAATAAGATCATTAGACTCATCAAGAGATTCAAGTTTCTCTTCAAGAGAAGACCTAAGTTCTTCTTCTTCTTCAAGAGAAGCTTTCAAGGAATAGGCGATTAAAACTTTTCCGGTTTAGGCTTGCTAATGCGGAATAAAACTAGGTGTTTAAATTAACAAGCCAACAACCTAAATAAACTAGGCTCACCTATGTGCACCAACAACTTATGCTAAGCAAGACAAGCAACAAGGTGATAGCAATATAGAATACTTCAAGCACGAAGGCTATCACAATGTAAAGTGCACAAGTAAAAAGCTCGGGTATAGAAATAACCGAAGCACGCGGAGACGAGGATGTATTCCCGAGTTCCTCCTAGAAAGGGAGTACGTCTCGTTGGAGAGGTGTGAACCGACACAACGGTTCAACAACCACAAAGGTTTCACCCTCTTCTCCGATGAACAGCACCACAAAGGTTTGGTTCACCTTCCACTATCGGTATTCCTTCGAGGCGGAATCCGGAGCCTTTCAACAACAATCCGGGGCACAACCCACAATGGGATTGGGGGCTCCCGAACGGCTTTCAACAACAATCCGAGGCACAACCCATAAAGGGATTGGGGGCTCCCGAACGGCTTCAAGTGACCACACAAGGGTCCAACCACCACAAAGGCGTCTAGGGCCCGAAGACCCAAGAGTAATAAGTTCACAAGATTTCAACTTCCACGAATCCTCGTGGAGAGCATACCGATGCACCAAATGCAAAAGGCAAGAACACAAGTGCTCAAATCCTTCACTCTCGAATCCCACCAAAAGCAACTAATGCTTATGGGGGGGAGAAGAGGGGAAGAACAAAGGAAGAACACCAAATCCCTCCAAGATCTAGATCCAAAGGCTTCCCCTCACTTAGAGGAGAGAATGATTGGTGGAATGGTGGATCTAGATCTCCTCTCTCTTTCCCTCTAATTTGAGGCAAGAATCATGGAGGAATAGAGAGAAAACCAAGCTCAAGAAGGTCAACAATGGGGGGCTTTTTCGTGCTCAAGAGCTTAGGGAACCGTTGGGGAAGAAACCCCTTAAATAGGTCCCCTCAAAAAACTGACCATTGGAGAAAACTGTGAGGCCGGCCTGGGAGCCGGCCTGGCCGGGCTGGGGGCTGGCCTCGTTCCCAAGGAAGCCGGCCTGGGGGCCGGCCTGCCACCCGAGGCAGCCGGCCTGGGCCAGCCTGTGAGCCGGCCTGGCCGGCCTGTGGGCCGGCTTGCCAGAACCTGAAAACAGCAAAAAGAAAACTGCAATAACTTTTTCATCCGGACTCCGATTTCGATGATCTTGGGCTCGTTGGAATCGCAACGAAGAGCACTTCAAGATTATGCAGAGAAACATCATAGTCCATCATGTGAGGAGAAGACCAAATGTAGAAAGGTAAAACGTCTCTAAAGAAGATGAACCGGCAAAACCTCAAAATCGAAAACACAACAAGTTTTTAATACGAAATCCGTTTTCGGTGAACTAGAGCTTGGTATGGAGATGAACACAAGCTCTAAATTGTCACATGGATAAAAGCCAAATAAGAACCAAGAAAGATGATATGCCAAGTATGCAAAGGTTTGAGCTCTCCACAAAGATGCGATCAAGTTACTCACTTGAGAGCCCCTCTTGATAGTACGCCGTCTATCCTATAACCCGGTCTCCCACTAATACCATGAGACCGGTAAAATAGAAACCCTATCAAGATCATACCTTTGCCTTGCGCATTCCACTTGAGCTAGATGAAGACGATCTTGACTCCCTCAAGTTGGAACACCTTTCTTGATTGTGTGCTAGCTAGCACATGCTTGATGAAGACTTCTCCAAATGCTCCCCCATACACCATTATGGGAGAGCCTTGCTAAGCTCCGTCTTCATGAATCCACTTGCACTTTATCTTCTTCTCTTGATATAGGTGATGGCTTGGAGATAAACATAAATGTTCACTCAATCTTATTTTCCAAACCATGCTTGCAATAAGCTCAACTCTTCACATGACCATTCTTCATATAATCCCTTGGATAAAACCTTGCCATCATGTATTCTTCTAGAGTCTAACACATGAACTCCAATAATTTCCTATGGACAAGATCTACAAGTATATCTCAATACAAACATTAGTCCATAAGGATTGTCATTAATTACCAAAACCACGCATGGGGCAACACATGCACTTTCAATCTCCCCCATTTTGTTAATTGATGACAATCCTTTTTACGAGGTTTATATAATGAATTAAGCAACCATGCAACACAAAGAGCAAGGATGCAAGAGCATGAAAGGCAAATGCTTAAGAACGAAACTAAAGCATAACACCAAATTCCCTTAAACCCTCTAAACTTCTCCCCCATTGGCATCGATTGCCGAAATGGGAGGAAAAATTTAGAAGGGCAATATAGGAAGAGCTCCCCCATAATGTGTGCATTTCTCATAATATGAGTGGAATCAAATGCACATATCCAATGACGAATAGATGAAGGGAGATCAAACTATATTGAGAATTCAAAGATTGCAAAAGAGAAACAAATTGAAAGATACTTCGACAAAAGAAGTAACCAATCAAAGGATCCGAAAAACCAATAGAACATAAGAAGATATTATGATAAGATCAACCATGTGTTCTAAAAATCAAGAGGGAACTCCCCAAGGTACGTGCACAAAGTAGGATTTGCATTTCAATATGGTGTGCACAACATGGAATCCTCGCTCCCTCCTAGATAATTTTGAACACAAAAAAATAGCAAATAGGTCCACAAGCTTATTAAGATGCAAAAGTATACAAAATGAAAAACAAAGCTTGTGCCTTTTAGAAACCACCAAAGAACCAAAAGCAATAAGAGTTGGTCACTAAAGAAATGGAATACCAATTAAAGATGTAACTATTCTCATGTGTATAAGTTTCTAATTAGACATCAATCATGGATATAAGTCCAAAAAGAAACATGCACACACAAAATAGATACAACGGTGAAGAACATGATATCCAAGAGGAAGTCATATATATACCAATAAGATCATTGCTTAAAAGCATAGCACAAAGCTCAATTTTATCTTAGAAGGATATAGATGAACTTCCAACACAATCTCATCATAGCATCAAGAATGTCCACAAGGGATAAGATGATAAAAGGGATGCTCCGAGAAAGATAACAAGTATCCCAAAAGGCAAATGATTTTGAAGAAACATCAATATTGCATATGCGAGACATAGAGTAGAAAGTGCTTGATTAACATATTTGGGATTGGTGAATCATTAAAATGATATATATATATTCCCCTTGATATGTAATCATCCCGGCTTGCCCACATTTGCAAATAAATTTGTTTTGCAAGAACCAAATGAATTGCAACAAAAGAAATTCATGCCATGAAACAACCTACACAAGGTAGAAAGCTAGAAAAAAATGCATGAGGTAGATACTTGTTACCGAGATAGCATTGGTGATGTAGAAGATAAGAGTTCACGATCATCCGAGATTGGCTCAATAAGCACATGGTGATAACACCTTCTTTGAAAGTGAGACAAGCTTCCAATGCATCTCCGATGTACCTAAAACAAATTCAAGTACAACATGGTATCCAGACTCATTGGGTCCAAAGTAGTTAGAGCAACTACAATACATAGGACAAACTCCACATAAATATGTGCATATTGATATGAAATTGAATTTCATGCACATCTTAGCCATTTAGGATTTGATGGAGTTTATCCTAAATATTGGATCAACGAAAGTGAGCATGCCATAAGATATATATAAAGTAAATATGCATGCACGAGACTTTCAAGAACCAAAAGAGATACAATTTGGACAAAACACCAATTAAATCAAGAAAAGCACTCACAAGTGTGACAAGAAAAAGAATTGTCCAAATTATATCAAGAGACCCAAATCAACACATGATTGAAGATACCACTTTGAAAAGATGCCAAACAAAGTAAGATACCAATTGATGAAAATATCATCAAGGAATAAACCAAACCCTCTACACTTCTCATGATGGCACAAAGTACCAAGACGAGAAATGTTTGTCTTCCAAAGAGACACGTCATCGGGATCAAATGCCAATTGAAGACAACTAATGTTCAAAAGCATATAGGATAGCTCCCCCAAGATTTGTGCATTATTTATGATCTTGCATTTGAATACAAAATGCACACAAATGGGATCATCACTCTCCATACATATTATTCAAACACTAGTCATGTTCAAGAAAGCAAGAAATGCAAAACCAATTTAAAGAATGATGTTCTACTCAATGTAGGATAGCTTCCCAAGAATGGGATCATTGCTTTTCCTAACACAAGAAAGCACAAAGCGAATTTTGAGTAGAGCAACAAGGATCCAAAAGATACAAGGAAGACAAGTGAGAGTTAGATCAAAGCAAATCCTTGGCAACAAAAATAAGGCAAATTCAAAGCAAAACCAAAATGAAGATGGTATACAAATTTCACCACACATATGAGTATCACTTGTCAAGGACAAGGAGTATATAGAGATATTTCTCGGTGGTATATAGGAATGATATTGAAGACCAATTTCACAACAAATAAGCATATGGCAAAAGAGAAGATTTAAAGGCCAAAGCTTAAATAGATAGATATTCTTGATAGCTTCAAGTATTCACGCGATCATGCAAAGCCACTACAAAGAGTAGCTTGAAGCAATCGATTTCCCAAAAGGATATGAGAACATATTTGGGGAAAACCGTACCAAGAATGTCCATCGCAAACAAGATCCAAAAGAGAGATTAAACAAAAACATTTTACCAAAGATGGAACTTGTTTGAGCAACATGCCACATAGGAATAAGATTAAAACAAATCAATTCTAGGTGGCAATACCTCACATGTTCACATTTTCTAGGTTTGTAATATGCACATAGCTTATTACTCCCCCATAATGTGATAATCCAAATTTTCTTAACAAGAGGCAAATAAAATCAACTAGAGATAATTAATGGACATTATAGAATTTGAATTTCTCATGAGAATGACATACCATATAGAGAGTAGATAATATTGATATATCATCACTAAGTGGTATTCCTCATGTACACACATTTTTAGGATTGTGAAGTGCACGGAGCACATCACTCCCCCAAAATGGAATAGTCCATTAATCTCTCAAAAGAGAGCCAACTAGATAAGATATCAAATAAAAGCAATAAGGCTCAACACAAGTAAATGTGTGCAAACCAACATACACATGCTTGATTACTCAAGATAAGTAAGTAGAGAGCACACCACATACAAACACTAGCAAGGTACAAAACCTAACACATGCAAGGGTGCAAGCAACTTTCAATATATATATGATTTAAATAAAGTTACCGCAAGGAGGAACATTGGATATGAGATAGAACAATTAATCCAAATGACTTGGCTTGAGATAATATAATTGATGAAGATCCCTTAATTCTTCATGAAGTAACCAAGTCTCCAATGCCCTCCAACAACACCTATTGATCAAGTTTTAGCTTGTTGGTCCCCAACCAAGTTGGGTCCTAAGAGGTTAGTCACAATAGGCTTGGCAACCCAAATGGTTCTTTTCTTGACACCACTTTGAGTACCAACATATTTGGCAAACACATTGCCAACCTTATCCTTCCGAAGAGAATAATCATCATCAATAATAATGGGGTTGGATAAGGTACCATTTGTGCATGAAGAAGCAACATGACCCTTCTCACGACATAGGTAGCAACATCTACTTCCTCCTCTCTTCTTAGTTGGAGTCTTGACTTGAGGAGGTAGCTTGATTCTTCTTGGGAAGAGGCCGTTCTTCATCTTGAGGAACTAGACGCTTCTTCCCTTGTTGCTTCTCACTAAGAGCCTTCTTCTTCAAAGGGCAAGATCTAACATGGTGCCCTTCAACTTTGCACTTGAAGCAAACAATCTTGGCCGAATCTTTAAGTTGTTTTGGCCCTTTTTCTTCTTGTTGAACTTGACTTGTTCTTGATATTGGAGTTGAATCCAAGTCCACTCTTGTCATTGGGGCGTCTTTGAACACTCAACATATTGTCAAGTGTAGAATCCCCAACATGACGCTTTTCCAAGTCTTTCTTCAAAGAAGTGACTTGGGCCTTGAGCTCATTTAATTTTTCTACATGGTTAGTATCAACACAAATACTAGAGGAAGTAGAAGCTTCATTGTTAGAGCAACAAGGCATGGAAAGTAATTCATCACAAGATGTAGCAATATTGAGAGTGGATTAATCACTAGGACTAGCACATGTCAATAAAGCATTTTTAGTCGAAGTTGTGCCTTTGTCCACATGAGGCTCACAAGATGTTACCTTTGTAGTGATAGCCTCATGAGCTAACTTTAGCCTAGCATGGGATGCTAGAAGATCATCATTAGAGCTAGAAAGCTTTTCATGTCTTTCTTCCAATTTCCCATAGTTGCTAGCTAGCAACTCAAGTTGAGCCCTTAGCTCAACATTCTCCTTAAAATAGATGCTTCACAAGAAGTGGAGTTAGTAGCACAAGCATCATTAACATTAGAATTGGAAGAAGACAACTTGGCAAGCTTATCATTCTTAGATAGTTGAGTTTGGAGTTGATCATGAGACTTGATAAGGAGAGAGTGTTCACTTTCTAAAGCCTTGTGAGCTTTGTCAAGTCTCTCTATGTCCTCACTTAGTCTAGCATTGCCAACACCAAATTCAACTTTTTTCCTTTTTAAGCACTTTAAATTTAGCAAGGGCATGATCTCTTTCCTTAATGATTTTAGCAATAATAAGATCATTAGACTCATCAAGAGATTCAAGTTTCTCTTCAAGAGAAGACCTAAGTTCTTCTTCTTCTTCTTCAAGAGAAGCTTTCAAGGAATAGGCGATTAAAACTTTTCCGGTTTAGGCTTGCTAATGCGGAATAAAACTAGGTGTTTAAATTAACAAGCCAACAACCTAAATAAACTAGGCTCACCTATGTGCACCAACAACTTATGCTAAGCAAGACAAGCAACAAGGTGATAGCAATATAGAATACTTCAAGCACGAAGGCTATCACAATGTAAAGTGCATAAGTAAAAAGCTCGGGTATAGAAATAACCGAAGCACGCGGAGACGAGGATGTATTCCCGAGTTCCTCCTAGAAAGGGAGTACGTCTCGTTGGAGAGGTGTGAACCGACACAACGGTTCAACAACCACAAAGGTTTCACCCTCTTCTCCGATGAACAGCACCACAAAGGTTTGGTTCACCTTCCACTATCGGTATTCCTTCGAGGCGGAATCCGGAGCCTTTCAACAACAATCCGGGGCACAACCCACAATGGGATTGGGGGCTCCCGAACGGCTTTCAACAACAATCCGAGGCACAACCCATAAAGGGATTGGGGGCTCCCGAACGGCTTCAAGTGACCACACAAGGGTCCAACCACCACAAAGGCGCCTAGGGCCCGAAGACCCAAGAGTAATAAGTTCACAAGATTTCAACTTCCACGAATCCTCGTGGAGAGCATACCGATGCACCAAATGCAAAAGGCAAGAACACAAGTGCTCAAATCCTTCACTCTCGAATCCCACCAAAAGCAACTAATGCTTATGGGGGGGGAGAAGAGGGGAAGAACAAAGGAAGAACACCAAATCCCTCCAAGATCTAGATCCAAAGGCTTCCCCTCACTTAGAGGAGAGAATGATTGGTGGAATGGTGGATCTAGATCTCCTCTCTCTTTCCCTCTAATTTGAGGCAAGAATCATGGAGGAATAGAGAGAAAACCAAGCTCAAGAAGGTCAACAATGGGGGGCTTTTTCGTGCTCAAGAGCTTAGGGAACCGTTGGGGAAGAAACCCCTTAAATAGGTCCCCTCAAAAAACTGACCGTTGGAGAAAACTGTGAGGCCGGCCTGGCCGGCCTGGGGCTGGCCTCGTTCCCAGGGAAGCCGGCCTGGGGGCCGGCCTGCCACCCGAGGCAGCCGGCCTGGGCCGGCCTGCCACCCGAGGCCGCCGGCCTGTGAGCCGGCCTGGCCGGCCTGTGGGCCGGCTTGCCAGAACCCGAAAACAGCAAAAAGAAAACTGCAATAACTTTTTCATCCGGACTCCGATTTCGATGATCTTGGGCTCGTTGGAATCGCAACGAAGAGCACTTCAAGATTATGCAGAGAAACATCATAGTCCATCATGTGAGGAGAAGACCAAATGTAGAAAGGTAAAACGTCTCTAAAGAAGATGAACCGGCAAAACCTCAAAATCGAAAACACAACAAGTTTTTAATACGAAATCCGTTTTCGGTGAACTAGAGCTTGGTATGGAGATGAACACAAGCTCTAAATTGTCACATGGATAAAAGCCAAATAAGAACCAAGAAAGATGATATGCCAAGTATGCAAAGGTTTGAGCTCTCCACAAAGATGCGATCAAGTTACTCACTTGAGAGCCCCTCTTGATAGTACGCCGTCTATCCTATAACCCGATCTCCCACTAACACCATGAGACCGGTAAAATAGAAACCCTATCAAGATCATACTTTTGCCTTGCGCATTCCACTTGAGCTAGATGAACACGATCTTGACTTCCTCAAGTTGGAACACCTTTCTTGATTGTGTGCTTGCTAGCACATGCTTGATGAAGACTTCTCCAAATGCTCCCCCATACACCATTATGGGAGAGACTTGCTAAGCTCCGTCTTCATGAATCCACTTGCACTTTATCTTCTTCTCTTGATATAGGTGATGGCTTGGAGATAAACATAAATGTTCACTCAATCTTATTTTCCAAGCCATGCTTGCAATAAGCTCAACTCTTCACATGACCATTCTTCATATAATCCCTTGGATAAAACCTTGGTCATCATGTAATCTTCTAGAGTCCAACACATGAACTCCAATAATTTCCTATGGACAAGATCTACAAGTATATCTCAATGCAAACATTAGTCTATAAGGATTGTCATTAATTACCAAAACCACGCATGTGGCAACACATGCACTTTCATAAGTCCAACCTAGGCTGCACCCGACGCACTCGGGGTTGCGCCAACGCAGGTCTAGCTTGAAACACCTAGGCCGCACTCGACCCGCTCGGGCTGCACCATACAGGTTTACAGGAGTCTGCAAGATACAATTTACTCACTCGGGGGCTACCCCCACCTCGGCATACATACACTCATATTTCCACTTGGAAAGATTGCTTTTACAAGCTAACGATATACAACAGCAGTCTACTATTCTTATTCTACATGCTCGCCCTTTGGCGCATCGAGTGGCCCTACAAGATGCTCACTAAAGCTCTGGACCTGCTGAATCATCTGACGCGCAGCCGCAAGAGTATCGGCGTAGTCCCCTCTCCAGGCAAGCCGTCAAGCACCTTGTACAGTGGAAGATTAGGCCGGTGCATTCGAACGTACGCCAGCGCCACGTTCGCCCCGGCAATAAGTTGAGTGTGCACGACTTCCTTCAACGCACTGCCTTCACGGAACGTCTCCAGCAGCGCAGCCAGTCCATTAGGCTGCTCATCGTACGCCAGAGGGTTTTTCTACAACCTTCCAAGAGCACAGCAGCCCGCCAGGTGCGATCCAGCATTCGCGCCAGTACACTACCTCTGGATTTATTAGACAAAACTGACGCGCTTCGGGTGAGTCACCGGCGGCTTCTTTCTCCACCCGCTCGTCTACTCGACTTTGCTCGGCCTTCCAGTCAGAGTTCACATCTGCATCAAGACCCAGCACTAAGAACAGTAAAAGGATAAACAAGTCGAAGCACAGTGCTAGAAGACCAACCTTGCAGCTGCCGACTGATCAAGTCCATCTCGCCCAGCAGAAACTCCTCTCACTGGGAGAACGGCACAACGGGCCATGACCTCAAGCGCTCCAACTCCAACTCGGCGCTCTTCAACTTCGACTCGAGCTCAACAATCTTGTTCCTCATGAAGGTGATCACCGTTGATCATTAACACTTCGCGCAGGAGCTGGAGGAGCTCGACGGCGACGACGAGTGGGTGCAGCCGAAGAGGTGTCCTCCTCGTCGCCCGCACCAGTCGTTCCAGCGACCCCAGGAGCTTCGCCCATCTCAGACTGCCAAATTCGATAGCGTCAAGCAAGGAAAAGAACATTCATTCAAGCCTAGATATGAAAGAAAACTCGAAGGCACAAATTCGCATTTCAACATCAGCATGTTCGCGGCCAGAAGACCCGCAAATATATAGTTCATTACAGACCGAACCAAAAGCAGAAGAATCTTAAAAGAATGGAGTCTACATCACAGACTCCGACTGGGAACGGCTCTTCCTAGCAGCCAACTCTGCAGCCTTGGCAATCCTCTTCTCGAAGGTGGCGATCAACTTTGCAGCCAGCTGACTCGCCTGCGTCTTCACACCGCTAAGGGACGCGGTCTTGCCATCAGGCTTCCGAGGGAAGTCGCTGACAACCTTCTCAAAATCACCTACGACTTGGTGACCAAGAAGTAGCTGGAAAGTGAGCTCTGAGCCGCGTACCGTCTGCGCACGCGTGTAGTCCACCAAGGTGGTCGCATTGCCTTCGAACGGAGCCGCAAGCGCGTCGATAGCAACCGGCGATGGCTTGCTGGGGAAGATGCTCCGGTGCATAGTCGCCAAGGCGCCTGTCGACTTCTGCAGCGCCGCCGAAGCATACGCGCAGACGCGGTCGATGAAGCCAACAGCCTCCGCCAAGCCGACATTCTCGCTGGAAGTCCCTTCTGGGGAGCACCTCCGCAAGTCTCTGATCAAAAGAAAACCACACCCGTAAGACATCAGAAGTCGACAAAAGGCAAAGTAGGCACTGAGCCGAAATACTTACTTCCAATAACATCTGCGAGTGCGAGCAAGCGGTCGACCTGGGTCTTCTCCAGATCATCCCGAGCTTGTTCACGCTCTCGGGCCTCACCAGCGACTGCTCCAGCTCCGCGAATCTTCTTCATGCTCTCCCTCTCGCCTATGAGGATCAAGAGCAGTGTTAGTCATAAAAGGCAGTCGAAGCGCCCTCGAACACAAGGGTTCACACTCACTATTCGCCTGCTCCAGAGCAGTGCGGAGTTGGTCCCTCTCCTGCTCCATGCGAACGAAGGCTGCGGCTCCCTCCATCTGCTGGCGATAAAACGGCTGCGGGAAACACAAGACATCAATCTGCGCCCGACTATTCTAGTCACGCACATCTTCGGGGGCTACTCCCATCGGGAGCGCTGTTCGCGCACCCGATACAGATTTTGCAGAATGAGTCAAAGGACACTTACATGCTCAAGCAGCCCAGCGTCAGCCGGAGTCACATCAGCAGTTTCTCTGGCACGGAGGAGGTCGAAGCCTTCAAGGCCAAAGCGTCACCCGCCAGAGCCTCTTCTCCGGTCGTCTTCGCAGTCTGCTCGATCATGGAGCAGAAGTGTGCTCCATCTCACGAGGAGAACCAGCAGCGCCAGTACGGTCGCTGTGACAAGATAACTCAATTCAGGACTCGCAAATCAAAAAGCAAACTCGCACAAACAAGGCGATGGTTACGCGACTAACCTGGCGACATCCACATCATCTTCACTGCCCAGGAGACGGAGGCCATCCTCGCAAACTCAGTCGGCGGTGCAGAGCCGAGGGGAGGCACGATCAAAGGCTCAGCCAGGTCACTCGTGTGCCTAGCGCCCGAGGACGACTCGCTCGCCTCCTCCTCGCTCCACACCCGCCTCCTTCCACGGGTGACGAAGCCGAAGCAGAGTCGCCACTCTTTCGCCTCTGCCGCTTCCGCAGCGGCTCCTCATCTTCATCGTCCTCCTCCAACTCTTCACTCGGAGAGGTGGCGGAGGGAACTTCATCGTCATCAACCTCGTCCTCCTCAGGGAACTCTGCCTCTTCGTGAGGTCCATTCTCCATCAACGGAGGAAGACTGACATAGCTCGAACGACCCTGTCAGCAAATGAAGCATTCGAGTCAGGCAAAAAGATTCGACAGAAGAAGATACAAGACAAAAGCAAAGCAAACGAAGCTCACCTCAGGCACAGGTTATTAGGCCCATACGGCTCGACCGGGCACTTGACATTGCACGGGTCAGCGGCTCGGAGACTAGTGATGCTCCTCACCTTCGACTCGACTGCGTCATCATCGAGCTCATCGCCAACATCCTCACGTGCCCACATTGGGTGGACGCGAGTGCGGAGCGGCTGCACCCGAAGCCTGAAGAAGGTGGCAATAAGGTGAACTCCACCTGTCTCGCGCCCAAGACTTTTCAGAAGGCCACGAAGAAGCGTCAGCAAGGGCTGAGTCGCCTCCCTGTCCTCCTTCGACAGCGGGTGCGCCCACGCGTTCGTCTTCCGCAACTCGCGATCAGCCGCGAAGTCGGGAAGCCCTTCCTGGTCGCACCTGATATAGAACCACTTCTTCCGCCAGCCCTGGATGGAGTCGGACTTCTTCATCTGAAAGTAGGTGGTGTCGCCACGCACCTGGATGCCGAAGCCCGACTGGATATACCTGCTTGCTCTTCCCCACGTTCCTCCTCACGAGGAATAGCGACTTCCACAGCAGCCAGTTGGGTGCGATTCCCAGAAGCACTCGCAGAGCACGATATAGCTCGCGATGCTCAAGACGCTATTGGGAGTCAGATCGTGGATCTGAATCCCATAAGCGTACAAGAGACCACGGACGAAATCGTGGAGGGGGAACCCGAAACCCCGCGGAAGGAAATCCACGAAGCAAACGCGTTCCCCCTCGCGAGGAGCGGGGAATACCTCTTTCCCGGGAGCGCGCACCGTCGCCTGATCTGCCGGCGGCAGCAGCCCCTGCACGCGGAGGGCCTCGAGGTCGGCCTTCTTCACCGACGATTTCACCCAGTCGCCGTCGGGCTTCTTCATCACGCTCGCCTCGGCGGCGGCGACGGCGCCAGCAGCAGGCTTCCCCCTCTTCATCGCGGCCTTGCTCATGGAGGATGGAGAAAAGAAACTGGCAGAAAAGAACAACAATGGCGGCGAGCAAGCAGCGGAGACGATGGCAGAATGGGGATGTAATGAACTGTTCGCCGCCGCGGTAAAAATATATACCGCGTGGCCAGTTAATCCAGGCCGTCCTCAGCGAAACCGCACTCACAACATCATCTGGCCGTCCACGTGTCGCGCGGAGATAGCAACCGTCGCCGGCCACGCCGCCCACTACGCACGGGAATCAAGGCGCCATCATCACACCGCGAAATTTTCACGCCCAACGGTCAGTATAAAGCGGCAACCGCTGTCTCCAGTCAATACTGACAGTGGGACCGCACTGTCACGTCCCATCGGGCACAGAGTGCGCCAAAAACGTCAGCGCTGACGTCAACCGCGAAGACGTAGGAAGTAAGCCAACGGGCTGATTGAGAACTCGAACATTTCATTCGAGTGCAAGAAGATTCAGTAAGCTCCAAGAGCTGAACAAACTCGTGCAGTAAGCCAAACCGACCGAATAAACAGTAAGTCAGGTAAAGCCAGTCACGACTCCAACAGGTCGAGTCCTTCTTTACTCCCATCGGGAGCGGGCTTTTCGACTGAAGAAAAATTGAGTTAACCTCAATTGCAAGCAACTCAGCTTAATCTCGGGGCTACTCCCATCGGGAGTGCTGTTCGCGCTCCCGAGTGATTCAGAACAATAGCAGTCGAAAAATCACCGACTAAGGCTGTACTCGCAGTATTTTACCCTGCAGTCGACGGTTCGACTGAAGAATCCTCCGTAAGCCCTGAACGGCCGGAGTCGACTAATTTTACTTGTTCTTTCAGGAATCCGACGGCGTGCCCAGGAGGAAGGAGTCCTTTACCCGATTCTACGATTCGACTAAGCACTCGGGGGCTCCTGTTGTGGGGTCACTCTTCGATTGTCCCACGGTGGGGACACCTGGGTCACGCCAAGCCTGTCAGCCTTATGACGAGGGCCCAAGGAAGGCCCAAGGAGGACACGTGCGGCCCAAGATAGTCGACGGATAGGTCATGCGACTCCTATCATCTTGTAAGCGCCATCGGCACCGTTCACCTGAGACCTAGCCTACCATATAAAGGCTAGGAGGGTCCTTCGTCTAGGGTACGCTCATAGCCGCCATCACAAACCCTAATGAGATTGCCGTCTCGCCATTGTAGCCACAACTCGCCATTCAATACCAGACAAGCAGGAAGTAGGGTGTTATCCTCCGGGAGCCTGAACCTGGGTAAAACGCCTTGCTTGTCAGCCGTCGTGATCACCAGCGCTTCAGGATGGGAATGGGCCGGCCCGGACCTGGCCCCGGACCTGGCCCCGTGGCCCCGAGGCCAATATGCGAGGCCATGGGTCGGCCCATTCCATGCTAATTCCGTGGCCTTGCTGGCCCGTTGGGTAAACGAGGCCGGCCCAATTCCAGCGAATACACAATTCACGTTTCATATTCGTTTTTCACGTTCGTACCTTTTTTTTAACCTGGACGTTGGCAGCACTGTTTGACAGATAATAGAGAACAAAGAAAATGTACAGGACAAGATTAATACAAAATATTCGATCTTTTCACATCAATACCATTAAAATATACAAGATCCATTATGGCATTATTAGTACATGACAAGATTAATAGACAAGATTCAGTTTGTTCATAGGTTGCACAGAACCTATTATTCAGCCAAACATGCTTCAGCTCCATCATGACAAGATTAATAGACAAGGGTGGGCAATCCATTGCTCCAACATGGTTCAGCTCCATCATGCTTCATCATCTGCTGTAGCCATCCATTGCTCCACAACTCTCATTGTCTGTACATCCCCAATACAAGATGCAATTATGTAAATTTAATATATTCAGCCAAGATGAAATGACAGACACTCAGACAGGTAGAAAATGTGACAGCGACTCTCCTTCTAAACGTGCAAATAATATAAAATGTACACCACTTCGCCTAGTTCCTTTACCTTGTTGTCTCCCCAGGACAAACATTGCTTGTACCATTTGTTTTCCGCTTCTTCCTCTCAGGAGGCTCATCATCCGTAGGGTTATCTGCTACAGACTGATGGTTAGCTTACACGTACATACAGTTTAGTACAAACATCAACCTAAATGGTTCTGTTTTGACAGCAACCTAAATGGGTATACAGCATAACTGAAGCAAATAACTGAAAATATATGTGGACAGCTAGCTCAAACTGAATTAAAAAAGATATGCATTGGATGAACATGGTATACAAGAGCCTATTAATACTAACAGTCTAACAAAAACGAGCAAGAAACAAAGAGCATACTACTAACTGATGGATGGCATACCTTCTCTATCAAGAATGATGTCATGGACCGAAGCCATGCTGCGCTCGGTATTAGTTGTCGCCCTTATCCAGTCTTGCAGGCAAACCAGAGCTTCAAGTGTTTGGGGGGTCATTCGACTTCGAAAATCTGATAGTACTCGCTTTCCCGTGCTGAATGCGGACTCGGATGCCACTGTAGAGGCAGGAGTTGCCAAGATGTCTGCTGCCATACGACTCAGAGTTGGGTATTCAGCTGAGTTCATCTGCCACCATGCAAGAATATTGAATTGATCACTTCTACGGAGGGGTATCTTTGACAAATACGAATCTAGTTCAGTTGAATCCACATTTGTTGACTGAGCACTTAGTGTCAAACTCATGCTGCCCAATGATTTGTTCAAATTTTTCCATCCGGTTTTCTGAGCTTCTAATATATTTTACACTATCCCGTATCAAACTGATCATTGGACTGAGAAAGTCCAATCCTGCTTGACAAATCAGATTTATGACATGGGCAGCACAGCGTTGGTGGAACAATTTGCCACCACCAACTAGCATCTTCTTGAGTAAGAGATGTGACTTGAGTGGCTTCATCATTGCGCCGTTATTTGATGCGTTATCAAGCGTCACAGCAAACAGATTATCTTCAATGTTCCACTCTCTAATGCAATTGACCATAACATTGAACATTGCCACCCCTGTGTGCGGCGTCTCCATAGCTGCAAACTTGATTATCCTCTTTTGCGGCTTCCACTCCTCGTCAATGTAATGAGCAGTCACGCAAATATACCCCTTGGTCTGGTTTGATGTCCACATATCTGAAGTCAAAGAAACCTTGGATTTCGCCTTTTTGAACATGCCTCGCAGAATTCGCTTCTCTTCTTTAAATGCTTTCATGCAGTCTTCCTTCACTGTTTTTCTGCAAATCATTTTGAAGCTTGGATTTAGACTAGACACAAATCTTCTAAATCCGTCATACTCAACCAACGAGAATGCCAACTCGTGTAATACGATCATCCTCACGAGTTCTCGGCGTGCCAATGCCTGATTGAATGTCCAATGACCCATTGCAACTCCATCTGGGCTCATGATAGAAGCACTCAGCTGCCCAGAAACAGCAAGAACCTTCTTCCTTTCCTTGCATCTCCGCAAATGCTTGCGCAAGGAACTTGTTCCATTCTTACGCTTAGCACAGATTTGCCTTGTACAGTGCTTGCATTCAGCAGCTACAACAATACCATCAACACGGATGGGCTCATACTCTTTCCAATATTTGGACAAGAATCTTCTTCCTGGTTCAGAAAAGGATCCCATGTCAACACCCACAACTCCTTCCTCTTCGTCAAGATACTCTTCCTCTTCTTCCTCTTCTTCTTCTTCTTCATCATCATCCTCTTCTTCCTCTTCTTCATAGTCCACATCCTCATCATCATCCTCTTGTTCATAGTCAACATTTTGAGAAGCACGTGAACGTTCTCGTTCTGCAAAGAGAACCAAAGAATTAACATTGTAATTCGAGAAGCACTTGCCAACTCTAAAGCTGCATTGCTAGAGATTGGCTGTAGGGTATTTTGTGCTCACCATGATAAGCTCGGCATAAGTTTATCGATGTAGGAGACAACACTGGTTGATCCCTTCTCATTGTTGCACCAGATATCAATGATGAACGACCACTTTGGAATGCCTCCTGGTCACCTTCTTCCTCTTCCATTTTCCTGACCAGAGAGAAATATAGGATAAACAAATAGATATTAAATTACTGCAGAACCTACAAGTATGAGTATTAGTTCATTTACTTCTACTAGTGCAGGACAAACGAAACTACAACAGAACCTACAAGTATGAGTACAAGTTGATTTGCTATTTTACTTCTACTAGTGCAGGACAAACAAAACTACAACAGAACCTACAAGTATGAGGATTTTTTACCCAGATTCCCCCAGACTGCAGCTGACACGGGGGCGCAAAACAACTAAATAGGGGGACGAGAGAGAGAGGAAGATGGAGGGAGAGGCAAGATGGAGTATGTGGATTGTAGTATCATTGCAGTTCACATCATTAGTTTACTTCATGGCTTATGTTTCTTCATTAAGAACGCATTTTTTTTTAACGGAGAGTGGCTTGGGAAATCAGGATCGCATGCGTGGCCGGCTGGATTCACATGACCAGGTAGGTGACTGGTGACTAGCGCTCCCACTCGCCATAGCTATGCTATGATCTGATCACTCGAGCTAGCTAACTAATCATGCGGCGGCCTCGGCTCGGTGGAGCACCGGCCGGCCAGTGCACGGCGCGCGCACCGGTCACGAACGAACGCGCCGCGACGCACGGGGATCGGATCGGGTATGAGGGATAGTACAATACCAAGATCGGGGATTTTTTACCTGCGCGTGGAGAGATTGCAGGCTACCGGAGAGGAATAGGGATGGCGTCCGGGACAACGAGCTGGATGATCCGGAGAGGAGCGGGATGGCGTCCGGGACGGCGAGAGGAACTAGCCGGCGAGGAGCAGGACGGCGACTGTCGACCAACGACCAGGACGGCGAACAGCGAGCTGGACGAGCCGAAATGGACGGCGAGCAGGACGGCCAGCGGGAGGCGCGCAAGGAGCGGGACGGCTAGCTTGAGGCGCTCAAGGGGCTGGAGGCGACGGCGAGCGGGAGGAGCCGGCGGGCGGCGGCGAGAGGTGGCCGCGACTAGGGCATGGCTGAAAGCTGGGTCGACCCGTGCGCCCCATCGGGTTAGTGAGAGCCGGCTCCAGTGGCCCAAAACGGTTTCGAGGCCGACCCGTGCGGCCCAATGGCCTCAAAGTTTTGGGCCGGGTCACTGACCCGGCGGGTCGACCCGGCCCATTCCCATCCTGACCAGCGCTCATCTCTCTCCCCCTCAATCAAACTGGGATACACAAACCAGGGATTTGCCGAGTCCACACCTCGTCAGAGTGCTCCAGGCCCAAATCAAGTGTTCACATCAGCCGCATGCATCCGTTCCCGATGCCAGGAGCAGGAGGGCACTTTCCAGCGTCGGCGTCTCATAGCGCACCGGCTGGCGGCTGCCGGGATAGCAACTCCGCCATATGCAGCGTCACGGCGACGACCATGTCCAGTATGGTCCGCACGACGCAGTGCGGCGAGAACGATAGCGGTACCTCGGCCGCCGCCGTCATCGCCGGCGTGGAGTGCGTGCCTTTCGCCTCGCCTCCGGACTGCGCCAAGAACGGAACGAAACCTTGGCCGCCATCGTCTTCGCCGCTTTTTGTATGCGTGTCTTCCGCCTCACGTCGCCACGCCTCCGAGCATCTTGTCCATGCAGCCAGAGTTGACGTTGACGACGAGGCACACCGTAGACGAGGTGGTCGGTGACCTTGGTGACCACCGACTCCGAGTGCGCGACCCGGCATGCTGCACCCGGCGAAGGGCACTATCTTGTCCCCTGTGCGCGACATGGGAGTCGTATAGCGCCGCCCTCTTCAGCTCGGCGTCCGCCGCGCCAGCCAGGTGACGGCGCGCTTGGCAACGACGCGGGACAGTGGGAGGAAGAGGCGGTGTGGCCGGCCAGCATGGCGCACGCGACTGGTTCACGAGTTCATCGATGGAAGCTCTCTGGGCGAGGACGTACATGTACATCTCGGCGGCGTGTGACAGAGGATGTTAAACGCGTTTTGACCAAAACGTAGATTAGTCGTTTTTTGTAAAACTCGGTTTTTCAGGTTTTGTGGAAGTCAGGTTCTACTAATCCACAATTTTTCTAAGTTAGCCAAACAGAGTTTTAGGTTGTTGGAGATCTGAAGTGTTTTGTGCAAACGCGTTCTGCTAAAACTCCGTAACCAAACAAGGCCTAAAAGAAGTGCCAAGGTGGAGCATCAGAAGAGGCTATATGCATCAAAAGTAGAGAAAATTCCTTATATGACACTCTCTTAAAATCGTGTTCCTTATTTGACACCGGTGAAAATTTTCTTCCCTATATGGCATTTCCCTAAAATTTCTTTCCCTATATGACACCCTAGTTCATTTTGTTCACCAAAGAGCTATAAAAAGACCTTTTTACCCATGGTGCATAATGTGACCAAAATTCTGTACCAAACAATAGCTGCAGTAATATTAAATATATAAACATCAAATTATAAAAGAAAGGTTATTAAATCAATTAATTTTTTGACACGATGACGACGACGAGCTTCCAAGCAAACGCGCAACGCAAGGTAGGTACGATCACTTCCAATCCTTCTGACGCGATGTCTTTTTTTTTTCTTGCATTTTCACCACGTATATTCAAACGAAAACCACATACAAAGTACACAGTAGAAATACAGAACCACAATACGTAGAGGAAAAGGAACCACAAGCAACGAGAACAACACCACCACAAACTTCTGACGCGATGTCTACGCACAACATCAATTCCTTCCGATCGATTGCTGCGTCGCTTACGGGTATAAATACAACACCGATTCCTTCCGAACGCGATGTAGCAAGCACAACATTCGATCACTTGATTGCGCTCGATCCACAGACGTAGCCTGGACGTCTTCCCCCCGTTCTCTGTAGCGAGAGGGGCGATTTTTAGATCCTCCCGGTCGATCCACCTCCTCGCCGTTGATTCGTCGGATCCCTCGCCCTCCGGCGGCCGCTTCGGCGGCGGGAGGGTGGGGGATCCCCGCGTCACGGATGTAGATAGGGTAGACTCTTTTGGGGCTTCAGCCGGCGGCGCCGTGGTGGGGCTGGAGCTGCCGGTGTTGTTTTTGGTGCAGGTGCGTGTCCTCTCCGGCGGCGGCGCTCGGTGGAGCTCCGTGGTGGCGCGCCTGCTTCCCTGGCACCCGCGGATCGGTGGATCCGCGCCGTGCGTCGATCCCCGGCCAGATCCAGTGTGGCGGTCTCCGTGCTGGCGGGGGATCTGGTGGATGGAGGTGGAGCTCAAGAAGGCGGAGGTTGTGCGGGCGTGTGGTGAGTGGGTGGAGGACCTGGCCATCTCCGGTGGCCGGATCCGGAGCAGATTGAACTTGGGGCCCCCCCCGACCGATGCGGCTTCTTCGCCGTCATGGCTAGCTCCTCGGAGTCGGCTTTTCCTGCGGTTCGTCGACGCCTTCGGGTAAGGAGTTCTTCTGCTCCTTTGTTTGTGGTTTCGGATCGGTGGATCCAGCTCTGTTCTTCTTGCTCCTCCTCTGTTCTTATTCCAACTTGTATTCCGATCTGTTCTTGGTTCTTTGTTGATTAATACTAGTATGGAAAAAGCAAAAAAAAACATTCGATCACTTGCTGAATCGCTTGCCGGGTATAAGTACATACCCTGCGTGCGTACGTGCTGTGCTTGCTACTCTAGCAATCGATCAGCTTCTAGCTAGCCTAACTGGTTTGTGCCTACACATCGCGTCGGAAGGATCGGAAGAAATCGTACATACGTTGCGTGTCTCGCCGGAAGTTCGTCGTTGCGTCAAAAAGCAATTAGTTTAATAACCTTTTTTTAATAACCTGATGTTTAGCTATGCTTACCAAATATTTATTACTACAGTGTCAAAAAAATATATTTATTTATTTATTTATTTATTTATTTATTTATTTATTTATTGAAAATGGTGGAACCACAGTTGACGGGTCCGAGCCTTATCCCCTCCTCGCCACTGTAGCAAGAGGGAAGGCGATTTTTGGGGCGAATCCGCCGATCCACCGTGCGCGCCGCGAGCCGCGGGATTCCTCTCCTCCGCCGGCCGCTCCGGCGGCGGGAGGGTGGGGGATCCCCGGCTCCGGCTTGTATATACGGTAGGGTAGGGTGGTGTTCTCGCCGGCGGCTCTCTGGAGGAGTTGGTGCTGCGGGCGAGCGGTTTGGTGCCGGCGTGACCTTCTCCGGCGGCGGAGCTCTTCGGGGTTCCTCGTCGTCGCGCTGGACTGGCAGGAGCTCGAGGCCCGGTGCGGCGCTCGAGTTCGGCTGCCTCCCGTCGGATCCGCGGTGGCGGCGGATCCGGTGGCTGGAATTCAGATCAGGGCGAGGTTGGCGGCTTCTGCCGGCGTCGGGAGCGAAGACAACTGCGGCAAGGTGGAGGTGCTGGTGCGGGAGGGTGATGGCCGTGCTCGTTTATCGGCTTAATCTCCGTCGCTGCGCGGCGGGTGGGCTCGGCGGCTTTCTTCAACTTTGGAGGCACCCTGGGGCAGTGGTGAGAAGGGGTCGGTGGTCTTCGTCGTCGCCGCCGGTGATGTTGCTGGCGTCTGCTCGAGTTCTGTTCCCATGCGTATGTATTTCTGTTCTCTGTTTGTACTGTGTACGATGTATATGGTACTATGTTGAATATACGTGGGCTTTCAAAAAAAAAAAAAAAATATATTTATTACTACAACTATTGTCTGTTACATAATTTTGGTCACATTATGCACCAGGGGTAAAAAGGTCATTTTATGCTTCTTTCGTGAACAATATGCACTAGAGTGTCATGTAAGGAAAGAAATTCTAGGAATAGGCCATATAGGGAAGAAAATTTTCAGCGGTGTCAAATAAGGAACATAATTTTAAGTGAGTGTCATATAAGAAATTTTCTCTCAAAAGTAGTACGATTCAACGAACAAAGCCAACCAACAATAGGATGATGGTAATGGTATAGCTGAACTAACGGTAGGGCTCTTTTAATTTCCAAAAAGGTAGTAAATTCCACCTTTTAGTCTCTTCAAGACGAAATTTATGAAACATTTATCACATAGTAACAACCTCCATTTAGCAAAGTTACTCTCCACCTAACCCATTTGAACACTTTACCCTGCCATGACAGGTGGGGCCTCATGTCAGTCAGAGGTGCCGACGCAACTCACCTGCCACATCATCGGTCGCGTGATTTCTCAATGACTCGAGGTAAAACTACAGCGGCCAGCCGCGCCGGAATCAGCATCAACGGCGGGAAAGTTTTCACGAAATTTGCCTCCACCGAAAATATTACCGCGAGAGCGCCGAACCGCGGCGGTAAAACATGTCGAAAAACTCAGAACTTCGAACTTCGAAGCGCGAACGGGAAGATCACCCATGGATGGCCCCTCGTCAAACGTGCCCAATCCGCCGCATACACCACGTCCACCCCGCCACTCAAATTTTCACCCCACGCGATTTTTCACCCCCAAAATCCGGAGGTGGGCCCCAACCTATTGGGCCCACCTGCAGCGACAGGCGCGGCGGGTTCCTTCCCTTGTACACCACCACCACTTCCGAAATTTCCCCGGCTTGGAGTTGGACTTCAAATACTCCTACCCAAACCACCCTCCTCCTCTTTCTCCGCTCTCCTTCCTTCCCTCGCACACCTCAACTTCCCAAAACTTCTCCGACTCACCGGAGCGGGTTTAGGGTTTCCTCCGATGGCGATGGCGGAGGGGGCTGCGGGGGGACGTGGCGAGGTTACGCCGGCGGCGGCGAAGGCGGCGGCGGACGGGCCCCCCCAGGCGCTCGAGGACCGGCGGCTGCTGCGGTCGCGGTACCTCGCCGTCAAGGGCCAGATCAACGGTCAGTACGGGTGTCCCCACCCCCGCGCCCGCGCGTCGGATGTGGCGTTGGTCTCGCTTCGGTGGTTTCTTTTGGGGATTGGTTTTGGGTTTGTGTTTATAATATGTGTGTTTTGTCGTGCAGATGAGAAGGATGAAATGGCGAGGGCGGATTCGGTCAAGTTCAGCGCCATCTTCACGCAGGTCGAGAGCCTACACCAGCTTGGTATGGATGAGCACTCCCGTCCCGCGCGATTTTCAAAATTTCCCGTTGTTTGGATAGGCGCAGTGTGTGGTGTTTAGGCGCAAGGTTTATGCCTTGTTTATCCGTGCGTGGGCTCACTCGATTAGAAATTGCATTGTATTTGTGCTGCTTTGCTAGTTTATGCAATCCAGTGGCTATGTTTCATGCTGAAATTTGTTAAGATGACACTGTCGCCCTTCAGGAAACACTTACTATTTGGCATCTGAAATAAGTTTGTTAAGATGTAGATTTAATTATTTCTTCTGCACCATATGCCAATTTCTGTTTTGTTGCACAATTGCTTGTTTGACATCAGCAAGTATGACGGCTCTCAGCTGATGCTTACAAAAAACAACAACTGACCACTGTTGTTTCTCTGCTGCAGTTCAGAAGCCCAGGGAGCAGGTAGCTGATGCAGAAGCATTGCTGGACATCGCAACCAGTTTGGCAGCATCAGTAAGGTCACAGTCAGCTCTAGGAATCACACCTTCTGATCTTGTTGCTGGACTACTCAAGAAGTTTGGGACGCAAGCGGATGCCAATGGTGAGGGAGCCTCTTTGAGATGGGATGATGTTGGGCTTGCTGCGTCTCACGTCTTCATGCGTGTACCTGGATGCTGCACCATGTAATGCATACGATCTTGTATCCTATAAATTTTCGTTTGGTGTCTGGTTGACAATTTTAATTGATTCTAACAATGTATGGTTTCTCTTCTGACAGGTTTGGTGCCATGAAGGCGGAAGTGAAGGCACGGAGGAAACCTACCACCAGAAAAAGGACCCCAAGGCCATGGAAAAATGATCGCCCTGAACAGGTGTGTTTATCATCTGGATACTCTAATAAAGAGTTCTGTACTTGTTTGCTGGTTGGTGCTTGAAACATGAAATTATGCTGGATAGCAGTCGGTACTCACAGGATAATGACTAAATTACTCCATTTTTGTCGGTGGCTGCATGCTGATTCACAGCAAAAGTGTATTCTGCTAGGATGACTTCATATTGGGTTTACTATTGCAAGTTCCTATATATCCAAATTGATGTGTAGTGAATTGAAGAATTACGGCATGCCTTTTCTTTTAACTTGTTTATTTGGCTCCTCTTTCTAACCTGCATTGTGCAATTTTAGTGCAATTGTATGACGTACAGTGGACATCTAATGATTGTCATTTTTTGTACTTCATACAATTGCACTTGCACTTAGTACAGAGGTGCAATAAAGAATTACGTACAGTGGACTTATAAACCGGGACAGAGTCCGGCGCGTGTCCCTAGATCGTCAATTTAACCAATGTAACATTAGTTGTATAATATAAAAATTATACCATTAGAAAATATAACATCTAAACTTTCAAATGGTATATTTTTTGTAATGTATAACTCATGTTTTGTTGGTCAAATAGACGACCTAGGGATGCGCACAAGACCTATAAACCGGGACGTAGGGAGTACTAGAAACCTTTACAATAAATACTGGTGCAATAAAGAGGCACTCCTTGTATCTTTTATATCACAGCAGCACTGGAGTAGTATTTTTCACACTAAGAGTCTGTTTAATGTGTTAGTATTAATAGTTAATGGATTTTAATTATCAATTTAGTGCGGTTCATCATTTGTAAAATTCAACGTTTGGTGATTATGGGGTACACCACAAAGGTCCTTACTGGACATAAATCATTTAAAAACTCCAATTACATACTTCCTTACATTTGTCACTTCTCAAGTAAGACCAGTGTAGGCAAGAAGTTTGCTTCATGTTGCATTAATACTTTCTTTGTTCTGCTACAGCCTTTTCTGAATACAAGTAGTATATCACCTTTTAACTATATGTTGATCTATTCTGCCTTGTTATGCAGCTTGCTGATCCATCAGAGACGGTAAAATCTGAAACAGACAGGAACATGACTGTTCTATTTGATGTTCTGAGGAAGAACAAAAAGGCAAGGCTGGAAAACCTTATTTTAAATAGACATTCCTTTGCCCAAACCGTGGAGAACGTATTTGCTTTGTCATTCCTAGTTAAAGATGGCAGAGCGGAAATCAATGTCAATGATGATGGACATCATATCGTCTGTAAGGGCTCTCTTACCTGATTGCTCTTTTGTTGCCGTCATATCATGCATCTCTGTTTATCTGATATTATTTGATCGACTGAACAGGTCCAAGGAATGCACCTGCTGCTAGTGCAATTGCCTCAGGAGAAGTGGCGTACAGTCATTTTGTCTTCAGATTTGATTTCAAGGATTGGCAGGTACTATCTTGGTCATTGATTGCCATTTCAGAACAACAAACATCAGACTGTTTGTATCATCTCTTAGGGAGCTTGTGCAAGATCGTACAGTTTTCAGCATGCACATGCTATAATTCATTATTGTTACCAATGTACTGTCAAACACACAAGCCAGTTAACCAAATTTGCAAAATGGGATCCCTTCTGGGGAAAGGCAACAATTCATCTAAGTAAATATTAGTTAGCTTTAAACCTCAAAAAATATTAGTTAGCTTTTCTCTAGAAAAGTATTATTATCTATGTGGGTAAATGCTGGGAATATGTAGGTCGATCCCAAGGCTAATGCATGAATTGTGAGGCAGTTCAATCTGATCATATGTTTTGTTTTTACCACAGCTTATGAAAGGGATCGTTGTGGAGGGAGAAGAACTGATGGTGCACAGGCCGTCTTCTCTCAGCATGTCTGGAGGAAATAACCATGTGGAGATGCCTGCACGCAGCACACCTGGGGGAAATCAGGATCAAGGTAAGCCTGCAAACGGCATGTCTGGAGTAAACAATGAGCCTGAGATGCAAGCACACACAACGCCAATCAGGAAGCTCTGCAGGAACCGGGGCCTGGTCACGCTAGCACGGCAGGATGAGACGGCAACCCCGGGCACATGCGAAGTCAAGGTGATGGAGGATAAGCATATGAGCCCACAAGATAAGTCGAGCGTTGCAGGCACACTGATAGTCGCGGTGGCGGAGGACAAGGAGATAGTCAAGGAGGAGAGGCAAGAAATTTTCCAGACCTACAAGCGCAGGCGCCGTCTGGAAAGGCCCTTCTTCCAGGATTAGGATTCTGACTAGTGGGCTGATCGCTGCCCACCCTGCCATCGTGCATATGCGTTTTGTGTTTGTCTTATGTAGGTAGTGATTAGTGAGGTTACCTTGCTGACCTAGCTTAGCTTTTGAGATGGCCTTATGTAGGAGGGGAGTGGCAAGACCGGATGTATGATATGGATCCATTTAAGATTAATTGGGTTAGAAATCAGTGTCATGAGTTTAATGTGCTGATTTACTAAAGCTATTTTGATGAACCGGCACCTTGTCCAGCATTTACCCGAGGAGCACAAGAGATGCATACAAATCGTCGAAGTGGCTGGGGTGGAACTAGTTGGTGCCAAGTCCTGCTCGGTGATGTCGATTTTGGTGCTGGCCGTGAACAACTTTGTAAGAGCATCTCTAAATCACTAAATGGCCTTGACCTTATGTGGGATTGATGCAGCGTTCAGCTCCGAACACGAGCCTCCGACTCTAGAGGTAATACAAAACTGCAATGGTGATGAGCGGCAACAGCGGTGTATGCTGCGTCTATTGTGAACTTTGAATTCAGGCATTGCCCAAGCGAAAGGTGTGGGTGCACGAATTAGCTAGAAGTTCGTTCGTTAATCATAATTTTGATAATTGGGTCAAATAAAAATGCAGTGCTCTTGATCCTGACTAGTTAGCTTGTTACAACGCTACTGTTTTGATTTTCATCGTTAGCATTAAACAGGGGTTTAGATCAAATAATGAGAGATAATCTTTTATTAGAATTGTACGTCGCTTCACCATCAAATATAACGATTCATAGCCTGAACAAAGAATCAGAACTCAAATTTCACCTTGACATTCAATAGATTTCTGGAACAGAATGACTAATTTGCGACAATGAAGTGCCTTAGAAACAGTACGAAAATTGGATGCAGAGCAGAGTAAAAAAATACAGCAAATACACTAAAGCCTATAAATCTCAAAAGCAAGTCATTCTCGGATATCTATTTTAGAGTTACAGCAATCTGAGCGCACCAAGCCATGACAATGTCTCCCAATCAACAACAGGCTTGTGCAACTCAATGTCACCATGGGTGAACGGCCTCATATCTGGAGCTCAAACTTGCTGATCACTACTAATCATGACGAGCCATGAGAAGCATCTCTCACGCCGCAGCAGATTTACGTAGTTCAGTTTCACCATGGGCAAAGTGGCACCTGTCTCCAAATGTGCAAGAGCCTTTGTTGAAGTTGTCACACAGCTTGGTCTTGAAGTTGTTTCCACCACCCCCAGCATGAGAACCCCTCACTGGGTTCTTTGCTGGAGGAGGAGGGGCGTTGCCACCAATGCGGACAATTAGCTCCGTCACCATTCCACTGGCATGTCTGATCTGATCAAATGTTCCCTCAAGCTCAATGTTTTTAACGCTAGGGTCAGCCTCGTTATCCCGGATAGCGAGCTTGGCCCCAGTCACCCGGGATATATGCTTCGTGTTGACTCCACCTTTCCCAATAATGGCGCCAGCAAGGGATGCATCAACACTGATCTTGGTTGTGGCTGAGGCACCAAAGGTTGAGAGAGGAACCATGTCTGGGCCAGGCATCGGTGGGGGTTGAAAGTGCCCGTTGGGTCTTGGTCCCATTGGAGGTGCCATTGAGTTGTTCAACATCATGGGCTTTCCAAGCTCCCTCTCTCCATGAGCAAAGTGACACTTGTTCCCCCATTTACAACCTTCTGCAGTGTTGAACTTGTTACAGATGCGAGTCTTCACGCTGGGTGTAGGTGGCCCATCAGGAACACCAGGTCCCATAGGCATTCTTCCTGCAGGAGCTGTAACAGCTGGACCACCCAAGTTGGTCATCTTTGAAACAGCCTGGTGACCTCCAGGGAAGTTATGGAGAAAGTGGCAATTCGAACCAAAGGGACAACCAGCAGTGCTGCACAGAGATAGTATCATATAAGCAAAGCAAATTTACACAACAATAAAAAAACTGTAACATGAGTGATGATTCATGAATGCAGCCAATACTGATAAAATATCATGATACATCTAGTTGAATAACACGACATTAGTATAACTAAGGGAAGAGATATCTGCTGAATTCAAGTGCTGCTTGATATAAATGCCACCAAACAATAATAAGTAATGTACATACGGCACTTAGATTCATCACTTATTATATATCAATGGTCAATTTCTATGGTTCAAATATATAGAACATTAAAGTGGCGCCTCTTATAATGTACTGAACTAGGATCACCACAATATAGTAACAAGTCGGTGATATAGTGGAAGATAACAAAAGACATTAACTTCTTAGAATGATAAGATAACTATACATCAGTTTCTTTAACATCTCACGGAACCAATTAAGAACATTTTAGAATCATATTACAGTTTCTCAACAAGATATGTTTCTGTTTCATGACCTTTATCTTCAAATATTGTCTTGAGCTGTTCTACTTCCATGAAGATGATATGCAAAAGTAACATCTCATTGCCTCTAGATAATAAGCACACTTTGTAAACAAAACCTAAAGATATCTTAGCCTTGTCATGGTTAAACACTATTATTGGTTGGAAATTATAGTACAAATAAAAACATCCTGGCAAGCAAAATTCCAAGCTCAACATGTGGCAGCAGTACTAGGTAGTCAAAACATTTACTGCATGCTATCACATTCATCAGAGATACTTGATGTTATGAATATCTAAATGGCACAATTTCACGCTGAGCACCCAATTGCTCCCCATTAACATGTTCAATCTTCCTATCTTGGTTTCTGCAGGTGAACCTGTGCCATGGTGTTATGACTGATTATTCATCTGAAAGTAAGTTATATATCCTTATAACTCTTGTTGGATTCTTCAAAAAATTCGCAGTGATCAATTTTACTCCACTGGATATTCTTAAGCTTGGATTAGACGAGGAACCTGTAGTAGAACCTTGCTTGACCCATTTGTTAGCATCAATAACAGTTTTTAGCAGCATAGCAAAATTTTAATGGAAAAATAACAGCAAATTGCATAGTAGTAATAGATGTTACCAGGTGGGAGTTGATTTTAAGTTGGATTAGAACCTGAAAAATTTGGTGCACGGCTTCGATTTGCTTCCTACACCCGTCTCCGATTCTGCTAAACCAAATTATTTACTTCCACCAGTTAATACCTTGTTGATTTTACTAAATCTTGGCACTCGTAACAAGCAACAATACTGATTTAAAAACACAGAAATCATAACAGAAAATTAATGCTCCACATGAAGACCAGTGCCCAAGCTATGCCATGTTGCCAACGATTTAAATTATCCATGAATTACTGCTCTGGGCACTGGACGCTAACTAACACTAGCCACTGCAACGAATCTGGCAAAAAAAAAAAAACCCAAGGAAATCACATCTCCAGATCTTTGAAAGCAAAAACGACAAAAATCCCTGAAAACCCCGAAACGGAAGGCAAGCCAGCCCGTCGCACCCCCTCGATACAAACCGCAGAAAAAATTTAGACCTAACAATCCCGAATCTGCAGTACTTCCCTTCCAGTCCACCGACGCAAAAACCCAGCTCTCACCGGCCACGCAACGCAGCGAACCAGTGCTTCCCAGATCCGGCAAAGCAAGTGCCACAAAAACCCTAAGGAAACCCCTCCAGAGCACAACGAAAGAGCACCGCAAACCGGGAGAGGCCACGAGGATGGATGCTCACCTCTCGCGCGCTTGGTGGCGGCGCCTCCGTTGGCGCCCTCCGGCACGGCCCGCTTGCGGCCTGCGTCCATGGCGAGCTCGGGCGGAGGGCGAGACGGCGGCGGCGGCGGCGGCGGCGCGTGAAACCCTAGGGTAGGGTTTTTCTCTCAGGCGTCGGTAGAGAAAGGGAAAGAAGGGGAGGTGCGCACTGGCCGCAGAGAAAGGAGAAGATGGGGTGGTGTGCTTGTGCACGGGCAAGGTTTTAGGCACATGCCGTTTAACGGTGTTGTAGTAGCAGGACTCTGAGAAGGATCTGCCTGGAGATTGGGTTCAAAGCCAGTTTTGTCTTTTTCCTTAAATTTTTTTTTTGCCAAAAATGGCCCTGTCCGAAACTAATTACCAAATATGGCCTGTCCATATAACTATTTCTAAATTTGACCCATCGCTTCGGCACCAACAAAAATGGAGCCAAGTTTGTGCATCTCGCGCCAACCGAATCCAACACTCGAACTGAGGTCGGCGCTATACCTGGCCATGGGCAATCCGGACGGCCTGACTCAGCCAGAAAATCTCAGGCCGGGCTCGGGCCTGATTTTCGAGCCTGATAGTCAAGTCGGCCGAGCTCAGGCTTAACAAAAACGTGAATAAGCCAGGATCGGGCCGGGTCGGCCGGCCTAGTCGGGCTTTGTCGGGCTCGAGACAGATTTCTGCAACGGTCGGGCTAGGCTCAGGCTTGGATTTTTCTGCGCCCGATCCGATAAATGGCCAGGTATAGTCGGATCCAAGCTATGTATATAGTAATCACGAGTCACCCGAATTCAAAACGAGGGAAGACCACCACCATCTACCTTCTCCCGCTCACCCACGTCCTCTTCCCTCTTTTGTCATCTCGTCAAGCTATCATCAAGCTTATTACTCGTCCTGCACCCCCCCCCCCCCCTCTCTCTGGTCGCTGCTCTAACCTAGTCACCGACCTTTAGATACCTAAGTTAATAAATTATCAAAATAAACCAAACAAATATGTTGAATGCATATCGCGAAATGCTTATGAAAAACATGTACATTTTCTCTCCAGAAAACAAAAACATGCTCCACAAGGGAGACACGCCTTAATCCCTTTGCCGTTAACATGTTTTCTTTCTATCATGGCCTATCCCTCGTCCAACCTAACATTTGTTGATGTTCTCGGAATGACATCCAACACATGCCACCATTGGCCTCGCGAGTCAAGAACCTTTCTCTCTCCCTCCTGTTAGTTATCCCCGGAGCTCTCTGGCGACATTAGCGTGGATACCTAGAACAAAGAGAGGACCTGATCCAACATCCCACCTGTCTCTAAAAGCGAGACATCTGAGAAATGGCTTCCAAAATGTAACTTGCTTACAGTAAAAAAAAAAAGTAACTTGCGCTATTATTTCTACTACAAACAGTTCTCAAATCTAATAGCAGCATCAGTTGACAAAAGTATTTTGACACAAATCAAAGCATACGATTTTCACACTTCCAATGATTTTTTTTAGGAATGGCTGGTCAAGTTTCAACAGGTTGTCTAATACTACGTCCAAAACGTCATCGTTTTAATGACGGGAGGGAGTAGCAACCGTACTACTATTGTAATTGGGCATCACATTTTCCAGGTAGTGTCCAAATAGGATGCTCAGATTTTGAACCAGTTTGGCTTAAAATGAACCAATAAACCAAAGGAAATAACACATCACCAAAATTTAGGTGTAAAACTGAACAGTGGCAGAATCTGTTGAAATTTGCCGAAGGTTGGTGATGTCAACTCCGCTACACGGGCAGGAAACCAAACAACACCTGAATCTTTCGAGCAGAACACAGCGACCAAACTTGAGTGTTAGATATTTCAGACACAGTTGCAAACAACCACAATAGGAAGTTGCATGCAAACAATCCAACCCTCAAGCAGTCAAAATGCTGATTTAATATGCATGAAACCACGATGTGGTGTACCAACCGTGCTAAACACAACAACTTCAGACCGGATTCTCACCATTACATTTATGGAGAATCCAAATGATTCCTGAATCACCAAGGCAGATGCATGAGAAAACTGAAGGTGAAAGGCGTATGGAAATGGTGAAATTGGCTGGGATCGCAGAGGTGCTGGTGTGACCGTAATCTGTCACTGTTCCTAAATCTTAACAGATGTGTGAGGCTCGTCATGTTCCGATAGTAGATCGCCAACAGATGAAAAGATCAGAATGATGCTAAGAGTGCCTTGACCACCTTCCATCATTGGTCCAATGGAAGACCCGAGGCTTGTACGTTGGGAATGTGTCTTCCCAGTCTGGATTCTCCATCAAGTATTTCCATATCCTACAACAAGAAAGTATCATTCAATTCTGAAAACACAGTCATTCATGAAGGTGATCTTAGCTAATCATTAGTCATACCAAAATAAACAAAAATATCACACACTTTTAACACATGATAAAAAATGGTTCATGCAATACCGTTTCTAATTTGTTGGATATAGGGAAAACACACCTTCTCTCAGTTTCCACAAAATGAGGTGGTTCTGCAGCTGGAGAAGTGGAGCACTGAAGCAGGATTTCAGAGTCTGAAAGCTCGTTAAGTGAGGATGCTATTTCTGCCCAGTCTGGCATCCTATACAAGCACGAGAAGAGACAGGTATATCACACGGAATAGTTAGTTAACTAACAAAGTAGGGAGACACAAGTACTTAGCATCTGTAATATGTACAATAATAAAAATTTCCATAGTATTATGCAAGACGCAGTTTATATGCATGACAATAGAATTCCCACTATTAAAATAGCCAGTTTGAAGATATTTCCTTCTGTTCCTGATCTAAGGTGTTCATGACAGAAACTGGGCGAGGATCAAAGCCTGAATTTTTTATTTTATTTGTTTATTTTCCGCAAACATTTATAAATTTTATTGAATGTTGGAATATGATAGTGGTCGACTCTTGGGCCTGAACATGGCGTGCCCATGAATAGGAATGATTCCTGCACATGTTCAATTCACTAATGAATAATAGAAAGTGACAAAACCACTGTAGATCATTTCATGCATACGGGTAGGGGGCATAAAACAATGGAGTGGGATTACAACAATCCAGGCAACGTCCTATTGCAATAATGAAAACATCCAACATTTCTTTCCAATCTAAAGCTGTACTACTTCACCTATGGAAAATTTGAAGATCAGACTGAACCAAAAAGCAACCTGTGTGATGTCACCTAATGCCTATGTCCATAGATTAATGCTCAGGGGCAAAAGGTCAATACTTAAAGACAAAGAGGCTGAATATGTAGCTATAAAGTACTGAGATCTTCAATTTATTACGCACATGATGAAATTGATATAAAGATATATAAGAGACGAACCAGCAGGCAGGGGCAATTTGGAAAATATCAGCGTGCGTGTCGTAAGTCTCCAGTAACCGTCCCTTCCAACTTGGATCGTAAGAAGAAACACTCACACGAATTCTTCTGACTATTTCATCAGGGGCCCTTGAAGCCATGTCAAAGCTTGCGGGAGTAACAACCCCAGATGATGTTTGCATCTAAAGACAGCAGGGGTTGAGAAAACTTTCTCTAAAGTGGGGTATGTTTCAAAATGCTTTAAAATAACTGTTACATGCGGGAATAGTTCCAGATTACACAAACTAGCGAATGAAATGGTAATCTGAGATGCATACAAAATAGAATTTCCCATCCCACTTTTTCCTTCTCCTTTTGGATTAACATTCAAATGTTCCTTTGTGACACAACTTACGAAGTTTCTTTTTACAAGTGGCGTTCACTGGTACTAAAAACTACTAATCAATGTTTTAGTAGATTCAGATGTGAGGAAATCACTAACCACAAATCCACCAACTATTGGTCGTGCATTGCCATAAGAATCAGTCATAGTGTTGTTCCCAAGAACACAAAAGGACCGAAGGTGGAATTGTTGCTCGGATTTATGCAGCACTTCAATTATCTTGCAACAAAGTGGATGGGAGTATCCTTCCTGTTTGCTGCGCTTCCCTTCAGAAGAATGGACTACCTGCAGGGCGAATAATGGTAGTTAGTTCCTCATGTATACTGTGACAAACAAGAAATCTAAAAGAAATTTAACCACCCAACAGCTATGAATTCAACCTTTGTAGAAGCATCATCGAAGCCACCAATCAGGTGAACCTGTAAGCAAATGCTAGTAAGAATGTTCCCAAGGTGCTTGACTGCTTATTGCATATATTGAGGGGGAAATACTGGTGAAGAGACAAACATCAAATGGTGCATTGTCATCACCAAGTAATTCTAGCATCTGTTTGAACCCTCCATCTACAATCTTTGGAAAGTCCATATGGCTAACAGAAGTCCTGAAATAAATTAATAGAAGTTAAGAAAATTAATGCATGTCTTTCTTTTTGTGGGTTGGGAAAATATATGAAATTTGAATTTCGCAAGAAACCAAAGTCTTACAGGGTCAGATAAAACACTCGCTTCATTTCACTTACATTCCAGTCTTGTTGTTGCGAATTACAACACCCACACATGTAGTCATCTCATCTGTGCCCACTAACTACAGATGCAAAAGAACTGATTAACTCACAAGTCATGCAAATTTGAATAGTCTGCACATAACAATGCTTTAATCACTATAAGAATAAGGGCAAAGTGAGTGCAATACAACAGAAAATGATAATATGCTCTAATAGGATGTGACCTTAATCATAAAAAAGAGAGGATGTGACCTTATCAGCAACACAAACTCATAACTAACCAGGAAATTAGGCATATCTGCAAGGTAAGATTGGAATTCCTACAAGTTGACATTCCTATTGTAGGAGAACATATATCCTTTAGTAAAAATACATCTACAACTCAGAATTACTATCCAGTAGCCCTTTAATGATCATAAGCCAAACCAACTAACATTATAATTTGGGTTAATTTATCAAAACACGCATCTAACTACTAAAGTGAACTCCAGGAGTGCCTCCCTAATCCCCATTTACCAGGAAGCAACAGTTATCCCGTAGGCGAATTTCCAGGATGCAAAAACTGATCCGAACGACGCAGATCAGACCAAGGATCCCCAAATCACCCGATCAAACCGCGAGGACCTAAGCACGCACCTCCACGCGCGCTGGATCCACCGTGGCGTACTCCCTCTGGAACACGTAGACGTGCCTTGGCTCCTCCGGCCCCGACGAGATGCGCTTCTCCGGAGCGGCGCTGAGCCGTTCAGACGCGGCCCTGAGCCCGGGGTTCCCCATTAGGGCCGCCACGAGCTCCCTCCCGCTGCTTCCCTGCAAGAACCGGGTGTCGATAAGATCACAGAGAGAGAGACAGCACATGTCAACGTGCACGCGCATGGGCGTACTGTACACACCGTGGGGGAGGAGCCGGAGGGGGAGGAGGAGGAGACATGTTCGCCGTCGACGAGGAGCATACCGCCGTCGGAGTATTTTTTTTTTCTACCGCCGTTTGAGTTGGTTGGGGTGAGGGACCGAGAAGAGTCGTAGAGTCGACGAAGCAAACAAAATTTCCGTATGAACGCATATGGTTTGATCTATTTACTCCCAACTGTAATAAAAAATTCTTCTATAACTTAGGCCTCTTTGATTTACACGATAAGAAAAACACAGGAATAAGAAAAATAAAAGAATTAGAGTGGCATGCCCAGTTGAATCTTATAGTATTAGCAAATCACATGAATTTGAACTAGAGAGTGTTTGACGATATATGAAAACAAAGAAATTATAAAAAAGAGGTTGGAGTGAATGCTAGATTTGTTATGTGATGTAGTAAAATGATTCCTATGAGAAAAAAAATCTTACAGACCAATCTTATAAATCAAACGAGCAACGAAATTCCTATGTGATCAAACCTTTCAAAAATCTTGTGAACTTCCATATGAATCAAAGGAATCCTATCTACAACCATTCGATCGACATCCAACAACAAGAATCAATCATAGTGTGATTTTCCATTTTATTCTCAACTTTTGGAAAATCGACCCGTGGTACAAATTCTACCTAAACTAAGAGGTGTGTCATGTTGCCACAGAGCTACTCGATATTTACAGCAAAAATATCACCGCAAAAATTATCCCCTAATCGCAACAAAATTTCGAGTATTGTAGCAGAACTCCTCACACACGTAAAAAATATATATAGTAATGCAACAAATCGTTGCATTATTGAAAAAAGTAATGCTATAACAAAGTGATTCAACAACAATTTTTTCCTGCAGATTGATTTCCAACACAAAATATTAACAATTAAAAAACAAAAACAGTTACAATAAAACCCATGTATTTACAATAATAAAAAAGTGGTAAAGCGACAAAAAAATTCTACATATTAAGTTGAAACAAAAATCATCACATATTTCAACAAAAATTACAAATGATTAAAACAAAAAATCCACGTGCTTGCAGCATTAGAAAAACACATAAAACATTGGTAAAAAAAATCTAGAAAAACATACAAAGTTGTAGCAAAAATCCAGGAAAATTGCAACATCTGGCGTGTGAATTCGCAAAAGGTTGTTAAAATTTGAAATCACATATGTAACATAAAAAAATCGGGGGAAAAAACAAACTTGTAGCAAACGCCGAGAAAACCTTGCAACTTTCCGCATGTGTTTTTTCAACAAAAAATGTGCGACTTTGTTGCAGTTTTGAAATGTGTATGCAACATTGGAAATTCACGAAATAAACTTAGTTGTAAAAATGATCACACATTGTGCTTCATAGGGTGCTGAAATTGCTGCATATTGGGCTGGAAGGAGTATTTCATTCGTTGTGCGCCTTTAAGGGCTCATTTGATTCATAGGCTAGGAGAAATATATGAATAGAAACCTAAAGAATTGGAGTGGCATGTCTAATTGAATCCTATGGGAAGAGAGATTCTCTTTAATTGTGGTGAAAGAATTTCCATGAGGCTAGAACTCACATTCTTTTTTCCTATAGGATTTGCACTACAATATTCTTATGGGAATAATTCCTATGGGATAGGGAGTGAAGATTTTTGACTCCCGAGCTCCAGTGCTCACTCCTATTAAAAAAATTAAAAAAATCATATTTGTAAGTTCCAAAAAATTCTGAAAAAAATCCGGAGGCAGCCAATGATATATCCTATGAACGTGCAAAATATCAGCTTCAAATACGTTGTATTTTGAGCTACACAAAAATGACAATAGTGTAGATCTGAGTATGCATATATTCAAATTTCTAAGTTTTATCAGGTTTGTTATTTTTGTGTAGCCCAAAATATAAACTATCTCTAATTAAAAATTAGCACGTTCGTGGGATATATCATTGGTTACATCCTTGTTTTTTTTCAGAATTTTTGTACTCACAAATATGATTTTTAAATTGTTTAAATAGGAGGGATCACTGTTGCCCGATAGCAAATAACACTTTCCGATGGGATAGGATCCTATGAATCACACAACTTCAATAGGAAAATTCCCTATAGAACCAATCCTCCAAAAATTCTTTTTGAAAGCAATCCTCCAAAAAATCTATCCTATTCCTTTGAATCAAAGGGCCCTAAGTTTTTTTTGTGTGTGGTGGGTGGTACCGTGGTAGAATGCGTACGGCTGGACTGGGCTGGAGAAGGCCTGCTGGTTTTTGCTAGAGAAGTCCATGGGCTAGAAGCAGCCGTCGTTTCAGCCCGGCCATCAGCCGTCACTCCACCTCCACGGCTCCACCGTTCCGCCGCCTCCCAAGTCGCCATCCTCCCCTTCCCCCTCCATCTCTCTCCGCTCGTCGGCGAAATCCCCGTCGAGCCAGCCACCCCATCCACCTCTACAGGCGTCGGCGACGGCGCAAGTTCTACGAGCAATGGCACCGCCCGGGTCGCGTCGGTGGGCGTACCTACGGATCATGGCCGGCACCATCCTCGGCGGCGGCCTCGGCTTCTACGTCATGCACCGCATCGAGACCTCCTACAAGGCACGCCAGATCCCGCCATTTCCGTCCCCCTTCCCGCCCCTCTACCGCGGTTGGTCGAAGCCGCGGCGCTGACTTTCCGCCTCTTCTTGTCGTGTGCTGCGCGCGCAGGTGAAGATGGAGGAGAGGCTGCAGAGGTACGAGGCGCACATGCTCGCCAAGGCCAAGGAGGCGCAGCAGCTGCAGGAGGATACGCAGCGCGAGGATCAGGCGCAGCGCTTGCCGGACTTGTGATCTCCCTGCCTTCCCCTGGCGCTGGCTCGCTTTCGTGCTGTTAGGTGAGTACTTTTTTGTTTTGTTTTGAATTTACTGTTAGGTGAGTACTTACTTGTAGCTATCATGTCTCTTTGATAGTTGCATACTTTTACGGTATTAATTGTATGACACAGCTTGGAGCCTGATGCAAATTCAGCTGTTTGTATTGCTTGTTAGTACCTCAGACTGTTCGGATTTAAGCTTTAGCATTTCAATTTGCTTGTAGTTATCCGATCCAGCAGAAAACCTGACTTTAAATTTGTTTATGCCTTACTAGCATCCACCTACGCCAGTGTTTTTGTTGTTGTTGCGATGAGCCTATTGCTTCAGTACTTTCAGTTCAACTATAAATGTAGACCCATTTGTTGAGGATCGTTCGTAAGTTTGGCTTAATCAGTTAGTGTGGCATTGCCATTACCACAATGAAGGATTAGGTACGTAGCGAATCATCAAATTATGTTGTGATTATAGATTTGGCAATTGGCTTAACTAAAACATTAGGGCTATGCCTGAAAGGACCATCGGTAAGGTGAAGTTTTAGGACCCTTTTTTGGATCAAACTAACAAAAATAAATGAACAGTTGAAGTTAAGAATTTTAGCATTAATGGTGCAATAGGTTAGTATGGAAACTGGAAATTGTCATAGCTCCCTTCAGGTTGACCATAAGAACTGTTTTTTTTATGAATGCGACTATAGGCACTGAATTAGTGGTAATGGTAATAGCAATAATGTTGGGGCTGCCGAACAAAGATTATCTCAAGCAGTCAAGCTGTCGGCCGCCTCGCAGTAGCACCTCTTCATGTAATGTAAGCCGAAAAAACACTCAAAAAATGTGGAGCATCACATAAAAATGACAGGTTCTGGAAGTGTTTTATTACAACATACAATTTGGTTATCCGGAACATCATATAAAAATGTATGGTTTGTCACAAGTTGTAATCATATACAATTGAAGAGAACATTCCGATAACATGTAGTAAATATGCTTCATGTATGCCAGCAATTCATTTGAAAGAGGGGCTGGTAACTAAATAGATAGGGAATTTCGGGTATATATCTATTGGAAAGACATTGTGGCAACCCGGACCTGGTAGGATCCAAGCCTATGTGCATCCAATGTACTAGTCTCAGGGGATTGCTAGCGCGCACATTCACGAGATGAATATCACAATCATATCTTTATTACAACCTTGCAAAGGTTTGAATACATAGTCATTATTATATTAGAAAGCCCGTATGCCAAATAGCAGCAAAAAAACTATAAAGTAGGGGCTCTAGCAAATATGACACATGAGTATCATGATCCTAGGCATCAATCTCCACGTTTTGTCACTATCATCTGCACATGACAAGCAGCAGTTGAGTACGTTGTGCTCGTAAGTCTACACCAAAAATGAAAAATAAACCTACTAATACATGGATAATGTTGGCAAAGGAAATGGCTTATTGGATTTAGTTGTTTGCGCAAAACAAGTTTTATTTCTAAGTAAGATTTTCAAACATTTGGCTTAATCCCAATTTTGTGTAAACCTTTATAAATGATATAGGCTAGAAGGAGGCTTATGAGAGCCATACACGTTTACTCCAGCTAACCTATCTCCTATGCGAGCCCGTATCGGATCATAGGATTTCCGCAAAAACCAACTCATGAGAACCGTATAGGGTTATAAATATTTTTAAAACAGATTTTGATTCTGAAAACAAATATGAGAAGAGACATTCCCAAATCCATTTACTTAGTGCTTCGCCTTTGACCGTGGGCACGGCTAATCGATTAGTTCTACACTCCGTAGAGGTTGTACACATTTCCCCACATGACATGAAAATCCATTTTGTCATAGCATGTTTGTCCAGAATAGGCGTGACATAAGCTTTCCCAAATAGCTAACTACCTATTTCTGGGCACGCCCGTGCCAAAATAGATAAAATCTCATACCGATGACGGTCCCGGTCCCGTAAGTAGGTTTCACTAGGTAATTACTACACCAGAGCCCATAATAGCATGTGGTCTTACGAAATAATCGGGTAAAGCAAGACTTAAGCTTATTCTTTTTTTCAGGTCCCTGGGTTGTGATCCCCACTATTCTTTAGTCTTCGTAGCCATGTTGACTCTTGGTCTCGTGACCTTAGGCTTGGACGTGTTTGTGAAACAAACTATTTTAATAAGTTATTCTTAAAATACAAAAATTCCTTTATACCTTGTTTATAAATTTTCAAGATTACTCTTCAAAACCTGTAGATTGCAGTCGACATGTTGACCCAACACATTGAGGGAAAGCGAGTTTTGACGGTTGTTGCAAGACCTGTATGAGAAGCTGGAGTTGCCACACGTGTTCTTTGGAAAGAGGTACTAGAGAGATGGTCTTATAGAGGCTTGAGTCATCCTGGTTAAGCTACACGGACGTGAGAGGTTCTTGTATGAATGGCTTCAACTTAGGCACCGTAGACACCTCATGTCAAGATGGTGTGAACTCTACTGCACAGAAGTCCCTTGGGCGCCTATGCAAGCTCTATGAAGTAAATATAGTGGATACCGCCTTTGAGATGTTTGGCCAGAGGACATGCTTTGGGCAGCCAACTAGCTTTCCACGACGCCTCTATTGCGTCTAGCGGCACATTTCAGTTTAGGATCACTTTGCCTATGAGACGAGGGATGCACCAGATGTAAGAGAAGAAATTTACCTTCTGAAGGCGAGCGTCGACACCTGCAGCAGAAGGTTGACACTCTCCAATGAAGGTAGATGAGCAAAATACCAAGATAGAGACGCTCAAGGACATGATCTCCACTTTGACAGAGGAGCTTGAGGAGGCTAACAATGAAGGAGAACAACTCCAAAACCGCCTCGACAACGATACACTCATTAGCGACGACGATGGCTACGATACCCCGATAGTCATGAGAGCGAGCCTGAATATGGCGTAGAGAATCATCGTCGTCGCTGATGAGTGCATCGTTGTCGAGGATGTCTTGGAGATGTTCTCCTTCATCCTTGGCCTCCTCAATCTCCTCCTCCTCCAGAATGGAGACCCTAACCTCAAGCGTATCTATCTTCGTCTTCTGATCCTCTACCTTTCCTTGGAGCACGGCAACCTTCTCTTGTAGGTGTCGACGCTCCTCCTTAAAGAGTTACATTTCACTCTTGCGGCGTCCATTGCGTCCCTCGTCTCATAGGTAAAGTTATCCGAAGCAGAAATATGCCCCTAGACGCAGTAGAGGCGTCGTAATCCACCAATGTAAGAAGGAATACTAGTTTGCTCCCAAAGCAGGTCCTCTGGCCAAGCATCTCAAAGACGGTATCCACCAGATTTGCTTCATAGATCTTGCATAGGCGCTCAAGGGTCTACTGGGCAGCAGAGTTTAGACCATCTTGCCATGAGGCGCCCGAAGCGCGGAACCTCTCACGTACCTTAATCAGGATGACCCAATTCTCTAGAATACCATATATCTGGTACCTCTCTCCAAAGAACTCTACGCGTGGCAACTCAACTCCAGCTTTTCGCACACGTCTTGCAACTGTCGTCCAAACTCGTTTTCCCTCTGAATGTGGTGGGTGAACATGTCGATGGCCATCTACATGTTTTGAAGGGAAAATAATCAATAATTTGAAAATTGATAGATAAGGTATAAAGGAAATTTTGAATTTTAAAAATAACTTACTAAAATGTTTTTCTGACGTGTTCAAGCCTAAGGTCATGACCTAGAGTTGAATAGTTGATATGGCTCCGATAGACTTAGGATTGATGGGGACTGCTGACCAAGGGCCCCAAAAGAAGAAAAAACTTAATTCTTCCTTTACATAGTTATTTGTGCACGGGGTGGACCCATAAATAGATAGTTCGCCGACTACGGAAGTTTATGTCACAGTCTTGCACAAATGAGAGGTAAGACAAGACGGATGGTCGTGTAATGTGTACAACCTCTGCAAAGTGTAAACTAATCGATTAGTAGTTCCCACGGTCAAGGGTGAACAACTGAGTAAATGGATTAGGGAATGTCTTTTCTCATCTTCGTTTTCAGAATCAAAATCTCTTTTAAAAATACTTATGATGCTATACTACTATCATGAGCGTTTGTTGGGAAATCTTATGATTCTATACTACTCTAATAGAAGATAGAAGATAGGTTAGCTGGAGTAAATTTATGACCTTGTATGGCTCTCGTATGCCTCATTCTAGCGATATATCGTTTATAAAAGGTTTTACAAAAAATTATGATTAAGGAAATGTTTGGAAATCTTACTGATAAATAAAACTTTTTTGCGCAAACAGTAAGTCATTTTTTTGTCAACTTTATGTATTAGTAGGTTTTTTTATTCATTTTTTATGTAGACTTGCGAGTACATTCGGTGTACTCAACTGCTATTTGCTATGCTAAGATGACAGTGAGTAACGTGGAGAGTGATGCCTAGGATCGCCATACTCCAGCAGATTGCATGGGGGCATATTCGTTGGAGTCACTACTTTACCTTTTTTGCTGCTATTTGGCCTACGGGGATTTCTGATGTAATAATGACTGTATTCAAACCTTCCAACGTTGTAATAAAGATATTCACAAAAATAAATAAAGATATGATTGTGATATTCAGCTCGTGAATGTACGGGCTAGCAAATCAACTTGGACTATACAGTGGATGCACATGGGTTGGATCCTACCAGGCGAGTCGCTATTTGGTATCAGAGCCGACCCTTGCAATTACACGGGCGTGTGTGGGTCAGGGCGCGGACATGTGGGACATATGCCGGCCCTGGATGGGACGTTCCTGACTTGGGGTTGACCAACAAGGACGTCGGTCTTTTGGGAGTGTGACATACGAAATAGGCCGTAGCCCCACTATATTAATATAGCATCCACCCGATACAACCAACACGAGTCTCGAAACGAACGAAATGCTGGGGCAGCAGCAAACACACACCCAAAGGAAAGAAAAGAAGAAACAAAATGGAGACATAGGCGGGGTGTGACATACTAACCCAGGGCTTAGTAGAATTGACAGAATATTAATGTTAACAAGGTGCATCTTCTTTTCTGTAAGCTCATATCGAAGCTTCAGGTTAAGCGTGGTTTGCTCGGAGCAATTTGGGGATGGGTGACCGACTAGGAAGTTCATTACGGGTGCACACGGGTGAGGACAACGTGCGCATGAAAGACTAGTGTTGGTCTATGCGGCCAGTTTAGAGATCCTAGAGAGCTGTCGGCCTGGGGAATGGGGATGGTCGGGGTGTTACACATGAACCAGGGATTTAACAGAGGCACAGAGTCAAACTAAAGAAGCCTTTTTATGGTGGACAACGAATAATGCCTATGTGTCTAGCTTTTTAAGTCCTGTCCTCTATCTCCATGGAAAAAAGGGGACTGGATTCATCTATATGACGTTTAAGCTGCTGGAGCCAAGTGGCCATACATAATATGTAGACAAAAGAAATGGAACTGATACTTTTTGATAAATAATGCAAAGTCTATTTGTTGTACAAATATGAGAATTGACAATGCTGTAAAGTCCAGATAATCGTAATATCTAACAATTAACTATTAGATGCAACACACTGCAGCAAGAGATAGTAAAGCCCAAAGGTATGTAATAATAGAAGAACTCCATCTAGGAAGAGCATTAGCACACCTCTACAATTTCTGATATGTCAAATTGCTCACGGAAGCACTATGAAGACTACGATTTCTTATTGTTGAAGTTCTCAGAACAGGTGTCGTAAAATATATTTCTCAGAAAAGGACTCTTAACGACCGACACTAAAAAACCCTGAGAGAATACCACAAGGTTTTTACATATGATTCTTCTGTTTCAGCAATATTTTCTGCTGTGACTTGTCTTGAAGTCCCTGTGATTAGGGGTGAAAACGGAGCGGATACGGTGGAATAGTAGTGAAACCATGTCCGTGACCATATTTTTTCCGGATACGGAGTCGGAGCGGATAATGTGCGGATACGAATACGGAATCGGATCTTGTCGGTTACGAATATGGATCGAATACTGTTCGGTTGCGGATAAACATTTCGTCGGATATATAGCAGATATTATGAACTAACTTACTCCAAATTAACTCTATGTATAATGTTTTCATACTCATATTTCCATTTCCAAGTGGCTACTTAATTTTGCCCTTGCATGACCTAAGGGTGCCTCCCAAAAATGTGATTCACAAATATGCTAGTGACTTGAGCAAAGACTTTTCAAGAGTTGTGTAAGTACATAAGTTTTATCTTGCCCAACAACTCAGGTTCGAGGTATTACTTGTCGGATATTACGCCGGATATTTGTCGGATATAACCGTGAAATATGGTATATCTTCGGATACGGGCGGATATTAGTAAAACCACATCCTTTTCCATATCCGTTAGTTACTATCCGTATCCGTGACCGTATCCGGCAACTATCCGACCGTATATGCATTTGCCTTCCGTGAGGCTCCGGTCGGTCGGTCGGTCGGAAATAATCCGTACCGTTTTCACCCCTACCTGTGATAGCCTTTCTTGTTACATCCTTACTGCTACTATTCACGAACGTCTATTTGCAGAACATTCCCTGACATGTTGGAGATATGTCGTCCTGAACTTTTTAGGAGTTTATTCCTCTTTTGAAAACTCTGTAGTATTTACTATGTTTAACTGACTACTATTCATTCTGCGTATTTGCTCTTACATAGCCCAAGTAGATTCAGCTTGATTTGTACTGACAACTATTCATTCATGCATATTTGCAGAACATAATCTAGCAGCACACTGCATCGACACCGGTTCCCCAGAAGTATCTGCCATATATACTTCCGGCATCTCCGTGAACATGAAAAGTTTTTTTTGTAGAGAATGAGGGTGCATCAGTTCAGACTTACGGTAAACTGCAAGTGGATACTGTAAGATTCGTAATCAGTTGTATGTAAATTGAATCTGTAATGGGAAGAAATCCACATTTGCCTCTCTGTTAAGGTTACCAATGGTTCATTTGCCGTACATGGTTAAATATGGCATGAATTTTTATTACCTTTGATGAAGCAAGAATTTATCGAGAACTACCTCTTGGTGTGATGGAGTTTGGGCGTGTTGACTAGAGATACCATAAATATTTTTTTTCTCTCGGCTATTTCTTAAGCGAGCTGAGAATCATGCGATGACCAAAGTTCAGAATTTGTGCAAGTGCAGAAGGGACTAGAAAACCTTGATCTGACAGTTATCAACTCTACTATTTGTAAGTCGACGGAGACATAGTGTTTTCCTTTTTGTTGCATAAACAAGTTACTGTTCATGACTTCTGATGATTTTGATAACTGGATTCGTATGTTTTTCCTATTGTGCCGGCCTTGACAAATTTGGCTTACAGGTTAAAAATTTGGGAAAATTGATTATTTACCCATAAGTTCACTAGCCATAAAAAAGATTAAATCTCTTTATGATTTACTTGGAAGGTGTTTTCTGTAAACTAGACAGTCCAACCTTTTAATTGCTCGAGGAAAAAGACACTTTAGATTGAATCGCTGCGCCCAGTTGATGGTTCATTCTTTCCTTCTAGATTGAATCGCTCTTTATAGTAATCTCTTATTAATATACTTCTTCACCATGAATACAAAAATGAACAGTGACATAGGTTAATTTTCTTGAACAGTTGAACCATTGAAACCGAGGCAAAAGACTTGCCATTTTCATTAAATAATAAGAAGTGGGAATTGGAACACGACCGTCGCGAGGGCATACACAGCCACCCTGGCTACCCACACAAGCTGCACACACACCACCGAAGCTAGAGTCGTCGTCGAGGTTGCCCTCGGTGTCATCGTCATCAAGCTGCACACCTGCAGCGACTCCGACTTCACTAGAAGACCACCAAGGAGACCGTCACCGAAGTCGCGTCGAGAAGCCCGCGCCGGCCTATGCCAAACAGATGACTCTTCGTGTAGAGGCAGACATCTCCGATTCTGCTGGAGAGCTCCGAAAAGGAGATGCGCAAGACCTGCGCCGAAGAAGATCTTCACCACCGGACCGCCCATGCCGGTCATCGTACACCGCTCAAATGCAGAGGCTTGAGGAACATAGCGGCTTCGACTTCACAGCCTAGAGAGATCAGCACGAAGACACTCGGACGTGCCGAAGCACTAACATGATCTTGCCGCGACCACACCATTGCTCATCAACATCGTCGTTGCCAAGTCCGCTGGCCGCTGCCAACCACGATGTCGTGTGAGCCCAGCCCACGAGAAAGCACATAGGAATCACCATCTTCAAGACGACAATTGGGCGTCGTCTTGTTTTTTTTTTCGTTTCAAAAAACAAGACGACGCCCGATTTTGAACCATAACATTAACCAAGTCACAACTCACTAAACAATATTAATCAAGTCGAACTCACTAGAACCCAGTAGACAACATGCATGAATTTTGGGAAGTACAAGAATACCAAAATGAGCAGAACTGAAAAAACACGGGCGAAGTACGGACGGTGGAGACTACTTTGATGACGGGCGGGAATGGCAGCGGCGCCGTCGGTGGACGGTGCCACCTACGCTCAAGATGACCCAACTTGAGTTTCTGATCTAGCCGATCAAAACTGAACCAGTCAGCGGTTCATGATCATCTCTGGTTTATTAGTCGGGGAAAGTATTGTCATTTCTTGCCTGCTAATGGAGGGGCTAAGTGTTACTTTTTCGCATCCAATTCCCTAGTGGGTATTTTACCCATGTACGATGAACTTTGGGTACATATCCAAGGCTAGTGAACTTATATATGGGTAATAACCAATTTTCCCTAAAGAATTCACTAGTGGGATAGATCCTGCGGAAGTTGACGACTAAGTGGAAAGGTAATTAATCGTGCTTATTATTGTCTGGTGCCAGTGTTATGATATGTGGGCAGATGAATTTCTCTTCCTTTCAATCTTTGATTATGTTCATAAACACATGATGTTTTATATATTGGCATTGTCTCCAATATACACTTTTTTACCATTGTATTTTATACGTATATATAAAAGAAAATAATTTTATGTACATTTCTCATAGCAAATCTCAAAAATATTACTTCCGCCTTATCATGTGAATAATTTGAAGTACTTTAATAGTCAAAGTTACACAAGTTTTGCCGATCTCCGAGACGACTTATACATATGAATGGTTAATGATCTATCTAATTAACAAGTCTATTTCTTGGTGCAAATTTTAGAAATAACTTTTCATTGATTCCATTGGCATATTATTGGGCAGGATAAGAAATTACTAGAATTGTTACATAAACAAGACCATTTCATCTCTGTAGTTGTTTTGACAGGAATAGAACTGAAGTTCATCCCTAAGGGGACAATCCAGGCCCATCTACAACCACCAAAACAATCCGAAATGCTAGGCAACCTCAACATCATTCCCATAAAGCACTACCCAAGCCTCAATACCAAAACCTCACAAGCAGACCCTCTTTCACAGCACGTGATTGTGGTCGACCTGTTGAGCGCCAATCTGGATGATCTAGTTGCCCGTGTTTGAATGCCTGAAAGCTTCCAATGCGTGGGAAACCGGGGCATGGTTTCCCTTACACGGATTGTCTATCAACATGGACATTCTTTTAAGCTCTTGGAGAGAACACAAAGACGCAGAATATTGCATGCTAGCTCGAGAACGATGGCTCATTTCCCGGTGTCTACTACTCCCTATTATTCTTGATTTTTTTCAGCTCTTCATTCATCATTTCCATGATTTTGTGAACTGCTAGTAGTAACTATTTGTTGTAACGAAACATATTGCATTTTCAATGTGGGTGAACCATATAGCAGCTTGATGGGTTGTTTGGGCGAGGATGAGGTGTATATATAGCGCTCGCGCATGGTGAAGCCGTGAGAGTTGTTGGGCTTAATAAATTCTTACATAACTTCCGAGATACACAACCTGCATTGGATGATTTTGTTGTTGTGTTGTTGTTTTATGATATCTTGTACAGGGAGTGAGGAACTCCGACCATCAAACACGGCAGACAACCGAGTGGGGTGGATTTTGTGTGTATACAAGACAAAAATATTGCGTACATTCCCCAGTTGTCACCGGGGCAATGGGGTAGCTCAAATAATTCAAATCAAAATTATTAATGTTTAAACATCACACAATGCAAAAATAATCCAAATCACAACAATAGTTCAAATCAAAATAATTGAAAAAATAACAAATGGTCTGGAATGCAAAAAGCATTGATGTTAAATGAGCTCATCACGAAACTGGGTATGCGTACCCACGTCTCAATAAATGTTTGGATCATGTCCGGGTTCATGGTAGGTTTGATATGGCTATCAACATTGTATATAGAAAAAAAAAACCAAATTCAAATCCCTCTCATCCTCGATGATCATGTTGTGTAGAATCGTCACACATGTCGTCATGATATATGAAAGTGATTTCTTATAATAGAAGCAAGTAGGGTACACCGAGCATGCAACACATCAAACTCTCTCTCGGTATTCTTTAGGCATGCTTCATGAGCTTGGACAAAAACAAATAGTTTTCGATGTTGGATGGTATTCACAAATTTTAATCACAAAGGATAGATGTTGTCGGCTACGTAGTATCCAATGGTATAGTCATGCCCATTGAAGGTGTAGTTGCAAAGCGGAGCATATCCACTAGCAAGACTAGCAAAAAGATGAGGTCTCTACAAACAATGATGTCATGGAGAGAACCCAACAACCCACAAAAGCAATGCCAAATCCACAAGTCCCGAAGGCCACATGTTCAAGCACAATCGTAGGATCACAATTATGACCAGTGTATTGTCCGTGCCATGCCACAAGACATTTCTTCCACCTCTAGTGAATACAATTGACGCTCACATGCATGCCCCAATATTTTCTTGCTTCATTCATCACCGTCAACCTCTTTGTGTCATCTACATTGAGATTTCGTAGGTACTCAGTACCGAAGTCCCTTGATCAGATGTTTGCAAACAATCAGACACACATGAGCGTAGTATCTTCTCCAATGCGAAGGTACTCGTCAAAGAATTACGCTGGAATTCCATATGCGATCACCCCATTGCTGCCGAGATCTTTTGATACAGACTAAATCCAAGGAGGTCGACAACATTCCTCCAACGAGTGAAAAGGCAACAGTTGGCCTCTAAATGTTCAACAATGCGCACCCATAGATCTCTCCGCATTCGATAACATCTATGAAATAGATGAGGTACTCCCTCCGTTTTTAATATAAGATATTTTAGATGTTGAACATGTTGTCTAGATACATACTAAAGTGAGTGAACATGCACACTAACACATGTCTACATACATTTATGTACATGTGCATGTAGACAAATGCTAAAACATCTTATATTAAAAACGGAGGGAGTAGGTGCTAACCTTGGCGAACTAATATTTCATGAGTATGTCATGCCCGAGAGCCCAGTTCACGACCGACCATCGATCCTTTCCGCTTCCTTTTCTTCTTCATATCCTCAAATTCCTTCACGACGAGAATCAAAATGAGATTCTCGACATCGTCGCCGTGAATCAAGTGCTCTATATCGGAATCGTTCGGCGATGACGAGTACTCAAACAAAAAAGTTGCACGAAGGGACTCAACGGCGAACTCATCTACAATATTAACCTTAAAGTCAACGGCGATAGCATTGGACGAATCGGGGTGGGCGAGCTTCCTAATGTAAAATCATGTACAAATCGAGAAAATTTACCTTTAAATCAGCGACGACGGCGGCGGGGGACAAATCAGAATGAGAGACATGAGCGAGGGGATGAAGGCGAGAGATGTGGGCGGCGGCAGCAACAAACACTGAGTGGCTCAAAAAAGGCTGGCGACGGATGAATCGGGGTGGGCAAGGTTTCTAAACTAAAAACACGAGCAAATCTAGAAAATTTAATCAGCGGCGGCAAACGAAGCGGGCAAGAAACGTGGTGGTCGTGAGATGTGTGTGGTGGGCCGGGGGATACACGGGCTACTCAACAGAGAAGCTCAAGAACGGTCGTCGGCGGCCACCTGGAGTACCGCGGGTTATTCCCTCAAGCTCCACGCTGAATCCAATGGCGTCCGCTCTGGTCGACGGAGGGCACGCGGCAGACGGCCGGGGAATTGGTAGCCGGCACGGATTCAAGGGGAGGTCCAAATCGGGGGCGCGAGGAAGAACGCAATCTCAAATTTCACCCAGCCAAATTTTGCTAAGGATGAGGAAAACTGATAAATTGGACGCGCAAACCGGCACCGCAGTTGGAAATTGTTTTGAGGGAGCTTTAAATGTTTTTACAGTTTTGGTCAAAATACTTGATCTGCGCGGATAATTTGTTTCCGCCCAAAAAATCCTATAAAAACTTTTTTTAAGGGCAAAGTATCTGGTGAAAACCGCGGACGTCTTTATCTGAAACCCTTATTCTAGGGATGGCACCCGCAGGGTATGGGTAAGGGTGGAGTCACCCCATACCCTTACCCGTCGACCACGATCTTACCCGTCATCCTTACCCATACCCGTCAACGGGTACAATTTTTTCCCATACCCGTCACCCGACAGGGTAGATGGGTACCCACGGGTAAAAATACCCGCGTTTAAACACATAAAATTGGGCAGAAAATAGTGGTAAAAACAACACAAAACTCATGCAGAAGAGTTATATTTCATTGTTTTGCTATATCAGGAGTCGAGGAGTCGAGACGTGATCACGTGAATCGGATAGATTAGATATAATATTAGGAATAGCTAAATTATCGGTATAGTGAGGTAGTCACCGGATGGTGCGCCATCCGCGGATGGTTAGCGAGCAATCCCTGCCTATATCTTTGAATTACGATGGTAGCCTCATGCATAGACCCTACTCATATATCCGTGCGTGAAAGTTTAGACTCATTTGTCAAATATTATATGGGTACATGGGTACGCGGGTATGGGTTAAACGATCCCATAGCTATACCCTCTCTACCCGATGGGTATGATATTTTCCCATTTACGTACCTATGGGCAATTTTTTTATCTCATACACTTACCCTAATAGGGTTTTTACCCGCAAGGTAAAAAGATAATGGGTACCCATTGCCATCCCTTATTCCGATTTCAAAACTTAATTCATCATCACCTAGCAGACGGTTGGGATCCAAACTTTCTAACAAGTCTTCAGAAACGGAAGTAAAAAAAAAGCAGGAGGTGACCGTGCCCGTAACCCGCAGGCCGCAGTACAGCGAGCGACGTTGTTCCTCCCGTCTCCGAGTATCCCCAAATCGAGGGGCTTCCTCTCGTTACAGTAGAGAGAGGCGGTTTGAGAGTCGACCTCCGTTCCCCCCCGTTTCTCCGGCGCCGCCGTCGGTTCTCCTCTTCTTCTACGGCCGCTGCGGTGGTGGAAGAGGAGGAGAACCCCGGATCTGGCGTCCGGCTTGTAGATAGGGTGTGGATCTTGGTGGCTGGCGGCGGCGTCTGGTTTGGGGTGGCGTCGGCGTGGTCAGCCTTTTGGTCTTCCCGGATCCAACCCCTTCTTGCCGGTGCTCTGCGTAGCGGCGATGGATCCGTGGGAGTTTCCTCGCGAAGATGGTGTACCGGCGGCGCTGTCTTCGTCAAGTGGGAAATCCGTCCTCGGGCCTTTTGTCGGCGCGCCGCCGATTCCTCCTTCGACGGCGTGAGGCTGCTGGGGTATCTGTGCTGGAGGAGCTCCGGTTCTTCCTTCCCATCTTGCGGGGGGGGGGGGGGTTTCTTCTTCCTCGCGTTGGTGCGGATGGTGGTGGTCGGGGATGCGGGCGCTTTGGTGTTTCCGGCGACCGGTCTTGGTGTGGTTTTGTGGATGATGGGCGGGCGTCGTCGCTTCTTGCTCTGGTCTCGGCCGGAGGCAGCGTCGACGGGCTGCCAGGTGCTCGGGGATGGTTCCCCGCCGATGTTCGTTCAGAGGAGGCAAATTCCGGCGGCCGCGTCGGATGTTTCTTGTGGTACTTCAACGCAGTACTTCTGCTATCGAGCTCCTGGTGGCTTCAGGTGTGCGGTGACCTCGTGCTCCTCTTCCCTGGCGGCGTTCCGGCGGCGTCGGTGGTCGACAGCGACGAGCGGTGCGGTGGACGGGCGGAAGGACCTGCAAGGGCTTCGTTGCTGTTTTCATTTTTGCAGGGACCTTTTTGCTTTTTTCCTAGACAGGTGTCCGTCGGGATGGTTCCAGAGTGTGGTTGTGTGCGCACTGCTATTTGTATTTCCCTTTGTACTCTGTTTTATCTGATATATATATATATGCAGTTTCTCAAAAAAAAAAAGAGTATCCCCAAATCCGAAGCCGCAACAGGCCTGAATTCTCGCCGGCGCCCGTCGTGCCTGCCTCACTCCACCGAAGCGCGCCGCCACACCGCCCATCCTCCCCGTCCTCCCGTCTACTGCGTTGGCGCGGAGGGGAGATCCAAGGTCCGCCTCCGAAGTGATATAGTTTCTCGGTGAGTCTGTCTGGTGATTTTTCCTTGATCTGGTTTGTTCTGCTCGTTTGCCTTTGCCGTGGGCAATCAATGAATCAAACCGAATCTCTATGGCCTGATACATTCGATTAGTGTGGATGCGTCCATTGTTTGATTTGTTGGAGAAGATGCTCCTGAATAAGTTCCTCTTGTAGTCCGAGGATTTGATCATGAAAATAATAATTCCGTGATGAATCTCCAGGTGAATTTTCGGTCTGCGATTAGCCACAGCTTTAGAAGACAATGCATCTTCGTGGCTTATCCTCTCTCTGTGCGTCGTTGGAAGTTTTTTAAATTGGAGAGAGTTACTCGTCTGATGATATGTCACTCAGACTTCCACTTCCGCAAGGACTCTCCTTTTTAAAAACTGTTGGGTGGTTCGAAGACAGTAAGGCTGATTCAGCTGCCAAGCAGCAGTTGTCTCCCAAATTGAAGCTCCAGACAGATAAAGATGTTTATAGACCTGGTGATTCAGTTACCGCGACTATAGAAATCTGTAGCCCCATTAGTTTGAAGGATGATGCGGGAACAGTATCGAGTGAAGATGCCCCCTCTTTCTTTGTAGATGGGCTATCATTCGAACTTAAAGGAATTGAGAAGTTGGATAGCCAATGGTTCTCTGTTCCAAAGCCCTTACCAGGGTCTAAGCAGAGGAGAGGTACACTCTAGCTATCATCTAAATATTTGATCAATGTATCTTCTATTTTATGTCTAATAATCCTCTTCTGTTGTGATTGATAACATAGGTGAATATCTTTTTTTGGATTGTTCGGCACCCTCATTAGTCTCTAAAGTAATAATTGCTCCGGGACAAACAAAACATGTGAGTTATCGCTTGTTTCGGAGGGCTAATGTCGGTTAATAATACACCTAGTTATGCATGTTACATTTCTAGATTGCTTGAAACATAGAATATTGTTCATGTGTTACTTCCATCCTTGCCTAGTGTTGTACTAGCTGTGCTAATCAACTGTCTCATCTCAACTGTGTCTAATCTTAAATAATAGTTATTGATCTATCCATGTTTCCAGTTTTCACATCATGTTGAAGTCATGAGCACCCATCGTTCCACATGTCAAGTCAAATGAGAATATATTACTGGCTATAGCTCTGTTACAGAGGGTCATGACTATGAGGATTTAGGGATATGTATTATGCACGTTTCTCGAACTCTTTATGAGCATTGGCTCTTATTTAGCCTAGGATATTCAATCGACAATGTTAAAATTTTCTCCTGTAACCTGCTCGCTTAAACAAACTCTGCATCTTGTGATATATAATTGTCTGCGCAAGGAATTGTAACTCAGCTGAAAATATATCTTCTGCAGATATTGTACGTCTAGAGCTCCCGAAGATTTTACCACCATCATATAGGGGCATCAGTATTCGCTATATTTATTATGTCAGGAGTACATTGTTTGGTAGATCGATTGAATTGGGTAATGGTGATCAAAATAAAAGCCATGTAAATAGTGGCGTTCAACTGGTGAGTTTTCTTCTTCCAGTTGGTGAAATATTGGAAGCTTTGATCCGGTAATCATCATATTTCCGTTGGTAATTTATACTATTTTTAAAATAGAGTGCTCAAGCCTGTGACCTGTGAAGTACTTATACTGCATTGTTAGTAGATGTGCTTACTAGTTCATTTTGGATATAAGATTTTAACTATCCTAAATTAAATAAATAAATCATATTGTTTAAGTGTTTAGCAGAACATACAAAACTAAGTAAATTCTTCCGAAATGGGTCATCACGGCTACAAGCGTCAGCCTCCCGTTCACAATTACACCTTCTATCCAAGTTACAACAAATAATCAAGTTTACGGAAGTGTTACAAACATATTTTGATAAACAGTCTTGAGTGTTTAAAAACACTGGTTATAATAAAGTGCTATTCTCAGGCATTTAGTCCACGTGGGCCTGATTTGGAAATTTTGGTCCTAGAAGTGTAGACCCAAAACTCCACAGGAAGACATCGACTGGTATTAGTTCTAGCTCGACTAGCTTGTGTCTCCATTTATATTGTGACGGGACACCGCAAAATTTGGTCCACCTGTTTCCTCTATTACCCAAGAAATACTAAGGCTAAAATTTAGTTTTCTTATCTCTTAAAGAGAACTTCATTGTAAATGCATTTTGCTGTGCCTCTTAAGCTAGCCTTGAGCTGAGGACTTCTTTGCAAAATCCTGTTAACTACTGTACTGGAAGCAACTTGATACTATTTTCTTGTTTGTAGCATCATGCTCTACTTCTTACAAATCTGTTATGCAATTATCCAAGTTTATTAGCACGAATGGAAAATACGTAGCATATCTCAGAATAGTTTTAAATTATCTTGGTTTCTATAGGAAGCCGAGTCCCGTTGCAGATATGTGTTTCCCAGAAAAGCAGCAATTTACTTCATAACGAAGGTCAGTGATGTGAATGTAATATTTTAAGGTTCCTGGACTTTCATAATCCTGTCTGTTAGTGTTACTCCTCTGTTGGATTTCAAAAGTATGGTGTCGGCAAAACTATTTTTCTATTAGCTATGCGTCGCTTACCAAAAGATGCAGGCTTATTCACTGAATATGCAGGTTTACATTACTTGATGTAATATCTGGTGCACATTTTAACACAATAAGTAGGAGCATTATATTAAATCTCCAAGGGGCCTATCTGTTTTGGCCAAGGTTGAAAATAATCTTTAAAAATGATATTGTAAGTTTGTAACTATCTCTATAAGCTCTATGATGCGCTTCTTTTGCATGGGCACTTTGTTTGCCAGTTTGCCTATGCATTCATCAAGCATATAGCCATATAGTCTGTATTGCTATACCCACTCCTCACAACTTATGCTAATTGATGAATTGATCCTTTAAATGTTTCAACACCTTCACATCTTTGTGCAGTTCGTAAAACCTTTTGTACGTCGTGTAAAAATGATGTCATTACACCATATTTTCAGTGGGCACTAGCAATTTTATTCAACATGGACACTCTTTACATCATTTCCAGTTTCACCGGTGTCTCTGTAGGTGATTGAATTCTAGTGGGTCTCTGTTTTAGGAAAATACCTGTAGCCTTCTACTTTACTTACATGCATAACAGACTGCTTGAATAATCTAGTGGACATTGACACCATAGCCCTCTTTAAATCTGGAGATGCATAACAATGGAATGCTGCGGAGTTGTTAGTGAATGTGCAAACTGTTTAATATGTTAATCCTCAGCATAACTGTTTGTGTATCCCAGGAAGTTTCCCACACTCAGTTGAGCAACTGACTATATTTTGGAGGGAAAAAGATGAAGATTCAGAATGGGTGAGTCCTTATTTAGCTCGCTGCCATCTCTCAACTTTCATGACACTATTATTTTTATCCGTTTCTTAGACATTATTTTGCATGTGTTTGTTTCTCGGGGAATGTATTACTGCCTCCTATCCCTATTAATTGTCGCAGATTTAGTACAACTACTAAAATCTGCGAATATGGATCGGAGGGAGCATATGATTTGTCAGTTGTCAATAGTTATTTTGCATGTGTTTATTTCTCGGGGAATGTCTTATATGACTGTCAGTAGTTATTAGGATCACTCAAATGAAGGACATATCTGTACTAAGAAAATCCTTAGTTTGCAATTTTGTTAACTGATGAAAATCTTCCTCGAAAAAGAACTGATGAAAATCTTAGTAGGAACTAAACTATTTTCCAACATATGGTATTTCTCATCTATGTGTGACTGTAGACAGTAACAATTGGCAAAGTCATATTAATAAGTGATATCAATATATTTCCATGATTGCTCTTTGGACCCCTGGTCCCCTACTGACATATGATATTCTTATTGTAGACTAAAGCAAATGACAATACTGATCTAGAAGAAGGATATGATAGTTCAAAAGATGAAGTTTCATCAGTTCCTCATACAACCCTTCCAAATCAAATACAGAATTTCCCCTCAGGAACTCAACATCGACGCAGTCCTTGTCATCACGTCTCTCTACAAATGAGGCATTGTATTCTCAGGGAGAGCGCCCCACTTTCCCATTGTATAATGCAATTCCTCGATTGTCAGTGTCTGAGATTTCAGATTATCATGGTGGAGGTAAAAATGAACCTTGTAGTTTGGGGTTGTGCGAGAGCTGCAATACCATTAAAGAAATACCAACACAATACTGTCATGTTCTGTTTCATTGGATTCTGTCTGCCTCCCAGTCATTAATGCGGTCTTCATTTTACTTATTCTATCACATCTTTTGAATGTTCTAGCTTCCCCTTTATTTTCATGTACAGGGACTATTCATCATAACTTTCGTTCAGTTTTCCTTAATATTTCAGATTGAACTTATTTTTGGTATATCTCCTTTTTTTTAATCTGGCTTATTCCCCTTTCTGATTCACAACGGCAATAACAAGTCTGAAAGAAAGTTCAGATTTCCACGAGAATGCTACCTATTTGGCTTTTCCACCAAAGAATCTGGATTCTGTATAAACAAAGTTGATGAGTACATACAAATGTTTAAGGCTAAATGTATTTATTTATATCAGATAGCCTAATTACTTTCGCATTGGGTGTTTAGTAATGAAGTAAATGGCACAAACAGGAGGTGTCACCTCTAAGGAAGCTATATCATTTGTTTTCAGATCATCATCCGTCAAACGGTCAAAGGTTTTCTCTAGATTCTGATCGCCCAAAAGATGACGTTGGACTCCCTCTCACGCCAAAACATGTTGAACCGTCTGGATGTAAGCCATTGTGTCTAAGTTATGCGTTTCTTCAGTTCATCATTGCTTCTTCTTTTCTAAATTTACATGTCATGTGACCAAGATTGATTTGGAATGCTTAGTTGCCTTTACAATTTTTCGCAGCAGAAGGTTTTATGAGAGGAAGATCATACAATATACGAATAGATGATGAAGTCTTGCTTCGTTTCTCACCGAAGAATTCTGACTCAACTTATTACTTCGGTGATATGGTATTCTAATTAGCCTGTTACACTTGTTACTGTTTTACTGCTTTTTTGACACAAAACCACACTTTACTCAAATCATATTAGTACACAAAGTTCGCCGGATGAACTCTGGAACAGAATGAAAAACATCACTAGAATAAACAGAGTCACATGATTTAGCTAACAAATGCGCTGCTTCATTGAGAGATCTTTTCATTATCATTGTTAGAACTGATTACCTTGATTTACCCACTGCAGATTGGTGGGGCTCTCACTTTTTTTCATGGAACTGGAACTCGGAGATGTCTAGAGGTAAAAGACTTGACTTGAATAAATTATGTAGTCAATTTCGGATTTTTATATATAAATAATTATGGTACTTCACAGGTATCTATAACCTTGGAAACGTCAGAAACAATTAGTCCTCGTGTAATACATCCTTCAAGAAGGGTCTCACCGACAATAACCAAGGTATCTTTTCTGCAGCTAGCGTTTTGAACCATCATGAATTTTTTTCCTAACGCATTGTCAGTGTTACTTGGGAAATTCAGATGACGTAACATTTTAAAAGAAATCCTTGTTGTAGATATTTCAGTTAACGACTTATGGACTGAAATTTGCTGTTAATGGCACCTGACCTACTCTTTGGTCTGTCTTCACAAGTTCATGAGATTGGTAGAAGCTTATGTTTGATGGTTAGCTACAGGGGCATCTCATTCTCCATGATCAGCTGCCATTTGTGCATGGAGTTTGATTATGACAGTACACTTGGTCTTGTTTGTTGTGATTACTTTAGATGTAATCCATTCGAAAGTACCAATTTTGATTTTTGATAAATGCTGCAATGAAGCTCTGCCTTCCAAATGAACACGGGGACTTAACGTATCACAAAATTGCCACTCGATTTTGTGTTTCATATTTATTGGATGTAAATGCCCTCGTCTTCTACAGCCCCAAGTGCCACGTCCTTCCTAGTGGCTGCAATGATAAACTGGCTTATATTCAAATAGTGGATCTATTTGGATGTCAAACTTCTATGTTTTGTAAAACCAGTGTTGTTTTTGTTATCCAACCCTTTTGCTTTCTGATCTCTGTGAGCAGGTACACAGTGAACATCATGAAGTTGTTGCAGATCTTCATCAGACAAGCTTTCTCTTTTCAATTCCCATTGACGGACCGATGTCATTTGCGACCTCGAAGGTCTCTGTGCAGTGGTCTCTTCAATTTGAGTTCTTCACCACTCCTGCAGGAATGGACTCATCTAGGTATGTGGGCATGATGATTCTATTGGAGTTATTTTTTGTTGTTTATTTCCTTCCTTTCACTGCATGCGTTTATAGGAAGTTAGTCAACCATCCTTCCACTGAAAATGTAAATGATTATATGACAGCGAGTTCCTTGAGACTAATTAGCTGAGACTACTTTAGGTGGCAGAGTTAATGTTCCTTTCTTTATGTTGAGCGATTTTATTAGAAGTCTTATCCAGTACCGGTGAAATTGTAAATATTTCTAGCCTTTTGTTGCTAGCTCTGAGACAATTCCGTTCTCTCTTTGGCAGATATGAGCATCCACTTCTTGTTGAGAAAAGAGAGAAGGGTGACTGGGTCCTCCCAATAACAGTTTATGCACCTCCATTACGTAGACGAGCTACTCATGGAAGAAACGATAGATCTGTGTTAGTTGGAAATCTGTTCAACTCCTAAAGGTATGTGGTCTATCTATAACTAAGTTTTCAGCTATCTTATTTGCCAAAAGAGTTGCTTCGTGAAGCTGGAAAAGAATTTACCGGATATCGAAACATGTCAGAAGTAGTTGTTCACTGTGAGTTCTTATAGGATCAGTAATTTGTAATACGAACTGAAGTTTGTGATCTCACTGTATTGCTGTCTACCTTCTGCTTGGTACATAGCTTAGTTTAGTCGAACAATGCCTGTTTATTCCATCTGGTTTCTTGCATGTGCATCCAATTTCTAATGCTTACATCTGGTTTTATGTTAAACTATATCCAAGTCACTGCTTTGAATTAATATATCACAGTTGTATGCAGATGATCTGAACAACTAACGCCATCCTATTTTATCTCAGATGCACAAGTTGCTGCCGTCCTTTGATAATCGTACCAGGCATACGTCTGCGAGATATGATATGTATGTAGTTCAGCATTCACAACTTGGCCGAGGTCATACGTGTAAAATACCTAAAACGCCAAAAGAACATTTTGAGTGAGGAGAAAGAAACGTGTTACACAAATAGTCTGCTTCTGTCGATATATAGTTCATCACCAGAGAACAGAACTCTTGTAATTCCATTGTTTTGTGGAAACCATACTTGACTCTACACTGGTTGTCCGGAGTAGACATGTTGTTTCCTGAGTCTGCTGTCGCTGATTTGCAGCAAGCATCAATGAATGAGTGTTATGACCAAACTATATCTACTTTCATGGACTTAAAGATAAATAAGTAAAAGTTATGTTGCCGACAGACGACAGTTATACACAATTCTTATGGTATGCTGGAGATGCCGAGTTAATTAAGCTTTGCCAATCTTTCACTGCGGTTGTGTAGTGGTAGAGATGGAGTTTGAGCCGTGTTGATTTCTTCTGTCCTTTGGTGTCAGAGTTGAGACTGAGCCGTCATCTGTTTGGCGGTCTTGGTAGACTTTGGTACACCAATATGCTCAGTTTACTCGTGCGCCATATTTCTAGCTCGCCTTTATAAAATAGTCGTCGGATAGGTGCAGTCCCCGTTTTCTTTTCAGGCGACAAGAGCCGTTGTCTTCGAATACAAATGGTTGTCAGGCTTTCTTTCGCTCTGAACTCTGAAGCAAGCATGAAGGCGGAGATAACAAAACTGCAACACAACAGGGTCAGCATCGTGCAGGCCACCGCGACGTGTGCATGAACAACTTGCTACGGTTCAGTATCCTGTCACCTTGCCTTGCTACCTATCTTTATCACTCGCATACTGTCGTCTTGTTTCAGTTTTCCAGGCAAGTGGCCGGATACCTGTAGGCAACGAAACAAGTGACCTCGCCGCCGCCGCCAGCGTGTCTTGGAAACCGGAGACGCTCGCCTGACCGGGAATTCAATTCGAAAAGCGGTTTGGTTGGAAGAGGTGGCCTGCACCTGCCTGCCTACTCCGGGCAAACGAATTTGGGTTTGCAATTTGCAGCGCCCGTCCATCGCTGTCCTGGTGGTGCCGGCAACTTGCTATCCTGGAGTGGTACTTCTCGTACCTGCATCTTTTTAATACGGAGTTGACAAACTGCGTCGAGCAGATTGGCATCATCATCATCAACCCAGCTCAGCATACCTCGCGATCTTTCCCCATCCCATGGAAAAGTATTAGTCCTTTCGATAGTCGGCGTGTTCGAAACGCGGGGATCTTTTATATGTGAACACGAGCAGTTCAATTCTCTTTAAACAATTTACCGCGTAGAAAATTTTGAGCTAAACAAGAGGATGAAGTGCATGCTACCATTATGTTCTGCATTGGTAAAATTATGTATGTCTATACGATATCCCTTTGAGAGAAAACAAAGTACACTAGTAATAAAGCACATACGAGTACAGAATAAAATCAGTCTAAACTGGAACAGATGCAACGAATATATTGCCGTAGCTAGCTTGCTGATGTCCACCGCATGACATCATCACTCGAGGTTTTGAGGGTTGAATAATTGGTGTTCTTTAGGAAGACATCTCATTGATAGGCCTGCTCCAACCGATACAGGGAAGTTTGCAATAAGAAACGAGCTGCCCGTCAGCTCTAATGATGGTTTATTAGCGCATCTCTTTCGATAACACTGCTGATCAGGACCACCATGTTGTGCTTGGCTGTTGGTACAGCCTCAAGGCCAGCAAGTTGATGGTGCTCCAATAGTCCAATTGTTAGCTTCCGACTAATCAATCGCATAGCTTTCAACTGTCATTGTGCTAATATAATTAGTTTACCCAGCAAAACAGTTTTAGTTTTTAAGTCCGCGTCTTGCCTAAACGGGTAATTAATTAGCTGTCAACTAGTTCCCATGATATTTTTTCTATCTCCTAGTTCCATACTCGAAAGCGAAGTTCTCCGTTTCCTTCTTTTGTAAATCCTTTACACACTTATGGATTGTAATTAGTTCCATTAAAAAAACTCAACAGCCAAAAAAATAGAGCCATCAAAACAAGAAGCAGAATGTGGTTAGGAACATATAACACGGTATTTGATGTCAAACTGTTAAATAGTAGCAAGTGTGGGAAGGTCGGTAGCTCTCACGCCATTGTAGGAGCTGATCCGAAAATGCCGAGTAGCTATCATGAAAAGTCTACCTTTAGCAGTGTGGATAACTGATTTGTAGTACCCACCTTTGTATAAACTGCCAAGAAAAGAACCACTTGGACAATTTTCTAAGGCCAACCTTTTAGTTTGGCAGTTGGGTGGAAACAACTGCATTCAGGGAACAAAGAGACACCACCACCCAAAAGTTCCTTCTTGGACATATATTTGATACTTGCATTGGACATTTGGACTTTGTGAGAGGCCAGTGGGATGGAGATGGATATCCAGCATCTTGGAGAGCCATTGATAATTGAGTAGATTTCCTGCAAAAAGAAAGAAGATAATTGAGTAGATAATCATACAAAGTACCCGTCCTTTACTTTAATGGGTCCATCATGTTTTGTCAAATAGTCACAGTTTTTTAGTATGTGTCCTCGATTCGAAATGATCGAGTGGTATATCGGAGTATACTCAACATTCTGTGGTTTCTTTTATGCTAAATTTTCCTAGATACAAAGAACTTCCCCAGATAAGGACCTAGAGAAAAATAGGCATGATGTTCTTAAGTGTGGATGTAAGGGGGACGCCGGACGCATGCATGAACCCAGCATTTTCCACATAGAAAGAAATTAAGGACATGAGAATGACATAGAGATGAAATTGATAGGTGGTAGACTTTGAGAGAGTTCAGGTGGGCATCGATCTAGCTAATGAGGATAGCAACTTCTTCGATGAAATTAAAGGCTGAAAGTGAGATCAAGGGTTGCTAACTTCACAAAATATCCTAGGATTTTTGTTATACAGGTAAGATGCATCATAGAGGAGTACCCGATATCTCTGCGAGTCGTTTGTTTGACTAGGAGCTCAATGAAAACTAATTGTCAAGTATATTTGGCCACCCATAACTTGGTCTGAATTTACGTGGTACCCTTGCCTTCAGCACGGCTATATCCGTAGGTTCTGAAGTACACAAGTACTACATCTCAGATCGGTAGTATTATATGCATGCCATTCTTCGCAATTGAGGACAAATTAAATAGAACCACTGGATCTTGTTTAAGATACCCGAACAAACAAAAATTGCTAAACTACTGAACTAGGAATTAGCGTATGTAAGCATCATTTTCTGCCAGCGTACTTACACATCTGCATATTGATAATGGCAACACATAACCGGACTAGAGAAGACTTGACCAAGAAGATTGCTATACAAAATACAGTCATGCCCATCATTTTGCAATTATTAAACAGAAATAAACACCACCAAATTAGAGCACCCTTTGGCAGGTCTAGCTACTAAAAGAACTGTGCACAGCCAAATTGATGGAATCATGGAGCTCCATCTTGTGCACGCACAAGGAGAAACTTTTCAGTTGTCATCACTTATCAACATGGTGCTTTTTTTTTCCCATTCCAATAACGAAGAGTAGAATGACCATCAAGAATCCAACTACAATGCGGAAGCAGAAGTTCCCTGATCATGATTTAGTTCACAATATCACTGTTATATTTGCTCCAAGTGTCACATTCAAGATAGAACATGTTAAGAACAATTATTTACATTCCAGAGAGAGACAAATGTAAGCATCCAAATTGATCATTTCTGATTTCCTTCGATGCTCATGATCTCATCCTATCCCACCAGTGTACCTTACATAATCACTATTTTCAAATCATGGGTGCAAGAACTTCCACCCCCACTATAATTATGTTCATCTAAATGAAGGGAAGAGAAAAAAGAATCCAATTCTCTCAACCAAAGTGCAAAAATCCCCACAACAACAACCAAAAACAGATCACAAAGAAGACAGCTCTAACTACCTAATTAAGCCAGAAAGGACGCGCACATTTCACCAATCAAATCCCTTCTCGACGACCCAAGCGCAGGCTGCAACAAGTCAGGGGCCATCCCCTGGAAGACGTCCTCCTCCAAGAAGCTCAAGAAACCCCCAGGGTTGAGGTCCATCCACAGCTCGCCCAAGTCAAGGTCGCCGCCGCCGAAGTCGAACCCTCCTTCCTCCACCTTCACCACCTCGCACTTGATCTTCTTCCTCCTCCTGTTCTCCTGCTGCACCATGAAATCGTCGGCCAGCGCCGGCAGCCTCTTTTTCTGTGGCTTCTCCTCTACCGGCGAAGGAGGCGTCGGCGCCGTGGTCACCGTCACCGCCTTTTTGTCCTCGTCGTCCTCCGCGTCGCAGGCAGGCTTCTGGTGCTGCCTCCCGGTGAGCCGCTGCACGATGTCCCGGAAGTTGGCGACGTCGGTCTTGATGATCTCCGGCGTGATGATGTGGATGATCCTTATCGCAGGGCGCGTGGTGGCAGTCCTGGATGGCACCGTCGCGTGGTGGCGCGAGGAGCCCATGTGCTGCTGCACCGGCGGCGTCGACGGGCTCATGCTGCTGTGGTTGTACGCGTGCTCCCCCATTGAATTGCGAGCGTAGGCTGTGACAGATATTAGAGAGGCCGGAGGAGAGATGAGAGATGGAGAGCTAGGAAGGAAGATGAGAAGCGGGAGGGGGAGGCGTGGAGGTATATATGGCGGATGGAAGGAAGGAGGTGACTTGCAAGGATGGTGAGGAACAAAACCGGTCTCTAGCTCAAAGGTTTGAAATATAGTGGCAGAAGTGATGTCATGAACGGAATTGGAGAGAGTGTAGTTTAAGATGTCGGCCTTGATTTTGTTTTGAATTGTGGGTCGGCCTTGTTTTGTACTGGTATGTACGGCACTATCTGCTGTTGGTCGCCATGTGGAATTTCAGTTTTTCTGGTTTGTTTTGAAGTGATTGTAAGTTGTGAGACATGCTAACATCTAGAGAAACTTGAATTTTTTGTACCGGCCGGTATGTAAGAGGATCTCTTGAAAACTGGTTTTACAGTTTGTAAAATCATCGCGCAGAACATATACGACAAATTGGTACTCGAAATTTCGAAACAAAATCTTCGCGCTAGAATTTTGATCAAACATAGTTCAATAGAAGCAGAAGCAAACAAAGTTCATACAATTCATACTAGACACAAGGCTAGATTTAAACAGCAAACAAATCTAGCCGGGCACAAACCAAATGGGCCGCTGCCGGGCCGTCGCCGGAAGAGCGCCGGAGGTCGCGCAGGACTAGGCGCTAGTTGTGCTCCTCCTTCGCCCACTACCGCGCGTGCTCGGCGTTCTTGTGGAGGTTGCGCCAGAGGTTCTTTGCGTTCACCGCTTCAATCAGTCAGGAGCATGAACGATGCCGCTTCTCCGCATGAATGACAAAGCGCAGAGACTTCTCCCGAATGTGATACATCAACTCGTCTTCGTCGGTGATTGTGGCGAACTCCCCGGCATCGTCGTCGGTGGGGTCCGCGGTGAGGGAGGAGTAAGAGTCGTTGTGGTTCGTCGCTGGAGGAGGCAGAGTACTCCAAGGCCAGGCACAACGACCACGCCAGCACACCGTCGAGGCCGACATCGCCCAGAGGAGGCGCACCATCGAGGTCGGCACCGCTGAGGCCGACGAAGCCACCAAGACCGTGCTACATTTCACGGCGGATGGCAGAATTTCTGGTTGGAGGTTGGTGATTTCGCGACGGAGGAATCCAGAGGGCTAGCCTTAAATGCGGCACGGTACTGAACATATAACGGCGGCGGCGTGGATATAGTGTGCACCAGAATAAATTTTTACGTGCCGGGCCGACATGCAATTTCTGGGGGTTAGGAAATCTGCTCGAGATGCTCTAACTGCATTACCCGCCTTCTATCGCCTTGTGAATTTTAGGTTGTTTTATATGACTGGTTGACATGTATATGTAGTATGTTTTTTTTAGAAAAACAGGGAGGTGTTCCCCCGGTTCCATTAAAATGGAAGCACGATGTAGAGTATGATACAAGGTAACATTTTTTCTAAGTAATCTCCAAGAAGAACGTTGCACTGCATCCCCTCCTCCTTATCCATCGTTTGACGGTGTTTAGCTTTCTCAAAGCCCACGAGCTGTGAAGGGCGGAGCCAGAATCTTAGCAAGCTCCGGGCCAACTTTGAATTAAGCACTGTAATTAGTGTAAATCCTAGGATAAAACATCAACTTCTACTAATTAATATGTGAAAAAGTATTCTACACCCCGGGCCAAGGCCAGGTTTGCCTGGGGCGTGGCTCCGCCCTGGCTGAGATCAAGGACTTTCCACGGAGTCAGTAGTGTGGGCACGTGCGTTCAAATTACTTTCAACATTGATCAAATTGCTGTCTCATCACACAGCGATCGCACGAAACAGCGGGTGCGGTCGCGGAAGTAACGCACGCCTTGACGTGCATATACCCGGGGCCCGCGCGCGGTCACGAGTCGGAGTCGCGACGACTCTTCTCAGTTCTCATCACCATCAGGTGAGCGATCAGGTCCTCGTCGGTCTGACGGAGGGAAGGTAGGGGAACAACACAGTGGCTAAAAACCAAGCTAAGAGCATCTCTACCGGTGCGCTCAATAGAGTGTCTGGCAATGTTGTCGGACATGTGCTATTGGGGTGTCGACACGCGTTGCCGTCTATTAGGGCGGTGCGCCCCACCAGTCGCTCTCAATATGTTTTTCCCAAAAAAAAATTAAAATTCAAATATGGACGAACCGGCAATATTTCATTGAATTTGAAGGACATTTAACAAACTTCAACAAAATTTGACAAATGATATTTAACAAACTTAAACGAAATTTAAACTAAATCCTAAACCCCACTACACGGCAGCGTCGAGGAAGATGACTCTCCCGACGGCGGCATGTCTTGCATGCCTCAATGATCTCCGGCCGCCGAGGAGGAAGTTTCATCCGCTGCCGCCGTAGCTGAGGCTTCTGGTTTCACCGGCGTCGGCTGCGGCCTTGAGGGACTTGGCCGGGTCGCCGCCGTCGCCGAGTGTGGTGGGGTTTTTGATCTAGCGGCGGTGGAGGGAGACCTCGATGGCGGCCTGCATTCCCTCCCACTACGTCTCTGGCCAGTCGTCGTCGCCGTCCTCCGCCACGTTCTCCGGTGTGGGTGCGGGTGCCGGTGCCGGTGGTGGCAAGGGGAGGTCGGGTAGCTCATCGTCGGACGAAGAGCGGGCACGATCGTCGTCCGAGTGAAACCACTCCGGCGGTGGCTCCCGCATCCCACTTGGTAGAAAGAAGGAGCCGAGGCGCACCTGGTGCTCCGCGTCAATCACAACGTTCCAGTGAGGCGTTGACGCGGAGTACAAGGGGTCGACGCGCTGCTCCCACGGCAAGTCCCTCCACCGCGCCGTGATGTACTCGACGCGGACGCCAGCATGCGGCGCTGCTCCTCCTGCTCGGTCATCGCCGGTCGTGGCTTGCGGCTGTCAGGGATAGTCGAGCTGAAGGTGAAGTTGTGTGGAGAGGAGAGGCTTGCCGGGCGCCGTTTTAAAGTCGGCGGGGAGCGGAGTAGGCTGATGGCCGCATTAACGCCGGCACCGGTTCGTCTGCCACGCGCATTGACGACGACGACGCGTGCGCGCCACCACCTGAGCTTCCAGTGCTGCGCTCGACACGATCTATTGGGAGCGCAGTTGAGTGTGTCGGTGGAGATGCTCTAAAGTAAGGTAAAGGAAGAACAATTGCAAGAAGGTCACACTCTGAAAGAAATGTGAAAGATGACACTTGTCTATGATATTAATGGAATTATTTTTGCCCATATACATCTTTAGCCCGTGTTGTCAAATATTTGAATGTGTTTTGAAATATGTAATTGCTCTAGGAAACAATTCTTGGGTTCAAAATACAAAAAAAATGCCCTTTTCAAACGGTTAAAACCGAACATGTATTGCGGATGCAATGATAAGCAGGCCAACCGAGATTTAGAGTTATCCCTTGCAGTTGCATCAATGACATCGGTAGCAAAAAATGTTGTTGCCTTTACCATTGGGGTAACGACTTAGTTGCCAATGAGGCCTTCACATCAGTAATAGAGTCCCGGCGATGGAGCCCATCTTTTGTTGCCGAAAAGAGTTTTGACCTATGTTCATATGGTTCCATTCACATAGGTTTATGGCGGATAGCTCATATATATGGCTTTTAGTATACTCTTCCAAAGAGTACAAATAACCTATTCGGCAACTGGTTCAAGGGGATTGATAAGAAACTTGAAGTTTAAATTTGAGTCGGGTTTGCGATTTAATTTGAGTCATATCGAATGTAAGAAATGACATTCAACAAACTAACAAATTCTTCCTTTTAGCAGATTATCCTTTTGACTATCTACTGATTCGTATGTTGTCCTATCTCAGCAGTGCCAGGACATGAATTATGGGTTAACCCTTTGAAAAGAGTTGCCCGGGATATGTACCGCCGGTGGCTGACGGCTTGATCACATGATCACTATTTGATGTATGATTGTGTTTTCTTGTTTTTTCTTTTTAGATGGTTGCCACATGTATCGACCCTTTGTGATCCTGGAACTGTACTCTCTTTTGTTTGAAAGAACATCGAAGAGACCAGGTTTTCGTCCCCTTTTCGGATAAGAACTATTTCCCCTTCTAGGAAAAAACCCGATTATCTACCGTGCAGAAGTACAGAAGTACTAAAACTTATATATATTGTTATACGTGATTCTTGTTAATTGAGAACAAATTAAAAAAAATGAACCATTGGATCTTGTTTAAGATGGTAGAATAAATAACATTTCCTAGACAAAGGACCTAGGGATTAGCATATGCAAGCATCGTTTTCTGGCATCGTACTTCCACATCTGCATAGTGCTACCGGCAACGCACAACCGGACTATCGAAGACTTCACGTAGAAGAATGATAAAAAAAAAGTCATTCCCATCAAGGTAATATGCAGCTTTAAGTTGCATACGTTGTTCACATCATTTTTGCAATTAGCTAGTAAACATAAACAAACACCACTTATAAGATCAACCTTTGGCTGGTCTAGCTACTGAATCGATGGAATCATGGAGCCCCATCTTGTGCAAACAGAGAAAAAATATATGCTCAGTATTCATTAACATGATGAGTATGATTTGCCTTCAAAATACAAGGGTATGTAGAATGATGACCGATGCAACCACAATGTGAAAATAGAAGTTCACTTAATTTCTTGATCCAATGGCATTATCACTGTTCCAAATTTCTCCACATGGCACGTCCAAGCGGTAAAACAGCAGATTAAGAACAATTATTTACATTTCAGAGATCAACACACATGTAGGTATCCAAATGATCATTGCTTCCATGATCATCCCACCAGTATACCTTACACAATCAGTATTGCCACCATGGGTGCAAATTCTTCAACCAATTATGTTCATCTAGAGTTCTAGACAAAAGGAAGAGAAAAAAGAATCCAGTTCTCTCAACCGAAGTGCAAAACTACTCACAACAAAAACAAAAATAAGAGACCACAAAAACAGCTCCAACCACCTAATTAAGCCAGATATGATGCGCACATTTCACCAATCGAATCCATCCTCGGCGCCCCCAGAGGAGTCTGCCAGAATTCAGGTGCTATCCCCTGGAAGATGTCCTCCTCCAAGAAGCTCAAGAAACCCCCAGGGTTGAGGTCCATCCATAGCTCGCCCAAGTCGAGGTCGCCACCGGCGCTGAAGCCGAACCCTCCTTCCTCCACCTTCACCACCTCACACTTGATCTTCTTCCTCCTTCTGTTGTCTTGCTGCACCACGAAATCATCGGCAAGCGCCGGCGCCGCCCCCGCCGACCTCTTGTTTAGCGGCTTCTCCTCCACGGGCGAACGTGGTGTCAGCGCCACCGTCACCGCCTTTCTATCTTCTGCATCCTCGGCGGGGGCCGAATACTGCTTCTGCCTCCCGGTGAGCCGTTGCACGAGGTCTTGCTATCTACGGACCAGCGAGACCTTATGGTGGCTGGATGCACGCGACTCCTGTTGGTGGCACAGGAGTTTTTCTACCGGCATACGTGGCAGCATACTAGTTTACTTTCGTAGTGCGCTAGAGGCTTTGCTTTTATCCGGTTGAGGCTTGTCTCAATCTTCTTTGTGATTGTTTGAGATGTAAAACTTTAATTGACATAAACTTGGTAATAAATGGCTGCGTGCATCACTCGATGTAGAGGCCGGGACATCCCCATTTCTAAAAAAAAGGAAGGGAATGACTTGCAGGGATGGTGAGGAAGAAAACCAATCTCCAGCTCCAAGGTTTTAAATGTAGTGCTATTACAAGTGACCTCACGAACGAAAGTGGAGAGAATGTGTAGTTTAGAAAGATGTCGGCCTTGTTTTGTACTGATCGAGATGTACAGCATCGTCTGCTTTTGATCGCCGTGTGGATTTTAGGTTGTACTATGGGTGACTGGTTGACTTGTAATTGTAAGAGCATCTCCACCCGAGTGCCCCTGAAAATGTGTCCGCTATGTAGGCTGCTGGACATATGCCCGGACCAATGGGGGAGCTTCCCATAGCGGCACCCTATACTGTCGGCCCTATCATTTTCCCGCGTTTAGAATAAAATTCAACCACCAAAAGGCCAAAAACATATAACCGGTCACCAAAATGATGGCCGAGTCACCGTTCGTGTGTCGCGGCCGACGTAGCGCTGACTAGTCGCTCTGGGCGGCATCCTAGTTGAGGTCAATGCCTTGGCCTTGGCTGATGGGCACAACCGGTGAGAAGACCGCGTTGGGGTTGACGGTGTCGTTCTCACCCACCTCTGGCGAGGAGAAACATGTCTACATCGGAGCGGTGAGGTCGCTGAAATAGTTTGGGAAAGACGGCGAGGAACTTCCAAAAGAGCTGGCTGTTGTGCTCTCTTGGCAGAAACCGGTCAGCATGTCGGCGACAGAGGGCTCCATGCGTAGGACTTGCTGCAGCTATTTTGCCTTCGCGTGTTTGCGCTAGCCAGCTCGATCGGCGGTCGCCACTGTGCGGTTCGCCTCCAGTTCGCCATATGCTCCTGCGTCAGCTCCCCCCGCTCGGGCTTTATCTCCTTTGTCGGAAGTTCCATCGTCTTGTTGCCTGACGCCGACGTCTTGCGAGGGAGTCACGAGAGGGGGGCCATACGAGACGTCGGGAAAAGGACACGTGTGTGGCGGCAATGACAATGTGGAACAGGAGGCAATAATTTGATATTCCGATGGTGCGGGGCAGCAAATAGAAGGAAGAGGAAGAGACCGGCATGTGCCTTATGTGTCTATCTATCGGAGGATGTGTCATGGCCTTATCCGGCACCCTGAAATGACCACGAAAGTCGGGGGTGCCCTGGGGGGTGCCGAACACATTTTCGGACGGTAGGACCGATGAGGGTGTCGCTGTTTTTTTTGTTGTTCGGGGCTTATTGACCTTTTGGAGGGTTTTGGTGGTGTTGATGGAGATGTTGAAAGTTTTGACACATTGGTAACATTTATTTTTGCTCTAACATTTATAAATTTTTCATATTTTATATCGTTGGTCTATCTTTGTCCTGTTTGTCCATCCAGTTAGCATGTATATCATCTAGCTTTGTCTTGCTTGTCTTTCATATAGTGAGAATGTACTATTGACTATCGTCGACGAGGCAGTAAAAACCCATTTATATTCGAACAAGTCATAAAGGTTTCCTGAAGAATCGGTGCACAGATCAGATACTAGACACCCCGTGCGCCCACACCAGCACGCGAAACAACTTGGAAATATCACATACTGAAGCGCCGTTGCATCAGCAAAGTTACACTGCATGTCCAATCCACGTACCGCTTTCTCCAGGCCCATACGAAAGGAAAATGAGAGCCGCGCGCGAGGATTTTCCACGGAGAGTAGTTATAGCTAGCTAGCGTGCGGATATGCGCCCCGATTCGATCCATCGCGCTAGCCAAGCTGCTCGTTCTCGTTCTGAATTACTTTCGCCGGCCACCGGTTGCTGTCTCATGTCTCATCGGTATCCCACAGCGATCGCACGCAACGGCGGGCGCGCTCGCGGAAGCAACGCGCGCCTTGACCTTCTTAATCACATTCATTCATACCCCTTAATTTGGCTCACCCGCACGCGGTCGCGACGACTCTTCTCAGTTCTCAGGTGAGCCATGAATGTGCAGAAGACAAAAGCTTGACCTGGCGGTCCGCCGCAGGGTGCTATCAGGTCAGGCGGGTCCGGCTAATTAGGGCTACCGGGGCACGGCTGCAGACTGCAGTTGGTGTGGGACTGTGGGTGTGGGGGCGGAGGCTGCAGAGCAGAGAGACGGCTCCCCTAGCTAGGGTGTTTGCAGTGGAACTGTACAGTCTCTACGGACCTAGGGAGCAATCCGGCCCTGACCATTTCTCTCCCAAGTCGCGTGGCAATGAATAAAGGATGAAAGCTATGGATAAACGAAGGTGTGGAATCGTCTGCTTCGACGCTGCCTCGACCGTCACTTCAGTCCCCGTCTCGATACCAAAAGCTGGGTCATTCATACCCCTTAATTTGGCTTACCCGCACGCTGTCGTGATCGACGACTCTTCTCAGTTCTCAGGTGAGCGATGCATGTGCAGAAGACAAAAGCTTGACCTGGCGGTCCGCCGCAGGGCGCTATCAGGTCAGGCGGGTCCGGCTGATTAGGGCTACCGGGGCAGGGCTGCTGGTGGTGGCGCTGACGCTGTGTTGCCGCGCTTCGGTCCCGGGTTCCCCCAGATCCGGCATGCAGTTGGTGTGGGAGTGGGACTGTGAGGCTGCAACCCGGAAGGCGTCCCCGGCCGGTTGGCGTTGGTGGTGTGGGTGTGCAGTGTTCCTGCAGAAATCCTTGCCGTGTTCTCTACTTCTCTCCTTGGGGAGTTCACCGAGGAGCTTGCAGCTGCCTCTCTCTCTCTCCTTCCTTACAATCTGGTTTTCTTGCCAGCGTAAAAAGAAGGTGCGGCTGTCCACGTACAAGCGCTGCGCGTGCGCGCACGCGAAGGGAACGGTGGCAAATGGCGCGTGTCTGGTGCACCACGCCTGGCCGGCCACCCAATGCAACCGCGCCACCACCAACTCGATCGGCAGTTGTGGGCGATGTGCCTAGTCTATTTTTTCGTACAAGACAATTTTAATTAATTGGGCCAGTTTTGGGTCTAACTAGATTCGGCCCGTTTTACTCAGGCGGTTCAGGGCTATAATTGTATTTTCCAAAAAACAAAAACCGCGGCAATATATTGCACAATTTGACGCGAAGTACATTTAACCTAACAATTTGTCAAATTCTAAAAAAACCTAACAATTTGTCTTAATCAAAATAGATTAGGCACATGCTAATTCAAATTATTTTTACCTGCCCGATGAACCCCACTTTTTAGCGACGAGCGCCGCAACCCGTAAACTCCTTTCTTTTTACAGCCCCGAGCCCCACATAGCCACATGGTTGCTTATGCTCGGAAAATAGTTGGTGGCATAATGAGAATCCCTCCGCCATTAGGTGAATCATGACCTGGATTCCATTCAGCCAGGAGTGCAATTTTGGTTAGAGATGATACCCAGTTTACTTAAGAGATATGTGATTTATCTAAGGGTATATAATGATGGGTTTAGTTAAGAGATATTTAATTTACCTATCTCATCGATAGACCGCAACCTTGTCTACTCAACGCCATGCATCACAAGTTGTGCAGGAGGAGAGTCCTCCAAATTATCACATTTATTGTGCAATGTGTAGCACGAGTATACTACTCCCTCCGTTCACAAAAGGATGTCTCAATCATTCTCAAATTTGCATGCATGTAGACATGATTTAGTGTGTAGATACATACATATTTGAGATGGGTTGAGACATCATTTTGTAAACGGAGGGAGTATATATTATCCATCCTCCGCGTCAGTTGTTGCGAAAACGATAGCCGCGAGGATTTTCCACAGAGTTAGATAGCTGCTCATGTTACTTTCGCCATCCTCGTCTTCAGTATCCCGCAAGGCCCGGGGAAGGGGGAACCAACGCGATGGGCGCGCGCACGCACCCACCCGCGGCGATTCTTCTCGTCAGTTGAGCGAGTGGACTCTTCTATGTATGTCTTGCTGTCGTTGTCGCGAGGGTGGGTCTCACGCTCTCGCTGCGTCGACGGGAACGGCCGCAAAATGAAATTGCCGAGCTGCCGGCCGATGGATGATGTGACAGGGCCGGCGGTCTAGACAAGAGCAGAGAGACGGCTCGCCTAGCTAGGGTGTTCGTAGTGCCACTGTACAGTCTCTACAGACCTAGCTAACTCTGGAAAATCCTCGTGGCTATCGTTTTCGCAACAACTCACACAACGCCGAGGATGGATAATATATACTCCCTTTTGTACCATAATATAAAACATTTTAGCAAGCTGTTTTAGCTTCCTAAAACGTCTTATATTCTGGTACAGAGGGAGTAGTACTTTCGTGCTTCATTGCACAATAAATGTGATATTTCGGCGAACTCTCCTCTTGGACAACTTGTACTGTGTGGCGTTGAGTAGACAAGGTTGCAGTCTATCGATGAGATAGATAAATCAAATATATCTCTTGACTAAAGCCATCAGTATACACCCTTTCACATATCTCCTATGAGCATCTTCACCGGCGCGCCCAACTGTGCTCCTAATTGCGCTATTGGGAGCGGCAATCAAAAACTCCACACCGACGCTCCCAATAGCAAAAATAAATGCCGGCAGTTCCAATACAGCGTCCGGCACGCCCACATTGACCTCGGATTCTAGGGAGCGAAGCGGGGTTGCCGGCAACGTGCGGCAACGCAATCCACTTAAGCAGCTCTCTCGCCAGGCCCACTGTCGGTCTCTCAATTCCCCCACCTACCCTCTCTCTTCTGTTTCTCTCTCCTCTATTTCTCTCTCCCGTCCAAACTTTTCCCCACCGTCGCATTGGCCTCGGCTCGCTGCTCCGGCAAGCACCGACCACGCCTCCCGGCCAGCACCGCCGCTGCTGCCTCCCGTGGTCCTCCTCTCCATGGCGAGCTCAGCTTCGACCACACCGGCGGGCAGCGGCAGCCGCGGAGGTCGTCCTCGCCTGATGCCACCGTGCCGTCTGCGTGCAGCCCGCCGTCGTCTCCGTCCTGTGATTTACAGCATGCGACTTATTCCAACAAGCGGGTTACAAGATGTATTTATACTGGTAAAAATCTAATCCATATCGATAACGATCCGTATTTATAGTGGTAAAGACCTAATCCAGATCGGCAACGATCCGCTTCGCTCCGACATAAGTTAGTCCTTATCTTTATATAAATTTGGATCACAATAAAATAACAACCGGTGGTAGGATCCGGAACGTCAACCAGCATGCATGAGACTTTTTTCTACTTTTTGTAAGATGTTCGGATTTAATTTCTTAAGCATCATTTTGAATAAGTTTCTACTCCTTTGGTTGTCCTAGAAAAGGTAACCTTAGGAGCCAGTGCCAACGTGCTGCAAACTACTCTCAAGGTGTCGCACGTAGAGTAAGGACAGAGGACTAGAGTGTGGGCGTTAATGTAACTAGGGTAGCTGCATACGATCTGATTAAAATTAGTTTGGTGCGTTGAGAGGCCAGTATTAGCACACATATCTGTCAGGAGTAATCCCAACAACATTACGATAAGCTCGCACCAGCGAGTGGGCTTATAATTAACAGTGAAATTTCAGTAGTATTTCGTTTCCGGATGTTGAGTCGTGTGATGTTAAGAAAAACGACAACTTGCTCGCGGAAACGTCGTGGATGCAAACCCGGCCCATGCATCGATCGGTTCCCGAAAGTTTATATATACTAGCACATGTGCCCGTGCGTTGCAACGGGAGAAAAAAATGGTGTGCTAAAATTTAGTGAGAATTTTATGTGGAAAACACATTTACACTTCATACAAAATTATTCGATTCGTGGAAATGTGAATGAAATGAAATGCTTTATTAGTATCCATGATAGACGTTCAGAATTAAATGATTCTATCATGCCATCAAGACCTTATAGGGTTTCTATTTATCTTCACTAATTTAAAACTTTTTCTTACACGCTTATGTCTTTCGCTAATTAAAGACTTACTTTTTTCTTACCATCACATTTGTGATTAGTTCCATTTTAGTCGTTCTGGACAAAGAACGACAAACATAATTAGCATATTTCAAAGAGACCCAGGTGCACCAGCCATCCTGAAAAACTACGATAACACCGAGTCCTGGTTACCTTCAGGCTGTGTGTGGTACCTCCGCATCTACGCTGTTTGTGTGTTGTTCTGCCTCGAGCGGGTGTGGCAGCAGTGGAGCTTGAAAAATACAAAAGACTCCATAGATTTGGCATGCAGTGCTATTATCACTTATCTCATTCAACCCTTGGGAGAAGTACAGTAAGATTGGTTACTTGGGGCAGTGGTTCTTTTCTTTTGGTAGGTGAATGCCTATGGGTTGAACCAGTCGTGACGAACGCTCCGGCCGGCGTCCTGGCATGATGTTGTCAGTGACGGCGGACACCATCTTGACGCAGAGGTCGGTAACGCCGGTTGTCAGCACTCCCATGCAGCGCCATCGTTCGGCCGACCCGCCAGCATCTCCCTGTGATATGAGAGAGAAGGAGAGGTGATCGAATAAGTATGCATGGTGAACTTTGCCTCCATAGGCCTTCACGTCGAGCTCCCGGTGTGCGGTGTGGATCGATGGTAACCTAGCTAGCTACAGTAGGTGCGTGCATCCTGTAGTCCTATACGCCTTGAAGCTCTGCTTCTCCCTTTTGCAATGAGATATGCCGCGTCCTCTATGCGATCTGTCTATCCTTCAGTGTTGAGTCCTTCCAAGATGTGATCGATCGGCTGCCTGCTGCTGCGTGCTAGCTGATGCGTCGAGATGCCATACGTTCTCCGGCTGCGTGTACCCTGTTGATGCCCCGTAGTCACGAAGGGGCGATGCAAAGGACGCGAGGCATGCATGTTGCGGCAACCTTGGTGTTGCGGTGGCGGAGCGGATACTTGGATCGGTTTTTACTCTGACATAAACACGATCTCTGAGATATAGTAGTACACGGTCAAACGTAATTAGCCACACGCGAACAGAGGAAACGGAAACGATGTGGTGGGAGATTCGACTGAGGAGAAGCGGAAATAAAAACAAACAGGTATAACTTACGGGTGGCACAAGTGGGTAATTATTTGCAACTTCGGGGGCAAATCTAATGACCTACCAAACTAAAAGGCGGAAGGCTTAGTGCTTTTATTATTAGGTAAAAATAGGCAGAACGTACGTTGGCAGCAGCAGTCCCTTGCATGGCTCGATCCATCGCGCCACCTCGATCAAGCCATTATCCAGCTTTTGTTATTGAGACGGCCCTGACCATTTCTTTCCCAAGTCGTGTCGCGATGAATAAAGGATGAAAGCTATGGATAAAGAAGGTGTGGAATCGTCTGCTTCGACGCTGCCTCGACCGTCACTTCAGTCCCCGTCTCGATACCAAAAGCAGCTGGGTCATGGCATGATCGAGCCAACAACCAGGGACGTACTGCTCCTGCAAACTTTTGGGAATCGATCCAAGGGGTTTCTATCCAGGACGTTTCCGACCAAGCTGTCATTTTTTGTTAACATCACGAGGGTCAACAACGAAAATGTGCTATTAATTGAAATTTCGCTATTATAAGCGCACTCGCTGGTGCGAGCTTATCGTAATGTCCTTAGCATTACTCATCAGATGTGGCCTAATACTGGCCTCTCAACGTACCAAATTAATTTTTATTATACTGACCATATGCAGCTAGCAAAGTTACATTAAGGTACACGCACACTGTAGTCATCTATTGCGACAACTTAAGAGTAGTTTGTAGCACGTTGGCATTACATCTCCAGGTAGGTTAGCCTTTCAAGACAACAAAAGGGGTACGTTAAACTTATTCAGAAATCACAAAGATGCTTAAGATATTAAAGTCGCATATTAATTGTGTGGCGAAAAAATGATTCTGTTGCTAAATGTTTTATTGGAAACATCACTAAACATTGGTTTTAGACAGACTTTACCTGTGAAAGAGTGGAATGCCTTGTCAGAGCATCTCCAATAGGTGATGCAAAATAGGACTACAAAATGGCCTGATGTAAAATATACATCACCAAAAACGTGTTTTTAGGGCACCAAGAACGACCAACTCCAACAGGTGATGTAAAATAGGGCACGACTCATCGAACAGCTGCCCTAAAATAACTTCAAACTCCCGAATGTTTGATAAACATTCGAACTAAACATCGAACTAGAACATAGAACTAAATTTTGAAATTAAACATAGAACTAAATCATGGAACTAGCTTGAACCACACATTAAACTATAGATCATCTCAGTTGACTGAAGAGGATGAATCGGAGCTCCAATCGAACAAGGGGGGTGAAGAGTCGACGGTGATCACCGTCGATGGTCCAGCCTCGTCCTCCTTCTTGACCTTCACCGTCGAGGGTCAGCTCCGGACTCCGTCTTCTTCCTCTCGAGGTCGTGCTTCCAGAATAACTCCCGCTCGTATTACACGTACGTGGGATTCACCCGCGCAATCGTCGCCATCGCCTCCTCACGGTCTCCGCCTGGATGGTCGGCTCCTTCTTCACCTTCACCGCGCGAGTCTTCATATTCTTCACTGGTAGGCTGATGAGCTCGGCATGGCGGGCCGGCGGCCAGGGCGGGATTGGGCCAGCGATTGGGGGACAGATTTGAGGCGGTGGCTGGGGCACGGCAAAAAGTGGCGGCGGAGGCAGCGATAGCAACATATGGTCGTCGACGGGCAGGCGGCGGTGTAGGCAGCGGCGATACTGCCGGATTCAAGCTCAGCGGCGGCTTTGATGGAGGGGCTAGGACACGTCGATTTGAGCGGCGACGGCATGATTGGGGACGGCGAAGGCAGCACGGCGACGAGAGTTGGTGAATGCGGCGACGAGGGCGCCTGGCGACGGCGGATTTGGCGCGTCGGCGGCGGCTGGATGCGATGCGGCGAGAGGGCGATGAGAAGGGAATGAAGCTTCCCCGCGGCAGTTATCGCGCGAGCGAGTGGCTTGTGGCTTTTTGGGCACGAGCACAGGTGATGTATAATATACATCGCGCCTTAAAAAAGTTTGGCCAAATATTACATCACCGGTTGCTGTTGGAGAGGTTTTTTTGTCCCTGGTGATTTTGCATCACCTATTGGAGATGCTCTTACAATTAGTTCAACGGTTGATGATGATGCATTCCATTAATAAGCCCGATACTTTTGGTTGGAAGTCAACCACCTCGTGTTATTTTACAATAAAATCTATGTACATGTTGAACATCCATTGCACGCCGGCCCGGATCTGGCCTTGGACCCGGCCCCGTTTGACTCGAGGCCAATTTAAGAGGCCACGGGTAGACCCAATTCGAAAAAGTCAATGACCTTGTAGGCCTAAGGGGTATCCCGAGACGACCCAAATGTTATCTTTTGTACATTATTTCGTTTCGTTTACACGTAGAATATTCTCAAAAAAATATTATTACATTTTTTTGACCTAAACAATTAAATGGGTCACTCGGTGCCGACCCTACTAACCCGATTTTTGTACGAACCCGACCCGACTGACCCATCGGCCTTGTTTTTAGGGTCGGGCCGGGGACCCAACGGGCCAACTGGGTCCATTCCCACCCTAAGCACCACGACATAGACACTGGCGAGAAGGCGCGAGGGCATGCAGGAGACTAGAATGCCGTCACTTATTAATGCAGCGGGGAGGTGGAACGAAAGGGGAGGAACTGCCCGGCAGCCCTGGTTTGACTTGGTCCTGCACGCTTTTTTACCACTTCCCTTCCACCTGCCATAGCCGTCCAATGTGAGACGATGGCCGAGTAATCTGTAACCCTCTGGTGGAGGAGGATTCTCATGCCATCGTACTGGATGTTTCTTATAGGAAACTTGATGGCCTTCATTAATCAACCAAGTTTACAACAATATCTAGACCATCAGACATCAGGTGGCTGAATAAGCCTGACATGTTTTCTTTTGAACTACCGTGTGCCGCTTGTCTATTTTTTCCCGAGGGAATTCGAAATTATGCACAATTCGGTCTGATTCTTTGTGCCTTCGAGGCTGTATCCTCGTCTTGCAAAAATGAGAACCGATACACATAGAGGAGGTACATTAGGAGCAGGACAGGAGCCCATAAAAAAAAATGTGACCAGCAGGGGAGGAACCCTGCGGTATTTTAATTAAGCTTGAGGTGTGCGACGGGGATCGAACCCGCGCTGACAGGAGCCCATCAACTGACGACCTTTTGTTTCCAGCTCATGCGGCTCGGTTACACATTTTTAGAGTGGTTAAGCCATATGAAACGACCGTAAAAAAAGTCAATAAGAGCAAATACAATAGGTACACCTCAGCTGGCTATAAACATGTCCACGTCATTTTAATCCTAGGTGGAGGGGAGAGAAGCGAGGAGAGACAAGGAAGCCGGCGCTTCACATATCGCCCGCTGCATCACACGAACCAAGAAACTGCAGCTCACATGCAGCTAGCGAGTATGACGGTAGCTGACTGCAAGCATTTATTCTAAATCTTTTGTGTCTTGCATGCATGCATCACAGTGTAACTAAAACAATATTTAAATATTCACAAGAGCCAACCTAGTAGCCAGCTTATTGTACCGCTATTTATTTACTGCAAACTTTTGGTGACATGACATCGTATATAGCCGGCAGCGGGCTACATTATTGTTTTTGCTCTAATTTCGTGACAACAAAATGTGACTGTTGGTATACTGCAATACTGCATTGAGTGACCACTTGTTCCCTTCCAACTTCCACCGTCCAGTTCAAAAAAATTAAAAGCTTCAAGCGTCAGATAATTGGTATGCACGCATGCATCTTTACCCGAGGAGAGGAGTCGTCGGTACATTTGGAGTGCACAACCTGTATAAAATCGCACGAAGTAAAGCCATTCTCAGTTTCTCACATCGTCTCCCCTACTTTTCCTCTTTTTCCAGTTCACTGTTGAGAGCCATCGCCATGGATGATACCTGCACAAACCTCACTGATGTCGTGCGCTCGGTGCAGCTGCTCAAGATCAATGGCCATTGCATGACCAAGACAATGGGGAAGACCAAGATGGACGAGGAGGAGGAGGAGGTTTGCATCAAATCTAGGTGGAATGTCTACGGGTATGACTGGGAGGTTCAGTTGTATCCTGCAGGGTTACAAGGTGCCAGTCCCGTTTACCGTTGGTGGATTGGGCTGAAGCTTGTCTTTCTCGGTGAAGCCCGCAACTGCAACGTGAGGGCGAGCTTATGTTGCCGGCTGGTAGATTCTAGGGGGAAGCTCAAACCATCCGAAGAAAAGAGACAAGAAGGAACATTCAAGCACCCACAAGATACATCGTCTCCAGTTTTGCTTGTTGAGATGAACGCTTTGGAAGCATCTGGCTATCTCAAGGATGACTCTTATACCGTGCAATGTACAATCATCGTGCTCAAGGAAATATCTGATTTCACAACAATCTCAGCTAAAGAACTGGATGTGCCATCTTCGAACCTGCATCAGCACCTCGGTGAGCTCCTGCAGAGCGAGACTGGGGCGGACGTCACATTCCTTGTCTCCGGCGAGTCCTTTGCTGCCCACAAGGCCATACTCGCTGCACGGTCCCCCGTGCTCATGGCAGAATTCTTCGGGCAAATGAAGGAGAAGAACTCTAGGTGTGTCAAGGTCAAACAGATGGAGGCGGAGACATTCAAGGCCATGCTGCACTTCATTTACACCGATACGGCGCTGGTACTTGCTGATCAGCAGCCGGCGACAGCTTGTCACGACCACTCAGCAGGGCCGGGCCAAGAAGCGGAAGGCCAAGGCCCAGGAAGAGAAGGGAAGCAAGGCCAAGAGCCCAGGAGAGGGATAGCGTGTGTGAGTGATTAAACAGACATCCAGATCACGGGGATGGGGATCGATGAATCATTTTACATGTAATAGCTTCCGTCTCGGAACAGCTTCTCTTCCTTCTTCTCCATGAACTCCAGTTCATCGGATTCTATCCTATCGGCGTGACGCTGATTGTATCCTGTACTCGTGTGAGTGTGAGATTATCTTGAGGGGGTTACACAGCTTTGCTTATGGTTCAGCATTTGCTTGTTGCTGCAGACAGGTATGGGCTGGACAGGCTCAAGCTCCTTTGCGAGTGCAAGCTCTCGGGTGGCATTACCGTCGATACAGCTGCGATGACTCTCGTTCTGGCAGAACATCATAACTGCTCCTTGCTCAAGGCCAAGTGTTTAGAGTTCATCGTCAGAACACGTGAGATCCTTGATGCCGTCATGGCGACCGAGGCGTATAATCAACTGGAGGCAAGCTGCCCTTCTGTTTTGCGCGAGCTTCTTAAGTCTGCACATGCGAGAAAGCGTAGCTAGTGCAAAGATACAATGCTATGCGTGTGTGGTCTGTAACAACTTATTCCTCGTGTCTTTTCCCCGAAAAGAATTGATTTCCGTGCCCACATATCGCTTTTTTTAAAGGGTTTACACCCATATATACTCCCTTATAAAGTTATAGTGCAAAGTACTAACCTGACTTGCTAGATCACTAATAAATCGTATCTACTCTTTTCGTCCAACTATATAGGGTTTACAGCCGCAATCAATCTGCATCGTAAGCGAAATAATCTTTCCTGGAAGCCAAGCCGTTAGACTCCCCTTTTTGGAAAGGGCTGATAAAAGTGAAGAATGAGTTCTTCGAGCATGGTAGGTTCAATCTTGGCAATGGAGAACAGATTCGGTTTTGGGAAGATGTTTGGCTAGGGCAGTCGGCTTTAAGAACTGAATGTCCATCCTTATATGCCATTGCTTCGAATAAAAATTCTACAATTGCAGATGTTTTGGGCACGGTTCCTATTAACCTTCCTTTTCGAAGAACGTTAGTAGGACATAATAGAAGTTTGTGGTTAAATTTAGTAGAAAGACTAATGCGGGTCAATCTATTGGATGAACCTAATAAATTTAGATGGATTGTCAACTCCAATGGTATGTTCACGGATAAGTCTTGTTATGAGGACTTATTAAATGGGCACACTAGATACTTGCGTAAATATCTATGGAAGTTGAAGATTCCTTTAAAAATCAAGATTTTTCTATGGTTTCTTAATAGAAAAGAACTTCTAACTAAAGATAACTTGGTTAAAAGACGGTGGACAGGTTGTAAGAAATGTGTCTTTTGCGACGAAGATGAGACTGCGGAACATCTTTTTATAAAATGCAAATTCGCTAGGGATATTTGGAGATTTGTACATTTTACGTTTAATGTATACCCTCCGACTAGTATCTCTAACATGTTTGGTGCTTGGTTAAATGGGACTGATAAAGTTACAAAAGCTCGCATTCGGATTGGTGTAGCGGCCATTCTTTGGGCTATTTGGAATTGCCGAAACGATATTATTTTTAACAAATCTTCATCTATTCATTATTTGCAGGTTATACACAAGGCGTTATATTGGATCAGTTCGTGGTCCTTCCTGCTTCCTGTGGACCAGCGTGGCCTTATGGACGCTGACTGTACCCGTATGATGACGGTGGTACGGGCTATTTTCAATCGACATGGGTGGCTTCACACAAGAAGGATTGATGCTTAGTAAACTTCTTTTCGAGTGGCTGATCTTTGTAGCCACCTTAAGTGATCCATGAATTGTAAACTTTGATGATATTTGACTTTTAATAATTGCGGTTGGTTGTGTGCATCTCTTTGATGCAGAGGCCGGGGATCCGTACCCCCTTATCTAAAAAAAAGGGAGGCCGCCTCACAGTCACAGGTATACCAGTAGATCCCAAGTACCAAGCATAGAATTTTTTTAGATAAAGGGATTTTATTACTTAAAAGTTATAAGCATTACACCCGGCCTCTGCATAACTAAGATGCACACAACCACAAGTTCACGAGTACCCAATTCGGAAATAAACAAAAGACAAATTACATATCATAATGAGAAATTGTAAAGCCGCCTAAGATGGTGGTAGGTCTATCCGGAGACTATGTTGCCATCCATGCCAGGAGAATAACTCCCTGGCCGCAGCCTCCAAACGCAACGCCACATCCAAAAACAAGTCTCGGTGGTCCACACGCTGCAGGGCCGACCATGCTCGTAACATTGTTGTACACCGATAGATAACTTGCATAATAGAAACATTTTTATCGTTAAAAACCTTGTCATTTCTACATAGCCACTGCGACCAAATAAAGGCAATCGCTCCCACCCTACTGAAAAATTTGAACCTAGGATCCACACCGTTTAGCCAGTTGCCAAAAATGTTTGCAACGGTACGCGGGGGATGTAAGGTAGAACCTATCTAGATGGCTGACCATATAGACCTGGCGAACTCACACTGGAAGAATAAGTGTGTAATAGTCTCGTCATGTTGACAGAAGACGCACTTTTTACTTCCGTGCCAATTGCGTTTGGCAAGGTTATCTTTCGTAAGAATTACTCCTCGACGAAGATACCACGCAAACAACTTAGTTTTTAGCGGGATCTTCATCTTCCAAATTTTGTTATTATCCTTAATATTGACTAGCACTTCGGGTAAGATTAATGCTCTATACATGGAATCAACCGAGAATTTACCATTCTTCGTAAGATTCCATTGAAATTTATCTAGACCTTCTGACAAATGGATTGAATCCAATCGGATGAGTAAGGCATTTCAGGATGCTTGTCTTGTTCCAAGTAAATTTCTTCTGAACGATACATTTGGTGGGGGAGGTACCCAACACCTTAGCAATCGTGTCGCTCTTGTTTCGCACAATAGAATACAGAGTCAGATATTGTTCTCTGAGAGTGGATTGGCCTAGCCATTTATCCTCCCAGAAGCGAATTTCCGATCCATCCCTAATTGATAAAGATCCTTGTGGGAAAAAGAACTTCTTCGTAGCCATAAGGCCTGCCCAGAAGTGTGAATCGCCAGGTTTCCAAAAACCTGAGATACAGCTTGAGATCCCACATACTTTCTCCTAAGGAGGGTTTGCCAAACTCCATCTTCAGAAAGAAGCTTGAAGAGCCATTTACCCAGCAAAGCTCTATTCTTGACCTCAAGGTCATGAACTCCGAGCCCTCCTTGGTCTTAGGGCGGAAAACCACACTCCACTTAGTCAGCCGATATTTTTTCTTCACACAATCCCCTTGCCAAAAGAATCTAGACCGGAAATAATCCAATCGTTTTAAGACTCCTTTGGGTAAATGGAAGAATGAAATCATATACAGTACCATGTTCGTAAGTACCGAGTTTATGAGAACCAATCTTCCACCCAGGGATAAGAGTTTGCCTTTCCAGCTATTTAAACGTATTTGAAGTCTTTCCTGCACCTTTTTCCACTCAACATTTGTAAGTCTCCGATAATGAATCGGAATACCCAAATAGTTGATAGGAAATTGTCCTTGCTCACAACCGAAGAGTTCAGCATACAAGGCGGCATTTTCTTGAGCCTCGCCAAAACAAAACAATTCATTTTTATGGAAATTAATTTTAAGACCTGAAAGTTGCTCGAAGGCTGATAAAATCTGGTTTAAATTACGAGCTTTTTCGATATCATGTTCCATAAAAAGAATTGTATCGTCGGCATATTGAAGAATCGATAAAGCACCATCGACTAGATGTGGAATCACTCCTTCAATTTGGCCCACAGATTTAGAGTGTTTGATCAAGATAGCCAACATATCAGCCACTATATTAAATAGTATTGGCGATAACGGGTCACCTTGTCTAAGGCCTTTTTTTGTTTGAAAGTATTTGCCCGTATCATCATTGACTTTAATGGCTACACTTCCTCCCGAAACAAAGCTATCTATTAACGCTCTCCACTCAGTAGAAAAACCTTTCATTCTGAGGGTCTGCTGAAGGAAAGACCAATTGATTTTATCATAAACTTTTTCAAAATCAATTTTAAGAATTATCCCATTCAACTTTTTCCTATGTAGTTCGTGACTGTTTCATGTAGGATCGCAACCACATCAAGGATGTTATGACCTTGCATAAAAGTTGTCTGAGACGGATGAACCACATGATCTGCTACACTGTTTAGTTGAATCGTAGCAATTTTGGTAAATATTTTAAAAGTAACGTTAAGAAGGCATATATGTCTTAATTGTTGAATCCTTTCTGCCTCATTAACCTTAGGTAATAAAATTATCTCACCAAAATTGAGACGAAACAACTCTAATTGTCTATCATGAAGACAAGCGAACAGTTGTAGTAAATCAAACTTGATAATGTCCCAAAAGTTCTGGTAGAACTCAGCCGGAAACCATCAGGTCTAGGTGCTTTATTGTGTTTCATTTGGAAAACCGCCTTTCTCACTTCATCCTCTGAGTAGAGGTTAGTAAGTAGACTATTTTCCCCATCTGAAACCTGGGGTATATCATCTGTTCGAGACTCATCCAGTGTGAAATTCCTTCCTCTGGGGCCCCGAACAGGCCTTTATAATAATTTGTAATATACGACTTTAGTTGTTCATGGCCCTCAATCGTTTTCTCCCCCTGGACTAGAGAATGAATATGTTTTTTCCTGTGTCTGCCATTGGCAATACTATGGAAATAGTGAGTATTCGAATCCCCTTCGAGGATAAATTTGGCTTTAGATCGTTGATACCATTTTAACTCCTCCTTACCCAATAGTTTCGCTATCTGTGCATTAGATTGACTCTTTAGCTCAATTTCTTGCGTAGATAACAGTCGAACTTCTACTAATGCCTCTAAAGCATCGATTATCGAGGATAGTCCTGGCTTTTCTTTTTTAAGTAAACCAAAAGTATGACGAGCCCAACCAACGAGGTGTGTGCGTAAAGCACGGATCTTTCTGTTCCACCTCTAGATCGGCGAATCTCCAGCAACCGGTCTTTCCCAAATTCTTTTAACCATCTCATGGAAACCCTCACGATGCAACCACCCAAGTTCAAACTTGAAACGTGGGTTACATTGTGGCCTAGGCATGCCAGTGGTCAAAAGAATGGGAGCATGGTTCGACAATCGCTCAATACGTTCAAGAGCCTGTACCGACACCATTGGGAACCTAGATTCCCAACCAGTATCCATCAGTACCCGGTCCAGTTTTTTGTATGTGGGTTCAGGGAGAGAATTAGCCCAAGTGAACTGTCTCCCCACCAATGTTATCTCTCTCAAGTTCAAGCTATCAATGACTGCATTGAACAAAAGAGGCCAACGGTTGTCGAACCGACCTCTACTTTTTTCAAATGGATAACGAAGCAACTTGATATCCCCTCCAATGATAAAGGGATGAGGGTTATGTTTTGCCAAGTTTACCATGTCACAGAGAAAAGACGTCTTAGCCTCCTCCTGGGCCGGCCCATACATGGTAACAAGACTCCAAATGAAATTGTCGGTTTTATTATGGATGTGCATTTTTATATGAAAATCACCATCCGTAACCTCCAACACTTCCATGGTATCAGTCCTGATGCTGTTAGCACCCGTTTTTGGCAGATTGCCAGTTTCAGGTTCAAGGAAGACTTGGAACAAGGCGGAAGCTGGATTCGGGAGTGCGAAGTTGCCAAAAAGGACCTAACAAGCTAAGTCAAAGGAAAGCAATAAATGCGGCAGAAAAGAAGCCAACTTGTCAAGACAAGGCGGAAAAAATCAACTTTGTCAAGACAAGGCGGAAAAGAAGCCAACTTTGTCAAAACAAGCCGGCTCAGGAGAAACCAACTTTGTCAATACAAGCCGGCAAGATGGAAGACAACTTTCCAAGATCAAGGCTGGAAAATGGAAGGCAACTTTCTAAAAGAAGCCGGACAGATGCTGAAATCCGGCTCTAATACGAAGCCGATCAAGATATCTCGTCTCTAAGAAAGAAGGCAAGTTTGAAGCCAATACGGAAGGAAAAAAGGTAACTTTCCAAGTAACCAGCAAGTTGGAAGACAATACGGAAGGCAAAAGGCAGCTTTCCAAAGTTGCCAGCAAGTTTGAAGCCAACGAAGTCGGCCAAGAAGTTGCCTAGTTTAGAGATGGATTCGACTTAGACTAAGATTTGTAACCTTGTAGAAGTCCAATACTTGTACGGGAAGTCCAGCCGCCTCATATATATGTGAGAGGTGATGGCCGATTGTAATTAAGCAAACAATCGACAACCTATCAATACAACCTACTTTTATCTCATCAAACCCTTGTTCATGCTTCCGTTGTTCGGTGACTTCATCTAGATTTTGCCGGGTATCGAAAACCGAGCTGAGAGCGGCCAAGTCCGGCTTAGTTCAGCCAATCGTCGCCGGCTTCCTCGGACGTTGCTTCCCGAGGGGCTGGGGCGTCTGGTATCAAAAGTGCCGGCTTACTGTCTTGCGTATCGTGCTGAAAGCCGGCCTCCCGCGGGGCGAGTTGCGGAGTATCTCCCCCGGCACCGCGGGTACACGAGGACGTGTTCGTGTGACGCGTTTCTAACGCAACACACTTTTTGACGACTCCGTTGGGGACAATTCGATCTAAAAATTGGACAACAATGACCAATTCCAAGGCCGACGCTGCCAGTATCAGTACCGACAATATTATCAAGCCAACTCTCGAGAAGTTGTCGGAAGAACAATGCCAAGGTCTGGAGGCATGGAAGAAGAGAAGAGACGAGGAATTCGAGGCGCTACGAGCCAAGCGGGATCAAGAAGATCAAGACCTGTACTTATCCAGCTTTATGATAGATCGTCCAGGTGTAATCTCGCCGATCAAGGAGCCGGAATTCGTACCTCTAGACGTCAACATTGACCAACCCGCTGTAAGTAGTAGTCTTTTTTCCTCTGAACAGATAGCCGAGATTCAATTTGATGTTTCGCAAGGTACTGCCAATGTCTATGATCTTATGCTAGAACATGAAAAGGCTAAGAAAAACACGCCCCATGATCAACCATCGGACAAACAGCCGATCGGTCAAAGCAGGGAAAACCAACTTGTGCCTACGCTGCCATGTCCAACTCCTATCCAGAGTCTGCCTAATCCGGCAAGCCAGCCGGGCCAAGCAAGGCGGATTTTGGGTCATGAGTCAATGCCGAATCAAAATTCGGCTACTTGGGTGCAAGCTGGCCCTGCCGCCAATTCTTCTCTCGTGCCGACTCAATCGGCCATTATGGACGATTCCTTAGCCGAATTCAGGAGAAGATTGGACCAGATAGCTTTTGACAAACTCGGGGTGATGCCAAAACATAGAATTTACACTAAGCCTTACCCCTATTATTTTGATCTGCAACCTTATCCACCTGGTTATAGAGTCCCTGAATTTGCCAAATTTAATGGTGTGGATAGTAAGACAACATGGGAACATATTAGTCAGTACTTGGCTCAATTAGGCGAAGCTAATCATGATCATATCAAAGTCCGCTTGTTCTCATTATCCTTAACCGGGATTGCATTTTCTTGGTTTTCGGCTATAGCTCCTAACTCTAGACATACTTGGTTTCATTTGGAGCAAAAGCTTCATGAACACTTCTTTGCCAGAGAAATAGAGCTTAAATTGTCCCACCTTACATCGGTTAGGCAAAAGCAAGATGAATCGGTATCCGATTATGTCAAGAGGTTTAGAAACACTAGAAACCGATATTATAGCTTGGTGATAACTGAAAGAGACATGGCTGACTTGGTTTTCAATGGGCTAAGGTCCTACCTGAAAGGGAGGTTAGAAGGACATGAATTCTTGTCTGTTGGCCAAGTCCAAGAGAGAGCTCTGGCTCTTGGCCAAAGTGATAAGGATGAATCATGTTATACCATCACCTGATGAATTAAGGTGGCGGGCTTATTGCAAGTATCACAATTCTTTCTCTCATGCTACTAATGATTGCAATGTCTTTCGTAAACAGATCCAATCGGCCCTCAATGACGGACGATTGAGCTTTGCCGGCATGGCAATTGACACACAGCCCTTTACAATAAACGCGCTAGACTTGGAGGGAAAGAAGGTTCTTCTTCGGCCAGAGGCGGCCGAACCCGCTAATAAATCTAACATTGCTGTTGGTGAGCCCAGGGAAGAAGCCGTCAACAAGGCGGCAAGAAGACAAGTCTCAGTAGGCCGGCAACCCGGAGGACAGGAGGTCATCAAGATTACTGTCAAGAATCCTGCACTCGGGGGGCAAGGATCACGGCCAGACAAGTCGCCGCCTAGATTTATCAAGCCCAAGAGCCCGGAAGTTGGCAGATGGAAGACAAACCAGGTTGAATATAGACCGAGAAAGATGAAGCCAACTTTCGACATGCTGCTAAACAAGTACGTGCGTCAAGCTAGGTCAAGGTCACGCCAGTGGCAGTATGGGAAACGGCCAAGGTCGCCATCTGTCGAGGAAAGTAGTCGGCATAAGCCGGCTGACGAGTTCAAATGTAGGGCAATCGGCAATCCATGCAAAGTCGGCTTGTGTATCCCGGGGACTCGTCATATTGGCAGATCAAGGCGCAAGGCTCTAAAAAGGCGGAGCCAGAAGGCGGATTAGTCTCAGACAACTTATTGGTTGTTGGAACTCATGTGCTAAAGTTGAAGGACCCGGTTACAGAGCCGGCAAACAGTGAGTCAATACTTGCTATCGCGCCAAAGCCAGCAACCAATGATCATGAAGCTAGCTCCAGTCAAGCCGCAGCTCAACCCCGGGATCCAAAGTATACTCAGCCAAAGTGGTGCCCGCCAGGTATAACGAAGACACAAAAGCGGAAACTGCAAAGGGCAAGGAACCGGGAGAAGGCAGAAGAAGGAGCTGAGCGATCTAGGGACGTCAAATTCAATGCTGAGCGACCAATGTTGCCGGCGCAAAAGTGGATTCCTAGGCCAGTCCTTATGGCGGCTTCCGCACCAACTACCATGAGTCCTGCTGTCGATAGTGAAATAGAGCCGGCAGCTACGCCGGCTATTTCCTATTCTTCGTGGGCTGACGAAGTAGAAGCAGCAGATTTGGCAATGGCAAGTCCAGAAAAGGAGCCGGCAATCGAGACCCGGCCACAGAGAAGCCGGCAAGTAAAGATCTCGCAATGCAAGAAAAGGCGGAAGAAGAACCAGCAACATCGGAGTCGGCAATGGATGAGTCAGGCAATTTGATAGATGATGAAGATCTGCTGGATTATGAAGAATCGCCGGCTCGTACGGGCATGGATATCAACATGGTGTATTACTTGCCGGCTGAGTTCCGTGTTGTTGAAGAAGAAGGCGAGGTCGCGCAGATCAACTTTGGACCCAAAAATGTTGTCTTCGAAAAACCTGACAAGCCGGTGAAACACCTCAAGCCTCTGTACGTCAGAGGGCACATTGATGGTAGCCGGTCACCAGGATGATGGTTGATGGCGGCGCTGTGGTAAACTTGATGCCGTATTCTGTCTTCAAGAATTACAGCTAGATGATGATGACCTGATGAAGACGAACATGGTGCTAAATGGGTTCGAAGGAGGAGAAGGAGTAGAAGCCAAAGGGTTATCAGCTTGGAGCTCACAGTAGGAAGCAAGACTTTGGCTACCGCCTTCTTTGTTGCTGAGGTGCAGGGAAATTACAATGTGCTGCTAGGACGGGATTGGCTTCATGCTAACCAGTGTGTTCCGTCTACTATGCACCAGCAACTCGTGCAATGGGTTGATTACGAAGTCGAAGTCGTCCATTGACGAATCGGCATGCATTGCATTAGCCGAGTCGATTGTTGACTGGCAACATTCTAATGTCACATGCCTTTCTGGGCGTGATCTATCCGGGTTCGACTTCCTGAGTGCTACCAGGGACGGATTCGTGCCAGTGTCTCTAAAGCCGATTGGTGGCAATCGGCTGCCTCTCAAGTAGATGGATCAAAACGACGAGTGGCTGCAGAAGCGTCTGGACAAGTATCGGGCCGAAAGGAACGATATGTACGAAGCAATTGAAGAACCAGACGATATGGACAAGTTGGGACAAGGCTTTACATCGGCCGACTTGCTGAAGAAGTAGACATTGGGGATGGCACTGTCCCTAGACCGACATTTGTAAAGCAAAAGTTGGCGGCCGATTATAAGTCTGAATTAATCGCGCTAGTCAAAGAATACGTGGATTGCTTTGCATGGGAATACCACGAGATGCCTGGGTTAAGCCGAGAGTTGGTCGAACATCGGTTGCCTATCAAAGCCGGCTTCAGACCATACAAGCAGCCGGCTCGCAAATTTAATCCACTGATCTATGATCGGATAAAGGCGGAAATTGGCCGGCTTTTAAAAGCCAACTTTATTCGGCCCTGTAAGTATGCCGAATGGTTATCCAACATTGTGCCGGTCGAAAAGAAAGGATCCGACAAGATCAGGGCGTGTATTGATTTCAGGGATTTGAATCGAGCCACGCCAAAGGATGAGTACCCTATGCCAATAGCCGACATGCTTATCAACGAAGCCTCAGGTCACAAAGTTATCAGCTTCTTGGATGGCAACGCAGGTTACAACCAAATATTTATGGCCGAAGAAGATTCGGCTAAGACGGCGTTTCGCTGCCCAGGCTTTGTTGGCTTGTTCGAATGGACCGTGATGACTTTTGGATTGAAGAATGCCGGAGCCACCTATCAAAGAGCGATGAACCTGATATTCCATGATCTTCTGGGAGTCGTACTGGAGGTATATATTGACGACGTGGTGGTTAAGTCGGACGGCGAGTCAAATCACTTGGCCGACTTGCGGCTGGCGTTTGAAAGAATGAGGAAGTACGGGCTCAAGATGAATCCTTTGAAGTGTGCCTTTGGCGTCGGCTGGGAGATTCCTTGGTTTCATCATACATGAACATGGCATAGAAGTTGATCCGGCAAAGATTGAAGCCATCCAGAAGATACAGGGCCGGGTTGCAAAAATGACATGCAGAAGTTTCTGGGCAAGGTAAACTATTTGAGAAGATTCATTGCTAACTTGTCTGGAAAAGTTGATGCATTTACACAGATCCTTCGGCTCAAGAACGATGATGAATTCACCTGGGGGGCAAAGCAGCAAGAGGCGTTTGACAAGATAAAAACTTGCCTGTCTACTCCTCCAGTTCTCAGGAAGCCGGCTCATGGTCAACCTTTCCGGCTTTATATTGCTGCTGAGGACAAAGTGATCGGAGCTGCCTTAACTCAGGAAGCCGAAGGACAAGAGTACGTTATCACATATCTGAGTAGACGTTTGCTGGATGCCGAGTCAAGGTACAGCTTTGTAGAAAGGTTGTGTTTGTCTCTTTACTTTGCCTGCACCAAATTGCGCCATTATCTGTTGTCCAGTGAATGCAAAGTCTTTGGTCAGACCGATGTTCTCAAACACATGATACAAAGGCCGATTCTCAGTGGACGAATCGGCAAGTGGGCGTACGGGTTGATTGAATATGATTTGGCTTATGAACCACTAAAATCTATGAAAGGCCAAATTGTAGCTGACTTTATTGTTGAACATCGGATTGACCTGGAGGAAGAAGCCGGCTTAAATATTGTGTCGGCTGTACCGTGGAAGCTTTATTTTGACGGCTCAGTCTGCAGCAGACAAGGAGTTGGCATTGTGTACATTTCACCACACGGTACTGTTTTTGAAGCCTCTTGTCGTCTTGACTATTTATGTACTAACAATGAAGCCGAATACGAAGCACTTTTATTCGGGCTAGAAATCTTAGTTGACGCAGGGGTAACTCATGTCGAGGCATATGGAGATTCGTTGCTTATTGTCCAGCAAGTGGCCAAGATTTGTCAGTGCAACAGCGGATCCCTCAACATGTACCTTGACAGATGCCTGGATATGATTTCAACGTTGGATTATTTCCACATATCCATGTTCCTAGGCAAGACAATTGGCTTGCCAATGAGTTGGCGCAACAAGCATCCGGCTATCATGTCAGTCGTGGAATGTTCTTCATCAGGGAACAACCGACAATTAATGTTGCCAATTGACGAGGGGTTAACTCATCAAATCCCATGGTTAAGGACCTAGGGTTGAGATTACGAGGGAGAGAACATAGTAGAGCTGGTAGTTTCGTCGGCTGACAAGCAAAAATAGGGATTTTACCCAGGTTCAGGCCTCCGGAGAGTAACACCCTACTTCCTGCTTGTCTAGTATTTATCGTGTGAGATTATGCGGGCTACAATGGGGTCCTGGCGAGATGTCGATCTCGCTAGGGTTTTGGTGGTTCGAGTATTGCGAGTCCTGGATCGGCGGCCCTCCCAGTCTTTATATAATAAGCTGGGTCTCGGGAGTTCGCAACCGACCCTGTTTAAATGTAAGGAAAGTTTAAACCGACTATGCCTATGTCTAATCTTGGAGGGTACTCCATCTTGTTGGGCCTTTCGTCATGGGCTTCATGTAGGCTCTTGATAGTTGGGCCTTAGCCGACACGTGCACCAGGTACCCTTATGGTAGGGTACCCGGGATGTATATCCTTGTCAAAAGCCAAACAAAAAGCCAGCTTGTTAGAGCCGGCTACAGAAGAGTCAAATGTTGCCAACTTAGAGGAAGCCAAACAAGAGGCCGGCTTGTTGGATCCGGCTAGGAAGGAGGCAAATGTCAACTTGGCGGACGACTGGAGACAACCTTATATTGATTATTTACAAGATCCAAGTCAAAAAACGGACAGAGCAGTTCGTCTCTCAAGTATACATTGGTGGATGCCGCCTTATATCGCCGAACAGCTGATGGTCTTCTTCTAAAGTGCTTGAGTGAAGACGAAGCTAGAGTTGCCATGGGAGAGGTACATGATGGTTTATGTGGAACACATCAGTCGGCCCACAAGATGAAGTGGATGCTCAGACGAGCAGGTTTTTATTGGCCGACAATGATCAATGACTGCTTCAGATACTACAAGGGATGCGAAGCCTGCCAGAAGTTTGGAGATATTCAGTTGGTGCCAGCCTCACCTCTTAATCCAATTATAAAACCGTGGCCTTTCCGGGGTTGGACGCTTGACTTTGTCGGCATGATCCATCCGCCTTCATCCAAGGGGCATCGGTTCGTATTGGTGGCTACTGATTATTTCACCAAGTGGTCTGAAGCAGTACCTCTCAGAAACATGACCCACAAGGAGGTGATCCAGTTTATTACAGAACAAATCGTACATCGATTCGGTATTCCGCAGACTCTTACCACAGATCAAGGTACTTCCTTCATGGCTAAGGAGGTGAAGCAATTTGCCGAATCACTTGGAATCAAGATGCCCAGTTTATCTCCCTACTATGCACAAGCTAACGGACAAGCCGAGTCAAGCAATAAAATCTTGATCAAGCTGGTCAAGAAGAAGGTACATGACCATCCAAGGAGGTGGCATGAAGTACTGTCCGAAGCATTGTGGGCTCACAGGATCTCAAGGCATGGAGCAACAAAGGCAACTCCTTTTGAGTTAGTATATGGGCAAGAAGCCGTTTTGCCAGTAGAAGTAAATCTGGCTGCCTTGAGGTTTGCTAAGCAAGATGACTTGTCGGCTGAAGACTACTGCAGCTTGATGATGGACAATGTTGATGACGTAGCCGACAAGCGTGTTATTGCTTTAAGAGAGATCGAGAAGGAGAAGTTGCGGGTGGCAAAAACTTACAATAAGAAGGTCCGGCTTAAGGACTTTCAAATTGGCGACTTGGTCTGGAAGGTTATATTACCAGTTGGCTCCAGAAGCCGGAAATTTGGCAAATGGTCCCCAAACTGGGAAGGGCCACTCTTATCTTGCGAGTCATGAGGATAGTACCCGGCAACTCTTATCTGGTGGAGACATTGGAAGGCGGCATGCTGCCTCGAGCTATCAATGGGAAATACTTGAAGAAGTTCCACCCGAGCGTGTGGCAAACTGCATAGGTTGCACGTATAGCCGATATACATATATCGCCCTTAGCATATGGCCGATGAGCTTAAGCATCGTACTTAGACAAAAACTTCTACATTGAATATTTTCTAGTAAGCAAGCTCTACTAGAAAACAGGGGGGCATGTGTTAGCACCCGTTTTTGGCAGATTGCCAGTTTCAGGTTCAAGGAAGACTTGGAACAAGGCGGAAGCTGGATTCGGGAGTGCGAAGTTGCCAAAAAGGACCTAACAAGCTAAGTCAAAGGAAAGCAATAAAGGCGACAGAAAAGAAGCCAACTTGTCAAGACAAGGCAGAAAAAGTCAACTTTGTCAAGACAAGGCGGATCAACTTTGTCAAGACAAGGCGGAAAAGAAGCCAACTTTGTCAAAAACAAGCCGGCTCAGGAGAAACCAACTTTGTCAATACAAGCCGGCAAGATGGAAGACAACTTTTCAATATCAAGGCTGGAAAATGGAAGGCAACTTTCTAAAAGAAGCCGGACATATACTGAAATCCGGGTCTAATACGAAGCCGATCAGGATATCTCGTCTCTAGGAAATAAGGCAAGTTTGAAGCCAATACGGAAGGAAAAAAGACAACTTTCCAAGTAACCAACAAGTTGGAAGCCAATACGGAAGGCAAAAGGCAGATTTCCAAAGTTGCCAGCAAGTTTGAAGCCAACAAAGCTGGCAATAAGTTGCCTAGTTTAGAGATGGGTTCGACTTAGACTAAGATTTGTAACCTTGTAGAAGTCCAATACTTGTACGAGAAGTCCAGCCGCCTCATATATATGTGAGAGGTGATGGCCGATTGAAATTAAGCAAGCAATCGACAACCTATCAATACAACCTACTTTTATCTCCTCAAACCCTTGTTCATGCTTTCGTTGTTCGGCGACTTCATCTAGATTTTGCCGGGTATCGAAAACCGAGCTGAGAGCAGCCAAGTCCGGCTTAGTTCAGCCAATCATCGCCGGCTTCCTCAGACGGGGCTTCCCAAGGGGCTGGGGGTGTCTGGTATGAAAAGCGCCGGCTTACTGTCTGGCGTATCGCGCTGGAAGCCGGCCTCCCGCGGGGCGAGTTGCGGAGTATCTCCCCCGGCACCGCGGGTACACGAGGACGTGTTCGTGTGACGCGTTTCTAATGCAACAGATGCCAAGTAAAATGCCTCCGGAGCGGCCATTGGGAGGACGCGAGTAACAATCAAAGTCTATACCGCCTGAAAGTCGGTTCAATAGAGATTGCGAGAACTCACGTCTTCCCGTCTAAAAAATAGCTAAGAACTCCAAATTATGGTCCCGAATGCAACCAACAAAGTGAAAATGTTTAGCCAAGTCACCAAGACCTCTGCTATTTGCGAACATGCCATTCATTGGGAAACCGTGGGGGATTTGGATAACTTTGCCCGTTTCTGGGACGACTTGTTGGCGGTAGATTTTGATTTCCGACCGGATGCTTTTAACTCATATAATGAGCACAAAGCGTCATCATCCAGACGAACCTCCGACACTTCACCAATTAGATGAGAAAGAAGCTGACCATCTGATGTGGCATTCGCTTCTTCTTCATCAGTATAGGTGGCTGACAACCCAGTCGAGACTTTAGGAATAACCGTAAGATGGTCAAATTCCATATGTCTCAAGGCATTAGTTGAAACATGAAGTCCAAGTTACCAAGATTAACTCCTACACTAGTAAGCTTTGAATGAATCGACTGAGGAGAAAAAGAAAGAAAATATTTTGAATTCATTTCCGTACCGGAGTAGTCCAAGTTACGCGCAGCTTTGCGACGCATGGCCTTCTTCATGGAATCTTCATCAGTCACAGAAGCGCCATCCACCCCACCCCAAACCTCTCACTACGACAGGTCGGGGTGACCCCATCGGGAAAGGTCGTCACAGTGGGGGGGGGGAGTGGAAGGCGTGATGGATCCTCCATCCGTGCATGTAGCCTCCGGCGAAGCAATAGCATGGGTCGGCATTGGCGAAGTAGCAGCCGACCCGGCCATCGCAGCAGCATCATATGTAGCAGCGTGAGGCGGGTGAGTCTTTGTCGGAGTCGAGACCACACCCGTCCCTGCAGCAGCTGAAGCAATTCCACACAGGGGAGGTTGTGGTGAAGAAAAAATATCCCCGGAGACCAGCCCAGTGCCACCATCCTGCGGGTCCAGCCCAGCAGGTGAGCTAGCAGCGAGCGCATCCAGGCCTGGCGTCGAAGCGGCCTGGTGCTGTTGCTGCTTGGCCCACCCCACTGCGCCTTGCTCCCTCGAGACGCCCTTGGCCGCCAGCGACCCGGCTGGGCCGCTAACCACCGCCGACGCGCGGTCAGCCTTGGCCGCGAGCGACCCAGCTGAAAGGTCAAGGATGTCGCCTATAGGGGGGCTGAATAGGCGATTAAATCTTTTCCGGTTTAGGCTTGATAATTGCGGAATAAAACTAGGTGTTTAAATTAACAAGCCAACAACCTAAATATACTAGGCTCACCTATGTGCACCAACAACTTATGCTAAGCAAGACAAGCAACAAAGTGATAGCAATATAGAATACTTCAAGCACGAAGGCTATCACAATGGAAAGTGCATAAGTAAATAGCTCGGGTATAGAAATAACCGAGGCACGCGGAGACGAGGATGTATTCCCGAGTTCCTCCTTTTTAGGGGAGTACGTCTCGTTGGAGAGGTGTGAGATACCACAAAGGTCAACTCAACAGCCACAAAGGCTTCACCTTCTTTTCCGATGAACTGCACCACAAAGGTTTGCTTCACCTTCAACTATCGGAATCCTTCAAGGCGGAACCCGGAGCCTTTACAACAACAACCCGGGGCACAACCCACAACTGGATTTGGGGCTCCGGATGGCTACAATTGACCACAAAGGTCTCAACCACCAGAATGGCGTCTAGGTCCAAAGACCCAAGAGTAACAAACCCACAAATTTCAACTTCCACGAATCCTCGTGGAAAGAACAAACCGATGCACAAAGCAATGGCAAGAGCACAAGTGCTCAAATCCCTCACTCTCAAATCCCACCAGAAGCAACCAATTCTTATGGGGGGAGAAGAGAGGAAGAACAAAGAAGAACTCAACAAATGGAGCTCCAAGATTTAGATCCAAAGGGTTCCCCCACTTAGAGGAGAGATGGATTGTTGGAAATGTAGATCTAGATCTCCTCTCTCTTTTCCATCTAATTGGAGGCAAGAATCATGGAGGAATAGAGAGAAATCCAAGTTCAAGAAGGTCAACAATGGGGGCTTTTTCGTGCTCAAGAGCTTGTCTCTTTGGGTAAGATGGGGACCTTTTATAGGACCCCACGAAATAGAGCCGTTGCAGTAAAAACGGGGAACCAGATATTCCGGTTCCATTTTGGATCGGAATATTTGAAACCTTCTGGAGGTAGCCGGATATTTCCAACCGGATATTCCTAAAAGGACCGGAATATCCGGTTTTCAGAAAACTGACAGAAACAACAAAACGAAAACTGCAATAACTTTTTCATCCGGACTCCGATTTCGATGATATTGGTCTCGTTGGATTCGCAACGAAGAGATCTTCAAGATCATGCAGAGAAACATCATAGTCCAACAAGGGAGGATAAAACCAAATGTAGAAAGGTAAGCCTCTCTAAAAAGGAACAGCCGGTAAATCCTCCAATATCAAAAACGCAACAAGATATTCATATGAAGTCCGTTTTTGATGAACTAAACCTTGGTATGGAGGTGAACACAAGCTCTAAATTCACACATGGATAAAAGCCAAATAAGAACCAAGAAAGATGATATGCCAAGAATGCAAAGGTTTGAGCTCTCCACAAAGGTGCGATCAAGTTACTCACTTGAGAGCCCCTCTTAATAGTACGCCGTCTATCCTATAACCCGGTCTCCCACTAACACTATGAGATCGGTAAAATAGAAACCCTATCAAGATCATACCTTTGCCTTGCGCATTTCACTTGAGGATGATGATGATCTTGATCTCTTCAAGTGGACCACCTTTTTTGATTGCACTTCGCTTGGTGAAGACTCACATATCGCTCTCCCATACACCAAGATGGGAGAGTCTCTATAAGACACATCTTCACTTGACCAATATCTCTAAATAGGTGACAAGCTTCAAGCATAAGATTTCTTCGATATGCTTCTCTTGAATTTGCACTTCATCTTCTTCTCTTAATATATATGATGGCTTGGAGATAAACATGAATGTTCACTCAATCTTCTTTTCCAAGCCACACTTACAATAAGCTCAACTCTAGATGACCATTTGTGTGGATCACACCTTGAATATTACTTTGGTCATCACTTAATCTTCTTCTTTCAATCTTGATACCAACACATGGTGTTCAAACATTGCCAATAGACAAGCCATACAAGGATAGCTCAATGCAACCTTTAGTTCTTAGAGATTGTCATTAATTATCAAAACCACACATGATGGCTCATGCACTTTCACCAGCTGGGCTGCTAAAGCATAGATGCGTATGCACGGGATAGCAAAATAATCTTACCACGGGAGGGGTGCAAATTTGGCTCCTATTCCATAGCTTTCAATTTGGTCTGGATTGGTTCGTGCATGTTTGTTTGCTCAGTTTCGTGCCTTCTGCTTCGGTACATCCCCCCATAAACTCAAACTTGTTTCCCCTATTTACTTCATTAAATAGAATTAACATGTTGGCCCGCCGAAGCCCATATCCAGAGCCCTATATACCCACGTATTCCTATACCGTATACCCCCACGTCCCGCTCATTCTGCTGGTGATCGCTATCTCCACCGGTTTCGTCGACCACCATCTCCGCTTCTGCCGCCGACGCCCAAGCGCCTCCGCCGCCGCACCACTTTCTTCCAAAACCGTCGCCTCCGATCCTTGCCGCCGCCGCCGGGCGTTCTAGACAGCCAGAGTTGCCGTCGATCCTTTCCGACCGCGGTAGATGTAGATCGTGCAGGCCGCGCACGACGTACATCCTTCCGGCTGTCGTCGCTCTTGCGTGCCGCGGTCGCCGTAGATCATGCCGGCCAGCGCACCGGTCGCCATCAATACTTCCAGCCACGGTAGACGTCCATCTGCAACTTCCTGCGCTCGCCGTCGCTCTTGCCGGCCATGGTCGCCGTAGATCATGCCAGGCGAAGAACCGGTCGCCGTTGCTCTAGCCGTCTAGCGGGCCGCGATCGCCGTAGATCCTACCGGCCGGTGCCAGTAGTCGATGACGAACACGAGACCAGCCTCATTTTTTTTCTGTATATGCATGCGGTTACGTACGTGTACAGATGTGTACGCCCTAATTGGGCCATACGGGTTATTACAGGACCCTAATACAATTTAATTAATCTTTATTTAACTAGATATTAAACCTGAGTTTTGGTTTTAGGGGGAGGGGATGTACCGAAGCAGCCGCCCAGTTTCGTTTCGTTTTGGTGTGGATTTCAAACCGGTCCCAGCAGTACTTGCAGGCCGCAAAGCATAGCACTTGCCCTAGGCAGTCAGGCCTTCGCCGCCGCTAACACCATGTGCACATAATGTTGACAATCAACCAAATTTGTAGATCGAATCTGCTCTCCCAATGGTCACTGATCCAACATCCTGACAGGGATCATTTATCACCGGCACATCTGACCTATGCCGCGACAACCAGCCCGTCCACACATCACTCGATGGACCACTCAATGAAGAGACGCAACTGCTAGCCTCTCCAGATCGCAACGAACTCCTAATCATTTGTCATGGCATGAATTTTGTACTTTTTTTTTTTGCGGGGAGAAAGAACTTGATTAACTTGGCAACATTACAGAAAGGTCCACAGATAAAGCAAAATTACAATCAAACCCTCCTGCAAGCCGACCACGGCGGCGCGACGAAGCTGGCGGGGACGCGCCGTCGCAGCTGCTACCAACACCTTGGAACTTAAGCAGACCCCAGCGAGCGGGAAGTCTCCATCCACCGGCCTCGAAAGACCTACCTCAAAGGCCACCGTCGTCAGGGTACCAAGCTTCATCATCGTCTTCCTCAAGATCTTGAGCCACCAGATCCGTCGCCTCGGATCCAGCCGGGGGTCGGGGAACTCGCACACGGCAGCTCCCAGGAGCTGCGAGCACGAGGAAGGCGGCCGCTCCACGGCGAAGCTCCGAAGAACACCACCGTCGAAGGGGAAGAACGCCGCCACCAAACACACCGCCGACCGCACCTCCGCCTCCAGAGCGCCGCCGGCAGAGTACCTAGCTAACCCTACACTATTTACACACGAGATCCGGCGTTCCCCCACCCTCCCGCTGCCGAAGCAGCCGGCGGAGGGGAGGAAACGGCCGGATCCGCGGCGGCGAGGTGGGTTGACCGGGAGCTTTTCAGAAAGTCACCTCTCCTCTGAGGACGAAGGGGAGGGGACGGCCAAGGTTCCGTCTCTAGCGGCATGAATTTTGTACTTGGCTAGTTAACGCCCGAAATAGTTGTTAACAGTTGTCACCTTGTAACTTCAATGTTTTAAATAGCCCCGACCCTCAAAATGGGGTTATAGCCGGGCTAAATGGGGCTATAGCCGGAAATTGTACATGAATTTATTTAGCCTCAAGATGCTCTAAAGACTATATCCGACCTATATCCAGGCTATAGCCGGCTATTTAAAACTATGGATAACTTGCTATAAAAGTAGGACGCAATCTTTATTACTATGTGTTATATCCCTGATAACAAAAATTCCTAAATGTTGTCTAGACTAGTTTTGAAGTTCTCATCGATAGGAAGCCAACAATGAAAGCGAATCCGCTTCACTTTTAGATGCTTTCTCCCCTCTCTCTCGGCCGGCCATGGTGTCACACAAGGGCTTGTTTGAGGTCTCAGGGAGACAAAACACCATCAAGCCGCCGATGATCCCCGACACACCGAACACCGCGAACGGCACCCGCTCCCCGAGCGTCACCACCAAGGGCGCTAGTAAGGCACCCACCTGCATTGCCTGCGCCGTGCACCCCAACACCGCATTCCGCACCACTGTCGGGAACAGCTCCGCCGTGTACACGACGAGCAGGTTGTATGTCGTCCCCATCCCGAAGATCCCCATCACCCCGCATGCCGTCCTCATTACCCTGCAAGTCAGCAAGTGGTTGAAGAAGCAAATTCCCCTGACTCAAGCCATACATAATGCGAAAACGTGAAGGGTTTGATGAATTACCTAATGGCACCGGCACCGGTAATGAGACTTCCGGCGGTGCATGAGACGCCACTGATCAGCATCATGCCGATGACGATTGGTTTACGACCGAGGTGGTGGAGGAGCAGAGTGGTGAGAAGGCACGCGGGCATCTCAGAGAGAGCGTTCGCGGCCACGCTGATGTAAAGGTTGGTCTTTAGGTTGACCACGTTGAGGCTCAGCCCAAAGTACACCACCGAGCAGAGGAAGTTGACGATGACCGAGAACACAAGCCTGACCCGCGTTGTTGGTGACCGCAATGCGTCGAGGATCGTACCTGAGGAGGATGAAGACGGCTCCTCGACGCTGTCACCGGTACCGACCTTGGCGCCATTGATGTCGTCGTCGAGCATGAGTGTAACATCGTCAGGGATGTTCCTGCCGTTGGCGGATGCGATGTCCCGCAAGACCGTGCATTGCGTCGTCGGCGCGCCCTCTCACCAGGTACCATCGCGGCGATTCGGAGACGATCGGCATGACAATGAGCACATAGGCGAGGGAGGGCAAGGAGGTGGCAACGTAGAGGAGACGCCAGGAGGACTGAAACATCGCGGCCATGCCGACCACGGCCGCGATGCCGCCAGAGAAAAAGTACATGGCAGATATGCCGGCAGTGCCGCGGCACGAGGGCCCCAGGGGCTCCGTGGCGAGGACGTAGGAGCATATGCCGACGCTACTGGTGGTGAAGCCCGTGAGGAAGCGCAGCCCGGCGTACACCCAATAGCTTGGAGAGAGCGCGGTGAGGACGCCGAGAACGGCGTTGAAGAAGCAGAGCACCACCAGGGAGCCCTTCCGGCCGAGGAACGAATCGGAGAGGTGCCCGAACACGCCCGCGCCTGCAAAACGGCGCAACACCATCAGTCACTTTCTCACCCGTCATCTCCGCAACAAAAACATGTACATACCGATCATGCATCCGACGAAGAAGATGGCCTGGACGAGGCCGACCTTGTACCGCTCGCCGCAGACGAGACCCCACTCGGCCACCGTTGACGAGCCGCTCCCCTGGACCCACTCCCAGCTGGCTGCGGCACCGGCACACCGGTCGCCGCACCGCCCGTCCCCAGCGGCGCACGCCATGGCCGGCTCGCGGTCCGCGAAGATCATGATCATGGTGTGCATCGCCTCCAGCGTCCACGCCGTCGACACCAGCACGAAGTGGCGCAGCTGCCAGGACCCGAACTCCCCGGCGTGCAGCACCAGCGCGTCGTCGATACTCATGCGTGGGCTCGTCACTTCGCTGACGGTGGACATGGCGCCGCTTCGCACGGACGTCGTGGGAGCGCGGGCGTCTGTAAAATGATCGTGTGTGAGCATGCACTGGGCACCCGATGTGGCTAACGAAGAAGACACGCTTGTCCTCCTCGTCGCCTGGCGTATTTTTTGCCAAAACTGGCCCCTGACCCGAACTAATCTCGTATCTGGCCCTTCCGGAAAACTATGTCCGGATCTGGCCCCTAAGGTCGGCGCCAACGCAAATGGTGCCGAACTTGTGCAGTTCGGCGCCAGCCAAAATTTCAGCCGAGCTAGGTCGGCGCCAATGGAAATGGCGCCGAACCCATCAGGCACCACGAACCCATCAGGCACCAGATTTGAAATTTTGGCTGGCGCCAAACTGCACAAGTTCGGCGCCATTTGCGTTGGCGCCGACCTCAGGGGCCAGATCCGGACATAGTTTTCCGGAAAGGCCAGATACGGGATTAGTTCGGGACAGGGGCCAGTTTTGGCAAAAAATACTCGCCTGGCGCCCACCACCTGCAAAGTGCAAACGTTGTGCTTCGGCAGTACCGTTGCTGACAAGGCCTTCAGCAAGTTCTTTGAGACGATTTGCGCCTTGTGCCCGCCGTCGTTCTGTGATCGGAATATCGGATTATTTGATCCGGGGGGCGAGATTCCTCACCAACCCACAACGATGGAATGTGCGCGTGCGCCCCATGTGCTCAAGTTCACCGTACACTGTCCGATCCACTAAGTAACGCTTCTGCAGATCGCACGGAATTACAAATAATCAGTCAAATCAGACGTTGGCGGGAGACGTTGGGAGGATTGAGTCGAATTCTAGCCTGGTGCTCTCTGAGAGTGTTTCATTGCTTCATCCGTGGGCTGCTTTATATTTTGTTTTCTGGGGCGATTACTCAATCGTTTCCGAGTGCTATAATGTCACTTGTAAGACATGATGTTTTTCTTTTCATATGAAACTAGCATTGTGGCCCTCGCAATGCGAGGGCATCACCTTAATTGTTTTTGAGAGAGGAGCATTGTCTTTAGTTTGTCCAAATTGACCAGATATGCTGAACATTCAGATTATGTTATAGAAAATATTACTACATTTTATAACCACCACTCATACTAAATACATGTCACATGCGTAGAAAACATCTTTAACCATTTTTATTTGTAGATAAATGATATGAGATTTTTCGGGAAACAATACATTAATGACAATATGAGTCGTTTTTTCATGATGTTAAATTGGTATATACAATTATAGTTCAGACGTTGGCTAGTTATAGGTTTTTATGTGATTCTACGCTAGACTAACATTCAGATTGGCTTACTTGAGCAATGACTCAACCTATATATGTCATTTAAGGTTTTCTACCTGCCTTAAAATCTAAAATGTCATGTAAGTTTTTTTTTTCAAAAAGGGGCAGTCCCAGCCTCTGCATCGATTGATCCATACGGCCTTTATTACTTTATTAAAATTTAGTCATTACAAAAATTCATGGATCACACAAAGTCGATACATGTATCAACCACCTAAATAGCAAAGACAACCATGCATGACACTGCATTAACATGTTATCCTAAGATCAGAACGCCAACTGCACTGGGTGTACAAGTCCCGTGCCACCGTATCCAGTCGGTTGCACCCAGAAACCATCACGTTGCGCTTCTCCGTTGATTGTAGGCAAGACCACATACAGATCCAATGCGTAGCCATTGGTATAACCTGCATGAAGGAATAAAGTTTTGCATTGTTAAATATATAATCATTTCGTATGTTCCATATGGCCCAAAGTACATCGCATACTCCAACCCTGGTCGGTACTTTATCAGATTTGGAGACTCACCCCAACCAATTCCCAAAGAGGTGAGTAATATTATTTGGGGGTGTTAAATTTAAAGCCATATGAACGATACGCCAGACCATCTTTGCGAAAGGGCATGTTATAAACAAATGTTGTATTGTTTCTTCTTGATCATAAAAACAACATTTTTAACAACCATTCCAGTTCCGTTTAGCTAAATTGTCCTTAGTGAGAAGTTCTTTCCCTCCGTGTCATGTAAGGTAAGGTACTTACAGTACTAAACATCTACTCCCTCCATGCATGAATATAAGACGTTTTACGTATTGCACATGTTGTCTGCCTACACACTAAAATGAATGAACATACACACAAAAATGTGTCTACATACATTTGTATACATGTGCATGTGGACAAACGGTAAAACATCTTATATTAAAAAACAGAGGGAGTAGCTGCTAACTCTTCTCTTCATTCTATCCACCATACGCTCTCGCTCACATGTATTTTGTGTGTCGTGTAACATATATGCTTGCATGGACACCATAGTTTACCAACGTGATCTGTAGCTATTTTCCTAAATAGCAGGATTGCAATGGTGTGTCCTCTTAAATTTAAGAATACGAAAAAAAGAAATTCCTCACAAAGAAACAAAAAACATATAAATTTACGTAACAATGTATTTAATCACATCATCAGAAATAGGAACTCATTTTTTCAAAAGGTTATACTTAAAGCAACTTTTATTTCCACTTGAGTGTGATGGATACAGATACTTTCTGTGATTTATAATCCTCAAAAGCAAAGAATTAAGCTCAATAGGAATTTCCGAAGAATTAAAATGTTACAGTGACTCTGAAATTCTCTTGAATAAAAATGGTAACAAATCAATTTAGATCGTAAAGCAAATATTATGAGTGACATCTCATAACAACAACCCAATTTGTTTGTATTATACTTTGCAGTCATATCGTTGTTCTCTCTTAAGAAAACACATGCTTAATATGCGGCAACCTATTCTCTACCTGCATGCACATCGTTCGCTTCATTACTCTATTTTTTTACTCTAGTTGTGCCTACAGATTACACATGACCGTGAAATCAATCTCAAATAAAATTACAAACTAAAATCTAACTCATCTTCATAAGGTAATGCACAACTCTGCTTGTGTATATAGATTATAAGAGATTCTCTCTTAAAAGTGAGATCTACAACCGGATGCTACGACCATGATGGATGCTAGCCGCCTCTTTGGCTGTAGAATTCCCTTTCCCTCAAACCTCCTCTACTCCCTTTTAATTTTCATTGGAAATAACTTATTTTATTTGGCGCCCAATTCGCTTGACCTTCAAAATTGGTAAAGTCTCATGAAGGTGACGGAGACCCCCACCAATCTCTGAGTGTAGTTTCGCTATGTTATATTAGTGTGTTCATTGTAAACTACTCAATAAAGCCATATTGCCTCCATCTAATTCTTGGTATTGGTGTTTTTAATCAACAATAATATTGTCATGCACATTCCTTTTGTATTTTTCTTGACACTATGCCTTGCACCGAGTGTGTCTCTAGCACCACTCGCGACCTAGGTTTCTCGTGTCTAACTTTTTTTCTCGGCAGCTTGGTCTGTCTTGCATCTAGTGTGTCCGACATTTTTGGTAAGGTGTCAAGTGGGATTCCACCAATATCCCACTTGTAGTTCATTTTGCTATTTATAGTGCAAAATTTTGGACTCCCGCTTGCACCCCTATTTTTGGCTCCTAGTCTCTGAAGTCTATGATTCATACGATTTTTCAAAACCTATGAGGTCTATTCGGGTTTTACTATGCTTTTGAGTTTTGTATATATCAAGCGTTATTGGTATTGTACAAATCAGTCTACTTTTAGAGACACTCCTTTATCCTGCTAGTCTCTGCCACCATGTCTTATCTACTTCTAGAGACTCTCGTTTATCCTGCTAGTCTGCTACCACCATGTCTAGTGTAGTACTCCTATGTGCTGATGTCACGCATGGGTGCAGTTTTGGAGGTTTTTTTTTTTTCATCACCGATCAGTTTGAGAGTTAGCACCCTGCACATATCGATAATCTTTGGAATTTTGTTCCGGTACAGATTCCATCAATTTAAATCATGTTACGTGGTTGTATGTCTCCAGATTTATAGTAAATGCTATCTATAGACTATAAATTGCTAAATGCCTTTCAATTTGCTGATGTCATCCATGATGTCATGCCTATTCAGGATAGAAGGAAGCACGTAGGTATTTAATCGGTAGTTCTAGTGGACTCTCACGTTCGATCTAGTTCTTTTTTCTTTTTTGCAATCGTACCTAGATGTACGTTGCACTCCGGAAAAATATATGACTACTAATCTCACATTAAATCCTAGCCATTTAAATTTTAGATCTAACTGTCTGTTTAATTTAGATGATGTGGCTTAATATGGTGGCTCTATTAAAACCCCGTATATTGCGTTTTAGTAGATACTCCCTCCGTTCCAAAATATAAGATGTTTTAGATGTTACACATATTGTCTAGATACATACACAAATGAGTGAACATACACATGTAATGTGTCTAGATACATTTGTGTACATGTGTATGTGGACAAAGTCTAAAACATCTTATATTTAGGAACGGAGGGAGTAATAGATAGATGGAACCGGGGCCGGGCCCTTTATATCTAAAAAAAACTTCAGGAAAAGTGAGCAAACAAATTACCCAGGCCAATTGGCCAGTACACAGCAGCTAGCAGTGCACCATTATATCATCGGACAACATGGCAACTTGCAGTTTCTTCCATCTTAGCTACTTACGTTTACTTTGTGATCATGAGTTGGTGACACGCCGATCGAGTACTCTATAGGAACGAAATGCATATGCATGGCTTATAGTATCCTTTAGAAGGGCAAAAGAGGATTGTCAAGTTGGGGGCTTAATACGATGGTGGGGTATCAATCCTCCAGTATGCGGACGATATAATATTGTTTCTAGAGCACGACCTTGCGAAAGCCGTGAATATAAAATTAATATTGTCCTTTTTAAGCAACTATCAGGATTAAAATAAACTTTCATAAAAGCGAGCTATATTGTTTTGGCAAAGCTGTAGATGTTCAAGATGAGTATCGAAATATTTTTGGGTGTGACATAGGGTCACTTCCATTTAAATATATTGGTATTCCTATTCATTATCGAAAACTCCTTAATAAGGAGTGGAAACTCGGAGAGTATCGTTTCGAACGGAAACTAGGATCCTGGGTAGCTAAGATGTTGTCATACGGAGATCGTCTTATGCTTATTAATTCGGTTTTGACTAGTTTGCCATGTTTTCTCTTGTCATTCTTTGAAATATCTAAAGGGGTACGTAAAAGATTAGATTATTATCGTTCTCGCTTTTTTTTTGGCAAAGTGACCGGCAGAAGAAAAAATATGGGCTCACTAGGTGGAATGTTGTGTGTAGACCTAAAGATCAAGGGGGTCTCAGCATAGAAGATTTGGAAATTAAGAATAAATGTTTGTTGTCCAAGTGGTTGTTAATTTAAGTTACTACATGAGGAAGGAATGTGGCTGGAACTTTTGACCAATAAATATTTGAGTGATAAAATGTTGTCACAAGTACAAGTTAAGCCAACAGATTCGCCTTTTTGAAAAGGATTGATGGGAGTTAAGGATGACTTTTTTAAGTATGGATCTTTCACTCTAGGAGATGGGAATTTTACAAGATTTTGGGAGGATGTTTGGATGGGAGATACTGCACTTGCGCAACAGTACCCATCTTTATATACCATCGCAACAAACAAAAATGCAACCGTTGCAGCTGTTTTCGAAACTACTCCTATTAATTTGCCTTTTCACACGCACTTGGTAGGTAATGTCCGTGAGGCTTGGTTTCACTTAGTTGAGCGTCTTATGAGTATACACTTGACGAGTGAACAAGATCGATTCAAATGGAGACTAACACAAACGGGTGTGTTCTCTGTTAAATCTTATTATGCCGAGCTCCTTAATGGCCACACAAGATTTTTACGAAAATATTTGTGGAAGCTTAAAGTGCCTCTGAAAATGATTTTTTTTTTGATTTTTTTTTTATCGAGAGCTGTCGTGTTGGACCGGCTCCTCTCCCCCATCAACAGTAGAGAGAGGCGACTTTTGGGCGACCTCTCGCGAACCAGCTCGCCGCCGCGGATCCGTGCGATTCCTCGCCCTCCGGCGGCCGCTTCGGCGGCGGGAGGACGGGGGATCCACGGATCTCGGCGTGTAAATAGTCTAGGTGTGCGTGTGGGTGTGGCGGCCGGCGGCGCTGGGGTGGTAGCGGCGGCGTCGGTGTGCCTTTTGGTGGCAGCGGTCTACTCCTCCGTCGGTGCGGCTCTGGTGGAGCTCCGCCGCGGATCTGCTGCGCCGCCCTCATTCGCGGCTCCCCGGAGTGCTCGAGAGGGTCCCCCTTCGCCGGAGTTCGTGATGGCGGATCCGGCGGCTGACGCTTTTGAAGGAGCGGATGCAGATGGCCAGGTTGGTGTTGTTGTTCTTCGTGCAGGGTGGAGGTGCTTCGGCACCGAGTGGCGTCGCCTTCCCAGTCGCGAAGGGGGGCCTCCCAGTCCAAGGTTATGGAGGTGGTGCGGCGGGTTTCGCCGGCGCAACGTCCAGCTCGAAGACGACGATGCCAGAGCTCAGGTGGACCTCGTTGTAATTTTCTTAGTTTCCTGGGCTTTTCTGTAAGAAGTCTGGCTGCTGTTTCTGTGACTTCCTCGCAAAAAAAAGAAAATCACGATTTTTCTATGGTTCTTACACAAAAATGTTTTGTTGACTAAAGACAACTTGATTAAACGGAGATGGATTGGGTGTAAGAAATGCGTTTTTTGTGATACATATGAGTCCGTGGAGCACCTGTTTATCTCTTGTCCATTTGCTCGTGATATTTGGCGTTTGGTACATTTCACGTTTAACATCTACCCTCCGACTAGTATAAGCAATTTGTTCGGTTCATGGTTAAATGGGATTGATAGAAAAACGAAAGAACAAATTAGGATTGGCGTAGCGGCTGTCCTATGGACAATTTGGAACTGTCGTAATGATATGGTTTTTAATAAGGTGCAATCTACTCATTATTTGCAGGTTATCAACAAGGCGACCTACTGGATTCACATGTTGTCTTATCTCCTCCCTGTGGAGCAGCGTGGACTCATGGATTCCGGATGTACTCAAATGATGATGGTCGTACGGGCTATCTTCTGCCGGGGTGGGTGGCTACATACTAAGAGTAGTATCGATGGATAGAGCTTTCTTTAAGTGGTTGATTTTTGTATCCACGTTGTGTGATCCTTGAATTGTAACCGAATGTTCACTTGATACTCTGCAATAAATTGCGGTAGCGGCTGTGTGCATCATTTTGATGCAGAGGCCGGGGATCCGCACCCCATTTTCTAAAAAACAAGGTCAATGCAGCATCACACTGTCTCAAGTACAATCTTAAGAAATCTACACTCGAATAGAATATAAGATGTTCATTTAGTTTGTATTGCAAACACTGGTTTGTTGCCAAAGAGAGGGTTCATTAGCATTTCAGAACAACCAAACCACACAAGTCCATAGCTAGGAGCCACTACAACTGAACTGAAGCACCATCTGACGAGGCTAGCCCAAGATGGACACCGGTGGCAGCAGGGAGGGGCGGTCGTACTGGTTGGGGATTTTGGAGGCCTCGCCGTTCACGGGGAAGAGGACGAAGAATGCGTCCGTTGTCAATGCCAGACGATGTAGCTCTGTGGCGAATGCCGTGGTGGTGTCCTTGATCATGACCACGATGATGCCACCAATCCTGGCCACTGTAGATGAGCCGGCGGTATGTATCAAGTCCACCGTGGCCGGCTTAGGGGCTCGACGAGGTAATTGCAATTTGTGGCCACTGTTGGCATGCAAGCGACTTTGGCAAGGCGACGTACACGTACCACGGACTCCTGAAGCCTTGTCGTTCAGTCAGTTTGGTTCACGTCGATGCACTAGATTGTAGTAGGTTTTTGTGTTACTCTGCCTAATGTTCTGCTCAATTTCACTTGCAGAATCCAAGAACCACGATCTTCTGGGTGGCCTTCTGTTTCCAGGATTCGACGAGCAGTCCTGCTCCAGCCGGTACCAGTCCGTGTACTACCTCAAGAACATGACGCGCCCGCCGGCGCCGTATCTCATCAGGCGGCCGCGGCAGCAGGAAGGGCTGCAGCGGCGGTGCGGCCCGGGCACCCAACCATACATGAGAGCCACAGAGCGGCTGAAATCTGGGTAAACAAACGTCGACACCGTCGAAGGCCGCAGCTACCTCGTGTTGCTATCTTACCGTGGTCTCGGCAACCGGATACTCGCCACGGTCCCGACTTACGTCAAGAACGCCGATGAGCGACTGGCCATTCAGATCAGGGTCTGGGACGGCAACAAGCCATTCCAGCACATCTTGGACCAGATCCTCTTTTTTAAAACAAGGCAAAATTTTTGCTTTTTATATTGATAAAGTAGAAGCAAACATGTAGGATAAGGACTAAAAAAAAATACAACTCGATCCACACCGGCTCCGAGGTCGCGCCCCCACACGGGTCGACGACCAAGTTGCCCAAGCAACCATGGCCGACACCAAAACCGCTAAACGCAACACGTCGGAGGAGAGAATCCGGAGCCGCCGCTCCGACATCCACGCCGGCCCCAAAGCCGCGCTCCACACGGGTCGATGACCAAGAAGCCCTAGCGACACAAGCCGACACCAAACGATCTCGACGCAACATGGCGGAGGTGACCTCGACGCATCACAGCGGAGGCGAAGCATCCGGAGCCGCCGCTCCGGCATCCACGACAGCCCCAAGGCTGCGCTCCAAAACGAGCCGACGACCATGACGTCCACACGACCAAAGTCGGCGCTCCACGACCTCAACGCAGCACGGCGGAGGCGAAACCCGGAGCCGCCGCTCTGGTATCCACGCCGGCCCTAGGGCCACGCACCCCCAAGCCGAAGGCGAGAACTCGCCGCCGCCAACCACCAGCTCTCCACAGGTCCCACTGGCCGGTGGAACATCCAAGGCGAGGCCCCAAGAGGCAAGCGACGCAGGAGCGCTGCCCTCGCCCAATCCCGCGAGGGATATAGGGTTTCCCTCGGAAAACCCGGCATGGGGACGTGACACCACCACCTCGACAACGCCTTCAAGAAGGACACGGCGCCCGAGGACGTCGCCGTCGTCGGCCGGACCGACAACCAGGGCGGGACTTTCGCCCGGCGATGGGTCGCAGACCCGCAAGCCGCCCGTCGAGGACCGGCCAGACCATCCACACACGAGCCGCAAACCACTGCAGCACCTCACGCCACGGCCAGCGGCACGCCGACGTCGACCCAGTCGAGCCGCAACTCCGGGGCCGCCACCCCGGCTTTCCTCCTCCCCATCCACTCCCCTGCCGAAGCCAGGGACGAGGCATCGGATCCTCGCCTGGACGTCGCAAGAGCATTTGCTGCCAGGGGTGGTCGTGAGCGCGGCGGGAGGAGCACCGCCGCCTCCATTGAACTTGTGGTACCATGACCGCATCCGGGAGATGTACCGACCTTCTCCAAGCGCTAACGGCCTAGTGGTGAGCGTGCACCGGCCTGGTTATGAGCTTCTACAACCTATATGGCACACAACCCCTATCTCTGACCGTCTGTTACCGCGATTGAATGACCGAGATTTGACGTTGAACGTGTTGAACATTCAACACATTCAATGTCAAATCTCATATGTTTAATCGTGCGAACGAACGGTCAAGATTCGGATTGTGCGCCATATAGTTTGTAGAAAATCCATTCTCCCGGCGGCCAGCCTACCAGCGCTTCTTCGAAGTCAAGCACGACATGAAGGCGCTGGCCAAGATGTACCTGCTGAGCGTGCAGACAGGATCGTCACCAGTGGCTGGTCAACCTTCGGATACGTCGAAGCCACACTCGGCAGGCTCACGCCGTACATCATGATGAAGCCAAAGAACCGGATTGTGCCCGACCGCCCGTGCAAACTGGCAATGCCCATGGAGCCATGCGGTCAGGGCCCGGCATTTTTCGAGTGCACATGGAAAGATTTCCGCAAAATAATCAACACGGGCAGGCTGGTGCCCCATGTCCGGTCTTGCGAAGACATGCCTTGGCGGGGGCTGAAACTCACTAAGCCCATCACTGAAGAATTTTGGACATATTTCACACCATGCTAGTTATTTTGCAGCCAGTGCCGAAGAAGGAACTGAAAGAAAGAAAATGGTGACATTTTTCTGCAAAGACGATTAGGGATTTTTACCATGATTTAGCAAAACCACTAGTCATAGCCGCGATATATCCTTTTGTAGCTGCTCAAATAACTTCCGCTAAATAGCTTCTCCCGCTATTTAAAACTTTGATAAGAGGAGACAATCAAACATGACGCATATGTACTTACCCTACCAGGATGGTTACAAGTGTAAGAAGGTCGAATTTTGTGCCCCGCCATCACGCCGCCATAGGTAGATTCGTTCCGATATTAATATATTCCCTTTATCAAAAAAGAGCGATAGAAACAGGAGGGGAGACGACGAAGGGTGCTCGTGGAGTCATGGTGCCATGGAGAAATAGAAGACAGAGGAAAGAATGAGTTGACTAGGGATGTAAACGGATCGGATCGGATAATGCTCTTTCCATATCCATTCCCATATTTTGTTATCGGATTCGGAGCGGAACGGATAATGACCGAATGCGGATTTGAATGCAGATAATATCAGACTACGGATACGGATCCGAAACGGAGCGGATTCAGACAGGAAACAAATAGAAAGTAGCGGATAAAGTCGTGCAAAGAATGCAATGAAACACAATTTTACCGTGCAAAAAAAAAAAACAAAAGAACTATCCAAACACATCTTTCTAAATACTAAGCTCCCTAAAATTGGAGCCCTCTCCTTCTTTCACATGTCAACATCATGATAGACCCCACTTAGCTCACATTATTTATTTATAGTTTATAGTTTTAAATTCATTTAGAAAGAAATTCTATTGGATATATACATATGTTTGTACTTATCTGCTAATTTTTTGTGAAATAAAAAGGGATTCCCATCTATAGAAAACAAAATTGTGGCTGTAAAAATGGAAAAATAGCTCCATTTCCCCTCAAAATTACTCTTTTCGGGTAGACAAAATACAAAAAATCTTATAGAGTGCGTACAATACGTACACATAGTTGTATGTTTTATTTAATTTTTTTGAAACCTAAACATGTCGTTTCGATTTTTTTTACAAAGAGATGCGGTGAGTCCGGAGCTACTAGCGCTATCGACAACTCTCTCTCTTATCTCTGCCGCCAGCGTCCACCATAGAGTCGCGCGGCCTGTGCCATGCGACGCCATTTCTCTCTCTCCGCCTCCCTCGAGCCATATTCTACCGAAAACAGTCGTCCCTACGCAAAGTTTGCCCGTCTCTCCGCACACATCTCTGGCTCCGTCAAGCACCTGGGACTACAGGGCACCCCATCCCTAATGTCGCGACTTAAGTTCATTGTTAACTTGCACGCCACGTGCGCTCCCCTCTGATGGCCACCCAACGCCAGTGAGCTGAAAGACTTCCTACAACCCTCGCAGTAGTTGCACGTGAGCACCCATATTGCCTCTCGCATCGGCCGCCGTTGTCACCGTTGTTGTAAGTAGTGCTCGACTCGGTGGTGGTGACAGCTGCGGTTGAAACCATGAACGATAAATCGATGGTGAATGGGGGTGGAAGGATGAGTTATACTCCTCTTTGTTGGATGCCACATATTACTGATGAAAGATGATGTGGGTATTTATCCGTGAACTTTTCTCTATGGTACATTTGCTTATATCTCACTTGTATTCAGAGAACGAGCCAGATTATGTTAGAAAATACATGTGTGTATTTTGTAGATGGTTGAATGCATACAGTAAAAAGGACCCATGTATGCCTAGCCACAGTTGCAATCATTAGAGTATAGAAAAGTCATGACCACCAGAGTACAATAGTAAAATAGCACGTTGTGTTGAACTGTATGGCGAACATGACAAACTATATGTTAAGAGAAGGGCATTCATGTAATTAGATATATAATTTTGGTGGTACTCATGTCAGTTTATTTTTGTTTATATTTTATTTTATGCAATCTAGATCCATGCACAGATTAATATGACATGTAAACGGTTTAAGATCTCAGTTTGCTCTATATTTTGGTGAATTATTTAGCATTTATTGGTGAAATGTTCCTCATATTCGATGCAATTTATTTAACTATGTAAAATAATTACGCTAACTATTAATATTGATTTTGGGATAATTTATGTCAGAAAAATCTACTTGATTTCATTATATTAAAATCAATGACCTTTATTGTAAGATCTCGATGGCTAATCAAATCTTGGATAATCTATCTCTCTGAGTTTGCAATTTTCATCATATCGTACAGTGTCTACAGATTGTTGAAACTTTGATCAATTTTTTTATTCGAATCATTATAGAACCATGTACACAATTTAACTTTCATGACATTTCATAATTGTCGTTGTATCCTAATCGCCTAACCGAGTGTAAAATTTTTAAGGGGGGTCATGCTCTTTTTGTTGAGTGGTGTACTCCTAACCTTACTACAACTAAATAACTATGTCCCTTCTCTACTCCTCTATGTTTATGTGGAGATGTCTGAGTAATCGTGTTGTAAAATAGTGAGCCAGTGATACTATTTTATCTATCATTGATACTAATTTTTATTTATGTCTTGCTAATTTTTTTTGTTTATCTATCATTGTTCGTATTAGGACAGTGACAGGACCTTTATTTTTGTAGCTAGCTGGTCTCATCACGCCCTCGTACATCCCAGCAGCATGCACGGCCAAAAACATCTTTTCTTTCAGACTTTCAGTACATATTCTACATGAGAAAGCTGTTGTCACTGATCGAACGTTGTCTTTTTTTTTGCGAAATAGATAGAACGTTGTCTCTCAGGAGAAGATGCTACCGAGTGTGTGCGCGTGTACAGTGCACTGCGTAGACTGCAGTACTAGCATACATGGAGGAGATGAGGCGATCCCCTTTTCAAACGGGAAAGTGAGACGGAATCCGGCCACGCGGTGACTCCCAAAGCTCCTTTTTTTTTCGCCGTCAAGCTAGCTTTCTCAGCGAGCCTGAATTTATCTTTGGTAGGGGCGTGTTTGGTAGCCTGCAGGGGTTTCTCACCTCGCTGGGGGCAAGCTCCAGCGGGCATGGCCGAAGGAAAACAGCCCCCGAACTCTGTTGGTGGGTTTGTTTGGTAGGCTGCAGCAAAGAACGCCGCATGGGCTGGGCAATTTGTTGTGGCTGTTTGGTTACATCATTGCATGGCCATATGCAACTATGTCTATATTTGGTTGTATGCAAAGCAACTGCTTATGGCTACCTCTTTCACCTATGGTGATGTTACCCGACAAATAATAGAGCATAAACCATAGCATAGCATAGCATAATATGATACCGAGTTCACAAACATGTCTATGCAGCACGATCAGAAGCTCATGCTGCATCTGAAGTTCATCAACGGAGGGGTTAATATATACCTCCTCCTACATATTACATACCACTAATCAGGACCTACTGGTCATCAGGGAATGCATCGACGAACAGGCTACGCAGGTAAGCCCTAAGCCAGGCACACCTCTCCGGCTTGCTCATGCTGGAGTACTTGAGCTGCTCCTCTGCGTTGTTCGCCAGGAAGTCCATTGCCTTGATGATCAACACTGGAGAGTACATGCTATGTGGCTGAATTGTCCTCACCTTGAAGATGGCCTTCATTTGAGCGAAGTTGGTAATTGGATGGTTCAGCAGCTCCTCGTCCCTGGGGAATGTCTAGTAATGACATTTTCAAATCGTTAGTGTACACAATATTTGAAGCTGGCTATGAACAAAAGAGTACAACAGTTGGGTTGAATGGAAGGGCAAGCAAACCTGAAGGTGATGAAGCAGTTGAACATCAGCCATCATCAGAGTCGTGCTGGTTTCATACCAAACTACTCCAGGCATGCGCTTTAGTTCGTTAATCCTAACCCACCTGACTCTCCACTTCCTCAGATGGTTGTACACTTGAGTGCTGGTGATAGTCAGACCAGTGAACTCAAGAACAGCATCGCTGACCTTCCTGATGTACAGATCCTTGAAGCATTTGTCAAACTGGATCCCCTGCTCCACTAGCTGCACTACCCTGTTCAGAACAAATAGGGATAGAGGAGCTGTCCATTGCATTGTCTGCCTCGAAGTAGATCCACTACGCATATGAGAGTGCACTCTCTTGTTAGTCCCCTTGGCAGTCATGTCAGATTGCACATCTGAGTCAGTCACTGAATCCATAGGGAGTGCATTCAGAGGCAGTACGTCGAGAGGCTTGGAAGCTAACTGATGGTCGAACATCTCGGGCAGTGCATTCTCGCATAGCGCTTGCAGAGGCACTCTCTTCTTACCGCGAACCTGATCCACGAAACACGGCAAGGTCGGCCTAGTCAGGCAATCTATGAACATGAGCAATCTAAGTACGGAGGCTAAGTAACGTGGATTCGTGGTCTACATGTGGAAGAACAACAGATCTATAAGGTACGAGCAACAGATCTACGGTACGAATAAGCATAAGGTTCAGAAAATCTTACATCCACCGGGTGCATCTGCATCTTGCCGTCCGCCTTCATGCCAGAGGTCGCCGTGGAGGCGGTGGAAGTCCCCGGCGAGGTCACCGTCGAGGTCAGCACCTCGGTGGAGGTCGCCGTCGAAGTCGCCTTCGCCGTCACACAAAGCGCTCCAGCCGCCATTGCAAGAGCTCGAATGGAACAAATGGCGGGACTCGATTTGGAGGTGAGCTAAATAGAGTGGTGATTTTTGGCGGGCGGTGACCGAAATCCTCCCGCCTGATTTCCCCCGCTCGCGCCATCTCCGCATCCTGCAGCTGGGTGGCGCGGCGTTCCTCTAGGTCAGCCGCCCGCAGCCTGGCTGCAAGGAAACGGCCGATTCGGCCGTTCCCACTGGGCCTGGCCCAAGGGTGCTTTAAGAACTGCGCTATGCAAGTTTCGGGCTGCAGGCAAGCAAACAAGCAGGGTGGTTCTGCAGCCAGCGGGCCTGGCCCGGCTGGCTGCAGGCTACCAAATGCGCCCTAGGTGACACAACACACCACATACCTCATGATCATTTCACCATGCTAGTAACACTACAAAGTGACCAAATGTATGTGGGCATGATGCAAGTGCACGGTTACACTGGCATATAAGGAATACTCCTATATGATTACGGAATAATATTCGTACTAGCGTAGGGTTAACTATATGCAAAGAGAAAAAAAAACTATATGCAAAGAGATGCAAGCAGAAATTAGATCAGTATGTGATACGTTTCAAACGTATATATAATTTTTTATGTTTCATGCTTATTTTATATCAAATGCTACACGATTTTACTATAGTTTTATATCATTTTGGTGTATTTTCTGGAACAAACCTGTTAATAAGATGCCTAGTGTCAGTTCCTGTTTTCTGCTGTCTTTTTGTTTCAGAAATCCTAGTAAAGAAATATTCTCGGAATAACCTGAAAATTTACAGAGAATTATTTTACGTGGAAACAAAGATTGCGCCCGAAAGATAGCTGCAGGGAACCCCCACACCCCAGACGGCCCTTGGGCGCGGCCAGAGGTAGGGCCGCACCCAGGTGTCACCTGGCCGTCTCTTCCACCGCCTTACGCCGCCTCTTCATCTATAAAATCCCTCCTGACCTAAAACTCACGACCCCCGGAGGATTTTTCCAGAAACGCCTCCGAGCTCCGCCGTAATCCAAAACCCTAATTCGGGGACAGAAGTTCCTGTTTCGGCACCCTGTGTTGGAGATATGCCCTACAGGCAAATAAATAACAAGGATTTATTGCATTATCTCATTAAGTTTATAATTAGTTTTATACCATGCTATAACTGTATTAATCGGAATTGTTAATACACGTGTGGTATGTTAAACAAATCAGAGTCCCTAGTTAAGCCTCTATATAAACTAGTCCATCAGTCAATGGATGATCGTGATTTCCCGATCATATTGATTCATAACAGTTGATGGTGGAATCATTTTATTGGAAGAATAATTTGATGGACATTACCCACCAAAGTATTGCATAAGGATCGTATCACTAAGTTCAACACTGCAATAGGATCGTATCACTAAGTTCAACACGCATGGCCAGGCCGGCCGGCCGGTGCTGCTGCCTCTTGCTGCTTCTTTTAGTCCCACATTGGGGAGCCAGTTGCTCTGACAACCTAGCTCCTCCTATATAAGAAGGGGCATATTTTTGAGAAAAAATAGAAAAATAGAGAATAAATTCAGGATTTATTTCTATTGGCCGAGAATGCTCCTCCGCCCACTTCCGCCCTCTCTCCACCTCCCGTTGTGCGCGGTCCCCTTGTAAGGACTACGCGCGCGTGAGAAACCTATACCGCAGTACGCCGTCGTGCTGCGGGATTCCACCCAAAAGTTTTACTTCCGCTATCTTGGCTGGATCGGAGAGCCCGGGAGTCGTCGTCAAGCTCCGCATATGTGTGAGTACTTGGAGGCGCCACGGTGTGGAGCCAGGGTGTCATCGTCGCGCCAAGTTCTTCGCGACCTCGAGGTCGGCTTCGTCGTCTTCATCGACAACGCTTGTTGCGGGAGCGTAATCCCCGCTATCGGTCTACAAGGGTATGTTGCCGACATCTCCTCCGTTACCGCATTACTAGATAGATAGATCCTTGGCAAGTATTTCGGTGTTGCGATAGTTAGAAAAATTATTGTTTTCTGCTACGAACCCCATCAGTGGTATCAGAGCCGATCTATGTGTAGTATTGCTGGTACGGTTAGAACACATGTTGAATGTGGGCATCCATTCTATAATTGTTACCCTCTCGCGTGCACTTGCTAATGTTGTCGACATCGAGTTGATGAAGCGGCCCGGACCGACCTTACGCGTACGCTTGCGCGAGACTGGTTCCGCAACTGACATATGACTTGTACCATATATGCGGCTAGCGGGTGTCTGTTTCTCTCTCTTTAGATGGCTTAGCATTTTAAATGGAGGGCCCTGAAAAGGGTGTAATAGAGACAATTATTTAATCGATGTTGTGGTTGTATATTCGTAGGTAAGAAACGGTTCTCCACGAAAGCCTAGCAGCCACGTAAAACATGCAAAAGTAAAAGTAGAGAGCGTCTAACTTTGTTTTGCAGTGGGGCATTTTAATATGACATGGTTACGGTAAGTTTTATGTTATCGAAGGCAAAAGGTAGCACTGTAGACTCGGAGCACCACCGGGACGCGCCATGAAGACCAAGGCACATGGGCCATGTCATATCGCACTTCATTCATTATTTGATATTGTATTGTTGTGTGTATATCCTATTGTTTGCTTATATATTAGATATACGACGGTAGCTATAATAGGATGATCCCTAAATAAAATACCAAAGTTGTGTTCTCCCTTAAGTGTGCACCACTGAAAGTTCTCCGTTACGAGGCAGGCCGTGACGATCGGGTGACAGACGTATCTGCGTTCACATAAAGTGGGTGTAAGCCACGTTGCACATGCAATACACTAAGGTTTTAATTGGCGAACCTAGTATGTACAGACATAGCCTCGAAACACGTGAAGATTGAAAGATCGAGCATGAGTCACATGAATGTTGTGATCGACATTTCGATGTCCACCCTTGCAGCTATGCCGCCGGCCGTGACGATCGGGGGTGGTATAGTGAATTGGGATCATGTAATCACTGAGATGATTTTTGGGATGATTATCTTAGTGGACTATGTTTGATAATATGATTATAAACTAAGCTCATATTTTATAAACTTAGCCATATACGTTCTTTGCGAATTATCTCTGTAGATCATGCCTTATCCTAAGGAAGAAAGTCTTGAGTTCAATCATTTCATTAACAAAGAAAGTCTTCAAAACGATGGATCCAACTTCATGGAGTGGAACAGAAACCTGAAAGGCGTCCTCTATCAAAACGACATCTCTTACGTGATAGAAGAATTCTTAGGAGATAACCCAGGAAACTCCGCAAGTGCAGAGGCGAAAGAAGATTTTCGTCAACGTTGTGACATTTTCAGAAGTGTTCAATACACTATGTTTTGCTGCATGGATCTTGAGTTGAAAAATGATTTTCGCCACATGGAGCCTTTTGTGATGATAAATGCTTTTAAAACTTGGTTTGTAAACCGAGTGAAACTTGAGCAATTCAGGCAGCTAGATAATTTTCTTTCACTCAAGATGGAAGAACATACCTGCTTGGAAACACATTTGTGTCGGATGTTTGACATTCACAACGATCTCACAAACATGTGTGGCTACTGGATGGCGGATACTTTTGCGATACAGGCAGTGTTGCGTTCTCTACCTCCTAGCTATAAAGAGCTTGTCGATGAGTATGTGATTAAAAGTGAGTCACTCCTCTTCAATGATTTCCTGGTCGAAATCAAAGATGTGAAGGTGGAACCCATTGAAGGAGAAATTGATGACACGCAAGGTATATTCGATATACGAGTTATAAATGTTATTTCTCACACTTGTTAATATTTAAGTATTTGATGCTTATGTCCTGTTTTATTGAAACAGCACCAGAATATAACAGGAGAGCTGCAGAGTACGACATGATATTGCGGAATGATGGCAAGCAAAAGAGTTGATGGCCAAAGAGTTTCAAGCCCATAGTTATCATTTTGATTAGTAGATTTGAATAAGAGTTTTTTTGTAATCGATTTTGAGAGTGATTGTAATAAGTGTGTCTTGCATTCGGTGAGACAAGTTATTCATATTTGTAAGGGAACAAGCAAGTTGTTTTATTATGAATAAAGTTTTCTTATGGTCACATTTCGATTATGAACAAGTTATTCATGTATTAATCTCAATGATAGCACAGTGGATATAAATGCTAAAATAAATATCCTAAGTCAATAATTATATACACTACCAAATTTTTAATCATATTAGCATTGCAAATATTTTGGATATTTTGATCTTGTGTATTTGCATGGGTGATGTCTAATGAGACATGATGATTGGAAAATATTGATATATGAGAAGAAATTTAATTTGAAATCATACAAGATGATTGTTAAATTAAATTGAGTAGTAAAATTATTATTGCAACCCTTTTATTGTATGACCTAGTAAATAAAAGTATTTGCTAAAATATACAATGGTCTGAAATTATTTGATTAGATCAAAAGGATTTTTCGGAGAAAAGGAGGACATAAAATCGGGCCCTTATAATTGGATTATAATGACAAATATTTTAAAGATTTATTTTATCATAAAAGACTTGTGAATTTCGGTTCACAAATTATAATATTATCAAACATGTTGATTTATTAGAATATTATAATCATACTCAATTTTGAATAAAGTATGGTCTCAAAAGGTATCTCTTAAAAGATTAGATGTTACGTAGAATGTTTTTTGCTAGAATTAGTAAACTCCCTTATTTTAAATTTTCACCTAAATTTCGTGTGAAACGACAATATACTTAGTGTCGTGTTTTATAGGATAAAAATATACATGAAATGGTTCTTTGTAAAAACATTCATAGTAGGTATGAATATATATTTCATATGGAAAACACCAAGAAGGGCAAAACTAGTATTGCTAACTTGGTGATTCATTGAAAAACAAGTTTTCAAGAAATGATATGGAATAAAGGAAAAAGCTTAAAAGGTAATTGACCTTATTCGCATTGTGTGAGAAGTAATGTTTCGGAAACATATTCCGATAACAAAACTCTACAAATGGAAATGTAAAAATTATGATAAAAGATCATGTTGTTTTCATTAAGGAGCTTTTTACAAATAGTAGGCATTAAAGAATATTTTCTGTCCGGTCACAGATTAATATTCATGTTTTAATGATCTTGTTACTAGAACAAGGGATACCTATGAAATACAAAAAAAAATTAAGGTGATACCAAATTCGAACCATGACTAATGAGTCATAGATCCAAAGGGTTACATTTAAGATTATGAAAGTAATTGTTGCTTGAATCTTATCAAGTTAAAAGTTGCTTGATTTTTCACATGACAAGTTGTGTGAAAAGAATGAAACTATGAGAAGGACATAAAGCTAATTTTGTCATAAAGAATGTCTTGGACAAAATCAAAATTGTTTTGACTACATCAGATGTAGACATGCCTAAGTCTTTTGGATTTGTATTAGACAAGTGTAATACATCGCATTTGGAATTTTTCGAATTGATAAATGATCAAGGATTTGGTATAGACCAAAATATCGAAAGATATTATATTTGTATAATTTAAGTGGTAGTAGGACAGCTCATCATATTTAATATGTAAAAGACGTATTATTGAGTGGGAGCTTGTGAGCTACACAAAATAAAATATGATTGACTTTTTGAGTGGGAGCTAAATCGGGTGCTTATATGTGAATGACATATAATAGACGGTATCAGGAAAATGAATTAGAAGTAATTATGGAATTACGATAAAGTCATATGTATTTAAAATATGAGCGACTATTTTTGAAATGGATCAGGGAATTTTAAATAGAAATCGAGGTGTTTTTCTAGATTAGATTCTGAAAGGTCGGAATAAGAGAGGATAAGGAATTGGTCCTTATAAATCTAGAGAAAAATAATTATGATTGTAATATATGTTGCACCTCTATGCCATGATAAGGTGGCAACGTATGGAATCATATTATATACTCGACGTGACATAACTGATGTTCCTATAAGAAGAACAAGTGCTGAGATGAATTTATGATTCATCACAAGTAAAACCAAGCTTATCCTCATTGTTTAAGAGAAACTGAGGATGTATGTGGTTATTTCAAGTATGTGAAGGATGATGAGTTTAACAAATGTTATGCTAAAAGGATCAACCTGGATGACAGAAAGAAATAAGAATCAAATCGTTATAGGATTAATTGTTAAGGCATTTGACTGACAATAGAATGTCAGGATCTACTTAGGTAAATATAAAAGTATAAAGATACTGCGAAATTACATAGGATTGGTGGAGAAAAGGTATTCTCTGAAACTGAGTGTGTTTTAATGCGATTAACTGATATAGGATCAGAGTTAGCGCACGGAAACAAAAGTCTCACTTAGTTGCCAAATATGTATATTTGTTATAAAGATAGCATGATGATATCAAACAAGGTGATGTCAATGATTCACAAAGATCTTACGGTTATGAAAGGTTCTGGCCGAAGGAAACCTCTTCCATTAAGCAAGCATTATCATAAACGCTTATAAAAGATAAGGTTGTATGATTAGTATAGAAATGCAGCTGGATTTATTTGAAATCTAGTGCAAGTGGGAGACTGTTGGAGATATGCCCTAGAGGCAAATAAATAACAAGGATTTATTGCATTATCTCATTAAGTTTATAATTAGTTTTATACCATGCTATAACTGTATTATTTGGAATTGTTAATACACGTGTGGTATGTAAAACAAACCAGAGTCCCTAGTTAAGCCTCTATATAAACTAGTCCATCAGTCAATGGATGATCGTGATTTCCCGATCATATTGATTCATAACAGTTGATGATGGAATCATTTTATTGGAAGAATAATTTGATGGACATTACCCACCAAAGTATTGCATAAGGATTGTATCACTAAGTTCAACACTGCAATAGGAAAGTAACGTGATAACTTATTCCTTAGACCGTGAGATTATATCAAGTCGCTGCTTCTGGAAAATACTTTGATTGCATCAAACGTCATATCTTATATAGTGTGACAATAAAGGTGACACTTTCGGGTATTGGAAGGAAGTAGTCGGGGCGAGTAATCAAGAGCGGGATTTGTTCATCCATATGATGGAAAGATACTCTGGGCCCACTCGGTGAGATTATATCTGTAAAGCTGCGCAGCGTATGACTAGGTCATTGGAGATATAAAATCACGGAACGAGTTAAGTAACCCTTGTCGGTAACGAGATAAAACACAACATAGGATGTTGACGATCTGTGGCGCCCCGACCCGACTGCTATACAGTGATGCTGTGTGTCACCAGTTAAGCGATACAACCGGAGGTTACGGGTTTACCAATCCCCGTCCAAAACCTTTGGCAGGCGTTGCTGGGTACACCTCACTCCAGACAACGCAACACCCCGATTGATGCCTTAACACAGGCACAACTATCAAAGCATAATAGTAAGATCAAGACTTGTGGAACAACTGGCACATCACAGACTCTACGACACAAAAATCATATAGTTCAACTCTTATACAGAGAAAGATAGCAAATGACAAACAGAGGTCACAGACCCAACATTACAACATGCGGAAGCGAAGTGTGTTGTTCTAAACAACAAGAACCAACATATGGCCTAAGAGGCCTACAGATAAACATCACAACGCCAGCTGTTCCAAGATGTCCCAAGCTGCCACCTGGGAACCCCAGACTACTCGTCGACGTCCACAAAGAACCCACCTCCGAAGTCGGTGAAGTCCTCCTCTGAAACAAAAGCAAAGACGTTGAGTTCGACGAACTCGCAAGATTAAGAGCTAATATATGCTCGATGATTAGCTGTCAAGGTTTTATGGCTCTTTTGCATAAAGCTGATTTTATTTATGAAAAACATAACTCAAAGGCATCGGCTATTAGAACATTTTCAAAGAGGGGTAAGAAGTAACTCTTTTCTCTTGAGATCACTTTCTCAACACCAACATCACCATTGTACCTGTTCATCAAAGGCACCTCCCCGAATCACCCTCGAGGAAGTCAACCTTACACTCGTGGAATTGGTACCTCTAGTACCCAGTTTTTAATCATTCCGTTAAAGTTATTCTATGATCATCGTCCATTCCCAAGTCGTCCGTAACCGTGGACACGGCTTTTCGAAAAGATTTAACCCTGCAGGGGTGTACAAATGTTTGCCACGCGTACCGCCCGGCCCATTACCTGCGCATTAGCTCTCTTCCTTGGAAAGCCGGCTGGGTGGGAACGGTGTCGACTTCTCCCCCGTTAAGGACTCTCTAGGATCATCAGTGGCAGTAGGGCTGCCAGGATCACAACACCCCGCCCCACGGCCACTTATTTTCCTAACACCACCATCCTCATCTCAGTTCAACACCATCACGCACGCGCAAATGGAAAGCCAAACTAGAGGACCCTGGCTAGCCCCGCTCGAGTTATTTAGTCTATGAGGGTTCCTGCAATTGCATAGGCCTCACGCATGGTTGCACGCTCAGTCTTGGTTCAGGAGGTACAGAACTCGCACCTAGGCGGCAAGAACGAGACAACCCACCACATTCCATGTGGCCTCTCATCCCCACCTTCTTAGCATTTTATTATCCATCTCCACAATTCTCCACCATCAACATCACTGTCACAAGTTAACACCTGTTTCCAGCATTCACCATCCCTAGTACAACTAGGCAGTTCACTAAGCATGGCTAAGCACTTGCATAGCATAGTAAGTATTCCATGGCCAACAACACAAACCTATGGTAATAGGAAGTTAAAACAGGTATTGGCAACAGGATTCTAATGCAACTAGTAGGATACTCTAATCCAGGCAAAAGACATTTAGAACCGCATGCAATATTATAGTGGAGAAAATATTTGCGGAAACATAGGATAAGATATGCTCAGAGGGGGATTACGCTTGCCTTGTTCAGAGTGCTGGTAGTACGGATCGTCACAAGACGGGGGTGGCACTTCACCTCCTTGATCTACCGATGCACAAACAACACCGGAAAAACAATCAACACATGGCAATTTTGCAATGCCTACAAGGATGATGATATGACATTTTAAATGCACCATAGAAGCCTTAGACATGACCAACAAGTTAAATAGGGTCCCCGTTATACTCATTGCATTATTTGGGACAAACCCCATATTTAAACTTAGTGATTATATTACTACTAGAGCACATTATTGTGATTGTGAACCATGATGCATGATGATGAAGATTTTGGATCACTTATGTTTTTCTGATCATTTTGGTATAAGGAACACATTTTTCAGAGGTCCCGTTAAAAAGTTATTAATTTTATAAGTTCCTCTTTTTTTTAAACGTATGATTTTAATATCACTAGAAGCACCATATTTTAAATGTGATCAAATATGCGTGATATTTATTTTAACGCTTCAATCACAATTTTCGGGGTATTTTGGTGTGTCACACACATTTTTCGGATACACCGATAAAGATTAGTAGTTTAAAAATTTCCCTCTTGAAAATGATCTTTCGATGATTTATTTAGCAACGATACAATTATTCATACTTTTAGGGGTAGCGGAGTGAGAGGGAAAATACAATTCAGATCAAAATTGAAATCCCGGATTCCAGCCCGGAAAATTCTGGGTTCTGAACCGGGTGGAAATCAAATCCGGAATTGTTTCCGGTTATAATCCGGGTATAGACCGGATAGAAACGTAGCGGTCCAGTAGCTAAACTGCTAAACCGGAGTAGATTCCGGAAAAATCCGGTTCCTGCACCGGGTTCGTCAACGCGAAAAAGGAGGGGCTACGGAGACGAAGTTCACGGCTACGGCGACGATGACCGCGGCGTGTCCACGGCGAGGGAATGACGCGAGAGGGAGGGGGAAAGGGTGCCAGGACTCGGGAAGCTCACCACGAGCTCGTGCAAGGCGGCGGAGTGGCCGGAGGTAGGACGGCGGCAGCGAATTTGGGCGGCGGAGCCGCGTTGGTGGCGGGGAGGAACTCGGACGGCGGCGGTGATTGATTGCTTCCCGGCTTGATTGCTTGGGCGTGGGGGAGCAGTACGTCGAGGCGGACCTTCTGCCCCACGCGGCGGTGATCGGCGTGGGCTAAAACGGCGGGGAACGGTGGCGCGGTCCGGTGACCATGGCGGCTCGGTGGTTGAGAGCAGAGGGAGAGCGAGATGCGGGACTGGGGTGGGGTGAGCAGAGGGGCCTCGGGGTCGGGTGCTCCTCTTCCCCGTGCAGTGGGGGCGGCGAAGGGGGGCCCGGGCGAGGCGCACGGCGGCAAGGTGGTCCGGCGGCACGCGGAAGCTTCGGTCGCTACAGCGACGAAGGAGAAGAAAAGAGATCTTGCACAGCGCCCCCTGGCAGAAAAACTTCTATCACCGATTGGTCCCTGTTCTAAATCCAAAGTAGTCCTTTTCTGTTTCTTTTTAAAACCAGTAGCTTTTCCTGATTTAATTGAGGCACCAAAATAACTTATAAAAATCTGAGAAAATTTGGGGAGCCTCCCAACACCAAGTAGAGGCACCTCAAAAAATGGCGCTGCCAAATAAAAAGTTTTGGGCAACACTTGTTCATAGTATTTCGTTTAGGCAAATTTGCTAATTTTCCAAATGTTGTAGTTAACAGTTTGGCGCAAGTACAAAAGTAAAATTGTGAACACCTGGAACTTCCTTGGCAATATGGATGTCCAAGTATTTTTGTTTTGCAACCTTGAGTGCCTTCCATGGGTTGAAGTTTGTTAGAGCAAATTGGGCATTTGGTTTTTAACAACTTCATATCAATTCGGTATCAAAGTTGTATTAACTCAAAAGAGACATGTCTATGCATGGATGCCATGATGCAATTAACACAAAAGTGGAAAAATTACACAGGTTTTTTAGGTTCTCAGCTTTTGGGCTGTTACAATTCTACCCTCCTTACAGGAATCTCGTCCCGAGTTTCTAAGGTTGCGGAAAGAAGTCGGGATACTCCTCACGAAGACTAGACTCTCGTTCCCAAGTTGCTTCTTCCTCGGAATGATGAGACCACTGAATCTTGAGGAACTTGGTAGTCTTGTTCCGGGTCTTTCTTTCAGCTTCATCCAAGACACGGATAGGATGCTCACGATAAGTGAGGTCTTCTTGTAGATCTAGCTCCTCATGATTAACTCCATGGATAGGATCCTTGAAACACCGGCGGAGTTGGGAGACATGGAACACATCATGCACATTTGGAAATTTGACCGGCAACTCCAACTTATAAGAAAGATCTCCTCGCTTTTCCAGAACGGTGAAAGGGCCAACATAGCGAGGGCCAATTTCCCTTTGATTCCGAAGCGGCGAACGCCACGAAGGGGAGAACACGGAGATAAGCTTTATCACCAATTTCATAGTGAATCTCCTGATGGTGCTTGTCATAGTAGCTCTTCTGCCTTGACTGAGCAATTTCAGATTCTCTCTTATGATTCTCACCTTCTCCTCAGCTTCATTGATCACATCTGGACCAAAGAGTGCTCTCTCTCCGGTCTCGGACCAATTTAGAGGAGTACGGCATTTTCTTCCATATAGAGCCTCGAAGGGAGCCATGCCCAGACTAGCTTGATAGCTGTTGTTGTAGGAGAACTCCGCGAAAGGGAGATACTTTTCCCAACCTTGGCCAAAAGAGATGACACATGCCCGAAGCATGTCTTCCAAAACTTGATTCACTCTTTCAGTCTGACCATCAGTCTGGGGGTGGTAAGCGGTACTGAAGTTGAGACGGGACCCCATAGCAGTTTGGAAACTGTGCCAGAACTTGGAGACGAAGATACTTCCACGGTCCGATATGATCCTCAAAGGGACCCCGTGCAATGGAACAATACGAGCCAAATACAACTCGGCAAGTTGACTCGCCCGTATCTCGTCACGGACGGTAGGAAGTGTGCAACCTTGGAGAGACGATCAATGATTACCCAAATTGCATTGTTGCCCTTGGGATCTAGGAAAACCGGTGATGAAGTCCATACCAATTTCATCCCATTTCCACTCCGGGACAGCAATAGGGCGGAGAGTGCCAGGAGGTCTTTGATGTTCAGCTTTTACCCGACGACAGGTGTCGCATTCAGCAACAAACTTGGCGATTTCCGTTTCATACGAGTCCACCAGAATTGTGGTCGAAGGTCTTGGTACATTTTGGTACTTCCGGGATGGATAGAGAGAGGTGTATCATGAGCCTCCTGAAGGATCAGCTCTCTCAATTTCCGCTTCTTGGGTACCACTAGACGGTCACCGAAATAAACAACTCCGGATTCATCGACAGAGAAGCATTTGTACTTCCCGCTAGCAATATTGTCCTTGATTTTCAGAATACCCTTGTCACGTTTCTGAGCATCCTTGATCTGGTCTACAAGAGTAGATTTGATCTCCAGATTTGCTAGATAGCCGGAGGGAACCATTTCCAAGTTCAAACGGGAGAATTCTTCATGAAGGGAAGGTTGGGCTTGTTCAATCATCAGATTGTTGCAATAGGACTTCCGACTTAGCGCGTCAGCCACGACGTTTGCTTTGCCGGGTTGATAGTTCAGACTCACATTGTAGTCCGTGATTAACTCCAACCAACGCCTTTGCCTGAGATTTAAATCCGGCTGGGTGAAGAGGTACTTTAGACTCTTGTGATCCGAGAAGATCTCGCAACGGTTACCAAACAGGTATGGTCTCCATTGCTTCAAAGCATAGACCACCGCGGCAAGCTCTAGATCATGAGTAGGGTAATTGAGCTCATGCGGCTTAAGTTGGCGAGAAGCATAAGCCACAACATGGCCATCTTGCATCAGCACACAGCCCAAACCTTGTAGAGAGGCGTCACAGAAGACGACGAAATCCTTGCTTGTGTCCGGCAGGACAAGCACAGGAGCGGAGTGAGCTTGGCTTTCAGGGCTTGGAAGCTCTCTTCAGCTTCGGCAGTCCATACGAACTTTCTATCCTTCTTGAGAAGGTCAGTCAATGCCTTGGCTATTTTGGAGAAAGCTTCGATGAATCGGCGGTAGTAACCCGCCAATCCGAGAAAGCTACGAATGTCCTTGACTGACATTGGAGTTTTCCAGTCTAGAATAGCTTGAATTTTGTCGGGGATGACTTCCACACCATTGGCAGATATTACATGTCCAAGGAAGACAAGTTTATCCAACCAAAACTCACACTTGGAGAACTTGGCATAGAGACGGTGTTCACGAAGCCGTGTCAGAACCAACCGAAGGTGTTCATCATGCTCTTCGTCGGTTTTAGAATAGATGAGGATGTCATCGATGTAAATGACGACAAACTTATCAAGATAATCCATGAAAATGGAATTCATGAGCCTCATGAAAGTAGCTGGAGCATTTGTGAGACCAAAGGACATGACGGTATACTCATATGAGCCATAGCGAGTAACAAATGCCGTCTTTGGGATATCCTCCTTTCTGATCTTTATTTGATGGTACCCTGACCTCAGATCCATCTTGGAGAATACTCTTGCACCAGCTAACTGATCCAACAGATCATTGATCGAGGGATAGGATACTTGTTCTTGATTGTCACCGCATTCAACGGTCTATAGTCAGAGACAAGACGAGGCACGGTAGAATCCCTCTTCTTGACAAAGAGTACCGGACAACCCCAAGGTGAACTGCTAGGCTGATGAACTCCTTAGCTAACAGCTGATCAATTTGCTCCTTCAACAGAGCCAACTCTTCCACCGGCATGCGGTAGGGCTTCTTGGAAATTGGAGCAGTACCGGGAAGCAAGTCTATGACAAACTCCACACTTCGATCAGGTGGCATGCCAGGCAATTCTTCTGGGAACACATCCGGGAAGTCACACACCACGTGTATGTCCTGGATTTCAGGAGGGGACAAGCCTTCCATGAAACATAGGGCGATCTCCGGGGAGAGGGGATTGTCTGATGATGGAGGTCCTGAATATGTAGCCCAAAACTGCACATCGTAACCGGAAGGGTGGGTCACGGTGATGGACTTAGCAGCACAGTCGAGATTAGCATGGTATCTTGCTAACCAGTCCATGCCCAGTATGGCATCAAGGCCCTTCGACCTCAAGGCTATCAACGGGAAAGGGAAGGACAGGGATGCTATGATAATCTGGACCTCAGGAGTAACGCCATCGGTTTGCCATTTGGAGCCAGGGGTAGAGATCATCAAGGGACTGCTCATCTTCTCAAACGGTATTTGGTGATCTTTTGCAAACGCAATAGAGATGAATGAATGCGATGCTCCAGAATCAAACAAAACGGTAGCAAGATGGTTGTTGATTCGAAGCTCACCCATAAGGACGCCAGGATCCTCTTCAGCTTCTTCAGCAGAGACGTGGTTCAGGCGACCACGCACCAAAGGTCCAGCCTTGCCAGTTGGAGTGGCAGGGGCTCGTGCAGGAGTTATAGCGAGAGGTGCCTTCTGGGGGCACTCCCTGGAGTAGTGACCAGCCTGGCCACAGGTGTAGCAAGTGAGTCCAGGTGGAGCAGGTAGCATAGGACGGTACCCACTCCCGCCTATCCCAAGTGTCGAAGTAGTGGGACGCGGAGGAGGTGGCCTATATCCTGCTGCCCTCGGCATGAAGGGAGCACGAGGTACGGCGCTGTAGGGACAAACACCCTGCGCTTCTTGCTCTCAGAACCCGAGGAACTCTGGTGGTCCCCATGTGCGGGCCTCTTGGAAGCTTCCAATTCCTTTCTTCCTTGCTCAAGAGTGAAAGCCTGGTTGAACAGCTCCTGATAGGTCTGGAACCTGAAGGGCAATAGCTCATAGCGGAGCTGCGGATTCAGACCCTTGCGGAACAGCTCTTGCTTGTCAGCATCATTGGTCACGTCCCTTGGGGCGTAACGAGAGATGGTTGAACTCACGACCATAAGTGCGGAGGTCCATCCGTCCCTGTTGCAGATCCAGGAACTCCCTCCTCTTCAAGTCCATGATAGGCTGGGGAATGTACTCCGCTCGAAAGGCAGTGCGGAACTCAGCCCAGGTGAAGACATGGTTGGCTGGAAACAAAGCCACATGGCTCTCCCACCAACAGCCAGCAGCACCAACCAAGAGGTAGGTGGCAAAGTTGACTTGTTCAGCCAATGGGACATGCAGCGCGGAGAACTTGCGCTCCAAAGCACGAAGCCAATCATCAGCTTCCAGTGGCTCCTTAGCATCAGCAAAGGTGGGTGGCTGCGAACGCAGGAACTCAGTGAGAGTGTTGCACTCGTTCCTCCGTGCATTTGCTGCACCAACTGCTCAAGCAAACGCTCATTGCGCCCACGGTTCTCCTCAATGGCCATCAAGACTTGAGCCATTGTGGGTGGTGGCGGCAGATCATCCTCATCATCATTGTGGTTACCGCGACCACCACGGCCTCCACGGCCTCCTCGAGCCATTCTGGAGATTTGACAATGACACGGTTAGTATCTTTCTCCGAATGGTCGAACAATAGCATTAGCGTCTTCACAAGTACACAGACTAGGGACGATAATACTTTGCGAGAAGGAAAACAACAAGATAGAACTTGGGTCGAAGATCAGCATCATGTGCTACTAGTGAGAGTTAAGAAATCACAACTTAACACACTCTAGTTGGCACAATCCGGGACCTTATGTTCAAGTCCGTGGGTTAAACCCAAAGAAAGGATCAAATGATCGACTCGGTAGGAACTTCTGAGTTGATTTGGGATTGCAACGCAGCGGGAGCAACGTGACACATAACACTCAAGGTCGAACCCACCCACGTTTCTCCTAATTTTGAAGTAACAGGTGAGAAGCAAAACTTTAAACTCAAATCGAGATAAGATTGCTCCGAGATTAGAGGGTAACCAGATAAGGAGTAAAAAGAATCCTAAGATGGTTTTCACAACTCATTTTTAGGTTAAAATATTTTCACAAACACTAGACTCAACATCGACCAGTAGAAGGGTTTCCTACAGGCAGTACTGCTCTGATACCAACTTGTGGCGCCCCGACCCGACTGCTATACAGTGATGCTGTGTGTCACCGGTTAAGCGATACAACCGGAGGTTACGGGTTTACCAATCCCCGGCCAAAACCTTTGGCAGGCGTTGCTGGGTACACCTCACTCCAGACAACGCAACACCCCGATTGATGCCTTAACACAGGCACAACTATCAAAGCATAATAGTAAGATCAAGACTTGTGGAACAACTGGCACATCACAGACTCTACGACACAAAAATCATATAGTTCAACTCTTATACAGAGAAAGATAGCAAATGACAACAGAGGTCACAGACCCAACATTACAACAAGCGGAAGCGAAGTGTGTTGTTCTAAACAACAAGAACCAACATATGGCCTAAGAGGCCTACAGATAAACATCACAACGCCAGCTGTTCCAGGATGTCCCAAGCTGCCACCTGGGAACCCCAGACTACTCGTCGACGTCCACAAAGAACCCACCTTCGAGTCGGTGAAGTCCTCCTCTGAAACAAAAGCAAAGACGTTGAGTTCGACGAACTCGCAAGATTAAGAGCTAATATATGCTCGATGATTAGCTGTCAAGGTTTTATGGCTCTTTTGCATAAAGCTGATTTTATTTATGAAAAACATAACTCAAAGGCATCGACTATTAGAACATTTTCAAAGAGGGGTAAGAAGTAACTCTTTTCTTTGAGATCACCTTTCTCAACATCACCAACATCACCATTGTACCTGTTCATCAAAGGCACCTCCCCGAATCACCCTCGAGGAAGTCAACCTTACATTCGTGAAATTGGTACCTCTAGTACCCAGTTTTTAATCATTCCGTTTAAGTTATTCTATGATCATCGTCCATTCCCAAGTCGTCCGTAACCGTGGACACGGCTTTTCGAAAAGATTTAACCCTGCAGGGGTGTACAAATGTTTGCCACGCGTACCGTCCGGCCCATTACCTGCGCATTAGCTCTCTTCCTTGGAAAGCCGGCTGGGTGGGAACGGTGTCGACTTCTCCCTCGTTAAGGACTTTCCAGGATCATCAGTGGCAGTAGGGCTGCCAGGATCACAACACCCCGCCCCACGGCCACTTATTTTCCTAACACCACCATCCTCATCTCAGTTCAACACCATCACGCACGCGCAAATGGAAAGCCAAACTAGAGGACCCTGGCTAGCCCCGCTCGAGTTATTTAGTCTATGAGGGTTCCTGCAATTGCATAGGCCTCACGCATGGTTGCACGCTCAGTCTTGGTTCAGGAGGTACAGAACTCGCACCTAGGCGGCAAGAACGAGACAACCCACCACATTCCATGTGGCCTCTCATCCCCACCTTCTTAGCATTTTATTATCCATCTCCACAATTCTCCACCATCAACATCACTGTCACAAGTTAACACCTGTTTCCAGCATTCACCATCCCTAGTACAACTAGGCATTTCACTAAGCATGGCTAAGCACTTGCATAGCATAGTAAGTATTCCATGGCCAACAACACAAACCTATGGTAATAGGAAGTTAAAACAGGTATTGGCAACAGGATTCTAATGCAACTAGTAGGATACTCTAATCCAGGCAAAAGACATTTAGAACCGCATGCAATATTATAGTGGAGAAAATATTTGCGGAAAATAGGATAAGATATGCTCAGAGGGGGGATTACGCTTGCCTTGTTCAGAGTGCTGGTAGTACGGATCGTCACAAGACGGGGTGGCACTTCACCTCCTTGATCTACCGATGCACAAACAACACCGGAAAAACAATCAACACATGGCAATTTGCAATGCATACAAGGATGATGATATGACATTTTAAATGCACCCTAGAAGCCTTAGACATGACCAACAAGTTAAATAGGGTCCCCGTTATACTCATTGCATTATTTGGGATAAACCCCATATTTAAACTTAGTGATTATAATTACTACTAGAGCACATTATTGTGATTGTGAACCATGATGCATGATGATGAAGATTTTGGATCACTTATGTTTTTTGATCATTTTGGTATAAGGAACACATTTTTCAGAGGTCCCGTTAAAAAGTTATTAATTTTATAAGTTCCTCTTTTTTTTTAACGTATGATTTTAATATCACTAGAAGCACCATATTTTAAATGTGATCAAATATGCGTGATATTTATTTTAACGCTTCAATCACAATTTTCGGGGTATTTTGGTGTGTCACACACATTTTTCGGATACACCGATAAAGATTAGTAGTTTAAAAATTTCCCTCTTGAAAATGATCTTTCGATGATTTATTTAGCAACGATACAATTATTCATACTTTTAGGGGTAGCGGAGTGAGAGGGAAAATACAATTCAGATCAGAATTGAAATCCCGGATTCCAGCCCGGAAAATTCTGGGTTCTGAACCGGGTGGAAATCAAATCCGGAATTGTTTCCGGTTATAATCCGGGTATAGACCGGATAGAAACGTAGCGGTCCAGTAGCTAAACTCCTAAACCGGAGTAAATTCCGGAAAAATCCGGTTCCTGCACCGGGTTCGTCAACGTGAAAAAGGAGGGGCTACGGAGACGAAGTTCACGGCTACGGCGACGATGACCGCGGCGTGTCCACGGCGAGGGAACTACGCGAGAGGGAGGGGGAAAGGGTGCCAGGACTCGGGAAGCTCACCACGAGCTCGTGCAAGGCGGCGGAGTGGCCGGAGGTAGGACGGCGGCAGCGAATTTGGGCGGCGGAGCCGCGTTGGTGGCGGGGAGGAACTCGGACGGCGGCGGTGATTGATTGCTTCCCGGCTCGATTGCTTGGGCGTGGGGGAGCAGTACGTCGAGGCGGACCTTCTGCCCCACGCGGCGGTGATCGGCGTGGGCTAAAACGGCGGGGAACGGTGGCGCGGTCCGGTGACCATGGCGGCTCGGTGGTTGAGAGCAGAGGGAGAGCGAGATGCGGGACTGGGGTGGGGTGAGCAGAGGGGGCCTCGGGGTCGGGTGCTCCTCTTCCCCGTGCAGTGGGGGCGGCGAAGGGGGGCCCGGGCGAGGCGCACGGCGGCAAGGTGGTCCGGCGGCACGCGGAAGCTTCGGTCGCTACAGCGACGAAGGAGAAGAAAAGAGATCTTGCACAGCGCCCCCTGGCAGAAAAACTTCTATCACCGATTGGTCCCTGTTCTAAATCCAAAGTAGTCCTTTTCTGTTTCTTTTTAAAACCAGTAGCTTTTCCTGATTTAATTGAGGCACCAAAATAACTTATAAAAATCTGAGAAAATTTGGGGAGCCTCCCAACACCAAGTAGAGGCACCTCAAAAATTGGCGCTGCCAAATAAAAAGTTTTGGGCAACACTTGTTCATAGTATTTCGTTTAGGCAAATTTGCTAATTTTCCAAATGTTGTTAGTTAACAGTTGGCGCAAGTACAAAAGTAAAATTGTGAACACCTGGAACTTCCTTGGCAATATGGATGTCCAAGTATTTTTGTTTTGCAACCTTGAGTGCCTTCCATGGGTTGAAGTTTGTTAGAGCAAATTGGGCATTTGGTTTTTAACAACTTCATATCAATTCGGTATCAAAGTTGTATTAACTCAAAAGAGACATGTCTATGCATGGATGCCATGATGCAATTAACACAAAAGTGGAAAAATTACACAGGTTTTTTAGGTTCTCAGCTTTTGGGCTGTTACACGATCGTATCTCGGACTAGGGTAGTATCGAAGGAATAAAAGGAATGAACATATCATGTTAACGGTTCCACAACGATTATTCTGGAATGCACAGGGACCGTCATAGGCATCCAGGTCTCCCTGACGGTCATAGGCGAGCGAGGGGTCTCGACCATGTCTGGAGTATTTTCCGAACAGTAGGGTAACACACTTAAGGTCTTGACGACGCTTAGAGATCATTTTGAAATTATCGGAATAATAGAAATAGAGAGAGAAAATGAACCGGAAAGGTTCCGGTGAAATCGGAAGGGTTCCGGGGTATGTCCGAAGAAAGTTCAGGTGGTCCGAAAATTGTTTCGGAGGTACGGGAGATTAAATAATATACAAATATATTAATTATGAATTATATATATTATATATTAATATAATAATAATTAAAAAGAAAAAAAAGAGGTACAACCCACACATGGGCTAAATTGGGCCCATGTGGGCACCATGCATGCACATGGGCATGGGGCCAAAGCCACCACGCACGCATGGCCAGGCCGGCCGGCCGGCCGGTGCTGCTGCCTCTTGCTGCTTCTTTTAGTCCCACATTGGAGAGCCAGTTGCTCTCACAACCTGGCTCCTCCTATATAAGAAGGGGCATATTTTTGAGAAAAAATAGAAAAATAGAGAATAAATTCAGGATTTATTTCTATTGGCCGAGAATGCTCCTCCGCCCACTTCCACCCTCTCTCCACCTCCCGTTGTGCGCGGTCCCCTTGTAAGGACTACGCGCGCGTGAGAAACCTATACCGCAGTACGCCGTCGTGCTGCGGGATTCCACCCAAAAGTTTTACTTCCGCTATCTTGGCTGGATCGGAGAGCCCGGGAGTCGTCGTCAAGCTCCGCATGTGTGTGAGTACTCGGAGGCGCCACGGTGTGGAGCCAGGGTGTCATCGTCGCGCCAAGTTCTTCGCGACCTCGAGGTCGGCTTCGTCGTCTTCATCGACAACGCTCGTTGCGGGAGCGTAATCCCCGCTATCGGTCTACAAGGGTATGTTGCCGACATCTCCTCCATTACCGCATTACTAGATAGATAGATCCTTGACAAGTATTTCGGTGTTGCGATAGTTAGAAAAATTATTGTTTTCTGCTACGAACCCCATCACCCTGCCGGTACGGGGAATTGCCCCCGGAGCCATCTTCATTGCCGTTGCTGCTTTCCATGATGCGCCGGGAGTAGTCCTTCATCGGGGAGGAGGGTTCATGTATGTAGCTATGTGGTTATCTATCTCCCATGGTGTGAGTTTTATGTGATCATGAGCATTGTTAGTGTAGCTGAATTCATATGATGTTTCCCCTTCATAATGTAATGGATATGTTGCTCAAGTGGTTTTCTCTAGTATAATTTCTGGAATCATTGTTGACAACACGGTGCCATGGTGACAATGCGGGTATCATGTGTGGCTCTATGGATAATAGATTAGAGGGATACTTATCATGAGTTGTTCTTGGTGTTGGATGTCATTATAAAATTGTGGTGTTTGTCTAGTACTATCTTGGGTACTCAAAGTGACAGCATGAGGTGTCCTTGATTGGTAATGACGGACTTTAAGGTGTGATTTTGTAGCCATACGCAGTAGTCATCGTGTTTCTTACCCAGCAGAAGAATAGTTCCGATTAGCACCTAAGTTACATGTTGAAGAGGAAGTATCATGCATGTGTTCAGTTGTGTTAATGTTGTTGAGAGTGACCACTAGTGAAAGTATCCCTAGGGCTTATTTCCAAGCATTGAAACACCGTTTACTTTCAATTTTGTTACATGTTTGCTTTCTGCCATTTTTATGTCTCCCCCTTCTTTATGTAATATATATGTTGCTCAATATCTTTTATCTAGTATAATTTCCGGTGTCATTGTTGACAACACGGTCTCATGGTGATAGTGCGGACATTTTGTGTGTGACTCTATGGATAATAGATTAGAGGGATACTTATCATGAGTTATTCTTAGTGTTGGATGACATTATGGGATTGTGGTGTTCGGACTTTAACGTGCTTTTGTAAACCTACGCGTAATTGTGGTGTTCAGATTTTAAGGTGTGCTTTTGCAGCCCTACGCGATGGTCATCTTGTTTCTTATCCAGCAGAAGAATAATCTCCAAGCAACGTCTATGTTACATACCGTTAGAGGAAGTATCTTATGTGTTTAATTATGTTAATATTGTTGAGAGTTACCACTAGTGAAAGTATGATCCCTAGGCCTTGTTTCCGATCATCGTAACACCATTTTTAGTCACTTCTGTTGCATGTTTGCTTGCTGCCATTTTAATTACAGATTACAAATACCACTTGTTACCATCCTTATCACTTGCATTTTACTATCTCTTCGCCGAACTAGTGCACCTATACATCTGACAATTGTATTAGGTATGTTGGGGACACAAGATACTTCTTGTATCTTAATTGCAGGGTTGCTTGAGAGGGATACATTAAACCTCTACCTCTCTGAGTTCGATAAACCTTGGGCCACTCATTTAAGAGAAATTTGCTGCTATCCTATAAAGCTCTGCACTTGGAGACCCAACACTGTCTACAAGAATAGAATCACGTAGTAGACATCAGTGTGTTGATGGATTAATTGACTATTTATAATAGATCATTAGGCAAATTAATTAGATTATCCTAATAGAGTATATCGGATAATCCGCAAAAAAGTGGATAATCCGCATCTGTCGGATAATAGCAATACCATATCCGTCGGATATCTGCTTAACAAACATCCTTATCCACATATGTATCCGGTGGATTTTTATAATTACATACCATATCCTAAAAAACGGACGTGGATGCGGATTTGGAGTAGCAATTATCTGTACCGTTTACATCCTTAGAGTCGCCCTCCCATACGAGCAGTCTGGGCCGCATAGTTCACACATCTCGGTCGACTTACCACAGGCAACCCAGGCCGGTCTTTGGAGTAGCGGCCCTAATACGTTGGCCCGAAACGTCTGCACTGACGCTCGTGGAGGGCTGACCGATTAGGCTGAATTTTCTACGTATTTTTTTCTTCTCTACTTTGTTTTTCTTTTTTCCTTTCTTTTTATTTTTCATTTTATCTTTTGTTTGTTTACGTTTTCCTTTATTTTTTACTTATTATGATTTTGACCCGCCCCCGTCTCCATTCTCGTCGCCAGCCACCGAATCGACCCACCCCGCCGCCCATCGCCGCTCCTGAGGCTCGCGCCGCCTCCTGTAGACTCCAGAGACCTTCGGCCGCCGCCTCCTAGCGCCTAGAGCCGCCGAACACCGTCGAACACCGCCGCCCAGCGTATATCACCGCCGCCAGCGATGCCCCACCGCCGCCGCCGCATAGCAGGCCGCCACCAGCGTCCCTCGCCGCCGCCCCAGCGCCTGGATTCGCCGCCTACCAGTGCTACCTCATCGCGCCGCCGCCCCAGCTCACGAGCAACGCCGCCGACGAGCTGCTCTCCCATGGCAAGCTCGGATGGGTGGCCCAAGGAGCTGATTGCTTTTTTAAAATTTTGTTCGAGGTCTTAGATGTAAATTTGTGGATCTGTTTGCAAATTTAATTACTGTAATCTAGTCTTAGCATGTTTCGATATGTGCAGGCTACCAAACAACATCTCTTCTCATCCTGTCCCAACACACCCGGGCCACCAAACACTCAACAAAATCTCAGCCCAACATGTATCATACCAGCTTGGCACAGCTGGAAACCCATGTTGAGTTGACCCGGGCTACCAAACACACCCTGAATGGCTGGTGTCAACTTTTCTGTTCCGAAAAACAAACAATGGTCATGTAAAAAATAAGTTCGGTGTAGGAATGTGCGTGCAACATCGTTGCAAGCAAGGGTATGTTTGGTTGGTAGCATGCTTTTTAGGCCATTTACATCAGTGGGCCTGAAAAAACGAGAAATGGGCCATGTTCTACGGTTCGTTTGGTTGACCACTAAGTTCTAGCCAGGCCTGTTCCGCTGGGAACCAGGAACGAAGCCCTCGCTGTTATGTTGCATGTGTTTGTTTCACAAATGCAAACTCATGGTGTTCGATTGCTCAACAATGGTAGTTTCGGTCACCACTTCTCACTACTGGTCACCTTACCCTGGACTTAATCATTCATGAGAACATCACAGTTATCCTAGCTACTAGCAAATGGTAGTTCATCACGACATCAAAGTTCACCTAGCTACTAGCAAATGTTCATCACGCCATCACAATTGCGGTAAGGTGGAAAACTTCTTCTTCTTCTTCTTTGGTTTGCTTTCCTACTAGCAAATGTTCATCACGCCATCACAATTAAGGAGTACAAAATGAAATTTTACTCAATAAGGGCTTGTTCGGTTTGCTAAAATTTGAGGGGGATTGACATGAATTGGGTGGATTAGATCCCTAACACGCCAATCTACCCCAATCCACTTGTAGTGGATTAACCGAACATGCCCTAAAGATGAAACGTTGGATAGTTGTGCTGGTAAGTGGTAACTCCCGTGTCGCTCCCTAGGATGGCACCGGGGGCTGAACCCTACCGCCGTCAACCACCACCACCAGGCCACCGCGCCGCCGCCACTGGCCCTTGCCACGGTGGCGGCGCCCCATATGCCACGACGACTTGGGGAAGGAAGGCTCTGTGATTCGAGGTGGACGCTAGGGCGCGGCCGTGCTGGCCTATGCCCGAGGGCCTCCGGTGGAGCGGCGGTGAGGAGGCGATGGTGCGCCGCCGGTGTGGCAGTCTTCTGTACACGGCGCGTGTCTGAGCTTGGCTTTGGCCACACCAAAAATGATCTGCGGCTGGGCGTTGGGCTGCCCTCTCCTCTTCCGCCGTTCTGCTAGGAGATGACTAACGGCGTGGAGGCCTGCGAGTCTCGCGAATAAAGGTGGCAGTCCTAGTGTTCCTCTTGCATCATGGCTACAATATGTGTGTGCGATCCTCTTCGATCCGGCCATCGACGTGTTCCGGATCTTCTGCCAGAGACCTTCACGGATTGGATATAAGCCCCTGGTTATCTGGATAGAATGGATCCGGTCATGTGCGCCCATATCAGCCCGCGTGGTTTCATGAGCTGAGGTTGCGCTGCCATTCTCCGCTGGCTGTTGGCATCATGGGACATGTCGGCATCTCGATTTCCATGTTGTACACAACGATGGAGAAGGTCATAGTGGCTGAGATTTGAGGATCAGAATTGGCGGAAGAGTTCTTCGTGGCGATGCAGAGCTTGCTTCGTAGGAGCCGGTGTTTGGATCCTTTTCGGACATGGCACTTGTGAGCCTGGTGTTTGATGACTTGCAGGAGCAGCCTTGACAAGTGGGGGCGGCATCACTGGAGGAATTCAAATTTGGTGGCCCTTCTCGAGTGCCGAGTCTTGACTTTCAGGGTGAAAATCTAAGGTGTGACCTTCTTTGGTTGTGCCTAGCAAGTGGTTTGATGTATGTATTGTTTTGAGAGTTAAGACTTTTTTCAGGGTAAAAACCTAAGATCTTGGATCAGACGACGACGGCGATTGTGCATTGTTTCCCTCTTTGGAGGCGTCGCTTTTGGAAAACATTTTTGTATTCCGGGTGTTGTCTTTGGTAGTGGTTTGTTGGGTTGCTGCTGCGAGGAGTTGATTACCGTGGCGGGGCTTTCTTTTTCTTTTTATTTTTAGCTTTCAGGCTGTGTACATCCTAGATGTCGTTTGTTACATTTTGTTGGTCCAGAAGTTGGGTGTAATTGGTATCTTTGCGATATTAATATATTCTTTTTATAAAAAAGTGGTAACTACTCGGATATTCACTTTGGAGCTCGGGCTCATATGCTCCCGTTATGAGCAAACAAAATTCAAAATTTGAAAACTCATCAAAAAAATCTGAAAAAAATCATGCACGTACATGACCATGGTACGCACCACCGTATTTTTTTTTCGCCGAAATGACATCGTACGCACCCTGTACAAAAATGACAAATTTCCTGTCAGAAATTCAAAATTTGAATCTCATTTTCTAACAGGAAATTTGTCATTTTTGTACAGGGCGCGTACGATGTCATTTCGGCGCGAAACAAAATACGGTGGTGCGTACCATGGTCATGTACGTGCATGATTTTTTTCAGATTTTTTTGATGAGTTTTCAAATTTTGAATTTTTTTTTGCTCATAACGGGAGCATATGAGCCCGGGAGCCAAAACTGCACTCTCGTAACTACTACACTACTAAGTTCAAAAAAAAAAAAAAAATACTACACTACTAGTACAGCTGCGATGTGGGAGACATGCGAGCTTAGGTTGGATCGCTTGCCTAATGTATGGTTACGGGGACAGCGAAGCGTCGACTATTGATCAATCTGCATCAGAAGAAAAATGTGTATGCGTTGGCACGTCTGAACGAAGTGTCTTTTCTTTTTTTCTGCATTTGGGTCAATCAGCTAACAAAAGAATTCTCAAACGGTTTCCATGCCCATTATTGCGCCGTAAGAAATTAGGCAAGGTCAGTTTGTCAGGTTTGGGTGCTGAATTGGTGCAAAGGACTCTGACAATGGACACCCCTATACTGCGGCATGGAATGAATGGAAACATACCGAACGGTTCGCATTCGTCTCTTCTGGGGAAGAGGAAGATGCTATCTGCTTTCTTCTCTGTTTAGGGAGTGCAAGAAGGGGCGAAAAGTGGCTGTGTCTCCCGAGCACCACTGAACTCAGCATCGTTCATCCGACGATTGCGCGGATTTGTGGCTCCCGAGCAGTAGTGAGCTGAGCTCTTTATACAGACGTGTGCTCGGCAGAGATACGTGGGATACTATAGCCAGTTAGCACGAAGAATACAGGTTCTGTTTATGTGGGAACAACATAAGTTGTCCTGAATACGAAGAAAAATATAACATGTGCTGCTGTGCCTGCGTGGACATGTTGAAGTGAAAATGTAGACATGCTAGCATAAACTAACTATATCCTAGTACTGTGAACATACTGATACTGATTACCCGCAAAAAAAAAATATACTGATACAGATATTGGAGTCATCTTCAGGTTGGAGTTGGTTGGACTGGTATCAGATGCACCGGTCATGGAGCCTATTTAAACCCTCCTCCTCCCCCTTCATCTTCCCATCAACATTCCCTCCTCGTTCTCTCCCTCTCCACCCTTTGAATCGGAGCTCCCTTTCAGCAGTTCTTTTCTTGTCATGGCCATGTTCGACTGCCTTCTCTTTGGTAAACTCTCTGTCACTTTTGTTGTTATTTTTGTTTCTACCATATGCGTAGATGAGCACCCAGTGGTTTACTGGCTATCTCATTTGCTGGAATGATAGGCAGCCAGGGTTCGACTTCGACACTTCAGACCTACCTCTGTTTGTTAATGTATTCTTACGTGATGCGAAGGTTCTGAAATTCTGATCATGAATTGCAGACCTTGATGACACTCTCTACCCACTGAACTCTGGGATTTCATCGGAAGTCGGTAAAAACATCAAAAGTATGGTGTCACAACTATCATACTACTCCCACGCTTCTTTGGTTTCTCAACATGCATGCTTATTCGTTGATACGCTTTTAGAATACATGGCCGAGAAGATGGGCTTGGAAGAGAGCAAGATCGAGAACCTCTGTAACTTGCTGTACAAAAACTACGGTACCACAATGGCAGGCCTCAGGGTGAGTATGCAATTACTGTTCTTTTTTCACGTCTGGTAACCGAGTGAGTGTTCATTTTCCATTTCAGGCTACCGGCTACCATTTTGATTACGATGAGTACCATAGGTACATACACGACCCTTTCCTGGCGCCAATTCTCTGTAGTATTCTGCTCTAACATCTGCTGTGTGCTGTTCGTCTCTAACAGCTATGTTCATGAAAGACTGCCCTACAACAAGATCAAGCGCGACACTGTTCTCAAGCACATGCTCAAGAGCATCCCCATCCGCAAACTGGTACGTTCTCAGATACGTATTCACCATCAACACATGTGTATCTGACCACGTGTCTAACCATCAAGTTTTGACACATACTCAGATATTCACCAACAGTAACATGGCACATACCATCAGACCCTCGAGAGGCTCGATATGGGGGACTGTTTTGACGATATAATTTGCTTCGAGACTCTAAACAAGCCATGCATGTTGCAGCCGTGGGACAAGGGCGCCACGGAAATATTCGATATCGTAGGACACTTCGCCCGGTCGGGCGGTGTCGAGTAGCTGCCTCGGACCCCCGTCATGGACGCAGCCCTAGAGCTATTCGACGTCAACCCTTCCAATGCGGTAGGTCTTTTTTTTTACATTTCGCTTTTTTACTTAACGGTACGTGTGCTGACGATTTGTACTGGACCGCTGTAGGTTTTCTTCGACGACAGCGTGCGGAACATCCAGGCGGGAAAGCGGCTCGGTCTGCACACAGTGCTGGTAAGTCAGCTTATCTGATTTTTTTGGGGGCACGTCTTGAGTGTGCACAAGACTAACGCTATGTACTGTACAGATTGGCACGTCCCACCGCGCGGACGGTGCAGATCACGCGATTGAGAGCATCCACAACATCAGGGCGGTGCTGCCGGAGCTGTGAGAGGAGGCCGAGAAGAAGGAGGTCGACCTCTGACTACACTGATCGCGTCGCCATCGAGACCTAGAATATTCCGCGTGGATGGTAGCAGTAGCATCCGCCGTGATACGCCAAAAGCTACGACTGCAACTTTTATATGTGGGTTTTACTTGCAAGATACAGTTAGCTGATTGAAAGTATATCAGCTAAAAGTGTAAATAAAGTGATCTTCAAAAGAGATGCCTAGTGTAACTGGATAAAAGATGCATGTATGTAATACTATCCAATTAATAGAACACGACATATCCAAATGCTTGCATAGTAGTTGAAGAGTACAGAGATTACACAGCAAGACAGCATCCAAATAAAGAATGAAAGCTTTGGGAGAGCATAGATCAATCATGTTCTCAGCGTGATTGATCCAAAAGACCAAAACTGACTACCACTATTGGAAAAACTTCTATATATCAACTAGCAGAATAAACTGTTCACTTGAAAGTGGAAATATCGTTATAACCTTAATATCACCAGCAACCGCTACAGCCCATAGAAACTAATTTTAGTTAGCTACAACAAAAACTACGACTGAAGTGAATGTAACAAAAACGGACGTAACCAACATGACAGGAAAGGGCCGGGCGATGTTGGACATTCTTCTCCCATGCAAGCAAAGTGAATAGAATCAAATCATACCGTATCTATTTGAACAGATAATGCAAATATAAAGTCGTACTATATTTTCAGTCCCCTGAAGTAAGGATATATAATCATTCACCTCCATGGACCGGGGAAGGAAGAATGATTCACTCACAAAGTGTAACATCCATCTAAAGTCCTAAAGGAAACAAATATCTCTTTACTACCACTCACACATCATACCATGATGTGCAAAGATTTATCTACCTCATTCATACTGGTCATTTCACAATTATTCCTAGGGAGTTCAAAAGGAAGCTGAAAGCATGGCAAAGACTTGATATTATCTCCTGTAACATAAAGGAACCTGTAGGAACAATGAAGCAAGCATTTGTACCCAACTGACACCTTTGGATGTTACTAAATTTGCAACCTTGCAGTCTAACTTGCAATTTATCTCTAACGTAGTTCGACCACACACCCTGTATGTATCTACCAAATTGTAGTAGAGTATACGTATATCTATTAATTACCAAAAGCAAGATACCAAGAAAAATAGGAATATTGGCTGGAAACTCCCACACAAAAAAGGAAAAAAAATTGGGAACCTAATATGAATAAAATCTATCTATTACTAAAAGCAAGATATCAAGAAAAAAATAGGAGCAGGGGCTAGAAACTCCCACAAAAAGGGAAAATATTGGGATTTAATATGAATAGAATTATTACCAATAGATTGTGGCCACTCTATCCAAGAGTTTATTATCCATTGATCTGATCACATACCTTGAATTATATCGGGCTAATTATTACCATGACTCGACACACTACATGTTCTAAAAGAAACACACAAGCGTTGATAGCGTTTAGCGCCTGAGTGGAACTTCTTAAAGTCAATTTGCAACAAGTTTTACTAAGTCTTAAGGGATGCAAATGAGTGGTTGGAAAAGCTTAGGTGTGAGGAAGAGTCCAAGTGGGAAAAACGTGCAAAAAATAAGCAGGTGCAAGAAGGTGAAAATAACACGAAATACTTTCACCTGATTGCTAATGGAAAACATAGGAAAAAGAAACAATTTCAGCTCGAACAAGATAAGGGGACTATCGTGGGTTAGGAAAATCCGAAGGAGTACATTATGGAGTATTACAAAAACTTATTTGGGGAACCTGGAAAAAGAAGTTTAGTCTTCGAGAAGATTTGTCTACGGATATACCACAACAGTGTCTAGAGGAGAATAGTATTCCCACAACCAAATTCATTAAGAAAGAAGAGTTTGGTGCTATATCTAAGATGGAATTTAATAAAGCTCCAGCATCGGACGGGTTCCTTGAGGAGTTTTACAAGAGGTTTTGGGATGTCATCAAAAATGATTTCATAGCTATGTTTATGCAATTGCAAGGAGGAGATCCGCCATTACATAAAATTAACTTACATGTTGTAACCTTGTTACCCAAAAAACAAGACGCGGTCCAAATTCATGAGTATAGTCCCATTTTCCTTCTTAATGTAAGTTTCGAAAAAAATTGAAGTTAGGAACAAATATAATTTCTTAGGTTGCACATAAATTTGTTAGACCCACTCAACTACTTTCATGCCAGGCCAACACATCCTAGAGGGATTGGTTGTGCTTTATGAAAGTATCCATGAGCTTCATAGGAAGAAATGGATGTGGTGTTTGTTTGCACTCGTTTTTTGGCCGGCTGCCAAACCTATGGTGAATCTTGGAAAAGGATGGAAATTCATCGAGCTTAATTCGAAAGCGGGAGAAGCCAAGCGTGAAGAAGCACTAGGATATGGCAAATCATACATCAGCATGGAGACTCGATGCTAGTCGCCAAGAGTAATCCGGCACGGTGCAGGAAAGCCGCGACACTAGCAAGATGTCATGTCCCAATGGGCAAGCGGCCACATCCAGCATATCGTCCAGTCGGCATATTGATTCCTATGCTTGAACCGCCAGCTACAACGTTGGTGGCCATGTCCCAGACCACACTAGCAAAGAACATAACATTAAGACTTGCTTTTGGCCACAGAACTCGATCAGTTTCCCCATCCAGCTCGAAGCGATAGTTGGAAAAATCCCATTAATCGGAGCCGGTTCTCTAAACCGACTCTGAAAGGTAGCCCTCAGTCGGCTTGTAAAACGAACCGCCTCGGATGTTCCAAGAATCCTTGTCGATTCTGTGTATCAACCATGTCTTATTTTGTGTCACCTTATTTGTGAGAGAGATCATGTGAACCCATGCATGAACCTCGGTCCTTTGTTCTTGCTTGTGATTTCTATCAAACTTGCCTATGATTTCTATCAAGCAGAGATATTTGAAAAGACAAAGTTTGAGGCATTTAAGAATTTAATTTTACCATGTGAAAAAGGTCAATATGCTAGATAAATATTCGTGTTACTTCAAATATGGAAACAACTCCCACTAAGATTCCAACAATCAACCGAGACACAAAAATGGCTATTCGACAGATGTTCTCAAAATGAACAATAATTGTGAAAGATGGTTAAAACGAAGTGGTTCTTAATCCTGATAATTTAGCATCCTATGTGTTCGTGTCTTCTATCTGGTGCAAAGTTTTGTGACGGAAAAGATAGTTTTGGTGCCCTATAAAAGAAAAACAGTTCTCTACAAAGCAATTTTAAAATAACAAAATTGTTTACAACACATGCCACAAAAGTATTATAAAATATGGCCGTGTTATGAAGATTTAATCTTGAGATATAAAAGGATTATTGAATAAATAGCCAAATATTTTGTATTTTGTGAGAATATCTAGCAATGACCACTTTTCTTACTACTATTTTTTTTAGAAACCATAAACTTTTACTACCTCCGATACATAGTAAGTGTCCCAGTTTCAAACAGACGCCAGTTCAAAAGTGCGACCCTTACTCTGAATCGGAGGGAATAGATAGTTTGACTTTAAAAATAGCTTAGAAACCACCATCCTACCTAGCTAGTTAGTCGTGTTATAAAATAAAAAAACAATCCTTAGTCATTTTCCACCAGAAATCACTCCCAATCTAAAGTAGTACAACTTTACATAATCTTATTAATGAATCCCTTATTTTCTGATAGATACACTGTTTCAATATTTACGGAAAACATTGTAAAAAATATTTACGGAAAATGTGTTAAAAAATTCCGTTTACGTACTTTATGTAACTTAACTACACCTGCATTTGTATGTGTATCTAGCATTTTTTTTTCTTTCTGTTTTTACCTTCACTTCAAACAATTATAATTAAATATTCTTGAGACGAGCAGAGTGGGTTGTGCACGTATCTTTCATCCAAAAGCGGCCATGCAGTGAAAAGTTTACCACGAGTTGTAAAACGGGCCGCAGATAAAATGCGATTCCGATCAGATAAGAGACTGGTACAGAATTCCGCAATGTTTCTTTACCACTCGAACCACTGCGTGCTGGAGGAGCTTGTGCACGGAAAGTTTGAACCACCGGTTAAACTGATTGACCGGTGTCAATTTTTCTCTTCCTGCAAATTTGCATATTTATATTCACAATTGTGTTTTACAAAGATATTACCTTGGGTGACGGTTAGTTTATGTTAAACTCTGGCTTTGCCTACTACAAATGTACTGTAGTTTTTCCTCTACATACCCTATTGACATTTTATTTTGTACTTAAAAGGACAATCATAAATGTTTAACAAAAAAACTAGCAACCTTTGATCCTCATCTAAATAGTTTCCAAACTTTGCTTGGCCACGTGGTTCAAATCATCGGAAAATGTTAAGAATCTGGATATATTTCACCCATTTCTAGCAATCTATTTACCTAAAGTTGCCGCGACTAAATGATCTAGTGTTTCTTTACCACTCGAACCACTGCGTGTTGGGAGGAGCTTATGCACGGAAAGTTGGAGCCACCGGTTAAACTGATTGACCGGTATCAATTTTTCTCTTCTGGGAAAGATCGAAGGAACGGTCGGTGTATGAACGTGCGTGCAGTCCAAGTATTGATCTCTTTCGGGGAAGAGGAAGATGATTTCTCCTCTATTTAGGAAGGTGCAAGTAAGGGGTTGCTTTCTTCCTTGTTTGGTTCAGTGCAAGGTGAACAAGGTACATGGACGTGCGCTGAAAGCAGTCCTTTTGGATATATTTATATACGTTTGCACTGCTTATATATCTTTGCACTCCAACCTGGAATGGAAACATAGGCAGGACGTTTCGCCTTCGCATTTGGCCGAGGAAGATGACATTCCACGTGAACAGCAAATCGAAAAATACTAAATAAAACAAAAATATGAAATAAATCATGCATGCAGAGAATGTCTGCAAGCATTTGCATGCCAAGTTTAAAACATACGTACAAAAGTATGTAACTTCTGAAGAAAAAAGTGACCGAGGAACGGTACAAGCACTCGGATTTTAACGCTGCAAGTTCCATTTTCTCCTTTTTTGTTTGGGCAACGTACAATCATATTTTTATTAAAATTTTGCATGAGTACGTTTCACATCAATATGTACATGAATAATTTATTTAAAATTTTCTGAAACATATAAATACAATAGTTTTGGACAGTTTGAAATTAGGGTCATGAGTACCAATGCCAATTCATATGTTTCTTGTCATATCTCCATGCTTTCTTCTGGGTATGAGAAGAGTAGGATGGTGTTCCGTATCAGCTTTCTTCCATGGGCTTTTTTTGATAAATGGGATATATTAATACCAAGATGATACGAATTAAACACGGCCTCTATCCACAATATAATGTTAAGATCAAATCTAGCAAAGAGCAACAATGTCGATTCCGAACTCCGAAAAATGTTCTCCAAATAGACATCTCACTGTGCACACAAGCACCGCCGTCGTCCTATCTAAGCACCATGATCAAAACCTAGATTTTCACCCTGTAGAAGGTCTAGTCTCTACTCTCTAGATAATGCTTTCGGCAAGAAAACGACTAAGCATCCGCCATTATCAGGTACAACCACCGAAGGTCAGACCTGGAGTTTCCACACCGAAAACTGAGACGCAAAACTCAAAGATCCCCACCAACAACGAAGTCCGCGTGTCAACGCCCCACCCCGAGCACTCCTTCAAAACGCTGACCCACTCATAGACGTCACGTGCACGGTTATGATGTGAACAATACCACCTAGATAAACCACATGCACACAAGGAGCAGTGGTGTTGGGGGAATATCTAATAGATCAACCCGCAGCCCATGGAATGTGTGCGGCCTATAATAAGTTCCTGGCCACACCACTGTTGGGTTTACACAAAGATGGGCCGACTCAAGATCATGACATAAAGGGAAGAAGGATCTAGAAGACCGGAGAATACGTAACTTGAGAAACACGAAGATGCTTAGTGTCCAAGTAGGCCTCCGGCTTAGACTTTCTAAGATAGAGAAGTTTCCTTGTAACCTGGCGAGCCTCTGTGTATATAAGGAGGGCTCGCAGGACTTAGAACCCTAAGCTCTCGGAGATCAAGTCATAGGTGATTCGATCTAGCGAATCGCACCCTTGTAACACCATATACATATCAATTCCAATCTAGGATAGGCAGGAAGTAGATCTTTACCTCGTATTGAGGGGCCGAATCTGGGTAAATATTGTCTTCCTCGTGCCCTGCGATCTTAAGCTCGGAGACGCTTGAATCGCCCAAACCCCACAACAATGAAGTCATCTCGATGACATCTGCCATGACAAACCCACGACAGTTGGCGCCCACCGGGGTGCCTACGGTAAAAAACGTCACTAGTTTTAAGGCAAACGAAAAGCAAAACAAGACTAACGAAAAATATACTAAGCAATACAATAACAAAACGGAGTGTAAGGATGTGCGAAACTCCCCTCGCTGAAGCTTCCAAGTCCCCGACAACGGCGCCAGAAAAAGTCTTGATGCGGCTTCAATCAGCCCGTTGGGAAACCCCAAGAGGAAGGTATGATGCACCGTAGCAGAAGTTTTCCCTTGATACAAAACCAAGGTTATCGAACTAGTAGTACTTGGAGAAGGCTTCGGCTTGGTGTCCCCGGCGCCAGAAAAGTGCTAGCGTGTGGACGGAAGACTTGGACCTGCACACAATACAAATAAACCACTTTGCCCCCAACGAAACAGAGAGGTTGTCAATCTCCCCGGCTTGCTGAACACAAAGAATTAAAAGTATGTGTGTAAAATAATATGAGACCAAAAATGACCAGTGAGCAAATGACTAGGAAAAGTTATGAAAATGGTTGTAAGCAATATAGGAAAATAGGACCGGGGTCCACAGTTCACTAGTGATGTCTCTCCGAAAGATAAACACGTTGGGTAAACAAATTACAGCTGTGCAATTGACAAAGCATGGGCGCATAACAATACTACCATGACATAATATAGTTCACCGTTTCATTTAATATGGGCATTATGTTAAAATACATAGACCGTTATCCAACTGCATCTATGACTAATAATCTACCCGGGATCGCTATCCAGCATGTCACCCGTAAGTATTAAGTTGCAAGCAACGGATGATTTTCATAAGCACGGTGCATAATGTAAGCAATGATAACAACACAAGGAAGTAAACACTGCCGTTTTACCCCTAGTAGCAACAACACATCTTAAGTCTTAATTGTTTCTGTCAGCTCGAACTAAAACAAAAAGATGCATGAACCTACTATCCAGCATAAATACTCCATCTAAAGATACTAGCAATTACATCGGCCAAAGCATACACTAACATCACAGAGCATGCAAGATCATAAATAAAACATATCATAGATAAACTGAACAAGAATGTCATGATTTCCACAATTCATCGGATCCCAGCAAACACAACATGTAGCATTACAATATGATGACCTTGATCACTAGTACAGAACGACACATCAGAAACTGACCAAAAACCTCATCGGAAACAGAGAAACGGTCCGTGTCCCCGCTTCCGATGCTGATGTGAAAAGGCTCATCGGTAACGGAGGCCCAAACTCCATTTCCAATGTGGGACGCAAATTGCAAACATTTGTTCTTTTTAACCGTTTCTGATGTGGTTATTAAATATTTAAAAAAATAGCCGGCTCGCAGCCGGCTCACAGCAGCAATTAGCCGGCTCACAGACATTCAATACGGCCGGCTCACAGCTGACTCGCTAGGCAATCTAACCAATGGTTCATTTTCACAATATAACACCAAAAATCAATTACACATAGGAACAAGTAGAATGCACAAAAGGTATATACACACATTATGTGCAGTAGTAAATGACTAACGTAAAACAACTACCGTCTAGCAACAATCCACCCAGGTTGCTGCCGTAGTCTAAACTGCACCAGAAAAGACTTCTTGCATCCGACAGCTTATCTGGTTCGGAGAAGGCAGCGTTGCTGCAGTTGCAGCAGATGAACTTGACAATGTAAATGGTGTGCCGCGTGCAGAGTTATCCAAGTAATAAGTGAAGTGCACCACACCAGTATCCATTTGGTTACACTGTAAAACAAGTTATAAGATGAAACATTAGACAAGTTGGAGCAACAACTAAGTATAAGAAGCATGGAAAACAGACTAGTTGCAATAAATATAGAAGCTATCTTCATATTAGCTAACAGAACAATTGGCCGGAAGAAAGAACATGCTAATAAGAACCTAAAGTACTATCTCTACAAGGTCTCTGTAAGTCAAACTAGGAGTCATGCGTCTGTGTCATACTAGGAGTCATGCGTCTGTGTCTTACTATGAGTCTGTGTTAAGAGTCTTGCTAGCTAGCTTTAGCTCTGAGTCGTTCGAGCTAATCAAGCACGCAGAAGCAAGCAGGCAAGCAGCTGGATCAAAAAGCTAGCTGGGAGGTGGAGGCACCCAAGCAAGCATCTGGATAAAAAGCGGAAGCACCCAAGCAAGCAGCTGGATCAAAAAGGCGGAAGCACCCAAACAAGCAGCTGGATCAAAAAGCAAGCTGGGAGACGAAAACACCCAAGCAGGCAGCTGGATCGATTCATGCATACTGACACGGACAGGAACGGAGGCGCGCGGACTCGATGTGTCGCCTCGTTGGAGTTATCCTTACCTTCCTAGTCCACATCAAATGTTAAGTGCCTACAACACAAATATTAAGAATTTCAACACAAATAATTGTCCAGAGGCAACAAGAAATATCAATATTCAGTTATTCACTACAGATTACAAGTTTACAAATTAAATTACAAGTACAACTGAATCGATTACAAATTCCATAGACAACTAAAACAAATTTACAAGTACTTAATGTGCCCTAAAGCAATTCCAAAGGCAACCAGACAACCAGTATCGGTCTTAAACTAGCTAGCTAAACCGATTAGCTACTACTAGTACAGCAGTACTCAACGAAGTGAGCTAGCTAAATCGATTAGCTACACAGTACTACTCAACAAAGTGTACGTACTCTGCTTGGCCAGCAGTGGAATACTTTTACGGTGGTACCTGGTGGCCGACTTGATTATACAACGCTATTCCTTAGATCAATTTAAAAAACCATATCGTGCATCCTATATCTTGATTAAATACTAAAATTATTCTGGTTGTGTACCTTGTGCTGAAGAAGCCGCAGGTGGAGGGATCTAGCGGTGGCGGGTACCCGAACTGGAGCAGCGCGCGGGCGTAGTTGTCGCGGGACCAGGTTGAAGCAGGTCCTGCTGGAGGTGATATGGTCGCTGTTTCGCCGGCGTAGTCGATCGCCTTTTGCATCGCCAGTCGGGCTCGCGCCAGATCGGCCACCATGGCAGCAGTAGCGTGTTCGTTCCACGCGGATCTGGACGCCGCGCCATCCTGCTCGCGGGAGGCCATCGTCGAACGCCTCGTCCATGCTCGTCGGCGACGTTGAGGGACTGCCGCCGGAGCTAACGGATCTGCTTGAGGACCGCCGTCGGAGCTAATGGATCTGCTTGAGGACCGCCGCCGTAGGAGCTCGTCGATCTGCTCGGGGACAACCGCCTCGTCCACGGAGGTGGCCGGCAACAAGGACGAGATAGGTGCGAGGATGGATGGAGAAGGGGGATCAGGCGCGTGCGGCTCTGCGGGAGAGGAAGGAGAGTGATGGGATAAGATCGATGGCTAGGGTTTCAGAGTTTTTATACTATACCGATTCAGTTTGCATACGGGTCAGAATTTTAACCGTGTCCGATATCGTGGATTCACATTGCAAACGGTTGAATTAATTTAACCGTTTCCGATGTGTCGCGATTTGCGGGCGCGGGCTCTAATTTTCCGCGCACAGTATCGTTTTACCGTTGTTTTTTTGCTGCCGTTTCCATAGAGGGGTATCCTTAGTATTGTTCTGTACTAGTGGATCATGTTAGGCAGCTCACAAGATCTAAAACAATGGAGTACAAGGTGAAGATACAACCATCTAGCTACTGCCATGAACCCGTAGTCCCATGGTGGACTACTCACGCATCACTATGGAGGCAGGCATGGTGGTGTAGATGCCTCTAGTTACGATCTCCCCCTCCGGCAGGGTGCCAGGAAGAGCTTCAGAACCCTTCCGATCTAGGGTTGGAGACGGCGGTGGCCTCGAAAGTATTTCTGGAAAAGTGATCGGGTTCCGAGAGTTTTCGGGAGGAGGTGAATTTATAGGCGAAAGGGCGACTCGAGAAGGTTCCGGAGGCGCCCAGGTGGGTCCTAGCCGTGGCCAAGCCCTGGCATCTGGGGCTTATGGGCCCCCCGTACAGGCCCCCTTCTGGCTCCATCTTTGTTTTTTCGTAAAAATAATTCATGTAAATTTTTATCCAATTCCGAGAAAATTCCCTAACTAGCTTTTCTGAAACAAAAAGACAGCAGAAAACAGGAACTGGCACTGGGCATCTTGTTAATAGGTTAGTTCCAGAAAATATGCCAAAATGATATAAAACATTATAAAAATATGTGGCAATGATATATAACAAGCATGGAACAACAAAAAATTATATATACGTTTGAGACGTATCACAATGATACATCAGTTCTTTGCCACGGTGGTCTTTGATTCTGAGCGTGGGATGACATGGATGTCCGGTTCCCACCAGCTAAGTGCCACTTACAAGGAGTTTGCAGATCTGTTGGGATACCCTCTCTATGTGGGAGAACGTATGCATGTTGAAGGATTTGCTTATGACAAGCATCAGTTCGCTAATCTCTATGGGGAAGGGGGAGTCATTGGCACCACTACGGGACTGCTTCCTATATATGACATCTTACTTCGCATGTTTCGTCACTCCATTGCTCCAAGTGCCGGTCACAATGATGGAATTCATGGGGGTCTAATCAATCTTATGGCTTTTGCAAACAACACTCTTATGGATGACGAGCCCGAACCCAACTCTCGCCCCGTTAAAGTGATGGACTTCATTTTCAATGAGTTGTATGAGGCCGTGATGAGCAAGAAGACTCCTCCCTATGCTCTCTATATAATGAAGCTTATCAAGTTCAAGTATCCATTAGATGATGATGATGTGATTGATATGGATGTTGCCCTAGATTGTGAGCCTCACAAGTATGTCCAAATGCACAAGAAACTTGCCCATATTGTACCATCTCAACCACAAGCAACCACCGATGAGGGTGCTAGTGCCTCCCGTGCCACTCGTGTCCCCAACAAGAAGACAAGTGGTGAACCCAAGCAATGGTCATGGATTGTGCGTGCTCTCAACAATGTCCTTTGCATGAACGTGGCTATTCATCAAGAGAACCACCAAGCCTACAAGGAGAGGCACACTATGATGATCAACCAAGCTCAGATTATGGCTCATTTGAAGATTCCAAATGCACCTGCCCCTCCGCCAAAGCTCATCCCATACAATAAGTGGTACACCAAGGATGTGGATTGGGACAATATTGTGTCCGATGATGATGATCTCATTGTCGACAATGAAGACGACACTCCGGATGCGTGAGGGAGTTGAGTCGTTAGCATCGATCTTTTCCCATTTTGATGTCTTGATGCCAATGGGGGAGAAGTATCTCTAGTAGGCCTCCGGGGATTTGCATGGGTGGGAGCACAAGGGTTTGGTTTTTATTGGATTTCGTGTCTTGTGCTTTCCTTATCTTAGTTAAATTTGCTTTCCTTATCGTATGCATGGTGTAAGACATGTGAACTCTTGTTTTTTCATTCAAAGACCTTGGGTTGTAATTTTAGTTACTTATGTATTACTATGCTTGTTCAAGTTTGCGTTTTCACTTATATTATGAACTTGCTTGGTCTATAAAATCTAGGGGGAGTGGTGATCCTAAGTTGTGTGCACTTTGTATTCAAATGCAAAATATGCTAATATTGCACACACTTAGGGGGAGCCCGCCTATATTTTATAAACCTCTCTTTTTATGTTGTCATCATCCACCAAAAAAGGGGGAGATTGAAAGGGCATGTCTCTCCCAATTAGGTTTTGGTGATAATAACAACACAAAAAGAGGTCTAACCATCTGCTACATGCTTTTAGATACTATAGGTCATTTGAAGAATGATGGTTGTTGACCTCCTGTTCAAGGTATAATTTGGCTGCTTGGTATTTTATTAGCCAAATTGATTTAAAAGATTGTGGAGAAATTATGGGTTAACATATATATTTGGACTTGCCATTTAGTTTAAAATGCAGGCTTGGTTATAGTCCAGTGCAGATGCTACAACGGATGTCAGGCGTGGCAAGCTATTTAACCAAGACAAATATACGAAGTTTGCATGGACTAGCATCTACCGAGTACAAGTCTCGCACAAATTGTGAGAGATATGCTGGGATAATACGCAGCTGAATTGGACATGTCCTGGCCGGATTCAGGTATTAAGCTGAGCTCAAACACAGGTGCCGAGCAAGGCTCGCTCGGATGCCAGGCTGTAGGCGTGGGAATTACAGACTTTTCAGTTGGCCAAGCCACGTACGGAAAGTGCATTATGTTCGTTACGTTGTATGTGCGGTAAAGGAATTAAATTAGACCGGATCAAATAGATCGAGATAGAAATATTTTATTTGGCTTGCATGCCAAGAAGGTTCCTTGATCCGTGTCCTGTACGCCAAAGACCAGGCTACCTCTATATATAGAGGTACACGGCCGATTGAAGAAACCCCCAATCGATATTCATCAAAACCAATCTGTACCTTTTTATATATCTATTGTTTTTATCTGCCGAATCCTAGCAGCCCTAGGGTTTGGCTTATCTTTGCTGTTTTGCGCCGAAAAGCGGTCGTATCTCCTCCACGAAAGCGGGGAGATCTTTGTTGCTTTGCTCGGAAAGCATCCGTTCGTCGTCACGAAAGTACGACGGGTATCGTGGTGCTGCGCGGCAATTTTGCGTGGCAACACAATTGGCGACTCCGCTGGGGACGAAGACTAAAGACTTACACACGATGAACACCGCCATCAAGAACGGCAGCGACGTCGACCCCGACATCACCATCGCCGTTACCCTTGACGATCTGTCGGAAGAGGATCGGCGCGAGCTCGAGCGGAGATTGAGGAAGAGCAAGCCGAGATGATGAAACAGATTTTGGCTGGATACCGGAAGACAAGAGACGGCGTTGTCAAGAAGGTCGTTGCGCCGAGTTCTTCCGATCCGCTCGGCGCTAAGGTAAAAAAGACAATTGAAGAAAATACTCATCTAATTGATTTGGCCGTAGCTAGAAAATATGATTCTGATGTGAGAAGAAAAACACAGACAAGTACTGAAACCGTAGCTGATAAAATTAAAGAATTTAACGAGCAGCTTAATAAATATCTTGGAATTAGCCTACCTCGTCAAGTTCAGTTACCGGGCCTGCAAACTGATAATGCTTATTCTGTGAAAAGGCCGATACTTATAGAAAATAATGGACTCATTAGTTTGCCTAGTAATATTCACATGTCTGGTGCATCGGCTAATGGTACGCAGCCTCACATTGCTTTGAACAGTAATCTGGGCGGCCAGGAGTATGCTGGCACTTCGGCCAATAATCTTGGTTCTACTGCTGCTCATCATACTATTTTAACTTCGGTTGCACCGAATTATCACAACAATAATCGAAGTGTAACATTTAATTCTAATGTTCGGCAGTCTAGTTATCATACCGTAGCAAATAATTCAACATCATTGCCGCCTGTCGGTACCGGCGTTTCGTGCAGGCCGGTACACGATTCCTATTTTAGTGGATGCCTGTTGCAAACGTCACATGCTCAAATTTCTACGCCGGAGTTTCCATCGCCTGCTTGCATTCCATCTGCTACACAAACCAATTCTCCACAGCCCAATAATAGTGTTAAGGATAAATTACAAGGGCAAGAGTTTTAAATGTTAGTCAAGTTTTGCATAAGGCTTTGGCGCAAGAAAACCGGGCTAAGGAAGTTAAACAATATAGACGGTTTAAAGATAATATAAATGGTGAGAAGGATAACCAAACGGTTAATGATTTAGAACATGATAGTAATTCGGCTAGCGAGGATGACGTTGACATATGTGTAGCCGAATGGGTTCAAAAGCCAAAGTTAAATCATTTTGCATGTTATGCTCTGAAGCGCACAGCACGTACGAAATCCGATCTGGAGCAGTAAACGAAAATCCCAACCTGCTGCCATATATATTCGCACGTTGACAGACACCCAGAGGAACCAAACCGTCGTGCGATCACTTCTTGATCGATCTACGCCTCGAGCTAGTAGCAATGTCGTGGACGGCGGCGACGGTCATCCTCCTGCTCGCCGTCGCCTTGGTCTCGGCGACGGTAGCGGAGGCGAGGCACCACCACGGCGGCGACGGGTACGGGAAGGTGTTCGACCGGCAGCAGGCTGACCTGGTGGAAGCGCTGACGGGTACGGGAAGGTCGGGTTCCGGCACTTCTCCGGGTACGTGACGGTGAACGAGACGCACGGCCGCGCCCACTTCTACTGGTTCTTCGAGGCCACCCACGACGTCAGCAAGAAGCCCCTCGTCCTCTGGCTCAACGGAGGTACTACGTAGCTAATTTGCCGTAGCGCTGTGTACGCAATATCTACTCGATAGATCTGATGTAGTCATATGAAATCTTGATAGCTCACACGTATGTGGTACTTTGGATGCAGGACCTGGATGCTCGTCGCTTGAATTCGGAGCATTGGAGGAGCTGGGACCATTGTTGATCCAGAAGGGAACCCCTGAGCTCAGGCTCAACCCCAACGCATGGAACAAAGGTACGTAACAGCCAAATTTTCGTCCCAATGCATCAAATCATGTCGAGTTTAGTGAATTCAAATATTGAATTTTAACCTTACCTATTACTCCAACTTCAGATGCTAATCTACTATTCCTGGAGCAACCTGCCGGCGTTGGATTCTCCTACACAAACACCACGGTTGATCTAGAGAGATTTGGCGACGACCTCGCTGGTACGTATCGAACAAATCATCCCTATTTTTGCGATGATGGTACGGTTTTGCGAGTTTTTCTCTAACTGACTCGTGACGTCGTGCGTTCGTGCAGCTCATGACGCTTACACGTTCCTCGTCAACTGGTTCGAGAGGTTCCCGCAGTTCAAGGGCCACGATTTCTACATTGCTGGAGAGAGCTACGCCGGTGATTGCTCCTACTACCTGATCCTCATTAATCCTATCAACTAATCTCGTGATCTCTCGTATTCATAGATTAAATCTGCTCAATTTTGTTAATTATTTGCGTGGATGCATTGCAGGGCATTATGTCCCCAACCTCGCCGCAAAGATCGTGGAGCAGAACAAGAAGGTGCACAAGAGCAGGCACATCAACTTCAAGGGATTCATGGTACGTAATAATCAAGATAAAAACATACCACAAACATATGCTTTGTTTCTTACAACGATGCTGAACTGTTTGTATACGTTTTTCCAAGATTGGGAACGCGGCGATCGACGAGGAGTCGGACGACCGCGGCATGGTGGACTACGCGTGGGACCACGCCGTGATCTCGGACGAGCTCTACGCCAGCATCACCAACAACTGCCGCTTTGACGCCGGCCAGAGCAGCGACTTCTCCTCGTCGTCCCCGAACCCGACCGCCGCCGCCTGTGACAGCGCCATGAGCGAGTTCTACGAGGCCTTCAACGACATCGACATCTACAGCCTCTACACCCCTTTCTGCACCGCCACCACCAGCAGCTCCAGCGCCGCCAGGCAGGCGCGTCCGCTCCACCGCCGGTCTCCCAGCAGCAACAACGGCAACAGGCCACTCCGGCCGCGGTACAACGCCTACGACCCGTGCCTGGACAACTACGTCTCGGACTACCTGAACCGCCGGGACGTGCAGGACGCGCTGCACGCCAACACCACGGGCAACATTCCCTACAGCTGGTCCGCCTGCAGCGACCCGCTGTTCCAGCACTGGCAGGACTCCAACGCGTCCACGCTGCCGGTGATCAAGAAGATGGTCGACGCCGGCCTCCGTGTCTGGGTCTACAGCGGCGACACCGACGCCCGCGTGCCCGTCACCTCCACCCGCCACGCTCTCCGCAAGCTCGGGCTCGCCACCAAGAAGCAGTGGAGGGAGTGGTTCACCAGCGACCAGGTCGGCGGCTACACGGTGGAGTACGACGGCCTCACCTTCGTCACCATCCGTGGCGCCGGACACATGGTGCCCACGGTCACGCCCGTCCAGGCTAGCCAGCTCTTCGCACACTTCCTCGCCGGCACGGAGATGCCGCCCAAACCCATCGTCTCCTAAGATATATAGTGCTTGCATTAGGGGTCATATATTGGTTTTTTGTTTGTTTCGGATTGTAGTCGGTCCATCTATCAGGTTTGGAATCTCACCATGTGTAAATCAGAACTTGCGTCCCTCCTAATAGTAAATGAAAGCTTTGTTACAGTTACAGGTCGTTCGATGTATTTTTGGACTGAAAAACCAGTCCGAGCTGTTTTTCATTTATGAGTAGTAGAATGGCTGATAGCCAAATGAGGAAAACCATACAATAGCAGCACTAGGTCAGCGGCACACGCTTAAGCATGACACAACAACAACAACAGCAACAACACTACACTAACAGCAACACCCACAACACCACAAAGGTCTGCACGGTACGACCAACACGGTGGAGGACCTCGACTTCCATCTTCATCTGACCAAGCAAGCTAGGCGCTATGAACTTGGCCGTCTGGCTGCCACCCGCCAACATCTCCAAAGAGAGGGAGGGGTGCAGAACAAGAACGAGATGATTCAAGATGGAACAACTCGCTAACCCGGCTTCCGATGAGAGCGTCAGAATCTTCCCCAAACTTGGCGATCGGCAAGACCAAACAGCACACTGTGGCCTGGCCGACCACCTCCATCCAACACCTCAAACCCTTCCACGGTTCTCATACCGGCCATCAGCCCAAGGCAAGAGACAACAAGCAATCATAAAGGTTTTGGTGGCTCCAAGATGAAGCCTCCAAGGAGGTGACAACGTCGAAGACGGCACCGTCCACTACTAGGAAAACCATTATAGATAGGTTACATTCTGTGGCGCACGCTTAATTGGTGCGCCACAGAAATATATTTCTGTGGCGCACCAGGCTTGGTGCGCCACAGAAAGTCACATTTCTGTGGCGCACATGGCCAGGTACGCCACAGAAAGTTATCCGGGAGGCGGGTTAAAAATTGAAAAAATAATTCTGTGGCGCACCTGGCACGTGCGCCACAGAAAGTTGACATTCTGTGGCGCACCTGGCAGGTGCGCCACAGAAACAGGTGCGCCACAGAAAGGTGACATTCTGTGGCGCACCAAGCTTGGTGCGCCACAGAATTTTTTTCTTTTCAAATCCACCCCCCGTGGATGGCCTTTTTTGTCTTGCAGGAATTAAAGGAAAATGATAAAAATTTCAATAAATAAAATCCTTTGACATGTAGTTAGATTTGAGTGTCTAGTAGGTATAGAAATTTTGAAATATGAATTTTAACCTTTTCTGCAACAAACAGGAAAAAAAAAACTTGTAACGGACATAACTTTTGCATACGACGTCGAAATAACGTAAATAATATGTCAAAAAAATCGTGAGAAAAATCCGAGTTCGATTCCACCGGGTTTACCCGTTCAGCAATTCACACATTCCTCAAATTGCAAAAGAAAAAAAAGTTATTTCAAACAGACGATTTTTCGCATCAAAATCAAAAAAATTCAAAAAATTCAAAAAAATTCAAAAATTCCATAAAAAAGACACATAAATGTATAACAAAGAAGAGTGTTGACTTTTCTTGACTTTTTTAAAAAAAATTGGATTTTTTTTGGATTTTTTAGATTTTTTGAATTTTTTTTGGATTTTTTTGATTTTTTGAAAAAATTTAAGTTTTTTGAATTTTTTGGGATCTTTTGAAACTTTTGAATCTCTTTTTTAAAGTTTAGAAGTTTTTGAAAAATCTGAAATTTAAAAACACACGTTTATAACATATACATAACATATACACATACAAGATTTAAGAGGATACATATGATATATATATATCAATAAGAACTTGAGTAGCACAAGGGTAGGTGAAGTGGATGGAACTTAGAAGTTAAGCGTGCTAGGGTTGGAGCAATTTGAGGATGGGTGACCTAGCGGGAATGTATCAGTTCAAAAAATTCAAAAAATCTGAAAATAATTCCAATAATTAGGATTTTTCATATTATTTCATATTTTGATTTTTCTGATTTTTTTGAAACTTTTTAAAAAAAATTCGTAGTTTTTGAATTTTTTCAGAATTCTGTGGCGCACCAGGCCAGGTGCGCCACAGAAAGTGGATTTCTGTGGCGCACGCCCATGTTGCGCCACAGAAAAAATATTTTAGTGGCGAGGATTCTGTGGCGCACCCAGCAATTCTGGGGGTGCGCCACAGAATCCATTTTTGGTGCGCCACTGATAAGGCTTTTCCTAGTAGTGGTCATCCGATCTTAACAAAGATCTGAGTGTTTTGCCTGGAGTACACTTAGGGTCGACGGGTGGGAGCTTCGCAACGACGCCTCTGAAAGGACAATGATGTCGCCTAGAGGGGGGGGTGAATAGGCGATTAAAACTTTTCCGGTTTAGGCTTGCTAATTGCGGAATAAAACTAGGTGTTTAAATTAACAAGCCAACAATCTAAATAAACTAGGCTCACCTATGTGCACCAACAACTTATGCTAAGCAAGACAAGCAACAAGGTGATAGCAATAGAATACTTCAAGCACGAAGGCTATCACAATGTAAGTTGCATAAGTAAAGAGCTCGGGTATAGAAATAACCGAGGCGCGCGGAGAGGAGGATGTATTCCCGAGTTCCTCCTTGAAAGGGAGTACGTCTCGTTGGAGAGGTGTGAACCGACACAACGGTTCAACAACCACAAAGGTTTCACCATTTTCTCCGATGAACCGCACCACAAAGGTTTGGTTCACCTTCCACTATCGGTATTCCTTCGAGGCGGAATCCGGAGCCTTTCAACAACAATCCGGGGCACAACCCACAATAGGTTGGGGGCTCCCGAACGGCTCTCAACAACAATTCGAGGCACAACCCACAATGGGATTGGGGGCTCCCGAACGGCTTCAAGTGACCACACAAGGGTCCAACCACCACAAAGGCGTCTAGGGCCCGAAGACCCAAGAGTAACAAGTTCACAAGCTTTCAACTTCCACGAATCCTCGTGGAGAGCACACCGATGCACCAAATGCAAAAGGCAAGAGCACAAGTGCTCAAATCCTTCACTCTCAAATTCCACCACAAGCAACTAATGCTTATGGGGGGAGAAGAGAGGAAGAACAAAGGAAGAACACCAAATCCCTCCAAAATCTAGATCCAAAGGCTTCCCCTCACTTAGAGGAGAGATTGATTGGTGGAAGGGTGGATCTAGATCTCCTCTCTCTTTCCCTCTAATTTGAGGCAAGAATCATGGAGGAATAGAGAGAAATCCAAGCTCAAGAAGGTCAACAATGGGGGGCTTTTTCGTGCTCAAGAGCTTAGGTAACCGTTGGGGAAGAAACCCCTTAAATAGGTCCCCTCAAAAAACTGACCGTTGGAGAAAACTGTGAAGCCGGCCTGGGAGCCGGCCTGGCCGGGCAGGGGGCCGGCCAGCCACCCGAGGCAGCCGGCCTGGGAGCCGGCCTGGGCCGGCCTGCCACCCGAGGCCGCCGGCCTGTGAGACGGCCTGACCGGCCTGTGGGCCGGCTTGCCAGAACCCGAAAACAGCAAAAATAAAACTGCAATAACTTTTTCATCCGGACTCCGATTTCGATGATCTTGGGCTCGTTGGAATCGCAACGAAGAGCACTTCAAGATTATGCAGAGAAACATCATAGTCCATCATGTGAGGAGAAGACCAAATGTAGAAAGGTAAAACCTCTCTAAAGAAGATGAACCGGTAAAACCTCAAAACCGAAAACGCAACAAGTTTTCAATACGAAATCCGTTTTCGGTGAACTAGAGCTTGGTATGGAGATGAACACAAGCTCTAAATTCTCACATGGATAAAAGCCAAATAAGAACCAAGAAAGATGATATGCCAAGTATGCAAAGGTTTGAGCTCTCCACAAAGATGCGATCAAGTTACTCACTTGAGAGCCCCTCTTGATAGTACGCCGTCTATCCTATAACCCGGTCTCCCACTAACACCATGAGACCGGTAAAATAGAAACCCTATCAAGATCATACATTTGCCTTGCGCATTCCACTTGAGCTAGATGATGACGATCTTGACTCTCTCAAGTTGGAACACCTTTCTTGATTGTGCTTGCTAGCACATGCTTGATGAAGACTTCTCCAAATACTCCCCCATACACCATTATGGGAGAGCCTTGCTAAACTCCATCTTCATGAATCCACTTGCACTTCATCTTCTTATCTTCATATAGATGATGGCTTGGAGATAAACATGAAGTTCACTCAATCTTCTTTTCCAAGCCATGCTTGCAATAATCTCAACTCTTCACATGACCATTCTTCATATAAACCCTTGGATGGAACCTTGGTCATCATGAAATCTTCTAGAGTCCAACACATGAACTCCAATCTTCTTCATGGACAAGATCTATAAAGATATCTCAATGCAAACATTAGTCCATAAGGATTGTCATTAATTACCAAAACCACACATGGGGGCAACCATGCACTTTCAATCTCCCCCATTTTGGTAATTGATGACAATCCCTTTTACGAGAGGGTTTATATAATGAATTAAGTAACCATGCAACACAAAGAGCAAGGATGCAAGAGAAAGAAAGGTAAATGCTTGAGAACAAAACTAAAGCACAAAACCACATTTCCTTAAACCCTCTAAACTTCTCCCCCATTGGCATCGATTGCCGAAATGGGAGGAAAAATTTAGAAGGCCAATATAGTAAGAGCTCCCCCATAATGTGTGCATTTCTCATAATATGAGTGAAAACAATTGCACATATCCAATAACGAATAGTTGGAAAGGAGATCAAACTATATTGAGGATCCAAAGATTGCAAATGAATATCAAATAGAAAGATACTTCAACAAAAGAAGCAAGCAATCAAAAAGATCCAAACAATGTTCTAAATATCAAGAGGGAACTCCCCAAGGTACGTGCACAAAAAGGATTTGTATTTCAATATAGTGTGCACAACATGGAATCCTCACTCCCTCTTAGATAAATTCGAATACAAGCACATGCAAGAGAATATAAAAGTGGAAAGAGGCAAAACAACTTGCAACACATAAAATGTTTTGCAACATGAACAAGGAGCGGCAACTAAAAGGATGGGTGTGAGTTAAAAAGACATTTTTGCACATAGTGCATATCATGTCTTTCCCATACCCACACACCATAGGAGATATAGCAAATAGCTCCACAAGCTTATTAAAATGCGAAAGCATAACACATAAACAATAAAGCTTGTGCCTTTAATTAGAGACCACCAAAGATACAAAAGAAAAGGGGTGGTCACAAAAAATGTAACTGTTCTCATGTGTATAAGTTTCTAAGTAGACACCAATCACGAAGATATAAGTCCACAAATAAACATGCACACACAAAATAGGTACAAAGCTAGAGAACATGATATCCAAGAGAAGTCATAAGTACACCATTAAGAATTTTCATTAAAAGCATAGCACAAAGCTCAATTTTATCTTAAAGGGATATAGATGAACTTCCAACACATACTCATCATAGCATCAAAACTATCCACAAGGGATAAAGTGATAAAATGGATGCTCCGAGAAAGATAACAAGTATCGCAAAAGGCAATTGATTTTGAATAAACATCAATATTGCATATGCGAGACATAGAGAAGAAAGTGCTAGATTAACACATATGGGATTGGTGAATCAATAAAATGATATATATATATATTCCCCTTGATATGTAATCATCCCGGCTTGCCCACATTTGCAACAAAGTTGTTTTGCAAGAACCAAATGAATTGCAACAAGAGAGATTCATGCCATGAAACAACCTACACAAGGTTGAAGAGCTAGAAAAAAATGCATGAGGTAGATACTTGTTACCGAGATAGCATTGGTGATGTAGAAGATAAGAGTTCACGATCATCCGAGCTTGGCTCCAATAAGCACATGGTGATAACACCTTCCTTGTAAATGAGACAAGCTCCCAATGCACCTCCAATGTACCTAAAACAAATTTAAGTACAAAATGGTTCCCAAACTTATTGGGCCCAAAGTAGTTAGAGCAACTACAATACATAGGACAAACTCCACATAAATATGTGCATATTGATATGAAATTGAATTTCATGCACATCTTAGCCATTTAGGATTTGTTGGAATTTATCCTATATATTGGATCAACGAAAGTAAGCATGCCATAAGATATACATATAGTAAATATGCATGCACAAGACTTTCAAGAACCAAAAGAGATACAATTTGGACAAAACACCAATTAAATCAAGAAAGCACTCACAAGAGTGACAAGAAAAAAAGAATTGTCCAAATTATATCAAAGACCCAAAACAACACATGATTGAAGATACCACTTTGAAAAGATACCAAATGAAAGTGAGATACCAAATGATGAAAATATCATCAAGGAAAAAAAACCAAACCCTCTACACTTCTCATGATGGCACAAAGTACCAAGACGAGAAATGTTTGTCTTCCAAAGAGACACGTCATCGGGATCAAATATCAAATGAAGACAACTAATGTTCAAAGAGCCTATAGGATTGCTCCCCCAAGATGTGTGCATTATTTAAGATTTTGCATTTGAATACAAAATGCACACAAATGAGATCATCACTCTCCATATATATATATATATATATATATCAAACACTAGTCATGTTCAAGAAAAGCAATAAGATGCAAACCAATTTAAAGAATGATGTTCTACTCAATGTAGGATAGCTTCCCAAGAATAGTGCATTATCAAGAAGTATAACTTTTGAATGTGAATGCACAAGATTGGGATCATTGCTTTTCCTAACGAAGAAAGCATAAAACAAATTTTGAGTAGAGCAACAAGGATCCAAAAGATACAAGGAAGACGAGAGGAGTTAGATCAAAATAAATCCTTGGCAATAAAATAAGGCAAATTCAAAGCAAAGGCCAAAGTGAAGATGGTCTACAAATTTCACCACACATATGAGTATCACTTGTCAAGGACAAGGAGTATATAGAGATATTTCTCGGTGGTATATAGAAATGATATTGAAGACCAATTTCACAACAAATAAGCATATGGCAAAAGAGAAGATTTAAAGGCCAAAGCTTAAATAGATAGATATTCTTGATAGCTTCAAGTATTCACGCGATCATGCAAAGCCACTACTGAGAGTAGCTTGAAGCAATCGATTTCCCAAAAGGATATGCGAACATATTTGGGGAAAACCGTACCAAGAATGTCCATCGCAAACAAGATCCAAAAGAGTGATTAAACAAAATCATTTTACCAAAGATGGAACTTGTTTGAGCAACATGCCACATAGGAATAAGATTAATATCAATTCTAGGTGGCAATACCTCACATGTTCACATTTTCTAGGCTTGTAATATGCACATAGCTTATTACTCCCCCATAATGTGATAATCCATTTCTTTTAAAACAAGAGGCAAACAAAACCAACTCGAGAAATTAATGGACATAATAGAATTTGAATTTCTCATGAGCAAGACATACCACATAGAGAATAGATAATATATGTATCATCACTAAGTGGTATTCTCATGTACACACATTTTTAGGATTGTGAAGTGCACGAAGCACATCACTCCCCAAAATGGAATAGTCCATTAATCTCTCAAAAGAGAGCCAACAAGATAAGATATCAAATAAAAGCAATAAGGCTCAACACAAGTAATGGTGTGCAAACCAACATACACATACTTGATTACTCAAGATAAGTAAGTAGAGAGCACAACACATACAAACACTAGCAAGGTACAAAACCTAACACATGCAAGGGTGCAAGCAACTTTCAATGTATATATGATTTAAATAAAAGTTACCGCAAGGAGGAACATTGGATATGAGATAGAACAATATAATCCAAATGACTTGACTTGAGAGAATATAATTGATGAAGATCCCTTAATTCTTCATAAGTAGCCAAGTCTCCAATGCCCTCCAACAACACCTATTGATCAAGTTTTAGCTTGTTGGTCCCCAACCAAGTTGGGTCCTAAGAGGTTAGTCACAATAGGTTTGGCAACCCAAATGGTTCTTTTCTTGACACCACTTTGAGTACCAACATATTTGGCAAACACATTGCCAACCTTATCCTTCCGAAGAGAATAATCATCATTAATAATAATGGGGTTGGATAAGGTACCATTTGTGCATGAAGAAGCAAGTGACCCTTCTCACGGCATAGGTAGCAACATCTACTTCCTCCTCTCTTCTTAGTTGGAGTCTTGACTTGAGGAGGGTAGCTTGATTCTTCTTGGGAAGAGGCCGTTCTTCAACTTGAGGAACTTGAGGCTTCTTCCCTTGTTGCTTCTCACTAAGAGCCTTCTTCTTCAAAGGGCAAGATCTAACATGGTGCCCTTCAACTTTGCACTTGAAGCAAACAATCTTGGCCGAATCTTGACTTGTTCTTGGCCCTTGTTCTTCTTGTTATACTTGGACTTGTTCTTTATTGGAGTTGAATCCAAGTCCACTCTTGTCATTGGGGCGTCTTTGAACACTCAACATATTGTCAAGTGTAGAATCCCCAACATGACGCTTTTCCAAGTCTTTCTTCAAAGAAGTGACTTGGGCCTTGAGCTCATTTAATTCCTCTACATGGTTAGTATCAACAAAAACTAGAGGAAGTAGAAGCTTCATTGTTAGAGCAACAAGGCATGAAAGTAATTCATCACAAGATGTAGCAATATTGTGATGTGAATCACTAGGACTAGCACATGGCAATAAAGCATTTTAGTAGAAGTTGTGCCATTGTCCACATGAGGCTCACAAGATGTTACCTTTGACATAATAGCCTCATGAGCTAACTTTAGCCTAGCATGGGATGCTAGAAGATCATCATTAGAGCTAGAGCTTTTCATGACTTTCTTCCAATTTCCCATACTTGCTAGATAGCAACTCAAGTTGAGCCCTTAGCTCAACATTCTCCTTCAAAATAGATGCTTCACAAGAAGTGGAGTTAGTAGCACAAGCATCATTATATTAGAATAGAAGAAGACAATTTGACAAGCTTATCATTCTTAGATAGTTGAGTTTGGAGTTGATCATGAGACTTGATAAGGAGAGAGTGTTCACTTTCTAAAGCCTTGTGAGCTTTGTCAAGTCTCTCTATGTCCTCACTTAGTCTAGCATTGCCAACACCAAATTCAACTTTTTCCTTTTTAAGCACTTTATATTTAGCAAAGCATGATCTCTTTCCTTAATGATTTTAGCAATAATAAGATCATTAGACTCATCAAGAGATTCAAGTTCTCTTCAAGAGAAGACCTAAGCTCTTCTTCTTCTTCAAGAGAAGCTTTCAAGGAAGCTATAGTGATAGAGTCATCTCTCTCAATTTGACATTTCTCATCAAATTGACTTTCCAAATCCTCAATAAATTCCCTACTCTTAGAAACATAATCAATGATTTCACATAGAGGAGGGATAGCTTTACTACCTTTGGGGAGAGCACCAAGTACCATCTCACCCATCTTGGTTAAGGATTCAAAATCAAAACCTTCTTCATGAGAATCCTCATCCTCATCATCACAATTTGGATTTGAGGTGGGAGACACCTCGGAATCCTTAGCCATAAGGCAAACATGATTAAAGAATGAAGAATTACTTGAAGCACCATTTAGGTCCATGTCTTGTTCCAACAAATGTTGGGATTCCTCTACATTGTTAGTCATGCAAGTACTAGAGGATATGGAAGCATTGTTTTCATGGCAACAAGACATATGAAGCATATCATCATGAGATTTAGTTAAACAACTATTACATGATATGCAAGGACTATCAACTCTAGCATGTATGACATTTGGAGTGCTAGAAGAGTTTAAGTCCAAAGATAGAACATTGCAATGAGATAGAGAAGAAGTATAATCAATAGTAAGTTCACCATCACCAATGCAATTTCTATCACCACTCACCATATCATTACCTTGTGACAAATCACATGTTGGTGAAGTGGAAGAAGTTGTGAACTCATCACGGCCGGAGGTGGAGGGAGAACAATCATCCTCAATAATTTTGGACACTTCATATATATCTTGAAGCTTGGTCCAAAGCTCATGAGCGTTCCGAAAAGGCATGATTGAAGCAAGAACTACATCGCTCAAAACACATATAAGACCATTAGAAACTAGAGTCTCGAGATGAGAGTTTTCCTCATCCTCTAAAGATAATTCTTGGGAATCCTTTGGAGGAGAAAACCCACATCTACAATCCTCTTAATATAATTTGGACCCATGGCCCTAAAAAGATTAAGCATGCGAATTTTCCAAACATCATAATTTGTGCCATCGAATATGAAAGTGGGATCGTGCACTAATTCCCTAAACGACATCTTTTACTCTCTAGGCGGTAAAGCCCAAAAAGAGAGCCCAGGCTCTGATACCAATTGAAAGGACAATGATGTCGCCTAGAGGGGGGTGAATAGGCGATTAAAACTTTTCCGGTTTAGGCTTGCTAATTGCGGAATAAAACTAGGTGTTTAAATTAACAAGCCAACAACCTAAATAAACTAGGCTCACCTATGTGCACCAACAACTTATGCTAAGCAAGACAAGCAACAAGGTGATAGCAATAGAATACTTCAAGCACGAAGGCTATCACAATGTAAAGTGCATAAGTAAAGAGCTCGGGTATAGAAATAACCGAGCGCGCGGAGACGAGGATGTATTCCCGAGTTCCTCCTTGAAAGGGAGTACGTCTCGTTGGAGAGGTGTGAACCGACACAACGGTTCAACAACCACAAAGGTTTCACCCTCTTCTCCGATGAACCGCACCACAAAGGTTTGGTTCACCTTCCACTATCGGTATTCCTTCGAGGCGGAATCCGGAGCCTTTCAACAACAATCCGGGGCACAACCCACAATAGGTTGGGGGCTCCCGAACGGCTCAACAACAATTCGAGGCACAACCCACAATGGGATTGGGGGCTCCCGAACGGCTTCAAGTGACCACACAAGGGTCCAACCACCACAAAGGCGTCTAGGGCCCGAAGACCCAAGAGTAACAAGTTCACAAGCTTTCAACTTCCACGAATCCTCGTGGAGAGCACACCGATGCACCAAATGCAAAAGGCAAGAGCACAAGTGCTCAAATCCTTCACTCTCAAATCCCACCACAAGCAACTAATGCTTATGGGGGGAGAAGAGAGGAAGAACAAAGGAAGAACACCAAATCCCTCCAAAATCTAGATCCAAAGGCTTCCCCTCACTTAGAGGAGAGATTGATTGGTGGAAGGGTGGATCTAGATCTCCTCTCTCTTTCCCTCTAATTTGAGGCAAGAATCATGGAGGAATAGAGAGAAATCCAAGCTCAAGAAGGTCAACAATGGGGGGCTTTTTCGTGCTCAAGAGCTTAGGGAACCGTTGGGGAAGAAACCCCTTAAATAGGTCCCCTCAAAAAACTGACCGTTGGAGAAAACTGTGAGGCCGGCCTGGGAGCCGGCCTGGCCGGGCAGGGGGCCGGGCTGGGGGCCGGGCTGGTGGCCGGGCTGGGGGCCGGCCTGCCACCCGAGGCCGCCGGCCTGTGAGCCGGCCTGACTGGCCTGTGGGCCGGCTTGCCAGAACCCGAAAACTGCAATAACTTTTTCATCCGGACTCCGATTTCGATGATCTTGGGCTCGTTGGAATCGCAACGAAGAGCACTTCAAGATTATGCAGAGAAACATCATAGTCCATCATGTGAGGAGAAGACCAAATGTAGAAAGGTAAAACCTCTCTAAAGAAGATGAACCGGCAAAACCTCAAAACCGAAAACGCAACAAGTTTTCAATACGAAATCCGTTTTCGGTGAACTAGAGCTTGGTATGGAGATGAACACAAGCTCTAAATTCTCACATGGATAAAAGCCAAATAAGAACCAAGAAAGATGATATGCCAAGTATGCAAAGGTTTGATCTCTCCACAAAGATGCGATCAAGTTACTCACTTGAGAGCCCCTCTTGATAGTACGACGTCTATCCTATAACCCGGTCTCTCACTAACACCATGAGACCGGTAAAATAGAAACCCTATCAAGATCATACCTTTGCCTTGCGCATTCCACTTGAGCTAGAGGATGACGATCTTGACTCTCTCAAGTTGGAACACCTTTCTTGATTGTGCTTGCTAGCACATGCTTGATGAAGACTTCTCCAAATACTCCCCCATACACCATTATGGGAGAGCCTTGCTAAACTCCATCTTCATGAATCCACTTGCACTTCATCTTCTTATCTTAATATAGATGATGGCTTGGAGATAAACATGAAGTTCACTCAATCTTCTTTTCCAAGCCATGCTTGCAATAAGCTCAACTCTTCACATGACCATTCTTCATATAAACCCTTGGATGGAACCCTGGTCATCATGAAATCTTCTAGAGTCCAACACATGAACTCCAATCTTCTTCATGGACAAGATCTATAAAGATATCTCAATGCAAACATTAGTCCATAAGGATTGTCATTAATTACCAAAACCACACATGGGGGCAACCATGCACTTTCAGCCTCCAACGAGGAAGACGGCGCTCAGGAGCGTCGACGTCGTCAGTACCAACATAGCTGGCACAAAGCTTTCGCTTGAAGCATCCTATCCCACCACCGCCACCAAACCTGTAAACGTGCAGGGTCTCCGTACCTGAGCGTCACCGACCGGGATGAAGACCATGGCGTCCGCTTCTCCTCCGAGCAGCAGCCGCCGGAGAGCTCCTGCTGGAGCCCGCCAGATGCCACCAAAATAAGAACTTGAGTAGCGCAAGGGTAGGTGAAGTGGGTGGAACTTTGAAGTTAAGCGTGCTAGGGTTGGAGCAATTTGAGGATGGGTGACCTAGCGGGAATGTATCAGTTCAAAAAATTCAAAAAATCTGAAAATAATTCCAATAATTAGGATTTTTCATATTATTTCATATTTTGATTTTTCTGATTTTTTTTGAAACTTTTTAAAAAAAATTCGCAGTTTTTGAATTTTTTGAATTTTTTCAGAATTCTGTGGCGCACCAGGCAGGTGCGCCACAGAAATGTGGATTTCTGTGGCGCACCAGGCCAGGTGCGCCACAGAAAGTGGATTTCTGTGGCGCACGCCCATGGTGCGCCACAGAAAAAATATTTTAGTGGCGAGGATTCTGTGGCGCACCCAGCAATTCTGGGGGTGCGCCACAGAATCCATTTTTGGTGCGCCACTGATAAGGCTTTTCCTAGTAGTGGTCATCCGATCTTAACAAAGATCTGAGTCTTTTGCCTGGAGTACACTTAGGGTCGACGGGTGGGAGCTTCGCAACGACGCCTCCAACGAGGAAGACGGCGCTCAGGAGCGTCGACGTCGTCAGTACCAACATAGCTGGCACAAAGCTTTCGCTTGAAGCATCCTATCCCACCACCGCCACCAAACCTGTAAACGTGCAGGGTCTCCGTACCTGAGCGTCACCGACCGGGATGAAGACCCATGGCGTCCGCTTCTCCTCCGAGCAGCAGCCGCCGGAGAGCTCCTGCTGGGGCCCGCCAGATGTCACCAAGGGTGGAGCTCCACGGCCAGCGCCGCCGCACCTAAAGAACTCCAGACCGCCGGGCTGCAATACCACCACGCGAGCCACCCACCGCACCATCATCTCCACCGTACCCGCAAGGCGCCGCCGTGCTAGCACCATCAGCCCTGAAACGCATCACCATAGCTGCAGCCGCGCGTCGCGTCCCGCAATCCCAGATCGGGCCCAAAAGGGCCCGGTTGACCGCCGCCGAGACTAGGAGCCACCGCACTAAGCGCCTGCACCATCGCCGCGACCTCCCTCCCTCCTCCACCTCGAGCCCACCACAGCACAACCGGAATCGCCACATCGCCTCGGAACACCGCACCGACCTTCACCGCGTCCGAGACGCTCGCGTCGACCGCAGATCTCCCACGCCATCCTTTGGAGGCAGGGGCCGGCGGCAGCGGCGACGGGATGAAGCCTGGATGGGGAGCTTTTGCGGCGGCGCTTAAGGTTTCCCTTGTGTCGCCCGCGAGGGGCGATGCAAGGGACTGGGAAAATAACACCAACACCAACAACTTGCAGCCTTGCTCTTCGTGTATTGATCTAGATATCTAAATATAATCTGTCTTACGGCATCCAGGTGATAAATTACAGTTCCAAACAGATATAAGTAGATTTCTATGTGCAAGCACACATTGCAGTTAGAAGTTAAGTACATGCACTTATTTTTTTTAATTTTACCATATATATTAAACCAGCAAAGAGTACACGATTAAATCGATTACAAAATCAATATTAAAAGAGACGAGCAAATCTATGAGATCTTCAAGCATTTTCTTCTTACATGACACAATCTTGTACTTTTCTAAAGACAGCCGTAGAACAACGCCGAATACATCAAACCACAGACCTGTGAATAACAACGAAGATTCTCCCCTTTTAATTTTGAGCCGCAATGCCAAGTCTTTGTGCACGCACGCAGTCATTAAATTAATCAAACAACATCGGCAAGAACACCACCACTGATATTTCAGGGACAAATAACCGAACCACTTTGTCGATATTGTTGGGAGCCGAGAGAACGAATCACCATTGCCGAAGACGTGGTAGCCGGGAAAGATATTGCGAGGACAATCCTCCTCGCGGCAACCATAAGAAACAATTCAAGATTGATCTAGCGAAGCAAGATATGAATAACCATACCTAGACAAAATTAATCTTCCAAACCCACCATTGACGTCGGGAAGGAGATCATGCCGTCGAACAAAGCGCGGAAGATCACTTATTGCAGACGAAGTCATCTCCATTGACGAATAAGATAACAAGCAAAACCAAGCTCTAACATTAAGTACCTTTGTATAGCGTCATGCGCAAGTCCGAGGTGCCCACCCCTCCTAGTGCCAGAGCGACAATTAGAGTAGGCGAGGACCCGTCAATTCTTAAACGAAAGCGACGATGAAGATGCAGATGGCGCCGGCGGCGACAGCTAGGGTTGAAACCCTAGGCCGCCGCCTCTCTTTCTTTCTTTCTCTCTGCCGAAGCAGTTCTGATTCACTTAATTGCTTCGCTTTACAAACACGGTGCTGATCACCACCGTACATACCTGTCTGTCAGCTAGGTACATACATGTACGTTCGCTTAAGTCAGGAATCAAAACATAACTTAATTTACATGATTATACATAGGAGAGCTTTATTAGTGACCAATCATTGACTCGTTGGATCACTCAATTGTTGGAGATTAGGACGAAATTAGGCCTGTATTGACGTGGGCTGGATGATGGAGTCCAGATCAGCACTCGTGCTCTTGTTCTTCTCGACGTTGTGGTCGGTTTGCAGCTCGCCGTCGCCGGTGACGCCCCAAATCTCCGGGATTGCTCTCCGGAGGTTGCCGATGCTCTCCAGGGCTTAGTCCGCCTCCTTGGTCCCGACGCTTTTGCCGACCTGCTTGCAAAATTCATCCGTGAAAAATACGAACTTGGTCTGATTTGACGTGTCTCAATTTGATTAAAGACATCCTACTAGGGCTACCCATCGCCGCAATGCAGTGTGGACACAAAATCATCCAAGCAGCGCCCTTCATCTGTCCAGCAGTCCAGACGATTCGAAAAAGTGTGCGGATCTTGTTTGTCCCGAATTTTCGGGGTCGGCTCGGGATGCCGGACATGTTCAGATACATCCAAAACATCGGATCGGTCCACTTGTCATCCACTCTAGCACATGGCAGATCGATTGTGATTATTTTCTATGGCTTGATGAGAATGTGTGCCATATTAAATACGGGCTACAATATATAATATTTTCTATGACAACATAAGATGCAGTGAGCAGATAATGTTGACCGCAAATTGTCAAACTCTTATTTCAAGGATTTTCTATGGCTACAGAAAAAAATATGCTACAGCAATTTTATTATGGCTACATCATTTTTTTTAATATGGCTACAGCAATCTATATCTATACTTCTTATAAAGGAAAACCCCACTAATTTCATTAATTATTTTTCTATCTCAACATGCAATCTATCCACATCATCCATTCTCTTAACCAATCAATTGTCCATGTGATCTCCACTAATTAATAACACATCATCTATTCCTTAAGCCACATCATCCACTATTTGATCCATTAGTTATTAATGATTTTTTATACATCCATGAAAACTATTCGCATTATAAAAAAATTTATCCATACAATTACCTCATCAATTTTAGTTGTAAAATTAACAAATATTCTACATCGATTAAATTGTGCCCAATCGAATCCTGAATATTCCTGAGAAATTTTCCAGTTGCATGAGTCATATGTCCTTTCGTTTACATTACAGTTTTTTAAAAAAGTTCCCGCTGCAACGCGCGGGGTATCTTTCTAGTTTTTTAATGATAAACATGTGCGTGGGTGATGTTATATTATGGCTACATCAATTTTTTTTCTACGGCCACAAAAAGTATAGTCAGTGTTCAGACGCCCACCAAATCCATTCCAAGAATTTTATTGCTACACACGTGTATGTGTCATGTTTAAATATGGGCTATAATATTTCTGCCTACACGCGCAGTTGCATTATGCTTGTTATCGGTTATAATAAGTAAATTTCAGAAAAGATCAATGATTTTATAGAAACAAAGAAGACAATCAGATACTTGTTCGGTCTGTCTGGGGGCGCCGCTGGGGGCGTAGGACCGAACATGTGTTCGGACACTATTTCAGGAGCAGCGGGCACATTATTAGGTGTTTCGATGTAGAAGCTCTTATAGGTCAACCCATTGACGACTATGGTTTGTACTAAAACTTGGATCAGACACGTTACAAATCAATCGGAAACAAAGGATACATAATTTTTGCTATGTGATGGCCAGTGATTACTAGTTGAGAGAACGGAAATGGGGCATTCCGTTGGGAGAATTTGTTTCTTGGTGTTTTTCTTGTTTGGTTTTAAATACTAGCCACAAAGCATATAAGATAGCAAATAGCCTAAGGCTACCCATTGTGGGGGTATCATAATTGGTATCATGCATGTCATGTTAGGAAAATCTTATTTGACACAACAATTAATAAATAAAGCGATGATAGTGGTATCCATCTATGTTACGGTATCATAGCACGTAAAATTAGTTATTTTATAATAACAAATAAATCTTGCACACATATTTGTATTAATATTCTACAAACAAATAAATAATGAAAGGCTATCAGGACTAGCCCTTGGTGGCAATGATATAGTAGAAATCTACCTTTATGAGAATTTTCAAATTCCGCCCCTAGCGGGAGTCGAACTCGGGTCCCTGACTTTTGCCACTGCGACCCAAGCTACTGAACCACTTTCCGTTCTCACAATAGTATTATATGACACTATACATTATATAGGTAGTGCCATACACTAGTAATACACTATATTATATTATATGCATGATACTAACTCTCCACTATGACCGGCCTAATGAAATGCTGCCCAAAACAGGCTCATCGAAATAATGGCTCTCTAAGAGCATCTCCAACCACGGGCCCCAAACCCTCCATAAACGTCCGGGCAGACAGCCCGGACGTGGTTTGAGCTGAAAATGGCAACCCAACCGAGGCTCCCATAGATTCCATAAACGTCCGGGCGGTCCGGCTCCCTCCAAAGCCAGCCCATATGTGGGGAGAGTTTGGGGCGGTCCGGACGTGTCCGCCACGTCGGCTCTGGCAAGGCGGCTCCACCAAATTTGAAACCAAATTTGGGAGCCGGCGACTTTCATTTATCCCCTCCTCCGCCTCCACTCTCGCCGGTTTAATTTCATTCCTCCCGCCTCGTCCACCTGCCAATCCGGATGGAGACGGAAGGAGCCATGGATTTCACGGAGAAGGGCGCATCTTCTGAGTCCGTTGAGCAGAGGCCGGACTCTGCGCTGAAGCCGAAGACCGTGACACGGAGGACGCGGCGCCGCAAGCAACGCGAACGCGAGCAAGCGAACAAGGAGAAGAAGGAGAAGGCGGTGGCGGCGGCGGAGGCCGATAGGATTGCAAACGCGGAGACGCAGGAGGAGGAGCCGGTGCCCGTGGGTATGAGCACGCCCGCATCCATGGCGAGGCGCCCTACGCCGCCTCAGCCTCCCGGCGTGGCGGCATGAAGGTCGACGTCCTCGACCACGAACCGGGAGGATCCGTGCCTCCTCGCGGATGAGTACCCGTCGCAGGTGCCGCCGACGCAGGACGCCGAGGAGGTGGAGGACTCTCCGCCGCTCCAGCGGACGAGTGCTTCTTCCGGCCTCACCGACAGCCACCACGCCCACAACCTGTTCGACGGAAGTCAAGTGGACTTTGGGGTATGAATTTCTATCCGAATTGCATAGGTCCGATCGAGTCAATTTTAGGTCCGTCGTGTAATTGTTAGTATGCTTAGGATGAAACCATGATGGAATTGTTCCGAAATGGGGCCAATCCGCCATCACAGGAGCCGTCGGCATCCACACTTCCCCCTTTTACACTTTGGGTGAGGACGAGCCGGCGGACGCTGCGACGACCAAGAAGGTGAAGGCGAAGAAGGTGTACACGCCAAGAGGCCAATCGTACACAATTTTCGAGAATGTTTTGCTTTGCCGAGCTTGGTTAGCCACAAGCATGGATGCTATATGTGGAACCGAGCAAAAGGGCACCCGGTTGTGGGAGAAGATACATGTCCACTTCCATCATCAAAATGTCTATGTGTAACCCCACCCAATTGTGTCCGATCGCAACGCCGGCTCTCTCCAACATAGGTGGGCTTCGGTCCAAGAAAGCGTGAACAAGTATTATGGTTTCCATGCACAAGTGGTGAATAGGAATCAAAATGGTGTCAACATGACTTCCCATGTAAGCAATTGATTCAACTTGTTTCATTGAAAAATCTTGATTTTATCACATTTCATTGGTGTAATTGGTTCTACTTGTTTGCTTCGGAGAGTGGTTTGGCTCCGGTGGAGCAAAAGAAGATGTCGGATGCCTTTGCGGTCGAGCAAAAGAAAGCCAATCTTGCAAGAATCATGGAGGAATAAAGGATCATGTTTCACGCTAGCCTCTTGGATGAGCCTAGCGCAAAGTGGGTCCTCATGATGAAGAAGAGGATCTCCGACAGTGACCTCGGCCTAGATGGCTCCGGTGGAACCGCTCCTTGAAGAAGAAGTCACTTCTCATTCTTGTATCGGACAACTTGTTAAACTTTGTTAATTTCATTTGAATTTGGACCACTATGTTTTGTAATTTGGATTTGGTGTGTATCGGATCGACGTTGCATGGCTTGCATGAGTTTGGGGAGAAGATTTTGGAGTATGTGGTTGTAGGAGCCCAACTTTAGGGGTCGTCCGGTCACTATCCGCAGACACGACTGGACGTGTCCGCGGACAGTTTGAGGGCCAAATTTGGAGGCTCTGGTTGGAGATGCTCTAATCAGCGTGCACCGGCCACCTGATAGATAACGACCTATATATCCATCCAACGACTGAGAGCAACATCAATGAGAGGTGAGAGCTGACTGGGCGCCACGAGACTTTCAGCGTCGTTTAGCTGGTCTTGTAACGCAAAATGTGTCAAGTGTTTGTTCTGTCACGACATCGGAATTATCGAGCACTGGTTCACACGCAAAATGAGATCGATTGAGATCGTTGGGATAATTACCAGCGCTGTGCGGAGACCGATAGCTTTTCCTGCGGCGATGTTCCTCTCGCTGTCGTCAAGGAAGAGCTGACAGAGCAGGACGAGGAATGTATTAGTTTTAGATCCAGCATGAGCACATGATGAAGCGCGCAAAATGACAACTTATATAGTATTAAGGTTCTTCCAAAAAAAAACTACTCCCTCCGTCCCAAATTATATGACTTTCATTTGTCCACATACGGATGTATTCAGACATGTTACAAGTATAGGTACATCCACATGTGTACGAATGGAAAGTCATCTAATTTAGAACGGAGGGAGTAATAATCTTTCATCGAAAGCAAGTGCCGGTGCTAATTTTTTGTTTGCGTTCCACGTGAAATGTCACTATCCATACGCTGATTCGGTTTATCCGAAAAAAAGAATCACATTATCCAACATGATCTGTTAATCAGGAGATTCTGATCTCTTCGTCAATTTATATACCGATATATCGCAATAAGAACTATAATATGCAAGAACGTGAAACATATTTTAGCTTAGCCTAGCCTAGCTTAGCTTTTACTTTCTTGTTGCTTTGTTAGTATATTTCTCATGTACTAACCTCCTTTTTGGAAAAATCAATAAATGACGCAGTACGAAAGTACTGTAATTTTCCAAAAAAAAACTTGGTGGTGCACAGTGCACACCACACCCTATTCCCGATGAGCCGATCCTTGGCACTAGCACACTGAAAGATTTCAGAATGATGTCAAGCGGCCAGGTCAGAGTGAATAATCAGGTGATTACCGTTCGATTTGGGTCTGTGCCGGCGACACGCAGGCCGGCGACGATGGCATCGACGGACGGTTTCAGGACCACAACCGTGCGATCGGCGTTGACACCATCGTCGTCTTCGTTCGTCTCAATGTAGAGGTGCGGGTTCATGGTCTCGAAGCACACGACGTCGTCGAAGCAGGCCTCGTCGACGCCCAGCCGCTCCAGCGCCTTCTTCATGTGTGCGCGATCAGAGTTCGTGAACAACTGCTTGTGCCATGGGTGCGAAAGAGCTCGACGCGGACGGAGGCCCCCCTGTCCGCCGCGAGGTCTAACCTGACCATGAGGAACTCGTCAATGTTGCGCTTCAGCGCCGGCCCGATGCCGGTGCCGCCCGGGTACAGAGTGTCGTCGAGGTCTTCAGTGTTCTCGGAGCAGAAGAATTCACATGAATTAATAATCAGATAGTTTGATCATGAGCTGAAACTGGTTAAGCTACCTAGAAGGACGCAGTCGAAAGGGGAGGTCCCTGGGTACTGGAAAGCCATGGCTGGAATGCTGCGAGGAACAGATGACGATCGACGAACGAGCAGGAGCAGAGTCTCTGCTGAGTGGGGCGTTTAAATAGAGCGCGAGGTGGGAGAGGAACACGAAGAAGTTTTGGCGCCTACACATGTGGGTGAGGTGGTGGTTCCGTCGACTCTCTCCTTGGTTTAAGAGCAACTCGGATAAGACCGGCCAGCAAACACAATGTGCGGTTTTCGGAAAGAAAGACCGATCCGTAGTTTTTGGGGGTGAATTACCCCGCGCGCCGACCAGTGTGTCCATGGTTTTTTCATCCCATTTTGCGGTATGTCATATAGAAAGTTAAATAATGGGAATTTGGAGTGACAGAATACCCGACATGTACTTCTAATGATTGGAACATAAGTGAATGAAGGGGGACCAACATATCTTAAGGCCATAGTTAGATTTTACGTTAATTAATTAATATTTGGAATTTGCGGAGTGCTTGTTAGAGATTTCAATCATAAGTGCGTGTAGTTAAGAGTGTTTGCAACTGGAGCTGTCATTAGAGACTCCGGTGGAAATTTTGTTGCAGCTGCTTGTGACTATAATGAGGCTGCAACCGATGTTGCAACGATCGAGGCTTTGGCCTTGTTTGCTGGCCTCAAGCTAGCAGAGCAGTTTGGAGCCCAATCGCTGCTGGTGGAATCTGATGCTATGGAAGTGGTGGAAGCTGTTCATGATCTAGCCTTCCGAGGTCTAGGTGCGGTGATTCTGGATGACTGCCGGTTGTTACTGCAACAGCTTGGCATGGCGACGCTACAACATTGCCTGCGAGAAGCAAATGAGGCCGCACATTCGCTTGCTCGCCATGGTTCTACTCAGGGGCGAGAGTTTTGATTTGATGATCCTCCCCCTTTTATTATCCCTGTAATCGTAGATAACCGTGTGATCGTTCAGTAATAAAGTTGTCTTAAATTCAAAAAAAAAGTGTTTGTACGCATGTAAGTTGTGACCTCTCACACATATAAAACTGAAATGATGATATTCAAAATAGTAACTTAATTAATTGCTTATGTACAATCCCGCCACACCAATCAGCTAATTTTTTTTAATAATATATTTTTTACAGAATTTAGAAAAATATTACGCGTTTTATGCCAAATTTCATAAATAATACGACCTCATCCCAGGCGTGGCCGATAGGGGCTTGTCGGCGCAACCATGGCCGAGAAGCTTGTCGGGCGTTGGCCGCGACCTGATCGGCTAGGGCGAGGCCTTATCGGCCGTGGCCTGGCCGACTGGTCCGATTGATGCATGGCCCCGACGCATCTCAATCTTGCGGGCCCACGACGTCCTCTACCTTCATCAAGCAAGATTAATTGACGGGGCGGCCGGCCGGACACGTTGTAGCCGGGGATTGCCGCCTGCGGACATGAGAAAAGGGAAGGAGCTCACCTTCGATCTTCTCGTGCATGCTAGCCAGCAGGAGACAGCAAGAGAACAAGCTGCTAGCTAGCAAGACATCGATGGGTTCAGAGTTCAGCTAGTACTAGTAAAATCACTCAAGATTAATCTTGCAAACAATATGCTATAGTTCAGTGTCACACTTGAGAATTGGGTTCAGACTTCAGAGTTCGGCGTTTCTCAAGGAATAATCTTTTGCTCACGCGGAAGGGCGCCCATGCGCAATCTGGGCCGTCGGAATTCTGCTATCCGACGGCCAGATTTAGCGTTGAAAATCTGCTGGGTCAACGCTAAATCCTGCTTGCGCATGGGCGCCCTTCCGCATGAGCAAAATCCACGTTCGTTTCTCAAGAGCCGCCTAATTTCTCCAGAACAGACCTACAGCCAGAGCGCCGAGACCGGGACTTCGTGGTCCTGCAGCTGGCTCCACACGCGGCGAACGACATCCGCCCGACGTGCACGCGCGGCCGTGGCCGGAGAGCGCAGAGACACGACACGGGGGCGGGCGGGCGGGCGACGCGGCGCCGGGCCATGGCATCTCGGCGCGGCGCTGCCGACGTGCACGCGCGGCCGTGGCCGGTGAGCACGGAGACGCGACACGGGGCGCGGCGAGCTGCTGCTGCCAATAGCGGGCCGGCGGGCGGGCGGGCCGGCGACGCTGCCGAGAGGGCGGCGGCGGGGTGCTGGGCAGAGCAAGGTGAGGCGCGGGAGCGAGGGCCTCGGCGGCGGTGTGCTGGGCAGAGGAGCGAGCGAGGGGGAAGACGGGCGAGCGAAGAGGAGCTGGTCGGCCACGGTGCGGCCGACTGGGCTATCAGTGCCCTACACGTGCGTGCATGCAGGCCCACAGGCACTTATCGGCCACCAGTGGGCCGACAGGCCCCTATCGGCCACGGCTGGGTCGATGCCGTATTATTTATGAAATTTGTACAAAACGCGTAATATTTCTCTAAATTCTGTAAAAAAATGTATTATTAAAAAAAATTAGCCACCAATCACCCCTATTTCTTTACATTACAAAAACTATCTTTTATTTACAAGTTCTATATTATTTTGCAAACCTGTACTTTTATACCCACAATGTATATCCGGTTTTATTTCTAGCTAAACAAATGTACAGTGTATGTAGAGTTGTATCAGTGTTGTACGTAGAGTTCTTTTATATCAGCCGCCACAACTGAGCCAAAGTAATAACCACTAAGGCAGCGTCACATTTCTATGTGTGTAGCTAGCTGGCTTTCAGTTAACCTGTTTGTACGTTTGCTATGATACCTGATACATACATGAAACTGATGAGTAGTTTGATTATCTCTACTCCGATAAAAACCACAGTTGGTGATGATGGTGTGTCTGCCATCTTTCATCCAGGATCGTTCGATTTATATCTAACGGAACAGAACACCCACGTTACACTTTTGCAAATATCCCCTTGTGTTCCTATCTCTCCCCCCCACTTCATCCAACCACCTGAAAACTGGGAAAAGCCCATAAAAAAGGGAAAATCCATTGTGAGCCCGTGAGAACCGGCAGACCACCCGCCGGCAGCGTCGGGAAAGATATGGCGAGGTGGCCGCCACCGGTGCCATCTACGTCCTCCCCTGGAGCCTCTCGATGCCTCTCTCAGCTGGATTTAAGATCCTTGTAAGGGTGAAAATAAATAATGACCGTGGCAACGCACGAGTATTCAACTAGTCTATTTTTATATGTGGCCAAAGTGGCATAGTAAACATATAAAAATAAACTAATCAAAATCCATGTGTACACAGATAGAAACTGTTGAGGTTACTTGTTTTTTTTAGTATGGATCAAAGGTGTCATCGCAAGTGTGTAACCAAGCTAACTAAAATTGAAATGTAAATAACGGAACCTTATACATTTCTCTGTTTATATAGCTGACGTTTATTAGCTTGTTTGTACGTTTGCTATGACACCTGGTACATACATGAAACTGATGAGTAGTTTGATTGTCTTTTTTTATATGTGGCCAACGTGGCATAGCAGACATATAAACAAGCTAATTAAAAGCCATGCCTACATAGATAGAGATTACTATAAAAAAATGCGACTTGGGGGTTAGACAACCCTCCAAGGAGGTTTTATAGAAGAATTTTCGGTGCGTACACACGAGGGAGCATGCACTCGAACTCAAGTCCTCGTGGGCAGGGAGGTATCAGCACCTCCTAACCATCCGGGCTATGCCTCGGTTCTCATAGATAGAGATTACTTGTTTTTAATTTGGATCCAAGTTTTCATCGCAACTGCGTAACCAAGCTAATTAAAAACCGAAATATACATACATGGAACCTAACTTATACATTTCTCTTTATGTTAGCTGGCGTTTATTAACCTCTTTATACATTTGCTATGACACCTGGTACATACCAGAAACTGATGAGTAGTTTGATTGTCTTTATTTTATATGTGGCCAACGTGGCATAGCAAACATATGAACAAGCTAACTAAAAGCCATGTGTACATATATAGAGATTACTTTTTTCTTAGTATGGATCCAAGGTGTCATCACAGCTGTGTAGTGTAACCATGCAAAAACCAAAATGCACATACATGGAACCTTATACATTTCTCTTTATGTATAGCTGGCGTTTATTAACTTGTTTATACATTTGTTATGACACCTGGTACATACCTAAAACTGATGAGTAGTTTGATTGTCTTTATTTTATATGTGGCCAACGTGGCATAGCAAACATATAAACAAGCTAATTAAAAGCCATGTGTATTACTTTTTTTATAGTATGGATCCAAGGTGTCATGGCAAGTGTGTAACCAAGCTAATAAAAACCGAAATGTGCATACATGCATGGAACCTTATACATTTGTCTGTGTGTATAGCTGGAGTTTATTAGCTTGTTTCCCAATAACACCTTGTACATACATGCATGAGTGATTATACGGCAACGTGTCATAGCAAACATGTAAGCTAATTAATAGCCAAAATGAAACTCTTGAAGCAACTTGTTTTGTACAGATTTGAGGTGCCATCGCATGCACAAAAGCTAATTAAACGTGATGTGTACACTCATCTAGTGAGGCAACATCTTACAAAGAGAGGCTCTAGGGCATCGAGCCATTTTGGCTATAAAAGGTGTGAGACCACACAAAGGTTGTCCCTAACACACATTGTATACTCCCTACAGTTCGCACTTGTTCCTGTTAACCGTGATGGAGTCGAAGAGGGTGAAAGCAAGGGCGAGGCCTCACGCCGTGGTGGTGCCGTACCCATGCTCCGGCAACATTAACCCGGCATTGCAGCTCGCGAAGCTGCTGTACCTGCAGTGTGTGTACGTGACATTCGTGAACACGGAGCACAACCACAAACGCGTGGAGGCCACCGAGGGTGCTGAAGCTCTGCGCGGCCGCGACGGCTTCCGGTTCGAGACGATCCCGGATGGCTTGTCTGCGGCGGAGCGGGCCGCGCATGACTATGGCCTGAGCCTGTCCATGGCTGTTAGCCGGCGCTGCGCTGAGCCACTCAGAGAGCTCATCGCGCGGATGAACTCCACGGCCGGTGTGCCGCCCGTGACGTGCGTGGTGCCGACGTTTCTGATGAGCTTCGCGCTGGACGTGGCACGTGAGCTGGGTCTCCAGAGTATGGTGCTCTGGGGCTGCAGCGCTTCCGCCCTCATGGGACATATGAAGCTCCGGGAGCTCAGGGAAAAAGGCTATTTCCCAGTCAAAAGTATTTCACGTGTCACATTCCTTTTCTTTAATCCGTAGCTTAGAAAAATAATTTCGAAAGTGAAAAATTCATAATTTGAGACATTTCTGCAAGTCGTAGTAATTTTGGAAGAAAAAAAACTGTAGTACAAATATGTTATGAAACAGATTATTAATTCAAGATATCTCTGCAGATGAGACCGAGCTCGAAACCATCATCGACTGTATCCCCGGCATGGCACCGATTAAACTGGGCGATATCTCCGGATTCCTTCGTAGAACTGATGACCCGGACAGCTTCGGTCTCCGCTTCAACGAATCGGAGACCAGCAACTGCAAAAAGGCCGGGGCCATCATACTCAACACATTCGAGGACCTCGAGTCCGACGTCCTCTCCGCCCTCCGTGCCGAGCACCCGCACGTGTACACTATCGGCCCCTTGGGCTCCCTCCTCCGGCAACACCACATCAAGGACGATGCCACCACCGACCTAAGCCTGTGGAAGAAGGACACTGAATTCGTTGCATGGCTAGACGCCCAAGAACCCAGCTCCGTGGTGTACGTCAACTTCGGCAGTCACACTGTGCTGACGCCCGAGCAGATGGCCGAGTTCGCGCGGGGCCTCGCCGCGGCCGGCTACCCATTCCTATGGGCCGTGCGGGAGGACGGCGCCCTGGCCGGACTACCGTCGGATTTGCTCTCGGAGGTGTCCGGCCGGTGCCGCCTCACCACGTGGTGCGCGCAGGAACACGTGCTGAGCCACCGTGCCGTTGGCTGCTTCGTGACGCACAACGGCTGCTTCGTGACGCCAGACTGTCGAAGAGTTGGCAGTAAACACTGTATCCACTATATTGCCATTGGGGAAGTACTTAGCCTTCAACAATCTCGCACATAGACTGTCTGGCCGCTCGATGAGCCGCCATGCCTGCTTAGCTAACAAGGCTTGATTGAAAGCTCGCATATCTCTGAACCCCATGCCTCCCTCACTACGGGAACACACAAGGATGCTGAGGGGAATTTCAACGCCGAGGGGGAAATGTCGGGACCCTCGGGATAGCTCGCACAGTGCCCATGGCTGGAAAACAACCGTCAGAGTAGTGTAACCATCGGCATAGATGCGCAACATCGAGGGTGACCGTCGGTATAAAATAACCTTCGGCATAGATAGAGCTACGCCGAGGGTCACCGTCGGCACAGTCTGGCCGTAGGCATAGCACGCATCACGTCGTGCGCTGGCGACTACTGTTGGAGAGTAGTTAAAGGCCCAGGGCAATGCCGAGGGGGTTGCCGTCGGCGTAATGGTGCGTACAGCAAGTTAACGGCGCATAACTGGGCATAGCAATGCCGAGGGTAACCCCCTCGGCACTGCTTCACGTCCCCTCGGCATAGTTCTTTTTCTGCTGGAAAAAGACCGCCAGATGGGTAGGAATCACACGAAAACTTGCAAGTGGGCCCAACATACATTTAAAAGTGTGGTGTAAGGTCCATATAAGCAATTCCTAGCTCCCGGGTGCGAGCATCACTTCCTCCGTACCGAGTTCCTGTACTTATAGCTCGAAAGTCCCACTTCGGGCGAAACGGAAGGAATCTTTGCAAGGGTTGGGGTGGATCTTGGTTTTGCCTCACTTGTGATTTTAATTGCCTATAAAATTCTTTGCCTAAGAATAAAGTTCCTTGGATGGTTTATATAGTTGCCTGCCGGTGCCAAAAAAGCAATGGACTAAAACAACATGGCAATAATTGCCTACAATTAAAAGGAAGATTAAAAACACCTAACCTCGATGGGGTCTTGCCTTTGATTAGCCATCGCTTTGTTCCTTTGCTCCGAGTGAGGAAATACGAGCCTGCTTGGAAATAAAATAGAGTAAAAAAACCAACAAAACATTACTTTTGTTTTAGAATTAGCAAAACATTACATGATTCTGTATTATAAGTTGCCATGTGAGATCAAAGGAAAAGCCCAAGAAACTACATGGAAAACTACAGGCGTGAATTATGTGAGCAAACATTCAGGCATTGAAAAGGACACACACCTACATGAATCTTTCAAAGCCTGGAAACACCCACGCACATGTAAAAAACTGCTACTAAGCATACATGTGTACTGCTAACCTGTAAAAAGTAAGCAACTTATATGACCATAAGGGGAAAATATATGGGTAGAAAAAAAGAACATGAGGGGAAAAATTAACCAACATATGAAAAACATCAGGGGAAAAAGTGAATGCTTCCATATTATCAGTAAGCAAAAAAAAGAGGGAAATAATGTCCTACATATGCTAGGCAACTTCTCTATATCTACTGGGCAACCATTGTACAGCTGGTAGGCAACTCCTATGATGCTACTGTACAACTTTTGTGCAGTTGCTAGGCAAACTTCGCTACCACTACTGGCAAAAAAACTTACATCTGCTGGGGTAACATCCCTACATCTACTGGCCCAAAAAACCTGAAACGGGGAAAAAATTGCTTAATGGGAGAAAAGTTGCCTAACAACACATTTATTGCATAATTGCCTAATTTACATGCTTAGAAGAAAAACATCCTAATGGGAGAAAAGTTGCCTAAAAACACATTTACTGCATAATCGCCGCGGGAGGGAAGGGAGGGGAATGGAGGACGGGACAGTGTGCGAATGAGGAAACGACAAAAAAAAATAGTCAGTCTGGGACGCGACTACCCTCATGTCGGGACTGCATGGCGCACGACGCACGGCGTGCGCGTGGCCGCTTGCGCGTGACGGATAGCTCGCGCGATTACTAGCCTTTGGGATAAAATTATAAAGTTGTCCCGACATATTAGATGGCTTAAGAACTACCCTAGGCAATTTCAGCATATACATTACTAAATTTGTGTGCAACATATGAACTTGCCTGCTCATAGTTATGATTATGTTGCCTAATATCCAAAATAATTTGCCTACAACATATGAACTTGTCCAAAAACAAAATGAACTTGCCTATGAGTACAGATTTTGTTTCCTAATATCGGGATAAGTTGCTCATAACATATGAACTTGCCTAAAAAACACTTATGAACTTGCCTACAAAATACTGATTATGTTGCCCAATATCGCGGATAAGTTGTCTACAACATATGAACTTGCCTACAAAATACATGCTTGTTGCCTAATATTACTGATAGGTTGCTTACAACATATGAATTTGCCTATAACACTTATGAACTTGCCACAAAACTGATTCTATTTCCCAATATCGTGGATAAGTTGCCTACAATATATGAACTTGCATAAAACACTTATGAACTTGCCTACAAATACTGATTATGTTGCCCAATATCAAGGATAAGTTGTCTACAACATATGAACTTGCCTAAAATACTTATGAACTTGCCTATAAATACTGATTATGTTGCCCAGTGTCACAAATAAATTGCCTACAGCATATGAATTTGCAAAACAAAAAAATTGCCGATTTTAGACGACACCTCAAATTTGGAAACAGATACATAAGTGTTTCCCAGCAAGATAACTTATCCACGATGTTAGACAACAAAATCTGCATTTTAGGCAAATCATATCCATGGCATGATCTATTTGGGCATAGGGTGTGCGCAAATACCTCGAGACAAGTAGTTGAACGCAGACACTGTTGCTCGTCGCCGCTTCTCTTACCGATACAATGATCTCCCTATCAGCCCCCGCGTCGAATGGGCGAAGATTGCGACGCTAGTGGCCGATGTGGCAGCCGAGGGTCGATATGCCGGAGGCAGGCCGCCACTAGGCCGTCGTGTGCACCTTCAAGATCTCTACTCCCAACGGCCATGTAGTCGACCTAGGAGGCGCAGAAGGTGCGTCGCCCGCTGCCGGGTGACTTGGAAGGAGCTCGGGCTGGCCGCCGTAGGTGATGCGACCAGGTGGAGCGCCGACGGCTGCTAGGGACCTCGCGGGAGTAAGTAGAGCCACGCCACCAGATTCCTTGTGGGGAACATCAGCCGCGTCGCGTCGGGGTTGCGACAAGGGTATCGCCGCCCTCTGGACTCTTGCTGGAGTTCCGGCTTGGGAATCGTCTGTTCCTCCCCGCACTGAGTGACCCGCCGCCGGCACGCTCTGCTTCACACCTCCCCGCCCCGTCGTCGCTGACGGCAAAACCTAGAAATGTGGGCGGTGGGAGAGAGGAGGAAAAATCTACATGATAAGACACCGGTTAACAACAACCTTGATTCATATTCTTCATCATCCAGTACATAATTTAGGGGGAAATCGACTTGTCACCGGTGCCGTTTCTAGGCTACGGTGACGTAGAAGGATGGTGCTGGTTCGCTGGTGAGGATGAGCTCGAGGTCGACGGCGAGCTGTTCCTAGGCTCCGGTGACGCTGCTACGGGAGGAGAACCGGGCGGCAGTGACGGACAGCAGATCTTGGCTCGTGGTGGTGACGGCCGACGGACAGCACCACCGGCGGGCAACCGACGGGCGAGCTTCGGGGATTCGGGGCCGGAGCAGCGAGATCCGGCGACGGACCGCCGAGATCTTACGGCAGCGGGGTTGGGCGAGCGGCGGCGGGGACGGGTCCGACCGTCCAGGTGGAGGTGCTTGGCGGGGACGAGGGTCGGGGTGGAGGTCGGGTCTGAAGGGAATGTGCGACGCTGAAGGGAAAAAGGTGCGGTCCGACCAGGTGGCACCTGGCGCGCGCATCTTAAAGCGGGGCGCGATCGGACGGCCCACGCGCGGCCGTTGCGTCCGTCCGTTTAACGCACGCTCGTTATTAAGCATTTGGGTTATTCTATATATATTCCATAATTATTCTGGAAATTTTAGATAATTTTGCCAAGCCGTTTAAATGTTAAGAGCTTTCTTGCAACTTTTAGCCAAATTTGGATAAATAGTTTGTATTTTTCAATTAAACTGATTTTTTTTTATAAATCCATTCTATGTTCTCTGAATATTCTGGGAAATCTTAAGAGCTCGTTCCACACCACTCATTTAATTTTATTTGGAAGAAAATGAAATGATACTGAAGTTATCATTATATTTGTCCAATTTGAAATACTAAGCTAAGAAATCATGGTTGGCTGTCATCAGGATTTATGAAACGAAATGATTTCAAGAAGAATTATGGGGCTATGGATAGGAACTGACTTCACATACCATAGACACTCGTCGGCATTCCAATTGAAATGATGTTTCCAATTTCATGACAGGCAAACACGTTTAATATGAAATCTCGATTGAATTTCATGATTCTGACCCAAAATGATGGATACCAAACAAGGTCTAAGATTGTTCCGTTGGGTCATTCAAAATTTTGGACTGTTTTCCCATCTCTCGGCCAAATTTGGATGAAAAAGTTCAGCCTTTTTTAATAAGTGAGCCAGCTTAGAAGCCAAGCCCAAGTCTCAAGATGAAAATGAGCCTAGCCACTTCCCGTGGTCGATGAAATGTGGGCCCCATCCATCAGATGCTACAATGGACTAATCTACTCAATTAAGTTTTATTTGTTACAACTTACCCGTAGAGTCAAGGTATGAGACAAAAATTCAGAGTTGCAACCCCAAAGTTGTCTCTTGCTCATCTAAAAAAATTGTCTCTTGTTGAAATTTCCTCTTATTTTACTATAGACTTTTTTATGTTCATACTAACCTTGTTATAAAAGATCCCGTCGGAAATTTTCCTATTGTCTCTGTATAAAAGAAGGTTTACCATCAGCATAAAATAATATATTATCCTACTGTGTTCGACAAAAATTAGTGATGAGGCAGGTACAACTCAACCTGGCAAAGGGGACTTGGATGATCGGGGATGGCTCTGCCATCACCACCTCGATCTCCGCTAGTACCGTACCCGCGAGCCCCGTAAGGGTATGTTTGTTTCTAGAGTTTTTTTAGGGATTGGTGGGGATAATCCTCTAGTGTATTGGGTGAAATCTCAAACTTCACTCAATCCGCTAGGGGATTGGTGGGGATAATCCACTAGGTAGGGGTAGTGTATTGAATCCCCTAGGGGATTGAGAAAAATGAACTAGAGTTTGGGATTTGTGGGGAAAGGTGGGGATAAAACATGTCCAATACTCTAGAAACAACCGATGTTTTGGTATATGTGGAGATTTGGGGTTTGACCGGGATAATCCCCACCAATCCCTAAAAAAACTCTAGAAACAAACATAGCCTAAAGATTCGCGGGAAAAAATAGCCCCCGTCCCCGATATCGGAGGGTACCCACCACCGTCGAGGACTCCATGGGGAGCTTGACGTCATGGCTTCTTGACGTCTTCTTGTAGGCTCGTGGCCTCTCTCATCGCCGAGTCGCTCGTAGGTGGTTGCTCCCCGACCGTGGATGTCACCTCCCTTTCCGGCTGGTTGCAGCCTGTGAGACAACTTACTCTCCTCTTGTCGAGATTAATGGACGGTAAGTGCGGTGATATGGTGCGTCGGCGGCACGCCAGCAATGTGACTCGCTATAGGAGCTACGTCCGCCTGGGAATCGAGATCTGCCATTTTGGGAGTGGGCTAGTGGAGAGAGTCGTTGAGTCATGCGGGAAATGAGAGAAGAAGAAGAATGGCGGCGGCTGTCTCAGCGTGAGGGGAAGAACAGAGCAAACTGTTTGGTTGGGGTTTTTATACATATTGGTTATTTTGTCAAACTGACATGTGGTGTCCCGGGTCCGCATGAAGGCTCCAAAGGGGAAATTGTTTCCGCGTCCCCACCCTGTTAAGCTCTCTGGTACCCGCCCCGCGGGAGGATTTGTCCCCCATGCATCCTCGATTCTTAGCGGGTAACCCCCCCCCCCCCCCCCCCCCCCCCCACACACACGGAGAAAATTGCCATGCTTAGGTACAGCCCCCCACGGGGGAAATTGCCATGCTTTACCAGTGCTTTATTAATTTAAAGCTGGGGGTCTTGAAGCTTTTTATCTAAAAACAAATTCGAGACATTGTTATGTAAAACAGAATTCGAGACATTGTGATGATCCCCTATCGCGGGGCGCATGCATGTACGTGTATGTCCGCCATTGAAGTTCTTTCTGAAATCTGACTCCTGTTAAGGTCGTACCCGGCCTTTAAAACTTTGGAAACAAGGGCGAACAGTACGTACGTACCTAACTTCTCGGAGCTACTACATCGCACGCACGTACTCCGGCCGTGTACTCGGTTGCTTTCCACTGGGAACACGGAGCAGTGTACGTACGTACTCATCACACTAGCCAGGACGATTTGTCCCCAACAAATAAATCTCCACGAGAACTTACATGTGGTAAGATGGTTAGGAGGGTGGTTGTACCCTCAACCGACCAGAGTTCAAACCCTAGGTTTGACGCTGGCGTTTCTCATTTAGGTGGAATATTCTTCAGTGGGAGGCAACGTTCCCGTCGACAGCGAGGCGCCCGTGATGACTTCGTCAATCTCAAGACCATCCGCCGGCTCAGTCTATCGGAGGTGCTCATAGGGGTAGGGTGCGCGTGTGGCGTGTGTGCGTTCATAGCGATGAGTGTACGTGCGTGTTTGTGAGCGTCTGCGTTGTACTGTGATTCGTAAAAAAAAAAAAATATCTCCACGTACGCCCGCGTAGGCCCTGCGGACTACTACAGCCTACAGCACACACGGCAAAACGCATGTATAGAACTACGGATCCACATGCTTCCGCGAGCATCTCTTAGGCCCATCAAAGTGAGAAGCCCATCAGTTGCAGTCGCTTCTCAGCGGAGAATCGTATGCTGATCTAATCGACCGTTCGTTATTAACATGAGATCTTTAAGGAAAATGGAGTATCGAGGTTGAGGGATGAAATAGCGGTGTAGCATGCGAGTACAAAATTCTCACAACAGCCTCTGTCTCCATAATTGTCTTCCATGCATGAACCAGTGTAAATCAGATTGACAGAAGAAGTAACACCACTATGGAACTACATTACAATTCACTTTGGCCCCTCTCATTTACAACATTGCTTTTGCTTTACCAAACACTCAGAGAAATAGAATTATAGAAACCGAAATATAAGAATAAAAGCACCCATTTCAAAAGAATGCTTTGCCGCTTGCAACACCTCTGGGAAGTGGGAACAAACAAACCATAAATTGGTCACCTTCCTCCCCTCATCCCCTGCTTCCTCCGTCTTGCTGCTACTCCTGATCTCCTCGTAGACGCTGGCCTGCACGTCGGGGCGGTTCACCAACTCTGCCATGACCCACTCTAGCATTGTCAACATGCCGTCGTTCCCGGCGCTCAGGAACTCCAGGCTGACCAGCACCAGCTCGCCGTCGTGCCCGAGGAGGGAGTCGGCGTAGCAAGGCGGGTCCCCGGGACCCGGAGGCGCGCCTGGCATGGATTAGCGAGAGAAAGATCTCGTCCAGGTGCGCAGCCCAGCGCTTGTGAAAGAGCCTCTTGGTGAGGGACGGGAAGTAAGATGGGGTTGCCTGAGGAAGCTGCAGACAACACACATACAGCTGGAGTTTCTTTATCTCGTCCAGCACCTCCGGGGCAAGCCTGGCGCCAAAGCTCATGTACGCGCCGGAACAAGGGCCTTACCGTGACGGGCCGCGAGCCGTCGCCGCTGCCTGAGAGGATAAGGTCGCTGACGAGTGACGAGCGCCTCGCGAGTCCACCGCCTCGCTGGCGCGAAGAGGATGACACGGGCCGGGTGCAGCACTTCGGAGGCGAGGTCGCGGCGGATGAGGTGCCAGTAGCTAGGCCTCCGGAGAAGATGATGCCGGAGCTGAACAGAAGACCCGGCTCGAAGGCCTCCGGGCGGTCGGCGAAGCTGGCGCCGCTCTAGAGGAGGGCACAGTGGGCGAGGTGGCAGTCGGAGGTGAAGACGAGCACGCGGAATAGGCCCACCGAGATAACGGGGCCATGGCGCGCGCGCGTGTAGCTCGCGTAGGATCTCAGGGAGGTCAAAGATGGACCGCCGGAGCGCGAAGAACTTGGCCAGGAAAAGCACAGTTGGACGCGGCTTGCTGCTTTTTCCTTCATATACTGGATGTACTGAAAGCACGACCTTCCGCGGCGCAAAGACCACAAATGCAACACTGCGCTGATGCTACTATGCCGCTCCAACTAGCATCAGCGCAGTGAGGAGGACCCCTTTATGAATGTTTCTGAATCTGTGCACGGTAAACCTCCAGCCATGTGCCCATGTCTACCCATCGATTGAATATTATACCCGATGCCGGAAAAGGTGGTCTGCAACTTCCTCTTGCCAATAACAAAACAGAGGGTAGATTGTGCACACCCTCTTTGGTTTCCCTTAAGAATGATCTTGTTCTTGGACAGTAGAACCTACAGAAGTATTGTTCAACTAGAAGAAGCCCAGCTGTTTCCAATTTACCAGGCCTGCATGGCTGCATCCAAGACCCCTCCTTCCATCAGGGATCAGTACAAACCATCCAGTGCACCTTTCTATGTAAACTAAGAAAAATAAACACGGTTACTCAGCAAAATTTGCACCTCCCAAAGTGCAGTTTGATTCAAAAGTCACAAATTTGTGCTGGGTTGTCATCTCATCATGATAGGGCGCTCAAACCAAAATGGTTTGCATGATTGCACTTAGCTCACAGCTTGAACTAGTTTTATCATATCAAGTTCAAATAAAGAAAACTTTATGTCCAACATCCATAACAACAAAAAGTTCGCATGCACTGCTGAGGTGAATCAGAACAAGGGAAAGGAAACATAGTTTCTATCTAAGATTATACAGTATGCAATGTTCTCTACGTTTGCTTATAAAAAAATAAGACATTATCCAAAGAAAAGCATCTCAGATTGAATTCAGGAAAGTTGACAGAAGGCCAGCCTCTGAAGATCTACCACCTATTGGTCTGCAACTTGCATCCTGGAAGGGCAGCAACCTTGTTCCAATCTGGACCTTCCTTCGGCTGAAACTGCTCCTCCAGTGCTTGATGGCATCCAGACAGGAAAATTGTTGTAAGTGATACAGGAAGACCACTCCGTGGCAGTGACATCAGCCGGGGGCACTGAACAATACTGAGAGCCTGAAGCGAATAAAAGCCATCCATATCAGGAAGCCACAACAAATTAGGGCAATAAGTAACAGACAGCACCACAAGGGAAACAAGGTCACACAACTTCTGCAGAGATGATAGCCCATCGCAAGAACTTACAACCAGTTCCTTCAGTGCTGTCTGGTGGCCTCCTTTTGACAGCCTCATAACTTGAGGGCACCGGGACAAATGTAGTTTCTGAAGATACGGCATGTCATCTAAGTCTGGTACAGATTCCAGGTCATAACATTTCTCTATCTTCATTTCTTCAAGAGACAACAGAGCTTCTGATCCCTCAATGGATGATATCCAGTCACATTTATAAATGTTCAACCGTTTCAGCATCCTCAAGTGGTGCAGGACCACCGGTGGACCGGGTATCTCAATAGTGTCACATTCTCTTAAGCATAGCGTAACAAGTGACGGGAGATTCTTCAGTAACTTGGAGAAAGAGGATGGTTGCAAGTAGCACCGTTTTAACTCAAGGAGTCTCAGTGATGAAGGAAGCACGGTGTGCCCATTCTCATTCCATAATGTAGTAATTATGGAGCAGGTATTTTCCTGGTTGATGCCATATATTTGCAACTGTTTGAGTGATTTCAGATTGTTAAACACTGTGCTGGACGTGCCTACCGCACGGTTCACATAGATCTCCATATTTTCTACAAACTCTAGGTGATGAGCATGCAAGACATGGAAGTAGCTTGATACCAGGCTACAAAACGATCTTGATAAATCAAGACTATCCATATGAGTCTTAACTTGGATCCATTCCTTGTCAAGTACAGCTATATGTCTGAGTGTGCGTGGATGGGTCGGATATGCTCCTAGCCGTGGACAGCCAGCAACAGAGAGATGTCTCAGATTCTGTAACACTTTATCATTGTCCACAAGACACCACTCCAATTTGGGTAAGCGCTCCAGTAATAATATCTCCAAAGAAGGAAATCCAGCAAGGCCAAAGAACTCCGGACCAAGTGCTTTTAGTTCTTCCATTCTCCGCACTTCAAGAGTTCTGAGTAATGGAAGATCCCCCAAAGGTGGAAGTACCTCCCATCTTTTACAATCTCGTAGACAGATCAATTTCAATCTTCTCAGCCAACTAGACTCCAACCAAGAAGGAGACCTGACACCTGGGTATCCACTGATAGTTAGGTCTTCGAGATTTTGGTGTGGCTTTAATACATCAAGCACCTGAAAGCCCAAATCCATATCACGAGCGCTGTCACATGATCCCCATTCTAGCTCCAACTTGGATACATTTTCCTTCAAGTCTAAATGAGACTTAACAGCTTCTTCTCTATTTTTTACATTCTCCAACGACCTAACAGCAAGCTCTCCCCGTATCTTGTTGAGATCCTGAAGTTGGACCAAACTCTGCTCCTTCTCGTCAACAACAAATTCTCCGGAACCCTCAACACAAGGAAGCTGATGCATACCTGATAACATGAGTGTGTACGCCTTCTCTACATCGACATGCACCAAGTTAATAAGCCCGCTAATGCTTTCAGGAAGACTAAAATGACCTCCAGTAGTATTCACTTCCCCCCTTGAATATTTCGGCCGTTTTCTCTTGTTTGAGCAAGATATCCTCGTGGAATAACATGAATGGTACTGCACAAACAAGGCCCGTAGATGATTGAGTCTGCAGATCGTTATAGGCAGTGGGTAATAAGTGCGTCTGATGGCTAGATAGCGCAGGTGCATCAGAGTATTGACATATTCAGGCAAATATGCAAAGCAGCATCCGCTTACATCCAGCACCCGCACACTCTTGAGTTTAATGAGTATATCATGACTCGGAGAGACTTTGGAACAGAACCAAGAATCATTCAGAATTATAAATGTACGCAATCTTCCAAGACCATCATAGTTCACAAGATCACCCAATTGTTCAGCAGAAACAGACAGATGCCTGATGTAATTAGGTAACAGCCCAGCGCTGCTATGGTCAATTCTAAAGCACTCCCCATGGGAAACATGAAGTGCCAGGTCATTCATTAAATCATGCATAATGTAATATGTTCGATCTCCACAGTGGAGCACTTGGAAAAATGATCGGGCTAACAAATCATTAAAATAGCCCCTTCCAATATCTTCCAAGCTTCTACTCATATTTCCTTCTCGATGAACAAGGCCCTGTGCTATCCACATCCAGATCAATTTATTTGGATCAATACGATAACCTTTTGGGAATAAACTACAATATGCAAAGCACTGTTGAAGGTGCTCTGGCAAACTTTCATAGCTTAAGTGTAAGATCGACAAAATATCGTTTGGATTGGGTACACCTTTGTGAAGAACATCCTTCCACTCTGCATCACTGTTCTCACCATTTAAATGCCCTCCAATAACCTTCAATGCTAGAGGTGAGCCTTTAAGTTTCTGAACAATTTGATCTGCAATTCTCTCCAACTCTGGATAATCTTTTGGCTTTGTGCTTCCAAATGCACACCGTCTGAATAGTAACGAACTATCACTTTTTCCCAAACCTTCTAAAATGAACAAGCTTCTAGAGTCCAGCATTTTTGCAACCAATGCTGTTCGGGTTGTCACTAGAATCTTGCTTCCTGATATTCTTCTCCCTCGACCTCGGTAGAAAATGCTTGACGATTCTTTTATGGGAGCAATTAATTCCATCCACATCTCTTTGTTGATGTGCTCTCCATATTTCTCATCATACCACACATCATCCAACACTAAGAGAAATCTCTTGAAAGAGAGTCTTCATTTAAGTTCATTCTGGAGCATGCTGAAATTGAAATTGGCCAGTTCAGCATTCTCACCATCATTTGTGCATGCTATGATCTCTTTGATAAGTCTAATTTTGTCAAAGTTCTTAGAAACACAAACCCACATTCTCAGGTCAAAAGTATCAGCTATTTTCTCATTGTTACAGACAAGTTGAGCTAGAGTAGTCTTGCCAATGCCCCCCAACCCCAACAATAGTGTGAACCTCTGTCCTATATTTTTTCTGATCGTCCAGTGAACATTCATCAAACTGATTCACCAGCTGACCTACTAGATCATCAATCTCCTTTTCTCGCCCAAAAATTGTGTCTTCATGCAAAAGAGATCCTGTTGTTCTTGTTGGGACATATTCAAGAGAAGGAATGGTGTTAGAGCTCTCCAATGCCATCACTCGGACAAACATCTCTGCAGAAGCTCTAACCCTTTCCAAACTTTTGAGAACCTTCCGCAATGTTGACCTGAACTTGTCAATATTGACCAAACGCTTACCAGAGAAAGTTATGCGTCCGATAAGGCTTCTCTGCTCACCCTTTTCTTTTAAAAGCATATAATCAAACTCATCCAAGACATCTTCTGCATCAGAAACTGCATCTTTCATTCGCTGCAACAACAGTATCTGATTTGTGTCCACTACATGTCGCCTTTCAGCTGCACCAACTACGATGAGTATTTCCATTAAAGTGGCCTCCAAATTACTGAGATCAGATACTATATCAGATTTCCAATTGTACTGGCTAGACATGTAGGACTGCACCAAAGACACCATTCTCCTAATAATAGGAGAAACAGCCCATCCTACAACAGTGGCTGCTGATAACGTAGCCATGTAATCAAGAAATATTCCTGTAAAACACAACAGTTAAATGTTTTAAGTATTTAATGGGTAACAAGTTGCAACGTACAAATATCACACAACTACTGAGTGTTCTTTTCTTTTTTTGCAACAGAGGCGACTAAGTTTTCTTCAACAGGAGGATCAAGTAAGTTGAAGCTCAAATGTCCAACGTAAGCTAGTATGAAATTAACTAAAGATCTTTCATAGACACAAATGATATGTACGACTCTGACATCTTAATAAGTAAATTTGTATTGTGAATACACGATTGATAGTCTCCATCCAACTTGTGATTTTTTTTTTGTTGATGAATGACATACCCCAGGAAATCCAGTTTAGGTATATCATTCTAAAAAATACACTCCTTTTTTCAAGCCCATTAAACTAGATGGCTTTGTTGTGCTGATTCACCCAACTGGAGAAGTATCACCACACTTTTCAGAAACATTTTAATTCATCGAAACACCCAAACCTCATTAAGGAGTATGCAAAACAACACAGACTATTGCTGAGGGGATTTTTCCAATCTGATAACATATTACACCTACTATTTGGAAACTGCAGCTAATACTTCAGTACAAGAGAAAGCGTGAATTGGATCCATGATTTACCCAAAGGCAAAAACGCAATAGTACAACGAACTGTTGCATCTGGACGAACATTGACTCCAAGATAGAAAGGCCAAACAAAGCATGCAGTAGCTAATAAAATGTGTGAGGCAGTACCTGATACGCTTGATACGCAGGATCAGAAGTCTGAACAAGATAAAATCTTGATTTAGCCCATCGGACACGAAGCTGTGTGGCAGAGAAGAGACAAGGGAGGACGAGCAGGAGGAGTAGAGCGGAGAAAATGGGGGCGAAGTTTGGGACTTGGGAGACGAGGAGGAGTAGACCTACAATGTAGTTGACTTCCAAGTTCCAACCACCGCGCGGAAGAGGGACGCGAACATGGGAGAAGAATTAAAAAGCAAATCAGCCGCCACCGCGCGAGCTAAAATAATCCGGCCATAGCCCACAGCATGAAAGCAGCCGTTCGGCCAAGGCCACACGAGGTGGCGGTCGCACGGCATGGATGGAGTGCGACGGGGCGCCATTCGCACGGACGAAGCGGCAGCGCCCGAACGAGCCGGAGGCCGGGAACGCCTGCTCCACCCCCCTTCTCCTGTCCAGCATGTGGATACAGAAAAGAGTCTCGTATCGCCGCCGGGGGATGAGCCGGTGAACTGACCGGAGGCGGGCGTTGGGTTGTGTACTTGTGTTCGGTTGTTCGCCGCCGGTCAGCAGCTCAGCGGGGGATGGCGCATCCGCAGGCCCGGCCTGAGTCGACGGTTAAAACCTGGACTGTACATCAGCCCATCTCGCTAGGCAGGAGATGAGACTTGGATCCGATAGGTAGGCCGGAGACTACTCAATACGGACTGGGCCTTTCTCCACTAAACTGGCCCCTTTTGGGAAATGATTCCCATCTAAAAAAAACACTACAAAAGATTGTTAAAAAAAATCCCTCAAAATTATATTGACTCTACTAAAATATCTTGAGTGACTAGGAGAGGGAGGTTGCCGTCTGCAAGGTGACAGCGAGGCAGGCTCTCAACATTGTGTGTCGCATGGAAGACAATCTCTGTCCCACCTCCGGCTTCAACAAGTCACATTTCCACGAAAGGGGTGCTACAAAAGTTCAGCAGAGCCTTAGAGATGTAATGCTGGCTAGATGCTTCGTTACTCTTTCATGCTCCATTATGTTTTACCTGACTACTTCCTCCCTCCCTATTTAGGTGTCGTCCTTATTTTGTTGTGCTTCAAGTTTGATAATCAATTCACTAGTAAAATATGTGATATGTGTTATAAAAAGTATGCCGATAATTTTTTTTCAAATACAAATCTAATGGTATAGTTTTTGTAGCAACCAACACATATTTATTGACGAAATTGTTGGTCAAAGTTGTCGCTCGTAGAACAAGAACGCCACTTAAATATGAAAGGAAAAATTAAGTGTGATGGCCATCAACAACGGTAGTTTGAGTGGCTAAGTTCATGTAGGACAGACGTATGACAGATCGGCTTGTGGGTTTGAGTCTTTGAGATGGTGTTAGGGAGATGGGAGGTGGTGGCAGAATGGTGGCAAACCTCGAGTAGGTGGAGGAGTCAGGCGACAACAAAGAAAAGATGAAAAGTGGAATGTGTCTATCCGCCTATGTGATCTTAGGCGCATACAATTGCTAGTGGTTCACGGATTCAAACATAGGCAATTTTCTTTAGGTATCTGATTATACCGTATGCTATGACCCAAAATGAACAGACCATATTGAGCACGTCTAAAGCAAATCCATGATCCAGTGAACCCTAAAACCTACAAGGACCAAACCGGCCTTTGGTAGTCTTGCTGGCACGTACCATGGTGGGGTCTTCGACTCGGGTGAATTCATAACAAGGTAGTCGTAGGAGAATGATGGTTGGATTGAGTTATTCTTGATAGAAATGTCCTCGCCTATTTGACTAAATTAAGATCCTCAACATTCCAAGCTCGATATATACATGAAATCGTCTTGTGCCATATGTACTAAACTATTAGGGCATCTAAACCGTGTAAGTCAGGTGACTCCCCATCCTACTAATTGCTAATATGTACTGTAGTAGAGAGTGAACACAATTACATTTTTTATTAAGAACTAACGCATGTGGTTGAATGGTTAGGAGGATCAGAAGATGGACCTCTAGGTCTAGCCCGCCAAAATTAAATTTCAGGTTTGATGGCATGTATGCCTTACTAAGGGCAACTCCAAAGCGCCTACCCATTTGGTCTGTTTCTGTCCATTTGGGTCGACCCATTTAAGGCTTTGGCCCCTTTTCTGTCTGTTTCGTGTCTGTGCTGACCCAATTCCAGCCCAAATTTGGGCCAACTTTGGGTCGAGGCAGACAGGACATGGACCGGCCGCGCGTCCGCTCGTGTCCTCCCCTGGCCACACGTGGTCAAAACCGGCCCTACCTAGCAGCCACCCACCGCCATGTCGTCTTCCCCACGCGGTCCTTTTTAACTAGGCCGTGTGGATAGTGATACGTCTCAAACATAACTATAATTTTTGATGTTCCATGCTTGTTTTATACCAATTGCTATATGTTTGCATCTACTTAATATCACTTTTATACATTTTTTTGGGACTAACCTATTAACAAGATGCCGAAGTGCCAGTTCCTGTTTTCTGCTGTTTTTGTATTCCAGAAAAGGTAGTCTGGAAATATTCTCGGAATTGGACTAAACTTCACGGGGATCCCTATTTTATCAAACACACCTGACGGACCAAAGGAGCAGCAGAGGAGGGCCACCAGGGCCCCACACGCCACTAGGGCACGGGTCCCCCCTGGCGCGCCCTAGGGTGGTGTGGGCCCCTCGGGGTCGTCAGCCACCGCCCTTTCGCCTACTTATTACCCCCGACGCGAAAACCCTAAGTGCCTGAGCAAATATCCACGAAAAGTTCCAGAGACGCCGCCGCCGTCAACCCTAGCTCGGGAGGGTCCAGAACCTCTTCCCGGCGCCCTGCCGGAGAGGGGAATCGTCACCGAAGGCTTCTACATCGTCATGCCTGCCTCCGGAGTGATGCGTGAGTAGTTCATCCTTAGACTACGGATCCATAGCAGTAGCTAGATGGTTGTCTCGCCAATTTGTGCCATCATGTTTAGATCTTGTGAGCTGCCCTACATGATCAAGATCATATTATTGTAATGCTACATGTTGTGTTTGCTGGGATCCGATGAATATTGAATACTATGTCAAGTTGATTATCAATATATGCCCTATGTTATTTAAGATCTTGCATGCTTTCCGTTACTCGTAGATACTTTGGCCAAGTAGATGCTTGTAACTCCAAGAGAGAGTATTTATGCTAGATAGTGGGTTCATGCCTCCAGTAATCTGGGAGAGTGACAGCAACTCTAAGGTTGCGGATGTGCTGTTGCCATAGGGATAACCTAACAATGCTATGTCCACGGTCATATGTATTTGTTTACATTACACACTTTACTTAATGCAATTATCCGTTGCTTGCAACTTAATACCAACGGGGGACTCGGATGACAACCCGGCGGTGGATTATTAGTCATGGACGCTGTTGGATGACGGTCTATGTATTATGTCGTAATGCCCAATTAAATATCATAGTAATCATCATGTCATGTATATGCATTGTCATGCGCTCACTATTTGTCAATTGCCCAGCTGTAATTTGTTCACCCAACATGTTAGTTATCTTTTATGGAGAGACACCACTAGTGAACTGTGGACCCTGGTCCATTCTTTTACACTGATTAAGCCACCACAAACTCCAAACTGTTCCTTTTTCATTCTCTGCAATTTAATACTCATTTTCCACACCATACGTTTAATCCTTTGTTTTCAGCAAGCCGTGAGATTGACAACCTCACTGTTTCGTTAGGGCAAAGTAGTTTGATTGTGTTGTGTGCAGATTCCACGTTGGTGATCGTATTGCGCCGTGCGAGCCACCAACAACCTTCTGAAGAGTTGCTGCTCCTACTGGTTCGATAACCTTGGTTTCTTTCTGAGGGAAAACTTGCTGCTGAACTGCATCATACCTTCCTCTTGGGGTCTCCCAACGAGCGTGTGATTCACGCCATCAAGCTCTTTTTCTAGCGCCGTTGCCGGGGAGTCAGCAGTCTTCTGCAAGGGGAGTTTCATGCTTCCAATCTCTTTACTTTGTTTTTGTCTTGCTTAGTTTATTTTATTTTATCTTGTTTGCTTTCAATTATCAAAAACACAAAAAATTTAGTTACTTGCATCTAGTCTACTTTCAAGTTATTTTTTGTCCTGTTTTTAATTCTGCTAAAATGATTACTCCTGAGAACACTAAGTTGTGTGATTTCACTAGCACGAACAACAATGATTTCATATGCACACCTATTGCTCCACCTGCTGCTTCAGCAGAATTTTATGAAATTAAACCTGCACTTTTAAATCTTGTTATGAAAGAGCAATTTTCTGGTGTTAGTACGGATGATGCTGTTGTTCACCTTAATAACTTTGTTGAACTTTGTGAAATGCAAAAGCTCAAGGAAGTAGATGGTGATATTATTAAACTGAGACTTTTCCTTTCTCCTTGAGAGGACGTGCTAAAAAATGGTTGCTATCTTTGCCTAGAAATAGTATTGATTTATGGACTAAATGCAAAGATGCTTTTATTGGAAAATATTATCCTCCTGCTAAGATTATTTTTTTGAGAAGTAGCATAATGAATTTTAAGCAATTTGATAATGAACATGTTGCTCAAGCATGGGAGAGAATGAAATCATTGGTTAAAAATTGTCCCACTCATGGACTGACTACTTGGATGATCATCCAAACCTTCTATGCAGGATTAAAATTTTCTTCAAGGAATTTATTGGATCGACCGTTGGAGGTACCTTTATGTCCATCACTTTGGGTGCTGCAACAAAGATTCTAGATGATATGATGATTAGTTATTCTGAGTGGCACACCGAGAGAGCTCCAACAGGTAAGAAGGTAAATTCTGTTGAGTAAACCTCTTCCTTGAGTGCCAAAATTGATACTATTATGTCTATGCTTGCAAATGGTCAAACACATGTTGATTCAAATAATGTTCCTTTAGCTTCTCTGGTTTGCTCAATAAGAGCATGTTGATGTGAACTTCATTAAAAATAATAACTTCAACAACAACAAATGAAGCCTGCTACCCGCATGGGTAGCTACACACTCATGCGTTATACGGAGATACAAGCCGTATAACCTGTTTTGGATTGATATTGTAGTAGAGTAGGGATTTTTGGTGTACAAAACTGGTTTCGGAATTTCAAAAAAAAATATTTTTTGGTCCTCTTTTTTTAGTCAATGAAAAAAGTCAACGAAAAAGTCAACCCTAAAAAAAAGGACCAATTTTTTTTTTTGAAATTCTGAAAGCAGTTTTGTACACCAAAAATCCCTACTCTATTACAATACCAATCCAAAACAGGTATATACGGCTTACATCGGCGTATAATGGCATGGTGTGTAGCTACCCATGCGGGTAGCAAATCGCCTCTCCAACAACAATGCTTATAGGAATAATTTTGGTAATAGCAATTATAGGCCCTATCCTTCTAATAGTGGCAATGGTTATGGAAATTCCTATAGTAACTCCTATAACAATAATAAGAGTGTACCCTCCGATCTTGAAGTTATGCTTAAGGATTTTATTAGTACACAAACTGCTTTCAATAAAACTGTTGAGGAGAAATTTGGGAAAATTGATGTGCTTTCCTCTAAAGTTGATAGTCTTGCTCTTGATGTTGACTTGTTGAAACTAAAGAACATGCCTCATGATGTTAAAGAGAGCAAAACTCTCAATGCTATACAAGTTAAAATTGATAACAATGTGAGGATGTTAGCTGAATTGCATGCTAGATGGGAAAGAGAGGATGAAATTGCTAGAAAGAATAATATTGCTAGAGTTTATACTATTACTACTTCTGAAAATGCTTCAAACTCAAGTGTTAACAAACCTCCTACCATTAATGTTTCCACTTCTATTGCAAAATGTCCTAAATTGCCTGATAACTCTGAAACTGTCCTTGATAAAGATGCTGAAATTTCTAGCAATAAGGAAGATAATAACTCCATTACTTTTGATGATAATGACTTTGATTTTGATGGTTGCAATATTTCTGAAGTAATTAAGTTCTTGCAAAAGCTAGCTAGAAGTCCTAATGCTAGTGCTATAAACATGGCTTTTACTAAACATATTACTAATGCTCTCATACAAGTTAGGGAAGAAATTAAACATGAAGCTTCTATCCCTAGGAAGTTAGAAGATGGTTGGGAGCCCATCATTAAATGAAATTGAATGACTTTGATTGCAATGCTTTGTGTGACCTTGGTGCTAGTATTTCTGTTATGCCTAAAAGATTTATGATATGCTTGATTTAGCACCTTTGGAAAATTGTTACTTGGATGTTCACCTTGTGATTCTACTATTAAAAAACCTTTGGGAAGAATTGATGATGTTCTTATCATGGTTAACAACAATTATGTCCCCGTTGATTTTATTGTCTTGGATATTGAATGCAATCCATCATGCCCTATTGTGCTGGGAAGACCTTTTCTTAGACTGTAGGTGCTATTATTGATATGAAAGAAGGGAATATAAAATATCAATTTCCTCTCAAGAAAGGTATGGAACACTTTCCTAGGAAGAAGATTAAGCCACCTTATGATTCTATTGTTCGAACAAATTACAATGTTGATGCTTCTTCACTTGGTAATACTTGATGCATGCTTTGTGCCTAGCTAAAAGGCGTTAAAGAAAAGCGCTTATGGGAGGCAACCCATTTTTTATTTCTGCAATTTTTCTTTTATTGAGTCAAGGAGTGTTTACTTCTGTAGCAACTCCTTTGTATCTTTATTTTCTCGCATTGTTGTGCCAAGAGTAGCCTCTAATGTAAGATGATGCTTAATTTTGATTGCTGCGCAGAAACAGATTTTTGCTGTTCACTGTACGAAATTCCTAAAATCACCAGATTGTTAATTAAATCTGAAATTTTTGTGCGTAATCTTTATGAATGTCTGAAACTTTCATTAGTTCAGAGTTTTCGATCTGAGCGTCGTAAGTGCCTCGAAAAAATTCGTCTTTGCGGACTGTTCTGTTTTAGACAGATTATGCCTTTTTATTTTGCATTCTCTCTTTTACTAGTGTTGAGTGAAATTCTTTTTTGGGTGGAAGAGCTTCACATAACATCAGTGGCTGTAGCTAATGTTTAAAGTAACAAATCATATTGCGTCTTTATAGAACATGTGAATTTTTGATTATGCACTAACCCTCTAATGAGATCTACTTTGAGTTTGGTGTGACGGAAGTTTTCAAGGGTCAAGAGAGAAGGATGATATAATAGGATCAAGAAGAGTGAAGAGCTTAAGCTTGGGGAGGCTCCCATGGATCTCCCCAGCATATTTCAAGAAGACTCAAGCGTCTAAGCTTGGGGATGGCATCCCCTTCTTCATCGTCAAAATTATCAGGTCATCTCTAGTGAAACTATATTTTAATTCTTTCACATCATATGTGCTTTTCTTGGAGCGTCTGTGTGCTTTTATTTTCAGTATTGCACTTTTATTTTCAATAAAGCTTGACTGGACCCTAGCATTCTTGATTGGGAGAGAGACACGCTCCGCTTTTTCATGAGAATACTCCTATTCTTCACTTATATTTGTTGAGTATTCATATCTAGCGCTGTTCAGCTTTTAGCTCTTGTTTTCATGTATCTCTTGTCAGAGCTATTAGCTTTCTTTTGTAGAAAGTACTCTCTTGCTTCACTTATATTTGTTTGGAGAGTTGATGAAATAAATTGATTGGTGTTTGGTTGGTTCAGAAAATGTTGCATGTGGTAATTGGTATAAGGAAAAACTTGCTTAATCTTGTAGATCACTAATGGATAACTTGATGCTTGTCAATTGTTTTGAGTTAACAAGTAGATCATGATTAAATTGTGCATCACATGAGTTAAGCCTATTAGTGAAGAACTACCGTAAAGCTTGTTGAAAATTTGGTTTGCATCGGTGGTATCTCTAAGGTCTAGATATTTTCTAATAACAGGGTTTGGTTAACAAGGAAGACGGTATGAAGTCTTATAACGTTTGCAATATGTTTGTCATATAAAACTTGGTGTACGGGTTGATATTCTTGTTTGCTTACATAACCTTGCTAGCCTAAACTCTGTACTGAGAGGGAATGCTTCTCGTGCATCCAAATCCTTGAGCCAAAATCCATGCCATTTGTGTCCACCATAACTACCTATATGTGGTATTTCCTTGCCACTCCAAGTAAATTTTTCATGTGCTACCTTTAAATTATTCAAAATGTTATTATTCCCTTTTTGTGTCAATGTTTACTAGCTCATGAGGAATTAGTGTGGTTATTCTTTATTCTATTTGTCGAGTGGACTTTTACACCTGGACTAGTGGCATATACATCCGCTTATCCAATAACTTGCAAAAAGAGCTGGCAACGGGGTGCCCAGTCCCAATTAATTACAACTTTAACCAATTAATTCTCTTCACACTTTTGCCCTGATTCATCAGTAAGCAATGACAAACAGTGAAATACCTGAATGTGTGTAAACCAAAGAGAAAGAGGGATGATCTGCCTTGCTGGTAGAAATAACGTCCTTCATGGGAGCCGCTCTTAAAAGTCCGTTCGACAGGTAGAATACTGTTCTCACCCGCTACCATTCGTTGACAATTAACAAACACCTCTCAAAAATAGATACTCCTCCATGGTATGTGATTGATGGAAGGCACCCGAGGATTCGGTTAGCCATGGCTTGTGTTAGCAAGGTTGGGAGGAGTATCAAATATTTTATGCAATCTCTATATGCTTTCAAAAACCTAAAAGCTCTAGCACATGATTTAATCCCTGCTTCCCTCTGCGAAGGGCCTTTCTTTTACTTTTATGTTGAGTCAGTTTTCCTATTCTTTCTGTCTTCCACAAGCAAACACTAGTGTCAACTTTGTTACAACATGCGTTATATGCAATGTATTGGACTTGTTATACTACTTTGTGTTGACAATATCCATGAGATAAATATGTTGAAAGTTGAAGCAAATGCTGAAACTAAATTCTTCCTTTGTGTTGATTAAATACCTTTTATTAGAAACTATTGCTTTATGAGTTAACACTTATGCAAAACTGTTTGATGCTTGTCTCGAAAGTACTATTCATGAAAACGTTTAGCTTGTGTGATTCATTGTTTACTCATTATCTATTTGGTAGCAAATTATAGACCATTGACTTGGATCACTTCATTCATTTACATGTGCCTTGCAATATTATATGATCAAGATTATGATGTAGCATGTCACCTCAAAAATTATTTTGTTTTTATCGTTTACCTACTCGAGGACGAGTAGGAACTAAGCTTGGGGATGCTGATACGTCTCAAACGTATCTATAATTTTTGATGTTCCATGCTTGTTTTATACCAATTGCTACATGTTTTGCATCTACTTTATATCACTTTTATACATTTTTTGGGACTAACCTATTAACAAGATGCCGAAGTGCCAGTTCCTGTTTTCTGCTGTTTTTGTATTCCAGAAAAGCTAGTCTGGAAATATTCTCGGAATTGGACGAAACTACACGGGGTCCCTATTTTTCCAGAACACACCTGACGGAGCGAAGGAGCAGCAGAGGAGGGCCACCAGGGCCCACACGCCACTAGGGCGCGGGCCCCCCTGCGCGCCCTAGGGTGGTGTGGGCCCCTCGGGGGTCGCAGCCGCCGCCCTTTCGCCTACTTATTCCCCCCGACGCGAAAACCCTAAGTACCTGAGCAAATATCCACGAAAAGTTCCAGAGACGCCGCCGTCGTCAACCCTAGCTCGGGAGGGTTCAGAACCTCTTCCCGGCACCCTGCCGGAGAGGGGAATCGTCACCGGAGGCTTCTACATCGCCATGCCTGCCTCCGGAGTGATGCGTGAGTAGTTCATCCTTGGACTACGGGTCCATAGCAGTAGCTAGATGGTTGTCTCTCCACTTTGTGCCATCATGTTTAGATCTTGTGAGCTGCCCTACATGATCAAGATCATATTATTGTAATGCTACATGTTGTGTTTGCTGGGATCCGATGAATATTGAATATATGTCAAGTTGATTATCAATCTATCTATGTTATTTAAGATCTTGCATGCTTTCCGTTACTCGTAGATGCTTTGGCCAAGTAGATGCTTGTAACTCCAAGAGAGAGTATTTATGCTAGATAGTGGGTTCATGCCTCCGTTTAACCTGGGAGTGACAGAAAGTTCTAAGGTTGTGGATGTGCTGTTGCCACTAGGGATAACCTAACGATGCTATGTCCACGGGCATATGTGTTTGTTTACATTACGCACTTTACTTAATGCAATTATCCGTTGCTTGCAACTTAATACCAACGGGGGACTCGGATGACAACCCGGCGGTGGATTATTAGTCATAGATGCTGTTGGATAACGGTCTATGTATTATGTCGTAATGCCCAATTAAATATCATAGTAGTCATGTCATGTATATGCATTGTCATGCGCTCACTATTCGTCAATTGCCCAGCTGTAATTTGTTCACCCAACATGTTAGTTATCTTTTATGGAGAGACACCACTAGTGAACTGTGGACCCCGGTCCATTCTTTTACACTGATTAAACAACCACAAACTGCAAACTGTTCCTTTTTCATTCTCTGCAATTTAATACTCATTTTCCACACCATACGTTTAATCCTTTGTTTTCAGCAAGCCGGTGAGATTGACAACCTCACTGTTTCGTTGGGGCAAAGTAGTTTGATTGTGTTGTGTGCAGATTCCACGTTGGTGATCGTATTGCGCCGTCGAGCCAACAACCTTCTGAAGAGTTGCTGCTCCTACTGGTTCGATAACCTTGGTTTCTTCTGAGGGAAAACTTGCTGCTGAACTGCATCATACCTTCCTCTTGGGGTCTCCCAACGAGCGTGTGATTCACGTCATCAGATAGCGACCTCATCCAGTCCCCACTTCCCACTTCGAGCCCCCACATCCATCAAACCCGAGCCGGAGCTGGTCGGAGCAATGCCTCGGTGGTGGAAGAAGGGCAAGCACGACCATGAGGCCAGCAGCTCCTCCGGCTAGCAGATATATGCACCGCGCAGCGCTCTCCCCCCTCCTCCGCACAGCCAAGAGGACGTCCTCGACGACGACGACCCAGATATGCAGGTCGCGTACGAGGCGTCCAGGCGCTCCCTCGTCGAGGACGAGATAAGGCGTTGGGAGCGCGTGCTGCGGGAGGCCCAGCCACCGGCGCCATGGTGGCAACACATGCAGCAAGAGCTGGAGGACGAGGAATAGGAGCAGCAGGCTCTTCTCCTCCCCGATGGCCTCCTCGGCCAGTCCTGGTGCTGGACTGGTGGCAGCTGGACGCCGTCGCCGCCACGGCCACAGGAGGAGCAGCCTCCAACGCCTCCTGCTCGTGTGCCACCGGCCCAACTCTAGGTCGCGCCGCCGTATGTTGTCATCCCTGACAGCGACGACGACGAGTAGGCCATCGGCGGCGAGTCCCCAGCTCCTAGTACTTTTTTGTGTTTTTCCTATATTGTAAAAGGCCGTTTGTGCCCCCCCCCCCCCCTCACCCCCCTAATATGTAACCATAACGGCCTTCAGGGCTGCTATCAATATAAGTATTTTAAAAAAAAAACAAATGGTCAGGCACGTTAGGTGGCCGCGGGGACAGTGGCGGTCATTTGCTGTCCGTCGGCTGACCCAAACAAACAAAAACGGCCCAAAAATGTGTATATTTCTGTCCGTTTGGGTCGGCGAGTTAGAGTTGCCCTAAAGGCGGAATATTATTGTGAATGGAAGATGGTGTTCCCGTTGACAGCTGCGTGTGTCCAATGTTCAGTAGTGGTTGTGTATGATGGTGGAGAGCCCTTGGTGTACTCGACATTTGTAAAATAAATGACTTTCCTTTTAAGTTCTAGACTATACGAATAACAGTATAATACAATCTAAGAGTTGGTCTCGTTGTCTTTGTACGCCATGACATTTAATGCTGAAATGTTCAATAAAATGTGAACCGTAGATGACATCGAGCTGACGAAAAAGTCTCTATGTACGCCCTAGCGGATAGCGCGTGAAACGGATCACCTCTCGATACGATACTTCGGAGCAATGCACACGCACATGCCCGCGGTGCAGTAGTACGATCCCAGCTTAGACTAGCGAGAGATCGCGTCTGGATCCTCGGTGTAACTGCTGGTTCGTTCTGCTCATCCGAGGCCGACGCTAACATCAAGAGCGCAGTCCGTAGGCAGCAGGCGGTAGCACGAGGAGAGGAATCAAATCGAGCTCAAGGACACACACAACCTACAATAGAGTTTCCCCGCCCTTCCTAGTTCCTACTTCCTACCCACACCGACTCCTCACTCTCTCCACATGCAACCGTTCAAGAACAACAAACGCCACCCGACCAACGATCTTACAAAGAAATGAGCTATTTACTGTGGAATACCTTTTTTTTTTGAAAGGGATCCACACTGCGAATTCATCACAAATTACAAGTGAAAGAACTAGAAAACGCAGAAGAACAAACCACAGAACCCAGCACAACAGCGTCTCCCGAAGCACCTGACGCTGAACCACCGCAACGCCTGGAGCAGAGCTTCATCGCCGAGCATCGACGGAGAAGACGCCCCCAGGCTGCCACCATCCCCGGAAAGGGGCACCCCACTCTTGAAGAAGAAGGCCGCAGGAGCCGCCCGCCGCAAGCGACGGGACCAAAGAACTCTGAACGAGCACGGCCACGGCGCCACCTCCCCGCCAACCACCCCTCTTCCAACTCACCCTGCGCTGAGCACGATCACGGCTTGCCGGAGACGCCGTCGAAAGCCCGCCTTGAGCACACCTAATCCCCTCGCCACCACGGCCGGCCGGAGAAGGAAGGAGCAAGGCGGAGATGAAGCAGAGCGCGCTGAAGAAAGCATCCCAGCCGACGCCACCATGGCCGGCCGAAGAAGCCAGAACAGCGCACCAAAGGACGGCGACGAGCTTCGAGATCCCCAAGAAACTCCTGTACATGCGGAGAAGGCAGCCAGTGGCAGGCACCAGCTTCCCGCCCCACCAGCTCCAGATCCTCGCGACGACGCCGGAGACCACGCCGCCGCGCCGACGAGGACCAAGCACAAAATCCACGCCATGGAGGTCGCCGCCGAACCAACCCCCATGATTGGACAAACAGCTCCCAGATCCACCACCAGCCACCTCGAAACAGGCCACCGACTTCAGATCCGAAGCAACCTTATTCACCTCCGCCGCCACCACCATCACCGGCGGCAGAGCACCGAAACCTACGCTACCTAGCTACACCTAGACTAGAAGCAGACAGATCTGCCCGGCGATTCGACCCCCCCACCCCCTACCGACGGCACCAAGGCCGACGAGAGGAGGCGGGCGGTGGAATCGTCGGCGGAACGAGAATCGCCCTCTGGTCGCCTTTACTGTAGAGAGGGGACGAGAGGGGAACGAGAGAGTAAAATGAGCACTTACCGTGGAATACTTGAGAAGCCACGGTCTAAATCTAGGGGCATCTGCCCTGTTTTTTAAAAATACATTTTAAATAGCGATCTAGGGGCATCTGCCCTGTTTTATAAAACTACATTTTAAACAGGATTTAAAAAGTCCAAATTTTCAAAACAATTTTTTACGTGTACATCTCCATAAAATATGCGCGCGGCACAAAGTTTTGTGAAAAAAAGAAACCTTTTACTTTGTGTCCACAAAAAAGGAAAAAAATTCAGTTCTAGAAAAAAAACTTTTGAGACATACTTTTGTCTTCCTTTTGACTTTAAAAATATGATTTTTAAAAGGGGCAGATGCCCCCTGTTTTTTAAAAATACATTTTAAATAGCGATCTAGGGCCATCTGCCCTGTTTTATAAAACTACATTTTAAACACGATTTAAAAAGTCCAAATTTTCAAAACAATTTTTTATGTGTACATCTCCATAAAATATGCGCGCGGCACAAAGTTTTGTGAAAAAAAGAACCTTTTACTTTGTGTCCACAAAAAGGAAAAAAAATTCAGTTCTAGAAAAAAACTTTTGAGACATACTTTTGTCTTCCTTTTGACTTTAAAAATATGATTTTTAAAAAGGGGCAGATGCCCCTATATTTAGATGTGTATTTTCCATGAATACTTGTATCTCCAACTAGACTGGACAAATATGCCCCCCTATCTATCCGCGGACACGTCGATGTGTCCGCTGATAGTGGTTGGACAATCCCCAAATGTGTGTATCTCCATAGTAGACCTCAAAACCATACTAGCCATGCAACATAGATCATGAACAGAGAATGCCATTGTTCGAGCGGATAGAATTTCAGGCGGATAAAGTTCGGACAAAGTTCAAGTAAACATTGAAGATAAGGGAAAATCCTCATGAACGGAGGATTCCATGGCGGCCAAATTGGGGCTTCATATGCAGCAGCGGCCGCCGCTTCGTGTTCCCTCTGCCTAAGGCGTCGTGCCTTGTGACCGCTCTTGGCGTTCTCTTTGTTTTTTGTCCGCTACATTTTGCGGAGCAGATATCCCATCAATATGTTCCAACGATGGCTCAACTGCCATGTCAATTCTCTGAAGGTGATTGTATATAAGGATGGCACCCTCCATCTAGCAAATAAAATAGTCAACATATTTAATAATAATAAGTGGAGGAACAACAAAAAATGAAGCATGCAAAACTTAAATTCCCTACTTGGTCATAGAATCCGACAAACTTGATAATGGAGTTTGTGATGCATGCCCATATATGGCAGAGAGATTCATCGGCACGGCTCGCTTCCGGATCTTCATTGAACATTTAAAGGATTTTCCCAAAGTTCCGAGACGTTTGATTTATCACCTGAATTGTTTAGGACCAACCAAATCCTGCGCAACAACCCATCCTCACGAACGAAGTAGGGATACCCTCTTGTTGTTCGCTACAGATCCGACATTCAACCAACAAGTATCACCAATGAACTATCATCTCAAATTAGATCCTACAACAGAAAAGAAGATGCAAATGGACATACCTGCGCATGACCGAAACACTGGGGCCGAAGTTGCCCGACCCGCGGCTGCATTTACCCTGGCAAGCCGCGGTGCGGCGATCTTGTCCTCCAGCAAGGGGCGGCAAGTGAGCTCCTCATCGTTCAGTAGAAACCTCCTCCATCCTAGTAGAGGTTGGTATCGGACATCTCAAATCAGTTGCCAGACTATGTTGAGTGTTGGGGAGGGGAGAGGACGGGGTGGACAGTGGAGTGGGCTCGATCGAGGGAGAGGTGAGCTAGAGTTTGGTCCACACATACACACATACACATGTATAGACTAGTTACGACGGTTGTCGGATAGGTCGGATGTTTTGGGCTGAGTTTGTGGGATCCAATGATTGGGTGGGCGATTTATGTCCGATCTATTCGGTGCTCGACGTTTACTGGGAAGTGGAGATCAGGTTCGAGGTGGTTTAAAACAGGGCCGGATTGGGGAGACATAGACGAACTGTATGTGGACCTATCGTAAACTTGTGAGCTTCGTTGGACACAAGACTAATGTGCGAAATGTGATGTTTCGGGTATCTTTTTTACTAAATGGCGCTTAATCGGACATTAAGCTAAGTATGACTCTTCGCAAAACTTTCACGCGCATTCTGAATTTATCAGAGCCTTTGAAAATCTCAGAAACGTCACACACTTTGGCTTATCCTGAGTCAGAAAAACGCAAAAAAATCTAAATCATTTGGGTAAAGCCAACTGATATGGCTTTTCTCGTGTACAGAGGCTCTGAGAATCTCAGAGAACGTCATATCAGTTGGCGTACTCCGAGATTCTCAGATCATCTGTACCCGAGAAAAGTCATATCATTTGGCTTTACCCAAATGAAAAGCCATATCATTTGGCTTTACCCAAATGACTTAGAATTTTTTACGTTTTTCTGGCTCTAGATACGACAAAGTGTATGGCGCGCCTTAGCATATGACGTTTTGGGCCAAGAGCCATATCCGCGTGAAAGTTTTGCGAAGGGCCATACTTTGCATAAGAGCATCTCCACCGGGGGCCTCCAAATTCGTGTCCGGCACCGCCCAATTGAGGCCCAATTGGGGGTGGAGCCCACAGCAGCGCACCCCAAAGCCAAAAAAAATATTGAATTCAAACGAATTTAAAGGAATTTCAAATTTCATTCATATTCGGTGCAAATTACAAAATATTTGAACGAATTTTGAAAAATCTAAACCCTAACCGCCGCCTAGCCTACTCTGTGTCCCACCACGAGTCGTCATCGTTGTCGTCCTCGATCTTCACCACCGTGGCGGAGGAGGCAGCAAGGCTGGTGGAGGCTCCGTCGTGGCGCGGCGCGCGGCTGGAGGAGGCGCCGTCGCCCGACGCACTACTGGTGGAGGGGCCGCCGAAGGAGGAGGAGGCTGACATCGGTAGGGTCGCCATGAGGCCCGACGAGTCGTGCTCGATGTCGACCACCGACTCGGAGAGCGTCGCCAGCAAACCCGGCATGTCGCCGTCGTACTCGTTCCGCATCTCGGACGGCACGTCGCAGCCCACCGGGATGACCTCCACGGCATTGCCTCCACCCTGGGGCGACGGAGGAAGAGGCGCCCGCGCGGGCGTGGTGGCGAACGCGCTGGCTGGCAGCGTTCGCGGAAGGTGATGCCGCCTCCACCACGCGGCGGTGAGCGGCGCGGTAGAGGGACGCGCGGCACCGGAGGCAGGAGGCGGAAGGGGATAACGCTGCCCGTGGCAGCGTGTCGGCGCGCGGCTTTGATCGCGGAGGCAACCGTGTGGCCGGTTGCCCCCACCAGTCTTTGCGGCCGCCGGTGTTGTATCGCGTCTCGCGCGATCTGGGGCCGTCGTTGGTGGCATGACCGTCTCCTGCCATAGTTTTAAAAACCGAACCGGCGGTCCGACCGGGAAAAACCGGAACCAACGAACCTCCTGGTTTTTTAAGACGCACCGGTTGAAACAGCAAAAAACCAAAGAAAATGAGAGTTTGCTGTGCTGGAATCGAACTCGCGACTTCCTGCTGGGCCGAGTAGCCATCGCGAGGACATACCACCTGCGTTGTTGGTGCTTTGTGATTAGGAAAGGAAATACGCACTATATAGAGAGTTTCTGGTATATTTTTCTACTAAAGCTGTTTAAATTTAATTAAAAAAATGACGGTTTTTTGTCGCCAGCGAACCGGACGAGCCGGCGGTTCGACCACCGAACCAGTGAACCAGACGCATGACCGGTTCACTGTCCGGTTCGATTTTTTAAACTATGCCTCCCGCTTGCGCTCGAAGCGCTCCATCCAACGGCCCCAGTTGGTTTGGCCGTCGTCGTTCTCGGGGAGGCGCCACTCGGCCGGTGTCATCCAGCTCCGTCGGCGAGCGATGAATCGCGCCATCAGCTCGGCCGTCTCGGGCAGCGGTGGCACGGGAAGGCCACCGGCCGAGATGGCCCACTGCTTGGGCAAGCGGCAGTCCGGAGGGGCGAGAAGCCCGTACCGGTGCAGCTCCCAGGCGTCGTCGCTCAGGACCGTGCGCCCGCAGTACGCCATGGCTAGGAGATTGAGGGCGAGGGGATTGAGGGCGAGGAGATTGGAGGCGAGAGAGAGTGGAGGCGAGATAGAGGACGCGGTGGATAAGCACGGCGGTGCGGCCGGCTTAAATGCGACGCGTGGGGAATCCGCAACGCCGGCCGCGTGGCCTGGCAGCCGTCGCGTCGACTAGCCGCCGTTAATGGCATGCGTGTGTGCAGGCACACCAACGTCCAGTTCCGTCGCGTTGGAAACAGCCGACGACTGCGCCATTAACGTGGCCAGACCGGCCTCCTGCACGACGCGTTAAATGATGCCTGAACGCGCTGTCTCTATGACGGGCGGGCCACCCCTGTCAGAGCCCATGTCCGCCCTATGTTCGGCACCCGAACTTGGAGGCCCTTTCGGAGGGTGTCGGACACGAATTTGCTCGGGACGACCCTTTGGAGGTGCCGTTGGTGGGTGATTTTGCCGTCCGGACCTTCATTGGCCTTTGGGTCACTTGGAGGCCCGGTGAAGATGCCCTAATGTCCAATTAAGGGCCATTTATATAGTAGTACTCCCTCGGTATCAAAATATGTACAGACATGGGAGTAAAAGATACGTACATGTTTCGGAGGGCGCGGCACGGAGGAATGTCACGTCCAGTTCCTCGAAAGGGAAGCCGCCGCGCGCGCGGTCTGCTCGCCATGGCAGCGAATCCCGATAAAGTGAGGGCAGAAAGGGCGTGGCGAAAGCAGCGCCCGTTCTGCTCCCATGCCCCACTGCCCTCCCTCATCTTTGACTCCCTCGCCTCGCCACCACAGTCCAAGCCTGAAGCCAGGCCACGGCAAACAAACACTGCCCACTCCTGCAGGAGCCCAAGAAACTCGTCAAGAACAAAGCAGCAGCACCACCAAGGCCAACACAAGTCCCCCTTCCTTCCTACTCCAATCCGCCGCAGGAACACTTCAATCCAACAGTGGCACCGACCGGTGAATCAGGGTGATCACCATGACGGGCTCTCTGCTCCTGCTCTTCTTCCTGCTGCTGATCTCTGGCGTCAGGTTCGGCGGCGGCGCAAGGCTGGGGGGAATGGCGGCGGCGGCTACGAGGACTGGAGGCTCGGCACGGCCACCTACGTCAAGGAGTCCCAGGGGCACCCGCTCAACGATGGTATGCGTTCCTTCCTCTGTTTCTCGTTTCGCCTTCTCAATCGCGGCATCAAGAATGACTGAATGAACATCTTTTTGCCCCGGCTTTGTTCCTGCATTTCTTTATTCTGGATGGAGATTGGAGATGACGAATGTTTGGGCGAGGAGAAGGTGCGGGGTTAGGTTAGGTAGATCCGGCGTATTGCCCAGGGAAATGCTAGTGTGAAATTGCAACAGGAGGCAGAGTGGGGCGATTCGATGTTGAAACTTGTTCCTTTTTACTACATTTTTTAGATGGATTTTGATGATTGGAACTGAACATTCCATGGATGTTCTGTAGAGTGTAGACGATATGCGTGCCTCATTGTGATTTGTGAAAAGGGGTGGAAAAGGGTTTCTTTGATAATTATAGAACAGTGTCGATGCTAATGCTGTCCTTTACCATCAACATTTTTTCTTTATCATACTTAAAATAACCTTTTTGTTGTGTTAGTGCAGTCCTAATCAGCCGAAAGAAAACTAATAATTGGAGTGGAGCATTAGTGCATTTTTTTACTAAATTGGTTTCCCCTTAGCGTAAGAAGTGGGCACATTGAATGCTTTGACAATGCTGATACGAGGGGTCCGGGCAAGGTAGTACAACATGATCTTTTCTTGCTGTCACTGCCTGCACTCAAGTCATGCAGTGTACCTTCTCGCTCAGTAACTGCTCCATTTAAATCGACTCTGTTTTTTTTCTTCTGAAGATTCAACAAAAATATAATCTGGATTCTGAAGCTCACATGGAATGCCATTTACATCCTCTGCTCAATGTCAATTCTTTAAAAAAATCTGATACAACGGTTGTCTGAAACTCTGAAGGTGGTGGCGCTTGTGGGTATGGGGACCTGGACATATTCAGATACGGGAGGTACACGGCCGGCCTGAGCGGCGCGATGTTCGGGAGGGGCAGCGCCTGTGGCGGCTGCTACGAGCTCCGGTGCGTGAACAACATCCTCTGGTGCCTCAGGGGCAGCCCGACCGTCGTCGTGACGGCGACTGACTTCTGCCCGCCCAACTTCGGCCTGGCCGACGACTTCGGTGGCTGGTGCAACTTCCCCAAGGAGCACCTCGAGATGACTGAGGCTGCCTTCCTCCGGGTGGCCAAGGCCAAGGCTGACATTGTCCAGGTGCAGTTTCGAAGGTAACAAGAAGTTAATTTGATGTTCCTGAATTGCCCTTTAGCTTATCATTGACTCCGTAGATAGCCAATGTGTGAATATGCGTGCAAAAGTGTGTCACTATCATTCTTGAGTTGTGCAACTGGTGTAGTATTATAACCTGCTTTTGCAAAAGTTCAGAATGATGTTTTATGATTAGAAATGGATCGTAGACTGTGGAACAGTTTCAAGCCACTTTACATTGCGGGCTACTGGGTAGAAAGTATCAGGGCCGAGAGGGTGTATAGAAAAGAAGAGCTTTAACCAGTGACACTTTTTTCTTTTTTAAAATCTGACTCCTGTGTGCTAATAATGAGTACTTCCACAGTTTCAGACAAATGCTATGAGTATGTCTCAACTGGTGCAAGAGTAGTAAACACCACGTGTTCTCTTTACAAGTCAGTTAGATCACCACCAATGATAAATCAAGCAGTATCTCATTTGTGACCAGACATTGACGTCATTGGTGCAGGGTGAGCTGCGACAGAGCCGGCGGAATACGGTTTACGATCACCGGGGGCGCCAACTTCCTCCAGGTACTGATCACCAATGTGGCAGCAGACGGTGAGGTCGACGCCGTGAAAGTGAAAGGGTCAAAGACCGGGTGGATACCAATGGGGAGAAACTGGGGACAGAACTGGCAGTGCGACGCCGACCTCCGAGGCCAGCCACTGTCGTTCGAGGTCACTGGGGGAAAGGGAGGACGATCACAATGTACAATGTTGCACCTTCAGATTGGATGTTTGCTCAAACATTTTCAGGCAAACAGTTCGTACAATAGGTGAAAAGTGCAGCAAGCTCCGAATAGTTGTGATTAGAATTACAGGGGGTTAACTTCAATGTGGGGTTTCAGTGTTGTAACCCAAGGATGTTTACTCAAGAATGTTAATGTTGCTTTACTCTGCTCACCATGTCTAGTATAGTTATAGAACTTTACTTCCAGTTTCTCAAAGTTTACTGGGGCACTACCTCACCAGTGGTTCTGTCATGCAATCTTACTTGGCCGAATGACTACCGTACATAAGTATGAAATGGTAAATAAACACGATGTTTGAGCACGTGCAATGATAGAACACAGACGGGTGCAGTGAAGAACTTTCCTCCAACTAAAGGGCAAAGGGCGCACAACAGTTGCTTGTTTTGGTTCTGAGGAATCGATCCTACTTGGACCAGTTTGGCGGACTTGCTGTATACACATTACACTAACTCAAAAGCTATATACACAAAAGGGATTCATCCAATTTCCTTGATGCTTTTCTTTTTTTGCTTGAACTGAAGGATCTGGATCTAAGTGCCGCAGCGCCTCAGGAACAGTCCCCACAAGTCCTGGAGAAAAGAAAATTAATCGGAGCAAAAAATAAACTAGAGAAAAAGAACCCGAGTGAAATGACTAATGTTTTTAAGACCCTCGGTTACAAAATGAAATGCCAATTACCATGTACTTCGATTCACTCTCACTGCTTACAATTCCTCCTAGCGCCTCTCCGTATCCTCTTTAAAATAGAGGGGCGAGTAGCAGACTCGGTTTGTGACCAATTACCCTCAGAATCATCATCTGGGAAGAACAATGTTAGTTCATGACTCCATATAAGTCAAGAAAAAAAGGGTGGGGTTTCCGTTATTCTTGTTAGTACACATCTTGCATACCTTCAATGTTGTTCTTTCCACCAGAAGAATATTTTCGCTTGTTGACGTTCATGTGGATTAACTCGACATTCTGGGCAGACAACAGAAGTCATTATTAGTCATGAATTGACCTTCATAAAACACGACATTCATATATAATCTTTGGATTTATGGTTACCTTCACATCTTCATCTTCGCTGAATCTCTCAACCTCTTCATCATCAGACCTTATTTTGTTTGTATCAACCTTAGCTGTCAATGCCTGCTGGGCAATACTATTATGACCATCATAACCTGATCTTTTCTCGCCGATGGTTATAATGCCACGGCCCATTTGTTGCTCTGGAGTCGTACATCTCCCATTGAAGGGTGGCATCAAGCAAAACCTGAAATTTCAGAGTTAAACTTCAGACCTCTCGAAAGAATGGAAGGAAAGAGGCTATCGAATATATAAACTTCACATAACCAAAATACTGAAGTTACTGTTGAACCCCTACATTGTGATGATACAAGAATATTCAAAACAAATAGCTGATGAATACAAAATTCAATGCAGAACAAACAATCATCTAGTGAGCAGCTGAGAAACCAGTAATGTGGACAAGTCTAGAACACTGTCTGTAAAGAAACTATCAGTCATATATGAGTACTCTAGCACAGTTAACGCAGAAGCTTGTGCTGCAGTCAGTATTAACAAGTACAGCATATTCATGTTTTTGAACTCTGCCTCTATTTTATGTTGTCTGAAGTGGTTGAAAATGAAAAAAAAGGCAAAAGAATTGAAAAATCAAATTCGAGTAGAAGTTGAGACAGTAAGGCCTCGCTTGGATTGACCGTATTTTAGGCAATACCGGCGTAAATTTCACGGACGTGTGATGGTCCTGCGGAAAATCCGGCATGGGGCCAGGAAATATTACGGTTCCGGAAATCCTCCCGACATACCAAGCGGGCCTAACTGGTATGCTACTGGCTTTCTGGATGAGGCCCAGGAAAAACCATGTAAGCAGAAGATAAAACCCTAGTCAAGGTAGTCGGAGAGTACAAACAATATGTTGCAAACTCAAGACCTCAAATTTTGCGCCTATTATGGTGACATACAAAAACATCCTTTGAAACATTCCTCGATGATAAAGTTGAGCATGATTGCCTGATACAAACCATTCCTCTGGTAGGGACCCTGAGTTGAATCCGGCAGGCAACACTCTCCATTTACGACAGCCACAACACTGAACCCATTCATGATCAGGCTTGCAGTGCTCATCTCCTTTTTCCTGTATGGAAGGTAAGCTGGAGTCAATAATGCATAAAAATCATTTAACATATTTTTTGAACAACTGATTCTTGCATACTATAAACATTTGGCTTCTGGTCGCTAAGCAGAAAACAAGGATTGGAGACCAACCCTGATTCCTAACACCACTATAGCATCCCTTACAGCACGATTGATTATACACATGTAAAGTTATGTATGGCTAACCTTTGTTTTGGTTTATCAAACAAATGCAAAATAAAAAAGAAAGTAGTCTTTCTCAATAAATGCACGATCAGAAGTTGTAACATTGTAGTGTTTTCATCTACTTATATCTTGCTGAGTCCGATGCAAAGAGATTTTATATATCAGTTGATGACCAGATAAGTGTGACGAGCAAGATATTTTAAAATATAGACTAAATTGGCATCATACCAATTCTATACTTTCAAAGTTTGTATCCCAATATTCATCCATTTTCCTATCAAGCCACTCCTCCAAGGTGGCATACTTTTCACAATCTTGAAACCCTTGTTTGCTGTTGAGAACCCATGAATTGCCATCTTCATCATCCTGCAAAACATATGAAGTTTATTCAAACCCACAGGAAACTGAAGAACATCCATAGCACAGTCAAGATATTATGAGTCATACAATGAGTTCTGTAATATCTGCAACTCCTATCACACCACGTCCTGTGTCAGCATTATGCTTTTGACCCCCAACTCGTTTGTAAGACTGAGAAGAGAACACAAAATAAGAAGTTAGAAAAGCAAGCACATATGAAGAGGTAAGAATATCCACACTAACGTATGAAGGCACTACAAAAGAATGTCAAAGTGTGCAAACGGCACAACTCGGTTAAAAAAAATTAAATATAAAATTGCAGTTAATCCACCTCTATCAGGCGTCCATGCCAATACAAGAAAACTCCACAATTCGTTCTGTCAAATTCCACAGTGCTCCTTCCCAGAGTCAACTGAATGGTCTTTCCCATAATGACATCAGATATCACAGAAGTCTTGTTAAGGGTCTTGTCCAAAGGGCGGGCTTTGACCTACGAATAAAACCATATGATTTAAATAAGAATATATATATTTCACAGCAATATAAACTAATACTCCGAGTATTATTTACCTGAGACCCCTGGACAGTGATTTTCATCCGAGGATTCCTGAACATAACTTCTAGATAGGCTTGAAGTGAGTAGTCCAATGGCACCTATAGAATATGATTAATCAATCAGCAAAGCCAGACGATGTTTTTAGCATTCACATAAAAGCAAAGTGCAGGCGACAGACAAACTAGAAACACAAAACTAAGAAGGCTAAGTTCCAAATCACAAATCCATGCATGACATTCAGAGTACTAAACATGTGAAGGCTATGTCGTGGCTCATCAAGCTCTCATATATCAACTTTCAGGGTATAAGATCTCATACATGAATTATTTATCTTTCCAGATGCTATAATGATACTAGAATTTTACCTCTTCACTTGAAAGGAAAAGTAACACATGAAATGGTGACGTGAAATTATAAAGTGTACCTTGGTACTTGTTTGTCCTGGGCGCGATCTGACTCTTCTTGAACGGATTAATATGTCTCCACGGCCATGGTCGATGGGATTTTCGTCACCCCTTCCTGAGTTCCAGTCCAAGGTGTAATCTTGACCCCATCTATCTAAATTCCATATGTAAACTTGTGTTCCAGTACCGTGTTCACCAAATAAACCTAGCTTTTCTCCAATGAAATACTCATTAAAGGGAGAGAATTCCTTGATAGCATTCAGATTATATTCAGCAGTAGCTTCAGACTGGACCCTCAAATCAACTTCCATGTATTGCCCTTCTTTGCGATATGTCACCACAGGTATCTCAAGATTCTGTAGCAAATCAAACTATTATAGAATTAACAAGCCAACAGACGAAGAATGAATGCAGTAAGTACAACCATGCTTACTTCTTTATTTTCATTAAAAGACTGAGACAGAAAGGACACTGATCTGGAAGTCGAAGTTTGGGTAAGCACAACGGCATCTTTCCCAAGTTTCATAGCACCAGTCTACAAAATAGCACAGGAGAAAACAGTAAAGTACAAAGTAACAACTTATAACACTTTCATACACAAATTAGGTTGAACAAGACCGCATACATGCTTATAGCACGCAGAAGAGAAATCGAATGAGCTTTCTAGAGCACAAGCAAAGGCAGAAAGATATAGTTTAACTCCTAAAATCAAGGGATAAAAGATCATAGAGAGCAATGCCATGATTTCTGTATGACAATTCCTATCAGTGCAAACACGAACCTTTTAAGTGACCAAATTATTAGTTATTTGTCTCATTGCTTGCCATTAAAAAGCTTCAATTATACTAGCTTGCAGAACAGAAAGGGTTTAAATTAAAGCCATCTGGAGAATAGCATTAGCATTGCACAGTAACACCTGCAACACTAAGGAGTGATTCTAGCACTGGTAGTATAAGTATATGAATATCGAGTAACACACAAACAATTCTTCATTTACTAACAGCCCTACACATCTAAGTAGTGTATATTGAATGGGGGTAACTACGAAGCTAGGCTACCATTATGGCATTAGCAGCTTGGAAGTAAGAGATCAAAAAGTTTAAAGATCATTCATACAGAGATTATGGGAATCATGTTCCCTCATTCCCAAAAAATTAAAGTACTGAGGACAATATAAGAAAGGCATAGAGCGTAATCTGATGATAGATGTTTACCTTGAATCCGATTCCAAACCTCCCAATCTGATCCTTGGAATGTTCATTCGGTCGTTTGTGACCAAATGAGATCATTTTCATCATTTCAGCATAAGTCATTCCGCAGCCATCATCAATTACAGATAAGACGGGAACTTTTCCTTTTACTTTCTTTGAAAACATAGTTTGGATGGAAATATCCAACCTTGCAGAAGGATAAAGGAGAATAAATAACCAAGAGGTCAATGCAATAAAACAACATGAATGGCTCCAAATAGTCTTCCATATATGTTAAAACACTAGCCTCATTGAAGAATGTTTTACACAATGTATTGAGACAAGATACATTATGTGAAACCTAGCAGAACACTTTGTACATATTCACTTGGAAGAGAAGCAAAATGAGATGGTAAAAATAAAGCTTAGCTTGGCACAGCAGCTGCTATCAATCTATAATTTTGTATATATTATTTTTGAAAACATTAACGAACTGAAAATTTCCTCCTCGGAGCTAACATCAAAATGTTTTATTGCTAGAGTTGGTAAATAATCTGTTGACTAATGGAAGTTGTGCAATGCAGAGTAACACATCACAGGCAAAGCCAACCTGGCCCTAAAATGATTTTTAAAGTGAATCAAGATTCAATTTCTGATTATAATACATAAAGTCATGGAGGTACCTTGCCGCGCCAGCATCTCTTGAGTTGTCAACAAGCTCTGCTATTGCTCCAAAGATCCAGCCAGCATGTGTCTGACTGAGAGTCCGCAGGTAAGAAGGGTCTGTGCTGACGAAATTTTTTGTAAGAGCATATGCTCTCTTTTTCATTATTGGATCTAAAATTCTAGGACCATCTTCAACAGACTCGCATGGTGAGGATTCTTGATCATGGTGTTTACGTGAAGTATTCATCTGCTTCGGATTTGGTTCATTATCACAAATCTCCTCACTCTTGTTGGATCTCTCTGGTGCACAACAAATAGGTGAAGAACAGTCGATAAGCAAAAACATTGTAAATCAGCAAAAGCTAATAGAAAATGTTGCTAAAGATGATGCACAACTTCAGTTTCAACTATAGGTAGAACTTCCCTCAACAACATGAAGCAATTATCCAAAAAAAAAAGAGTGAAAAGAAAGAAAGCTCGGCAGATATGACTCTTAGGAAATAACATGATGTCAGCTCAAAACAATACATCTGGCTGAGTAAAATATATAACTCGTGGAGTACTAATGAAGAGCCCCAGCAAAGCACTTTTGTCCAAGAATATAGCAAAAATCTCAACAAATATACCTGCCATCATTTTGACGATTCCAGGATGTTTTTGTTCATTATCGTACAAGATCACCGCATGTGAGTAGTTAGGTTGTTCACCAGATTGAGGAGGAAGAATGTGGAAAGTCATGGACCCGTATCTAACAACACCGGCCTACAAAAAGTACATTAAAAGAACGGTCCCTCGCATTACAGACAGCAAAATAGAGCTACTGAATTGTGGTAGAAGAAATACAATGTACTGCTTAACTTGCAGCACAGAAAAACATTTGCCCAAAGTTGATTTTTCATAATTGAGAACTAAAATGTCCTACAGTATTGAATCCTTCTCCTTCACACCTTTATTTATTCCTCTCTTTCAGCTGTCCCTCTTACTTTAACCCATGTCTGACACCTCTAGCTAGCCACACCCAACAACAGAAGTGTATTCTCTCAGAGCGCTAACTTGGCAGTTTCCCTATCCTCAACTGGATTTCTTTTAGAGCGTAACTTAAAGATATAAAAATAGCTTTTATTGTATGACCCATAGCAATGAGTCAATAAACGAGTACGCATAAGGTGCAATTTGTACCTACCCTCTGATGTCGACAAAGGAAATGTATAAACTTTCCCCATTCCTTATTCTGAAGGTCATCTTCCGGATCAGGAAACAGTGAAAATTTCCGGAAATTACAAAGCTTGTATACTTTAGCTGATACAAAATGACTAATAGACCAAACCGAAGGCCTGCAAAAGGAAATCATAAAATTAATTTTGGTTTTGCTACATCTAAGTTGCCTGAGATTTTGTAATGTCTAAGTTGACACCCTGAGACATCCAATGTCTCCGGGTTGAGACTAGAACAGGAGTGGGAGGAATCAATATTAGACCAGATGGCTAGCACCAACGACTTAGACATGAGAAAATCTCAGTTGACTTAGGTGCAGATGTACTCAATTACTTTGGTATCTGTAGTTTATAGAACAACCTTCAGCCAAATATGCATACAGATGTGCAAACTAAAAGGCACATAAAAGATTCTCCCGTAATATATTTTGAAAAATATCCCCTTCCGTTATACGTCCATTTCTTTGGGATATGTGGTTTCAATCATGTTAGTGCTTGAGGGAATCAGGAATGTCTCGAACAGGCATCAAAATGTGTATTTGTATATTAGGAGGAAATCGGGAATGTAGTTATTGTAATATTGAACTATTGATACACCTATTATAGTGCAATAAACAGAGGTTGGATAGTTGTAGTATCCTGGCATTTAATAGGGTATATGACTGTGTGCTCCATTCAAAATTTCAAACAGTTAAATATAGCGCCCCCTTGGTCTCTGCACATGGTAGGCTTAAGTAGATATTGTGCGATAGAGAAGTAATTTCACCCAGAGCTTGTATGGATATGGATACCCTTTGATCCTACATAGAGGAACTGGGTCGGGTCATAGTTTATCCAAACAAGCTTTCAAGTTGATGAGTCTAGTATTAAACATGAGCACACCTGCAATCACTTATCCAAACAAGCTTTCAAGTTGATGAGTCTAGTATTAAACATGAGCACAGCCGCATGCCCACATTCACTTACAACAACAGCTCAAAGCCCACCCGTCAACAGTGTAAACTTAAATTGTGGATCAGCGACCATATGCTACAGAAAGTATGAAGAATTTGTATTGACAAATAGTCATGATGCTAGGAGCTAGTATACCAAGTACTCACTAGAATGACCAGTCAAAAAGTTATGATCAACTTACAATTCTATTGGAGTATCACAGACTTTAGTGCGGCATATGTTCTTGTGATCCTTTCGCAGCAATACTCTAACAACTGCCATGAGAAAATATATACTTCACGTCAAATTCCAATGAAAGTGAAAAGAAGTAAACATCATTCATGATAACAGATACATGTTAAGCTCAAACTAATAAAAACTCGATCATATGTTGACATTATTTAATACAATTTTGATCTATATCACCTATACTTCTATAGATTTGCACATTCTCGCCCTTCTAATCTTCAAAAACCACCAACCCTACTTGAGATTTCAAAAGTATTTTTTATACATCTTAAGTTCTGAATCCATACAAGCTAATATCTGGTAAATTTTCTTTCTGTTTTTTTTTTGGTTGCTTTTGAACACTACCTTCCGAGAATTGCATATTGGGAATGAATAATTTGGAGCTTGTCATATGTTAACCTATGTAGCTATAAATTACAAAAGCACAAGAGCCAATACACCCTTATTATCAAGATTAAAAGCACAGTTGGTCAGTTGGCCTTGTTGTGATTTTCTCTTGGACTTTCGAAGGATAACAGGGTTCACATTTTTTTTTGTATATTTCATATAATGTAGGGTACTTGGGGAGACATCCCAATCTTTATGTTTGAACAACAATTAGACCAATAAAATATAGGTAATATGATACAAAAATGGTATCCTCAATATGAATCAAATGGTATGAATCTTGTGTAATATAACCAACATTCACCTTCATCTTCGTGTCCTGGCTCATTTAAATCAATAGCTTCCTCTTGTTTCTTTCTTTTCACCTCCTAGAAGTAGTAACACACATCAGTTCAGAACTTTTTTTCTCACAGCCATAATATTAGTGCACATGCAACTTGTATACTGTACTTGAGTTAAACACAGAAATAAGGGTAAAACGCAAAATATAAGTAGCCAAGACATGCGGAAAGCATATACTACAAACTCGGAAAAATTCAAAAGTGATTGCAGGCCATTAAATATACCAATAGGATGTACGAAATTGATCCTCTTTCCAGAAACTGTGCCACAGAAAATCCTAATTACAAAACAAGCACTTGGATAAGCCAGCAATATTAAAAACAATGTGAGATCCTAATCATTGTTAATTGCCCAGAAGCAGCATAATTACTCCTTCGAGATAAGCCGGCAGAACAATTAGATGATTATTATCCTTGTAATACCATGTGGAACAAACCCTCCAAAGTAATACATTTATTCCTTGTATATGTTACAAGGAAAGCTGACGACTTTTTTGAATAGTGCTGGCTTTATCAACCAAGACCTGGCTGACCAAGCCTCAGCCCAAAGGCCATAGTATCACACACACCACCGTAATGTCAAATACATCCAAACCGCGACATATAGCAGGGTATACCCCCAAATGACTTGGACCAAGATATACAGAACCATCGAATGCAGCCTCAAGGCCTTTAAAAAGGTCATGAAAACTATCAAATTAATGCCCTGCTCATTCAACTAGACAATGCTCAGTCTCCACCAAATATCAACATCACGACAATTTACTCGATATCACGGCCAAATGCAGCAACCTCTGTTTCTTAGTTGGGTACTACCGAGGGGACGAGAGAGTATCAGAGTAATTAATGCACTATTTTATTTTCCTTTGCACGGGCAAAAAAACAAGGGCGCAAGCAATCCCACTTCCCACCCGTAATTGTTTAACGCAAGCAATGAATCTGCGCATCCAGCATCACACGAAAAGCACCCAATTTAAAAACTACCTCGCCTGAAAACCCCAAACCCAAGTACCCAACCGAAGCACTAGCTAACCACGAACAGCCCGCGCTTCCTCCCAAAAAAAAAACCGCCAACCCGAGCGCAGCACGCCGCGATAATCCCGGCGACGGGCCGAGCGGCGCCCTCCCAACATCGACGCACGGGCCGCCCACACCACCCACCCGGACGCCAGCGGAATCCGCGGCGGGAGATACGCCCTAGCCGGGAAAGGATCCGAGGAAGGAGGGAAGAGCTAGGGTTTAGTTTGGCGGCACATTACCATGGTGCGCACGGGCGCGGGTTGCGGCGGCGCGGTTGGGTGCGGAGAGCGGAGAGAGAGGTGGGTGGGATTGGTGCTGGTATTACGGCGGGCGGGCGGGCGGGCGGAGCATGAGCTAAGCGAGGAAGGCGGAGCGGTTTATTAACCCCGATACTCGGCGCTCGCTGGCCGGCTGCTGCGTGGCTTGATGGATCATTCAATCTTTTTCGCACGGCTGTATCTTCGGGTTGGTCGCCTTCTTCACGGTTCGTCTGCCCGTGCAGGTCGGGGCGGGCCCAGCGTAGTAGTTCGAGCGTGCTGTTGCGTCTGCGGGCTTTTGGCTCCTCGGGCTCTGTTCTGGATGTGGTCGTCGTTGACGAGACTTGACCATGCCCTACTGGCCTGAACAGTCACAATCAAATAGGCGTGCCTCTAAAAAGAGAAAAAATGACGATTTTTTCTTCCAACATTCATCTTTTTTATGCAGGTCACACATGAAAAACATTTCGATTGCTTATCCAGTATCCACGTTGTGCATTCGTAACACTAATTATCCATGTTGTAAAAAATTCATCTAGGTTATCCTTTTTATAAATTGAGGACCATTTTCTGTGATGCAAACCCGTTGGCAACGTGTGAGGTGAGGATTTTAATAGATGGTGAACAGAATTCTGGACATGATCGTCCATGACTCCATCTAATACTTACATATTTTGACGCACCACATCAACCTAATATCTTAGTGCAAAAACATGTTGACCGCTAAAATGGAGCAAAACCGTGTTCAAAATTTTCTTCGGCTTGGTCGCGTTCACGGTTCGGCTGCCCCTGGCGGGGCCCAGCGTAGGAGTACACGCGTGCTGTTGCGTCTGCGGGCGGCCACCTGGCTTTGGCTCCTCGGGCTCGGTTCTGGCTCGTTGACGCGACTTGACCGTGGCAATGGCATGGGCAGTCACCATCAAATGGAGTAGGTGTGACGACAATCTAACGGTGGGTGTTAGGAAGGTGTGTGAGCCCGAGGACCTCTTTTGGATTGCAGGAAGATGAAAAAACATGGGATTGTAGCGATGTCTAGTGAATTTCCATAGCACTCAATACCCGGAAAAAACCAAAATGTCTGGGGAGAGAGATAGAGTGTAAGTATATTGGACTTCTCAAAGGGAAAAATAAAATGAGCTTTGATCTCATGTTCAGATTTCTATGGAATTGAGTGCATAAGAATAGATTTATGGAGATTTGGTGACCTCATTCCTATGATCAAAAGGGATTCTGTTGAAAAAATTCACATGGATTAGAATCGTCCAAATTCTCATAACATTCTTGGCCTTGAACCTTTGGGGTTATGGGATTACGCTGAAAGAAAGGAGAAGAAATTGTGGCCCTGAAATCGCGGGAGGAAACACCAAACGAATCCATTCACATAATTCCGTAAGTCTATCTCGTTAGAAGCCTTCCATAACTCTAGAATTATTGATTGTGTTTATGGCGTGTGATACGGAGAAACACGGATGAACCGGAAGCCGATAGAACAAATCAAAGGTTATGCGAAACAATCCTACCATCAAATTATAAGTTTGACAACATATGCATACTCCCATTGGACGGGAAAAATACCACGTTGGTTAGATTTTGTTGATGCACTATTTTGTCTTTTTTAGAATAAAAATAAATGTGGTCTTTTGACAATGGTAAAGTTTTTCACCGAAACATTGTGGTCTCACTAGTTTCACAAAACACGTTAATAAATTAGTTCGTACGCAGCCTCACCCCTAAAATCGAAAGGTTGGGTTCCAAATTTAAAAAAAAAAATCCCCAAATTTGGCCAGTCCGAGTTGCTTGATCGAGGGAGCTATGGCGGCGGAGGAAGGTGTGCCAGCGCGCGGTGCGCTACGTCCGCTGAACCTGTCCGCTGTTGCGGTGGCGCGTGCCGGCATCTCCGGTGGAGAGAAGCCTGCTGCTGCGGTGGATCCATCGGGCTTCGGCGACGAGAACAAGGAGCCGGTGGACTACCTCCTCACCGTCGATTACAAGCCTTTCGACCGCCAAGACCACGACACCTTCAGCGCAGAGACGATGAAGAAGTACAATGAAGCGGCCGACTTCTTCGACGAGCTGAGGGTGATGCTCGCCGAGTCCCAGAAGAAGCTCCGGGAGGAGTGCGGCTACGTCGTCCACAACTAGTTCTGACAACTTCGAAGCCTCCTGTCTCGTCTCTTGTGCGACGACAGCGAGTATAAATCGCTATTAGTATCTATTAGTTCTGTTGTTCATAATTCCATGTCTATCCACCTATATATGCAGCATTGTTCGTAGTTAATTTGACTTGGTAATTACCGTCGAAGTTGGATCAATATATGTTTGGTTCGTGATATATGATGAGATGTATCTCTAATATTACCATCGCTACTGATTTGCTGTCTTCCTGGAAGCCGCATGACATTTAGAGAATAGCTATTTGGAGTTTTGGATACACTGAGCTGTTATACCCCTTCTAAATTCATAGGAGCCAAGCTCCGGTCAAATTCACCGAGACCGTGCATTGATGTTCATGCGTGTTATAATATTTTACAAATGGTAATTGCTGATGTTGTATGTCGTTCCTTCACCACTCCTCTTGAATGGCATGCGCGTTGAAGTGTGTGACTGCCGCCTGCAATCTCTTGCCTCCTATATGCCCCAAACGAAATAAGCAACAAACTATTTGATTTGCTTGCGTCCAGCCCCTTAGCTGCAACTTCTCCATGGCTTTCAACATGTGATTGCTTGAAGCCTTCGTATATCACATTATCACACCAGAAAAGTAAATTTTGCTTCAGATATAATTTTCGCTCTTCTCAATTGTTTCTTCTGGTAATCGGGCAATTGTACAACAATGATACATGCCTCAGTGCCAACACTAAACTTGTACACCTAAACTACAACAGCTGCTTTGCTTGTGCTGTCAGTTTACATGTTACAGCTAATGCTACAAAACTGGATGGTTAATAGTACCCTAATGCCCCAAGAATATCCATAGAGTTGTAAATTCTGATTCCACATGATGTGTTCTCTTCCTTCAAGCTCCGAGATCCCTCGAAAAGCACAAGCTCCAAGAAAATCCATAGGAGCAGTACATTCTGATTTGACATGATGTGTTTCCTTCCTTCAAGCTCTGAGTTCCCTCCGAAAGCACAAGCGTGTGCCAGTAGTTCGGAACAGCACAAGCAGAAAATCATAGATCAGAGTACATGTCCATTTCTCAGTTTGTGCTTTAGAGTGAACTCACAGGTCATCTTCCATTAGGTCATCTGGAAGGTGAACTTTCTCCATTGCAGCCTGCCAAACATGTAACTCAGTATTCAAATACAGGTGATTCCAACCGATGAGACCAGCACAAATAATGGTAAGAAATTAAAAGTAAGAGCAAAATAATTTAAGTAGCGGCGTTTACCGGACCACTCTAGGAAGATAAACACAGATTGGTTCATTTGTCACATGAATAAGTAGTGCAGGAAACAAAAAGACTGAAAGGGGGCAGGAGACAGGTAATAAAAAAATATGAGTCTCATACCTTGATTATAGCAAGGTCAGCCGCCGGAGGTTTCAAATCCAGGGCAGTGCCAAAGCAAAATACAGCCTTGTCGAGAATATTGAGTTGCTTGTATATCTTCCCCATAAGTGCATACATACTACTCTCACGAGGTGCAATCTCTCTTAGCCGCTCCAACTCATCCAGAGCTTCCGGATATTTTTTAAGGCCTACCAGAATTAAAGCTTTCTGATACTTGGGGAGTGGATTCTTCTTATCAGAAAATATAGCTTTATCCATCATCTCCAGTGCATCCTCATTCCTCTGTCAAAGTTCAGAATCAATAAGAGGTTCAGAGTTATGCATTGGCCAGAAGACGATGGGACTAGTTTGGACGGAAAGTGGAACCAGAAACTAGTTATAGTTGTTGACAATGTAAACCTTTAGAGCATGTAAGGCCATCCCAAGATAGCACATAAGAACAGAAGAGCAAGGATTTATCTGGAATGCCCTTCTGAAATGATGCTCAGCAAACTCAAACTTTTCCTGGCGAAGGTACACCACTCCAAGCCCATACCAGGCATTGTAGTGCCTTTCATCTACCTGAAGTGCACATCGATAGAATTTAACACTGTTCTCGTAATCCTCCAGTGCAGAATATCTACAGTTCAAAGCAATGGTAGTAGGATTAAAATAAATTAAAACATGGCCTCGAACATTAATGCATGATTCAATAGAAAGAGTAAGTGTGCCAACTAAAATGTTAAAAAACGTACTTTGTAGGTTATTAAAAATTATAAGGCATTCTTAGCTCAATCAAAATCACAATTCAACCACGATATTTAGGGTGTGAAGGAAGTTTCCACGTGTCATTGATAACTTATAGAACAGATGGTCAAAACGTTGGATTTAAATGAATCAAAGTGTCAGATACTCAGATGTTCATTCATAGTTAGATAAGTACGGTTCACGACTGTGTTGGTAAATCTAACAAGTTTAACGACCTAAATGTGCAACCTCAAGTTACTCAAATGGAATTACAGAACCAATAATAATGGGAGGCAAAACATACTCGTGACCGCATAGAGTGTGAGCGTATGCAACTCTCGGGTCAATCTGTACAGCACGCTGGAAGTTTTTCAAAGCAGTCTCATGATCTTTCCGCAAGGCAAAGCAATTTCCCACTGCACACCTGTTGCACATTCCAAGCAAAGACATCAGAAAATGTCACATTTATGCAAATTGCAACCTAGGCTCGTCCAGCTGCCTAGCACTGCGCTGAGCGCTGAGACAAAGACCATATGTTAAGTTGTTAACATCATCAACGAAAAAAAACTGGACCGGGCGCAAATTTGTTTTCATAGTTCTCAACTTTTATTTCTACAAACCACATGTCTAGGTTCCAACAAAAAGGAACCATTGCGAGTAGCGAGTACTACGAAAAGATAATGGTCCAACATGATTATTCACTTTTGGGAGGCAACCAGCGTACCATGCTTGAGGGGATAGTCGATCAACAGCGATAAGCTCCTGAGCAAGGTAACTTATCTTCATTTCCTCATTCAAATGCTGCAAAGAAGCATGTGAGGTTAGAGCTAAAATTGGTTATAAATTAGGCAAGTGCAACAGCAGTGAGTTCACTTACATAAAGAACAGTAGAGTAAATGTCCATGCCATCCAACGTGCACGGTGATAATCGATGCGCTAACTCAAAGAAATGATCAGCTTCTAAATAATCAACCAATTCAAAATATGCCTTCCCAACCTGCATGGTGGACCAAAATTAAAATAAGCCAAAAGAAATATATTTGCATGCTATTCATTTATACTCCCTCCGTTCCATAATATAAGACGTTTTAGCTCTCACATATATTGTCTAAATGCATGCTACAATGAGTGAACATGCATACTAAAACATGTCTACATACATCTACATATATGTGAACATGCACACATGCTAAAACGTCATATATTGTGGAACGGAGGGAGTAATTATACAAAATGGACATGGTTTTCATAAAGTAGAGCTGATCTTCTATTGAAGTGGAACCAAATATCTCACATCAGCAGCAAAATGAAATTGTCAGGGATGCCCACTCAAATAGTCACTGTTAAGGGTCAATAATGTAATTTTACGCATACCAATTCCCAAATATACCACCATGAGTACGTTCACAGTTAATTTCATTCATTCTGAAGTTCAAACCAGAGGAAGAAAACAATGTTGTCATCCGAATTACCGATTACTGTGCAGATCATATATATATATATATATATATATATATATATATATATTCCGAAGTTCACAGGGGGTTGTAGAATAGTTATTCTACAAGTGGTTGTAGAATAGCTGAGATGTATATATATATATATTCTACAAGTGGTTGTAGAATAGCTGAGATGTATATATATATATATTCTACAAGTGGTTGTAGAATAGCTATTCTACAACCCCCTGTGAACTTCGGAAGTCTCGTAAGTGAACTTTGGTTTTTTCAAGTGAACTTCACAAAAATTTCACAAATGAATTTCTCGGCTGACCATATTTTTTTTTTGAACTTCGCTGTCCCATGTGAACTTCGGAACTTCACGTAAGTGAACTTCGGGTTCATTCAAGTGAACTTCACAATTTTTTTACAAATGACTTTTTCGGCTGACCATATTTTTTCTGAACTTCGCTCGTCCTATGTGAACTTCGGAACTTCACGTAAGTGAACTTCGGGTTTTCTCATGTGAATTTCACAAAAAATTTACAAACGAATTTTTTTGCTGACAATTTTTTCCTGAACTTCGCTCGTCCCATGTGAACTTCGGAACTTCACGTAAGTGAACTTCGGATTTTCAAGTGAACTTCACAAATAAATTTTTTGGTTGACAATTTTTTTCACAAACGATTTTCTTGTCGGACCATGCTTTTTCTGAACTTCGCCTGTAACGTAGGTGAACTTCGCATGTCATGTAAGTGAACCTCGGTTTATTTTTCACAAATGATTCTTTTAGCGTACCATGTTTTTTCTGAACTTCGTCATAACGTAAATGAACTTCGGCTTAATTATGCACTTCACGTCCTCATGTAAGTGAACTTCGGGTTATTTTAAGTGATTTTTTTTTCCATAAATGGATTACATGTCTTAACATCACTGGAACGTAACTTCAGGTTAGTGAACTTCAAAATATTCTGTGAGTTAACTTATAACAATTATGCACTTCGAATAAATGCTTACAATTGAATTACCAGGGGCGGCGTTCTTGAGGCATAGCGAACAAGGTAAACTTCCAACACAGTCAATGAGAACTTCAAGCATTGTTCGAGGTGGACTTCCGAACAAAAAACTTAACTTCTACGACGTTCAAAATATGAACCTTTTTCAGTGCGAATGAATTGAAGTTTTTGCAAAACAAAACAAACAAATATAACACGAATTTAAATTTATCACTGTGCAAAATGTGAACTACTATTTTTTTAATACAAGTGGGTAGCATGAACCTCCGTATCTATCTATTTAATAGATTGTATCTTAACAGAAAATAAACACAAAATGGCAGTTCAGAACACCGAATGGAATGGTTTAGAAACGACCACGACATGACCAGCAACCTCGTGCGAAAGTGAACCACCGAACTTCATATAGTTGTCAACCGAACTTTGGAACAACAGTTAACTTAACTTCAGTTGTTAACTAAAGTTAACTGCAGGCACCACGAGCAAGGGATTTTGACTGCCGGTATCGGAGGAGCGGTGGAGGCAGGTCAGGGTGTGTCGGGCGGTTGTCGCCGACGACGGCGCCACGATTGGTGCACGGTAGAGGCTAGGAGGAGGACATCACTCCCCGGCAGCGCGCGGGGGAGGGGGAAGGGTGCCCCAGCGGCGCGGTGTGGAGGGAGGAGGCTGCCCGCCGGGAAGAGTTGATGAGGTCCTCGCCGCCTCGCCGGGAAGGAGGAGCTGCTCTGCACGAAGGCGGCCTGAGACGAGCAGGGCGCCCGCCGGTAGTAGTTGGGGAGGCCCTCGCCGGGAAGGAGGAGGGCTAGCACCGGGGAGGAGTTGTGGCGGCGTGAGAGGAGACGGAGACGCGTGCATCGGGCAGGAGCTTGGGGGCCGCCGGCGGCGCGTGGTGGAGGAGCGCTGGGGCAGCCAGGCGGCGCGCTTGGAGGAGGGGCGGCGGCGCGCCCGGAAATTCGCCGGCGGCATCGCGCGCGGGAGGTCCTGTGGGGGGGACGTGCTCTGGAGGTCGCCGGGGGAGGCGCGCGCGGGAGGTCGCCGCCCGAGACGCGGGGGAGGTCGTCGTCGGAGGCGCGCTCTGAGGAGTTGGGGTAGCAAGCGGGGATGGAGATGGGGCAGCGCATCAGGGGACGAGGACGCCGGGGCCGCGCTGGGGCGTGCGAGCGCGCCGAGTTCGGCGGTAGAAGGTCGCCGAACGAAGGGAAGTCGCCGGAGCTAGGCAGGAGGTCGCCGGAGCTCCGGGGATGGCTGCGGATCGTGGCCTCATGGGGATTGGATCGTGGGTGGTTGAGAGGAGTAGTGGGATGCGGGGGAGGAAGAAGGTGGGTGGGGACAGCGGGTGGGTTGACCGGGTCAGTAGTGCACTTCCGGGTCGGGGCTGGTTCGGGTTTAGAAGGTCTTTATTTTGGTTTTGGGTGGGGTTGTAGAATAACTATTCTACAACTCTTAAGAGGGGTTGTAGAATAGTCCCACCCTATATATATATATATATACCTATATATATATATATATCACATGATAAAATACGAATTTCAAATTTTGATTACATGAATCCAAAGTATGTAACAAATCATCCAGGAACATTAAAGAAATGGTACCTGGCATAAAACCCATCCAGTATTAAATTGTGGCTCTGGGAGTTTTCTGTAGACTTCTAGTGCTTCCTGAACATTAAAAGTGCATGAAATTAGTCACACCACTGGATAGTAGGTTAGTACTTCTGTCTAACACAAACATCAATATACCTGGCACTTGAACAAGCAAGATAGCCTATAGCCTTCCCCAAGTGTCCGTAAAAGTCCCAATAGCTCCCTGATACCAGTCGCCAATTTGGAGTCTTGCGACATGATTCGCTCAGGTTTATCCTGCTCAAAGCACCTTCCTTCGGCTATACTTGTAGAAGATGAGGTTGCTGATACATTATCTGTCCACATCTCGTCAACAGCTTCATACCTGCTTCCTGAGACTCAGAAAAACAACTCACATCATTCATGTGAAGATGACTGGGAAGAACATGCCACGCCATCCATATAGCACAATCTAATGCAAAGATTATTCCTAGAAAGTTAAACAATATTGACCATTTAGCAGACATAAATGTTGGCTTACTGAAACAGGTTTTAAATTAAGCCCGTGTCCCTTATGTTATCCAAATGCAAATGCTATTTGTGCCCTAAACTCTTTTAAGTGGGTAATTACTGCTTCAAGAAAATTGCGCTTTGCTAACCCTGACAGCCAGATAGCGCACCTTGACCCTGGACAAGTCAAATAAAATGAGGTGACTTTTATTGCAGCTTCCCTTGGGATTCAGCCAGTCTACTATAAATCCCAATACCCAGATGAAATCCCTGATTCCCCTAGCTCACCCTCCCTTCTACTATAACCTATCCCAATCCCCTATGCAAAAAAACACAGGCACCTAACAGTCTCAAGCGCCTGAGTTACCAGCCTGCCACTGAACAGTCACGTGCTCACATCAGGGGGTGAGCCATGTCAGCTTTCAGGGCCAGAGTAGCACGTTTGGGGAGGCAATGATTCACTTACAGAGTCTAGGGGCACAAAGAGCCATTTGGGGTGTTGTGGAATGTAAGTGACATAGTTTAAGGACCCTTGGTGCCATTTACTCAACAAGAAAATATATTAAGAGATGTATTTGACAGCAAAAGGAAATATCTTTTCAAGGATACTTTCCACAAATCAAACAAAATGACATGTCACATCAAAGAAAATAAATGCGCAATCTTGTTGTTCATACGCTATGTAACAAACCAAAATGCATGTAAATAAGGATATGTGTATGCTTGAAGGAGCAGATAATGTTCTGGTAGTATTACAAACGCTCAAGATATTGAACTGGAATTAGGAGATGTGATAAAATAGACTAATGGCACTATCGGCAAAAATCATCAAGTCATATTGTCCAGTTGTCCTATATGTTAGCAACCTAAACGGTTGTTTAAAAGTTGGTGTACGAATCGGAATTTCCAAATGCAAGCGCCAGAATAGTATAGGTACAGGCACAAGAATCAGGATACAGAATGATTTAATTTAACCAATTTAAACTCATAAACAGAACAGAAACATGTAGATATAACATGAATATAGATCCAGATTGCACAGGTATGTAACAACATATCAACCACATCTCGATACATTTATACAATTATTAGAGGGATCATCCACATTGAAATGATAATCACCTTCATCAAAATTTTCTGTAGCCCGTGGCTTTCCTTTCCTAACTTGCACGGAACGTACGTCTGTTGAACACAATTTTGATGATGTGGACGAGTTTACTCGCAATTTACCTGACGAGTTATCTGTTCCATTCCCTCCAAACTGAGATATATTTGAATTTGAATTTATTGGTGTATCCCTAGAAAGTCTTGCACTTCTTCGAGGTACTGAATCAGTACTCTGATTAAAGAGCCTTCCAGTAACCTGAAAAGAGTCTTCCAAGTCTAATATCATCATAAGCAAAAATGAAACATGAAATGCAAATTAAAAGGATATTAACAGAAGTGATATATATAAAAGAGGGTGTCTAGGCAGACCTAGAAGCTACACAACAACAAAACATATAAACCCTATGTTAGTTAGATTGCATGGTCCATTCTAACAGAAGGCAATAAGAAATAAAAAAATACTAAGGAAAGAAAGATTTTCGACACACAGAAGTAGCGACTAACCAGTTTCTATCCTTACATCATGGATAAACTTAGGGCAACAAATTGAGAACGTTACAGAAAATATTTAGATTATAGCAATCTTTTCAGTTCCTAATACCAGCTATTAATCTATTATTGTACATAGCACTACTGCAATGTGAAGATAATAGAATAGACCAGCAGAAACTGAGGAAACAATCTAGCGGGTAGGCAAACATCACCACGATAGTACTTCAAGATCAAGGAAATAAGAACCCAGCTACAACCAACCAAGCATGCTGTGGATTGACTGGTGCTGGTTATACATTGCTACACAACTGAGAGGATTAAGTGTCGCTCGACAAGTCGCGACAAGTCGCACGACTTGTCTACTTGTCGGTACCCCAGCGACAAGTTCAAAACCTCGACAAGTTGCGACAAGTTGCGACAAGTTACGACTTGTCGCGCGACTTGTCTACTTGTCGGTACCCGAGCGACAAGTTGCGACAGGTCGACTCGTAATCCTTGCAACTGACTGGTGCTGGAAAATGGAACTACTTGCAGGATATAGGGATTATTAATTATTGAACAATACAGACCACCATGTAACAACAAAGAAGCTAAAAACATGACTGCACACCCTGACACCATGGATCACTAAGTTACATCAAGGATCTGAAATCCTGAATTTTGGTATCAAGGAGCATGGCTGGAATTTTACAGACTCAGACAGCCAGGAAGTGAAGACAATGTTCACAATTAATACTGAAGCAAGCAGCATGAGTTGAGACTTGAGAAACTGGAATGTCTTAGTTGAAGACAATGTGCATTTACTCCAGTCATCATATCTTTTTCATAGAAGAGTAGAGAGAGAGGGCCTACTGTTTTTTAATTAAAATACGAAAAAGAGGTGTATCCGGTATCTCACGGTCAGAGAAACCCCTAGAAGTTTTAAAATAAGGGACAAACAAAACAAAAAGTTGGAAGAGAATAGGTTGCAATTGATGAACAAGTAAACAACAACCTTCTTCAGCCTTGCTTCATCCAGGTATTTTCTTCTAAGTGGTTGGTTCACTGCATTAATCTTTGGTTTGGCCGGAGCATCACCACCTGTTGTATTCTGATAGGCATGGGCATTCCTAAAGAGTGGAGGTGGAGCAATACCAGAAGTCTGCTAAATGAAATATAAGTAAATAAACAACTCAGCAATAGAGACAAGTTACGAAGTAAATCTTCAACGTGAAGGAATAAGGTGTCCAAGGACTACTGAGTCCAAGTTATAATGTTACATTATTATTTCTTCTCTGAAAACATGTTGAAAATTAACTGATATCGAAATAATAATTATGTGACAAGCTTCACAGCTATTTTTAATCTTTGAAGCCCTGTTAACCAGAATGATGTCATAGAGTTTCAATGAAATGAACCGAAAAGGATGTGGATAGATCAAACATAAAGATTCTGGGAAAAAATCGCTTCTTAACATAAGACATATTTGCCAATGCCACCAAACATGAAACATAAGACACTCCTGGCTGCTTAACATGCTTCTTGTAACTGTTTGATTATAGGCACTGGTTCAAATTTATATTGCCAGATAACCTACAGAACGAAGAATCAAAACGGTTCTAGTACTAACCTGTGTTACAGTTGGTGATGGGCTATCAAACTGTCCTAAATTAGATGGTACACTGTTTTGCAGATGCAATGCAGTCGCTCTTAAATGAGGATAACCAGGTACTTCAGCTGTGTTGTTAGCATGCAGTTGTTTTACTTGCTTTGGGCTGATATCCACAAGGTTTGCTGATACATTGGAAGATAAAACTCGATTTTCATTGACAAAGTTTGACTTCTCCAAATTTGATGTGGATGTGTGTTCCTGCTGGAGACGTAGAGCAGTTGCTTCGCTGAAACATTCATTTGCATCTTCAGCAACACCTACAAGATGGTACCACACTTTCAGTCTACCTTTTTAAACCGAACCTCCAGTCTATGTTTACAACTTCCTGTTTTTCAAAGTGTAAATTTATTTATTTTCTAGCAAGGACCAATGAAAATTGAGGCATTGTGCAAATCCTAGAGAAATGTGAGATAATATGAATGTCACTAAGCATATAAATGAGTTTAGTGGCAATGCAATGTTCTGCATGATTGCTTGTAAAGAATATCTACTAATTGATAACATGAAGCTAATCAAGCAGTTGGCTGCACTGAAATTCTTTTACGCAGAACTTATCACAGCAACACACAAATATTCTGATATACAGGATTCCCCATATTTCCAAATGTTAGGGTACAAGAAAAACAGACACCTGCGATGCAATGTTTTGGAAGGTGCACTCTGGAAAATCTGCATTGTAATTTCCATTCGCTACTCCCAAACTAATTGAAAACTTTGTGGTGAAGGCTTCTAATCAAACAGAAGAATTATAGACCTACTAGAAAATTCCAATTATGGATGTCTAATGCACTAACCTAGTATACACAATTCCTCGTATGCTGCCCATAAAAGAGGGTCTAGAGTCAAAGCTTGTGTAAATTGCTCAGCTGCAGGTGCCACTCTGCCAGTGTACCTACAAGGAGATGAGCTATATAGAATGAACCATGTGTCATAAATCAAAACATGATGCAGACAGGATTGAGTTCTGCCATGAATAACAGACCTATAAATTAGTCCAAGAAGGTAATGTCCTGTCGCACCACTTGGAACCTGCACAAACGATGAGAATCAACAGAATTAACAATATCGCCAAAAAATATAAAAGCAGGTATAGATGTGACTAATTTTTCTTTTCACTAGTTATTACTTCATCCATGTAGAATAAAATACTTCTCCAGCAACCTTAGAGAATATCATGCCCCACAAAGAAAAGGAAAAGAATGCCTTTGCAGTTTGCACCATCATGCAGTCTCAAGTATTAATAACGCACAGCCAATATTTATCATAATCCACAATGTGAGAACTGAAAGAGATTGATACACATCTAGTTTTCATTTATGACATAGTTGGTACAATTGCTTCGACAGGCAATAATATCAAACAGGCCTAATGTTCAAGTATTACTTTCGAGATGTGCTCATTTGTAAGCTTTAGAACTCTTAGTCCATAAGAGTGCACAATGTTGTGAAAATTTGGTGCTAAGATCCACTTCTAAAGTTAGACTGTTCTAGTACATTGCAAGGTTAGGTGCTAGACAAAGTTAAACAATTGATTTGTTACTACCTTGTGGGTCCCACAAGTACTCCCTCCGTTCCACAATATAAGATGTTTTAGTTGTTTCACATGATGTCTAGATTCGAACCAAAATGAGTGTACATATACACTAAAACGTGTCTAGATACATGTGTATATATGTGAATATGGAAAAAACCTAAAACATCTTATATTGTGGAACGGAGGGAGTAGATGCAAAGAACTGTAGCACATTTGCTTTTCTTAGAATCGAGTCTAGTTATTTTCTTAGCACCAACTCACATTGTTCTTAACCTAATCATAAAAAACGCAGTACATCCCTTATTTTCGTTCCAGATTTCAAAACCACGAGACGACACAGAGCAAATCCTGTTATCTACGAAGCGATGCTATTTCATGGCAACCCGGAAAAGAACTCAGGAGTTTTTAGGCACACTTATGACAACCACCGCATGACATAGTTCCAGAAACACAGAACACATATCATGTTTATGTTTCTTACCTCAACGTTTGGTTCATTGACTGGACATAGAGTTTCTTCAGCTTCCCGCAGGAGGTTCATTCGAAAGCATGATAGAGCAAACAAGTATCGAGACTCTGGCAGCTTCTTACCTAGATAGAATATAGGAAACGTAAACCAAAAATCACTCAAAAACAATATGGCAGCTCAAACCCGGAAAAACTAGTAAAATTTGGACATAACAAAAGGCAAGAGAATATATTCAAATGGATGAACAAATAGTATGCCCGCATTCTTCTTATTTTCAAAGCATATAATAGCATCTCTACAAGATTCACATGGTGAGCAGATGTTTACCTTTCAATATGTGGTATGCAGCATAGGGCTGGTTGTTGTGGAGGTAGCAAGTAGCTAGCAACTGGACGTTGGTCTGTACCCAGGGGAAAGGGCAAGGACATTTAGTATAGCATAGAACTGCAAGCACATCTAGGAAATGGTTTTGCTACATAGCTCTCGAGGAATATACGTGTTATCTCTAAAGGAAGTTTATCATTGTTGGATCTGCTTTCGGGTCACGTTACAGTATATCCATTAAGGTCACTAAAACAACTGTTGAAACTGTTTCAAGTTTCGACATCTCGGCTTAAATTCCAATCCTATGCGATACTCCAGTTGCCAACAAATTCAAACAGTTTCCTGAATAGCTAGATTAAGCCGTTGGTGTTCAACTGTCGCTAAACCCTAGCCCAAATCCCACCGTTGAAACTCACGCAGCGCTGGAACGGTAGAAAAACACGAAAACAAACTCTAAATCGAACTGCGCGGGTGAGACCCGCAGCCCCGCACCACCAGAAATCCCGATCTAACTCCAGCGGGCCATTCCCACCAAATCGAGCCAACGTGGGGATGGGGGGAGTGCGGCTGGTACCTCGGCGGGGAACTGGGCGACGAGGCGCTCGCAGAGGAAGACGGCGTTGCTGTTCATGAAGAGGCGGAGGCTGCTGTGGACGCGGTCCACCATTAGGGTTTCCATCGCGGGCCGCTGCCACGGCCACGGCCACGGCGAGGCCCGCCGCCGCTGCGACGCGAGTAGAGGGGGGAAGAGGGGAGCGAGAAGCGGGGGTGCGCCTTGGTTTGAATCGCGCCTGGTGGGGTGGATTTGGAATCGAGACCCTTTCTGGGTGCGATTTGGACGGGTTTCGAACGAATCAGGGGAGCAGGGGAGACACCAGGCAGCGTGGGTGTGAGCGACAGAGCGAGCGTGGAGCCCCCGGTGTGGTTTGAATTGTCTGGTGTGATGTGCTGCTCGTCTGCTCTGGCTCTGCCCTGCTGCCGGCGATAGAGATGTGAGCGTACGGGCCTAGCAAAAAATGACCTTTATTTTTACAATTCAGCAAAAAAATAGCACATTCACACATCATGTATGTATGTTGTCACAAAACTTTAAATCGAAACATGGCTTGGAAAAAATGACAAATTTAAAAACTAAATAGTACATAACATAAGTTGGGCCTCAAGGTTTGGGCCATTATAACATTGATGTCAAATTTGTCATTTTTGTATCTCCAAGAATGTTTCGAATTTTATATGAAACTTTGTGACAACATACATTGATGTTGTGTCAATGGGCTAGATATTTTTCAGATTTAAATTTTGATTGTGCTACCGTGTCCGGTGCACCGTAAGCACCACATGGCTGGGTGCACCAAGTCGATATTCTCCCGATCCTCAAGGTAATCAACCTCGACAATCTCGCCTCGCTAGAACAAATACAAGGTAATTGATAGTATGATACTATCTTATGAAAAGGTAGACCTATTGTCCATACTGAAATATCTCAAACATTTTATAATTTGGAACGGAGGGAGTATGTGCTAATATTTAGACTCATAAATGTGTCAATGTCGTACATATATCTTAGAATATTGAGATTATATGGTGGCATCCAATTGAGTAACCCAAATGGGGAGTACATGTTGGTAGCTTTATGTGTTATTATCATGTTGTTGCTAGTTGTACTTCATGAATTGTGGAAATTCAATCTTAGTGGACCCTTTTAGTTTTGTACCTTAAAAGGTGTAGACCTTATATGTTCGCCCGACTCATATAAATTCCAGGCTCCGCCACCGGTTGTAAAATACTTGCGCCAAGTAAATTGGTTGAGCTAAGCCTTTTACTTTGATGGATGTCGTACAAGTCGTCGTATTTGTCGTCCCGTCTACATGGCTCAAGTGTTGACTTACTCACTACCACAAGCGTACGAACGTGTGCGATACATCGAGATATCACTGCTGATCCCCGAGCACAGACTCAAGAAAGCATGAACAAACAGAACATCGTGTAATTTTGAAGAGCAGCAGAACAACCAAATAATCAATTCCTTCTCTATCTCATAGTCCCTCCAAACATATCCATCCTGCCTCGCTGAAGAAGGAAAAGAAAGAAGTATTTTTACCAACGAGGTTGTCCTGCTTGGCAAGCACGGCCATAAGCCAACAATGCAATGCACCTTCAGCTAACAACCTGCTTCAATGTTTCTACATACCGCTGCGCAGGGATTGGCCTGCAATCCACAGCCTTGTGTAGATGACAAGTTAAAAGGACATGTTCTGAAACACGCCATAGATCAATATATAAAAGCCGGTAAGAATCAACCCCCCCCCCCCCCCCCTCCGCACTATCCACGTCACCGGCTTTTCTCAGCCGTCCGATCCGCGCAATCCGACGGTCAGGAACCGGCCACGACAGGCTCCAGCGCGCGCTACAGTACACGGCGATTTTCTACCAATCAGGTGGCGCCACATCGCCCCGTCACCAGCCGGTCACCCCGCGCAAGAATTTTGGCGCAAAAAATTACAAAAAACCCCTCCCGAAGGACTGACTTGCAATTTCGTGAAACGCCAAGGACCTCCGTGCAAAAGCGTGCACACATCTCCGCCTCCCTCCTTCTTCTCCTGCGACGCCGGAGGTCGCCGCCGCCGCCGACGCGCGCCACCGCCGCTACGCACCTCCCCGTACAAATCGGAGCACGCAGCACGCTCCGCCGCCGCGTCCTCTCCATCCCCGCCGCGATTCGCCTGTCGGGACGCCCGATCCACGCCGAAATCGTCGACGCCGCGCTCGCCGTCCGCCGCCGCGGAAATGGTCGTCGCCGGCGACTCCGGCGACCAAATGGTCCAGCGCGCCGCCACCGGCTCCCTCACAACCTCCTCGCGGGGCCCCAGCCTCGCACGCGTCCTGCAGCGAGCTGAGCTTGCTCGCCGGAGCTCGGCAGAGCTGGCGGTGGCCACCGTCGCGTGTGTGACACACGCTGACGAGTGGGCCCCGCTCAACAGAGTTTTTCATTTTCCAAAATGATTTTAAAAATTAAAAAAACTGACAGGTAGGTCCCGGCTGTCAGCTTTTAAAAAATTACAGAAAATGTAGAAAATTGTGAAATTCATATCTTCCAATCCATAATTCAGAAAAATACAAATAATATGCCATAATTTGCAGAAAAATAAAATCTTCAGAACTAACACATTTCCATGCATGACTAAACAAGTTTAAATAATTTTAATTAGAAAACCTAATATAATCTTTTTATACTAATTATGCAGCTTATGGAAATGTCAGTTGTTAGCCAATTTGTTTTCCGTATTTCCCAACTATACACAAAAAAATGATCTTCACAAGATGAATTTTCGTAAAGGGTGCGGCGTGTCAAATTGCTAAGTATTTGAAGATACCCTAGACGATAAATTCCGACGGATTTCAACATTTTGAATCACAACGGTGCGGCGTGTGGCCACGCTAAAATTTTCAACAGTACTATCCATTTTAAATTTAAAAAAACTCCTTCACGATATTAGATTCCTGACAGGTGGGACCATTTTACTTAAACAATTTCAAAAAAATGAGAAACTTTGAAAAAACAACAATTCTGAATCTATCCATCAGAAGAAAATATGGATAACATATCAAAACGATCAGACAAATACATGCTATCTATTTATGCTAAAAAACAAACATATTTAAATATTTCAGATTGGTAACTATTTCGATGCGATCTAGATGTACTTTCTCTAATTATTATGGAATTAAATCCAACAAATATGCATTCCCACTACTTACATACTAAAATTAAATATTAATGGGAAAATATAATCATAGTTGAACATTTCAAATTGCTAAAAAATTGGAGATACTCCAACATATATAGACATGCTCAGGAAAAAAATTGTCTATTTAGATCTATATATCTCTGTTGTGGAAATGCAGGCTAATTTATCTATGTTATTATATTGTTTCGGGTTTTTTACAGAGAGTTTGTCAACTTCAGTTTATTCCAAAATGAACGGTTAGCAACAAATCAACTTAAGAGTGGAATGAACCAGATACTTTCACATGGCTTCAATATCTTTCAAAGTCGTGTTCTGCTATTGTACAATGCAGTTTTGCTTACACCGTCACGCTGAGCAAAGAAGAAGTACATGTATCAGTCAATAACTAAGTAGAGATCAGATAACCATTGATGTTGAAGTTATCACAAGGCTTCAAATAACTATCAAGTTTTACACTGGAACAATTACACAATGCTGGCTTCTATCCATGATCTAGAAAAATTGGCAACAAAATGCTGCCAAATTTTACGAAGTACAGCCGCTCAGAGAGATCATATCATTTTGCGATCCGGCATTGCATACAACTCTAGATGACATTTAAGTTATCCAGCAAAATAACTTCGTACTATCTGCAATTATATCGACAAATCCCATCAACATATTTGTTACCACAAAGCTCTCGGCATATAAAACGTGGATGATGGAACATTTCAATTTGGTAGGAAACCTTACTATTCCGCCTCATTTTAGCCTCATATAAAACGGTAAATATGTCGTACGGTAAATACGATGTCGATTTCCCGACGTCCTTGACGTGTAAGATAGTATTATTTTAGCTATTTTTTTCCTAATTTCCAGCCGTATTTTCCCAACTGTATTTCTCAACTTTTAGTAATTTTGTTACGCTCTTAGAATAGCCTAAAAATATGGAGCTCCCCACATTTTTAATTTGAATTTCGTAATTTTTTTACCACAACGACAATTAGGGAGAGTTTTAGAATTTTAGACAGATTCCTACTTATTTAAAATGCGAACATTTCTTAGTCAATTTAAACATGATGTTCACGGCTGCAATTTAACTAAGTTTTCAAATTATCCCATAAATGTTAATCTAACTTTTTTCTTCAGATTAAATGTTAATCTAACTAAATTATCGCTAGGGGCGCGGCATGTCATTGAACTCTTCTTCTTAACTACTAGGCGGCAATTCTACGGCACGTCTACCGGCCTTTATGATGGTTGTTAGACTACGTCTATGTCAGTATTTCTTTCCCATTTCCCGCCACATTTTTCAACTGTATTTCTATACATTAAATTTGGTGTCGATTTCCCGACATCCTCGACGTGCACGACAGTATTATATATTTTAGCGCCTTTTTTCTTAATTTTTATCCGCATTTTTCCAACGTTATTTCTTTAGTATGAATTCAATGTTAATTACCTGACCTCTTCGACGGTAACTTCTAACTGATGATATTTAACCATAGCAGATGAATCAATGGAAGGGTGCGGCGTGTCGCCGCGCCAGGTTGACTAGTAAGCCATGATGCAATGCAAACTTCAGCTAACAACCTGCTACAATCTTTCTACATGCCTGCTTAGGATTTTAACTGCAGGACATATGGCAAACAACTGCACAGGGATTGACCTGCAATCCACAGCCTTGTGCATATGACAAGTTAAAAGGACATGTTCTGAAAGTTTTCACCTCCTACATGTTGTTTTTGCTGTGTCGAATATTATGTACGAGTAGGGTTACATGGACTTGGTGTTGTAGTAGATGTGGATAGGATACGTGTAGTGTTCTAGTCAAACACGTTGTATCCTAGGGCCTCCCATATAATGAGGAGGCACCACATGTTGTAACCCATGACGACGACTAGATAGCAATTGGCACGCAGGGGGAGCCGGCGACTTGTGCCGGCGCCTAGTGCGGCCGGTGTTGCGGTATCTTGGGGAGGAGCGCCCGTAGTCATGCCCCGCAGATGTAGGCGAGTTCGCCGAACTGCGTTACCAAACATCGTGCCTCGGTGTCGTCTTTGATCTTGCATGGCGCCATCGTCGTAACAAGTGGTATCAGAGCCTGGTTGAGGCTATGCAGAAGATCATCTGGAGGTGCGAGGATCATGCTCGGCGGGCGCTTGGGAACGTCTGATAGGCGCAAGGTGGAGCATGGCGGCGATCGCGTATGTGGTCGGTGGAGTCGGACACTTCAGGCAGGAGGCCTGGACCGTCCGATGAGCTGCAATCGGTAGGGATTGGCTAGACGTGGCAATCGGACCGACATAGTGGCTGGAAAGACGTCGTGGAGGCGGCGCTTCGGCTCGCGATCAGATCGGCGACCAGACGTGGGGGACGACCGAATAGATCGGAGTGGGAGAGCATCGAGACGATGCGCTCGGTGTTGCACAAGGGCGGCGTCGTGACACTGCAGACGGATTGTGTCGACAACGCGGGTGGCCATGGTGCACACGGCTCGTGCACGGATGATGCGCGAGGTGGCGACTGCAGCAGCAGGGTCGGCGTCAAAAGTACGCACGGCAGGGCAGGCGGCAGATTGCTGGCGAGTATCAAGAAACGCAAGACTTTTTCCGTCGGAATTATCGGCGAAATTTTTCGAGCTGAACGGAATCGAGAAGAGCAGGTGTTTGGTGGCGTACAACAGTAGATCTCCGTGTTTGTTTGCAACACGTCACAGGGAATCAGAGACAAATACGCATTGGTACGGGAGTCCAGGGGATTACCATACATGCATACAGATAAAAAAAGGGAAAGTACCATGTGCGTGCAAGTTGGATTGATCCAGGGGACAGCCATAAATGCGTGAGCTGTTAAGATTTGAAAAGGTGACGTGTGTGCATGTCATGTCCAATTTGGACTCGATCAGTTGGAGACTATGCAAAGACGTGACAGCCTCAGATTCAGTTTCCGTGTCAGGCAAGGAAAAGAAAAGGGCCGGTGCCTAGTGTATTAAAAGGCGAGGCGACGGAGGCAAGGCAGCGCACAGAAAATCGATCTGCAAGTTCAGGAGAAGGTGGAGCTGGACCTACGTTACGATAAAGAAGTTCCACGGCTTCTGGAGGGCGGACAGTGCGGGCTGAGGTTTCTTGATAGATCGTGACAAATCTTTTCGGTGGAAACATCGGATAGTGATACGGCGGCAGTTCATCAAAGAGGCGTTGACGATCAGGCAAGCCAAGACATCGAAGGTTGAGCATAAGTTGTTCTTTAACAGGCAGCGGTCATGGCACCGACTAACAAGTTTGAAGTGCAAAAGTTCGAAGGGACTGGAAACTTCGCGCTATGGCAGACAAGGGTGAAGGATTTGTTGGCGCAACAGGGATGCTTGAAGGCGTTGCGGGATGTCAAGCCAGCTAAGATGGACAATGATGACTGGGAGGAGTTGCAGATGCAAGCAGCCGGGATCATACGGTTGTGTCTTTCAGACCAGGTCATGTATCATGTGATGGATGAGAATGTGCCGAAGAAGATTTGGGAGAAGCTGGAGAGTCAGTTTATGTTCAAGACTGCGACGACCAAGGTGTATTTGAAGCAAAAGTTATATAAGCTGTCAATGCAGGAGGGGTCGGATCTTGTGGAGCACATGAATGCCTTTAATCAGATTGTCACGGATCTAGCACGGCTAAGTGTGAAGGTTGACGATGAGGATAGGGCGATTCTTCTTCTTTGTTCGTTGCCACCGTCCTATGAGCATTTGATCACGACTTTGACGTACGGCAAGGAGACTGTCGAGCTTGAGGATATCACTGCGGACTTATTATCCTATGATATGAGGAAGAAGAAGGTCACGGAGGAAGTCGCTCATGGCGTTGGTTTGCTGGTCAAGGGTGAGCTAGGCGGGTAAGGACATGAGGCGGGTAAGAAAAAGAAGAAGGTGCAATGTTACAAGTGTAAGCAGTGGGGACATTATAAAAGGGACTGTCCAGTTCTCAATGGTGGGTCAAGTGCTAACGTTGTAACTCATAGTGGTGACTTGGGCGGCGACGTTCTCTTAGTTGCAGGTGGAGTCATGAAGGATGAGGTTACAGGAGTAGCAGCTGTGTTCCACGGAGGCGACGAGTTTGAGAAAGACTCATCGGGTAGCGAACTATAAGCTACGAAGACGACAACCCAAGTCCGGAGTACATGAAGTTTTGACGCTTGGACAAAACTCAAGTGGTGGAGAATATTCGCCAAGGTGGAATGTTGTTTTTGGTGTGTCGAATATTATGTACGAGTAGGGTTACATGGACTTGGTGTTGTAGTAGATTTGGATAGGATACGTGTAGTGTTCTAGTCAAACACGTTGTATCCTAGGGCCTCCCATATAATGAGGAGGCACCACATGTTATAACCCATGACGACGACTAGATAGCAATTGGCACGCAGGGGGAGCCGGCGACTTGTGCCGGCGCCTAGGGCGGCCGGTGTTGCGGTATCTTGGGGAGGAGCGTCCGTAGTCATGCCCCGCAGATGTAGACGAGTTCGCCGAACTACGTTACCAAACATCGTGCCTCGGTGTCGTCTTTGATCTTGCATGGCGCCATCATCGTAACACTACACAGAGATAGCACCCAGTCATCCAAATGCTATAGTCTTGTACTGCGATCGACATCTAGTCAATACAATACCTCTACTTGTAGACCGAAGAAAGTTGTTCATATTAACGGCTATTTTAAAAACTAACAGTGCTACCACGGGCGGGGGGGAAATTATAGGTACTTAAATCTATGTTCCCCTGGTTTTCAAGTCTATACTGATTTGGCCTCCATGTTTTGTCAGTTTGCATATGAACAGCTCAAAGGACAATCCTAGAAGCGAGATATGTTAACATTGCATTTCCCTGATACTCCGCATTTTTTAATCATCACATTCTCCACCAGACCCTCTCAAGAACAAACGGCAGTAAGATATGTCAATTTTCTTCAGTTGTAATGTGTGAATCCTCGGTTTTGACATAGGGGACAAAGAAAAAAGAGAAGGCCTAACGAGACGCAGATAACAAATATTATAAACTACCTGTCAACAAAGAATTTCTTTTTTTGACAGGGAGCTCGTGTACAAGATCAACAAGAGATCGACCACACACGCACGAACAGAAAGAAGAACGAACTCACACACAGCAGGCGCGGATCCACCGAACAGCACACCATCTTCAATCGCCAGCAGCAGGCCACCGGAGACGAAGAAGGCGAGCTCGCCACGCACCAGGCCAGCCAGCTCGACCAACCGCGTTGAAATGCCGCAGGATCCATCTGCGCAAGCACCAGAATCTTGACGTTGGAGGAACATCGGCTTCGAGCTGCCGCCAGACCGCTATCGCCGTCTCCCGCCGGAGACAGAGACGACAGCGCCTCCCATCTTCCATCGCACCCACCGCGACCACCGAGGGAGAACGATCCACCTGCAAACTCCCAGACAAGTTAAGCAAAAGCGCCACCATCCACCATAGTGGATGCCGGACCCCAAGATCCAGAACTGGCGCCGCCACCACGGCCACCAGCTCGAGGAAGAGCACGCCGCAGCTCCGAGGAGCAGCGGCCGCGCCAGCAACAGCAGATCCGCCCAAGGCCTCCACCGGAGCACCGAGGACAGAGGAGAGGTCCGCCGCCGCCAAAAGCCTCTCTGGCCACGCTGCCGTCTCCACAGCGCCGCCAGCAGGCACCCACGCACACCTAGCTAGTCGCACGAGAAACGCCCAAAAATCGCCTCCAAGCACTGTAGAGGTGGGGAAAGGAGGAGGGGTCGGGGGTTCTGCTTTTGGGACCTTGTCAACAAAGAATTTCCTTGATTAACATGCATAGATGTAGATATATGATCTCCTGAAACTAGCACTTAAGGCACAGCTGCTTTATTTTACTCACCAGCTGACAATGACCAGATAAACTGAAGGTCTAAGAGAGATTTGATCATCAACGTAACCTGAATAACATCACTCCTGTGTACACATGCAGTGAAGTAAGAAACCGACATAGACACAAAGTGAAACTAATTTGTAATAGTAACTCCTTGGCAATTTAGGATAGATGTCATCATATACCAATAGAAATAAGCGATGTCATAGCTCTAGAAACCAGAGGATAACATAACATTGCTACGACAAGTAAACCACCTCACACGATAATCAGCAAATTACCATTGCTAGCCCAATGAGCATCGGTGAATCAGGGTTCCGAGCACATGGCCATCAACTCCTTCACAACAGAGGGCCACGTCGCGCTTAGGTTCTCGAAGCTCTCGCTGGCCATGGCTGCCCTCATATTCGCCGGAGACCTGAGAAAAGCGAAGCACGCATCCTTCAGGCCACGGCAGTGGTGCGTTTCAGCCAATGTCAGGATGTTCACCACAGTGCCCACATCGATGTAGCTGCACAACCTGTCCTCACAAATCAGCTTCATCCTCTTCATGTTATACTTGTCTGCCGCGACGAGCAGATGCTGGCACATGACATCTTCGTCTTCTTTTCTCATCTCCGGCAACGAGTCGGTGTAGACAAAACAGAGCAGAGCCTTGAACACCTGCGCCTCCATGTCATCTATGCGGATCAAATCGTTAGTGCTGCCCTCCTTCATTGAGCCAAAGAGCTCCGCGCTGAAGACCGGAGATCGGGCCGCGAGCACGTAGCGGTGCGCGGCGAATGTCTCGCCACCAGCCTCGAACACGACATCAGCGCCCCTTTCTGTGAGGAGGAGGCCACCGAGGTGCTGGCTCAGGTCGGACGGGGGCACGGTGACGAACCTGGGAGCTTCTTCCTGGACACCCCCCCTCGGTGCGGACCCCGTTGACGACGACGATGTCGCACCGGATTGTGAACGAGTCGGCCTTGAGATGCTCCGATTCCTCCAAGGCGTCCCATCGCACGAACTTTGGGTACCCATACCCCAAAGAACCCTGGCTACCGAATTTGTGCTCAACCTCAGGTTGTGCACACGGCCAGGCTGGCTTGGCCTTCTTCTTGCGGAAGAAGAGCCCTGGCTTCTCCTTCTCCGCCGTCAAGCTACACCGGAACCGCGTCCTCACTTCCTTGGCCACGTTCTCGTCGAGGACGAGGAAGACGGACACGTGGCTCGCGCTCTCCTCCCTGTCGCCGTTGGGGTAGTAGTCGATTCTCCAGCGATGGCCTCCGACGGTGAAAGGGCAGGAGCTGAGGCGCTGGCGGTTGGGGAGGCCCTTGAGGCATGAGTAGCCGTGGATCTTGAGGTCGTGGTACCCGCTCGACGTATCGGCGACGATGGCCGAGCCGGAGGCGGAGGCGGTGGCGGTGGCGGTGGACGACATCGCGGAGCTCCGGCGAGGTCTGATTGCTAGTTGGCGTGTAGGGTTTTAGAGCAGAGCTGCAGAGTGGAGTGGGGATTGAGGAGAAGATCGACGAGGCCAGGCCAAGGTGGGGAAAACTTCCATTCTGGGCAATGTTCCGGACACTTCCTTCTGATGGGCCTTGCGTATTATTTGGGCCTAGTGGGTAGTACAATATGGCACACTTGAACTACTCCAAAAAAAACTTGAACTATTGAGTAGTAGTGACCCTAAAAAAACTTGAACTGTAGTATGTACTATCTGAAAAGAAATTTGTCTCAACAAATCTGAAAAGAAAATTCGCCTCGAAACGGCGTTAAAAAGAAAACTCAGTTGTTCTTACACAAAGTTTGTTGTTACATTATTTCCCCTGACGTAAAGTACTTAGTTTTAAACAAAACACATCCACATGGCTTTATATCTATACCCCTATATAGTGTAGCAATTTTGAATCAGACTCAGGGTATCAATCCTAACCGTTAGTCCCCTAAATCTAACGGTTGAGAGCAAAGGGATTCGCGGTGAACAGTAACCTGAGCTGCCTCCACTATGTTCTACTCCCTCCGTTCGGAAAAAGATGTCACAAAAATGAACTATAGATAGACCATTTTTGTGACATCCTTTTCTGAACGGAGGGAGTAGAGATAGACCATTTTTGTGACATCCTTTTCTGAACGGAGGGAGTAGAACCATCCCGTCTTGTAATTGAAAAAACAAAACCCATGCCAGCCTTACGTAGCATGGTCGTTTAATCACGGTGAGGGTGAGCTAACTCATGCAGCCTGCGGCCATGCATGTCTCGTTCAGGGACATGGTCTGGTTAGCTTTGTCTGTTAGTTAACTAATTTTTTGTATGCTTATTAAGATGTGGGCTTTGGTCTCGCACTCTCGCATGTAAGCCTAAATATATCAAGCATGTACCTATTTTGCTAATGGATTTGGCCTGATTAACTATGATGACTAATCACTAATTATGCCTTAAATAGTTATGATCACTATTCAAAGGAAATATACCTATTGGCAAGTTGGGATAATTCTACACTCGAGCTTTATTACCATATGGGCTAGCTGCGTGGCATCATCTGAATAATTAGTCAACTAATAATTAATCTTCGGTCATCAGTACGATGAACTTTCATATGCCCCGGTGTATATTTTTGTAAGATATTTTGTTACTTATTTTAATAAAATGTGACCGCGTTTTATAGGTTTATCAGAACAACTCCGATAATTATCTCTCAGTCGAATATTTTGGAATTTAGGGCTGCCCACGATGGCGAGAATTTACTTCAAAATTAAACGGACCCATTGACCGCGCATGTGTATTTTTTTTTACCTTTTTATTCTAAGAAAAACTCTTTTTATTTTTTTCATATTATATAATTGCCGACAAAATCAATATCAAAATGCATGTAAATATTTTGGTGGCATACCCTTTACTAAAATCCTGGGTCCACCACTGTTTTCAGCTGAAGCAAGAGTGAAGATGACTCGCCAATAGGGAGAAAGGAAAAGTGACTTAACTACTACTCCCTCCGTTCTAAAATACTTGTCTTCCATTTGTCCAAATTCGGATATACCTAGACATGTTTTTGTGTATAGGTACATCCAAATTTGGACAAATGGAAGACAAGTATTTTGGAACGGATGAAGTAGATGTGTGTAGGTTCGGCTAATATATTTTTCTCTTGAGATTGGTTAAATTTTCTTTGTTTACTATAATTTCTTTCCATCACCAATAAATGGGATTGCCCTTGCGTTCGTGCATCCAGTATATTCATTTGCCTTGTCATTTTGCAAGACACTCACTCCATGACCACTTTTTCCTATGCCAAAATCACCTTATAATGTTAATACATGCATTGCACGTGTATACATACTAGTATTCTATAAAGCCACCAACTGGCAACAAACCTTACATAGTTAGAGACACAACCAACAAAAAAACCAAATATGATGTACAATAAGATACAATTCAACATAGAAAACACCTCACATGTGAGGTGACGAACAAGAGTCTCAAGTTGCATCAAAGATATAAGTTGTACATGTAGATATTTGAGCGCTTTGAGCGCCACATTAATGAAAAATGTGTCCTTCGGCTTGGCCAGCAAATGTAAATTATGCATGAATACAAGAATTTTGAAGGTATTATTTGATGCATTTTCCACTGATTTGGCCCTCAATGGTTAGTATATTTCTATATATTCCAAAGAGGATTAAATGGCAATAGAGGTATAGAACTTGCATGGTGGTTGCACACTGAGCTGAAAAACGGATGAACCATCGATCAACTTGCTGCGCGGGTGCATTTTTATCACCGATTACGGCGTTTTAGAAAATTGGTTATGTGGGGGCATTGAGGACTGGTATTGTTGCACAAAACCCCTTGTTATTTTTTTGTGGTCATACCGTAAATATCATCGAACTGTTAAATACCCACTACTCTATCGTTCCCAAATAAAAATTCTAACCCTAGCTCTCTCTATTAATCCCAAATCAGAGACAATGGCTGGCGATAGCGACAGCGAGGGAGCGTGAGTTGCGACAGAGAGTTCTCGGTTGGTGGCAGCAAGGGTGGCATGAAAATGAATGGCGCCAACATGCCCGTATCGGGCTTGGTCTTGCATCCGCTATTTCATCCAGGAGGTGTGGCGTGGCGAAGCCGACATCTAGCCGAATGGCCTCCACATCGTCCTCGCTCGCACGTCGGGGATGGCTATGCATGAGGAGCAATTCAACGGCCCTCTCACTACTACAGATCCGAGTTTTGGAGCCGCATCCCGGCCATGAGCCTCAGCCGGTTTTCCCATCCGACTCGGAGAACCGACGCACGCGTCAGAGGTGGGCTAGTTCCTCGACCGGCTCTACTGGCACGGAACGCCCGGAGTTTACCCAGACATTCCGGCATAATTGAGAGGCGGCTGGGAATAAAAAGAGGCTGGGGTTGTATGCGTCGGTTGTATTTTTTAGGCAGCTCCAATTTACCCGGAGCTTCCGACAGACAGGCCTTCCGTGTTTGCCGTTCGGGATAGGATCAGTCCGGAGCGTATGCGTTTACCCAGAAAATCATATATCCGGAAGGTACGTCCTTTTCCGGAACCTATCATGCGCACTATGTCTAAGAGTAGCAAATAAAGCAGAATGAAAGTTTGAAGTGCCATGCGGCTAGCGCGTCATCCCATCTGTTGGAGCATTGTTTGGATTGTAACTCCTCTAGAACATCATCAAATTTTGGTTGATTAGCCCTCGAATTTTCACCAATAGAAGTCAAGTTGCTCCTCTTGATGACCCCTCCTTGCTCCGCCTCTCATTGCACCCAGGGACGGAGCTACATATGCTTACCATGGTGCACATGCATCAGGGTAGCAAATATTTTCCTTTGTACTTATTGCAAAAAATCACCCTGTGCACACCCTGTAAAATGCACATGGGTGACTCAAAATTCAACCAACAAAGAGCATAATACACTCCGGTGACTCATGGTAGATGTCAGTCTAGCTCCGCCCCTGGTTGCACCCCTCGTAACACTTCCCTCCTCCTATTGCAACCCTAGCTCCTAAACTTCTTGCTCCTCTTGCTTCAAATTTAGCAATTAATTAATTTACAATTACCTCGTATGACAAAATTGCCTGATGTTGAAGGTCTAGATGTAGGATCATTGGTTTGGATTATATGTACTATGCATTGGATAAATAGTAAGTCAAGCAATGAACTTATTAAAAAATCGGTAAAACATGTGTACTTATATTTCTTATTATAGGGAAAGCAATATCCCCATTCTCATCAATAACTTGTTTTGATATATTCTTTCGAGCTGTCTCCCGAAGATGTTTCATCTTCTCCCTCAAATTGACACTAGGTTTTCTTTTCCTTCATCTTGAGTGTTGACTCTCTTGCACTTCGGTAGGTGGACATTTTCCTTTTTTCTAGTCGGTCAAGTCCTCCTTTGCACTGAGGGATCTTGTGCAAATGAATCTTGTTGGGCATTATCTGTAGCAACTAAATGTTGTTGAATCTTGTGGGGCATTGTCTCAACAAATGAATCTTGTTAGGTATGTTCCTCCCCTACCACTTCATTTTCTCCCATTAATCATGCCATCTTTATCAAATCCACCCCCGTTATGTCCTGCCTGTCTAAAATATCCACAATCCATTATAACTCCATGCTTGCTTAGAATGAAATGAATATAAATTGGAAGCTCCATATGTTACAACACCAAGGCAAGGTCATCCATAACCATCGCAAACCTTTGCTTCAAAGCTATGGCATGTCTAGGAGATCTTAATTTTAGGTTGCATCGACTACTTAATGAACAAAGTCAACAAAGTACACACTCATTTCTAAAAAAAGTACATGTGTAATGAACTTATACATTGGAGCATGGACATCATGGTACAATTCCAGATGTGCTAGAATTGCTATATTCATCTTTATATATATGCACCTTACAAGACTTTTGATTGTCCACGATCTCGACACCATGAAATATACGTCTAGAAATATATATGGTTCCCCACAAAAAAAGGAAATATGTATTATTTAGTCCCAAGAAAAAGCATAAGTTGCTCGTGCAAAAAATGGTTATCGTATTTCTTTTCGTAGAGACAGGAAGGAAGGAGGTCGTTTATTTAGCGGAAAGAATTTTTTTTAGGTCGTTTATTTAGCGGAAAGAATGGTTACAAGGCATGGAAATTTTCTCGCCCTGCCGAACAGCCCGTACCAATGACACCAGCCCAAACCCCTAGAAAGCCCACAACCCAACGTGGCGCATTGGACCGCTCCCATTGGCCAGGCCACGGCACCACGCCGCGTGGGTCCCACCCATCCCTATGTATGCAACTCCCACGAACCTTCCCCTCCTTCCTCGCGAAGCAAGCAACGGAGCTACACGAGTCCGCTATATATAACCGGCGATCGCTGAGATCGAGAAAGATCTCACCATGGACGCCGACCTCGACCTGGACGCCCTCCTCGCCTCCTTCGCCGGCGAGTCCGCCGCCGTGTCCGACCTCCTCGCCCCGCCTCCGCCCGATACGGAGGCGGGGTCGCCGGAGTCGGTGACCTCCCGGGCGAGCCCCGCCGTGCTGTCGGAGATCGAGAGGTTTCTGATGGAGGAGGAGGCGGCCGAGGCGGAGGCGGAGGGGTTCAGCGTCGACGAGTTCTTCGACGCGCTGTTCGACGCCGGGGAGGGGGGCGAGGTTGCGGGCAGCACGGATGGGGACTCCGGGAGGGAGGAAGAGGTGGTGACGACGGAGACGGAGGCGGAGGTGGTAACGCCCTACAGGGAGGTTGAGGTGGTGACGCCCGAGACGGAGGTGGATGGGGAGAAGGTGGATGGCGATGATCCTGTCAGCAAGAAGAAGAGGAGGTATGGCAAAAAATTTTACTTATCGCAGCGTGTCATCTGAATTTGGGGGTTTTCTGTGATCATGTTTATATGTGCAACTTACGAATTTGCATCCAGTTACATAAGGATGGTACTTAAGTTCCGATTGAATAATGTATCTAAGAGGGCCATTCTCATACTCCACCTGCAAAATTGTACTGTAACAAACTCTTCAGCTTGCAGATATGTTTATATCAATGTTAATTATTCGAAGAAATTTGCACTACACTTAGGTCACAAAAATATTATAATTGCATCACTTGTCAGTTGTTATGTGGGTATAAGCGTTGGGCTACATTTGTATACCTCTTGGTTAAACTGAATGTTACTTTTTTCTTGTTGAAAGAATCATCTTGGTTGTATAGTTAAAAAATAGTTAATCAGACTGGAAATATCTAGTATGCTTGTTTAAGAACTGGAGATGTTTGTTTTCTCAATTACAAGTGTGGTTGGGCCGTTTAGACTCATACAAGTTCCATATGTTGTGAATTTATCAGGCAAATGAGGAATAGGGATTCTGCCATGAAGTCGAGGGAGAGGAAGAAGTCATATGTGAAGGATTTGGAGACGAAGAACAAGTATCTCGATGCTGAGTGTCGCCGCCTCAGCTACGCACTCCAGTGCTGTGTAGCTGAGAACATGGCACTGCGGCAGAGCATGTTGAAGGATAGGCCCGTTGGTGCTCCCACAGCCACGCAGGAGTCTGCCGTACTCACGGGTAAGATGATGCATCGACAGATATACTTCACCATACGTGGAATGAACAAATTATCTCTTGCTACTTAGTTTTGATTGCTCGACCACGCTGACAAAAAATCACCGTGTTACATTGCCTTGTACTCATGCTGCTTGAATTCATGGATATGAAATGTTCAATCGAATTAGGTTATGAAACTCTCAAGCACTCTGCAAATCTATTTACAATTGGTGATATCTGACAATTTACTCAAATGTGTACGTATAAGTAAGCACACCTGCTTAGATTACATTTTCTTACTCTGGGTTCGATTCCTCACCATTTAGTGATAGAAGTTTGAACTGCATCAAGGATTACTACAATCTTGCACCATGGTCTCAATCATTACCCCTGTGCTAAATGAAATCATTTCCTGTTTGCAGAAACCCTGCCGTTGGTTTCCCTGCTGTGGCTGGTGAGCATCGTGTGCCAATTCCTCATGCCCGGACTACCCAATCGAAGCCCGGTGGCTCCAAGGAGCGCCGGAAAAGAACTCGTGATGGTAGCCGGAAAGCTAAGCAGTGATAAACCAGAGACCTTGGAGCTTCTACTTCATGGAAGGCGCTGTAGGGGCACGAGGGCGAGGATCAAGCTAGATACCTCCCATTTGCGTGCAGCAGCAGCAGCAGCAGCAGCTTGCTAGACTAGTGCGGCCTTCTTTGCAAGTTCAGTATGTAGTGTAGCTAGCAATGCCTATTATGTGTGAATTCTCTTGCTGCCATGCCACCGCGGCTTTATCCATGGATCATCTTTTTGCTCTCTTTTTACCCCTTTGGTTTTATGATCTTCTCTAGTTCTAGAATATGTCCTTATGTGTTTCTTAATGTCTCAGCATAAGTTTGGGCAGTCTGGCTTTCTGGGTCTAGGCAGTCATGTGAATCGTGACTGAGGCAAATTGGGGATTGGCGTGTCTGATTGAAATGCCAGACACTGGAAGTAAATTCGGAGGGAAATTCATAGGGAGTTCATGCGCGAACTCACAAGTGAATAGTCACAAACTCTGCAAGTGTAGTTGCCAAGCATAGCCTTATTGTATATAAGGGCTCCTTTGATTATTTTCAAAAGATTTGTGTCCTATGGATAATTTTCTTGCGAAGCCATTTGATATGATCCTATCCATAGGAAATAATCCCATACGATTTTTGTAGTGTAAACCTCATAAGAAAATAACATGAGTTTGGACCTCGTGGAAAATTCCTCATCACAATAAAAAATAATCCCTATTTCCATAAATTTCAATTAGACATGATATAGCGTTGCTAACATCCATATTGATTATTTCACTTCTTTTTATGGAAAACTAGAAAAAGAAGAAGAGATGTCTGAGAATATAGATTGCATGGACAACTAGGGGCACAAAATCATCCTTCCTTCAAAACCTTTAATACCCGGACGGGGCTTGGCTACACGGATTTTTTATAAGTATTTAAATCCCACGAATCAAACAAACATCTCAGGAATCAAAATCTTCAAATATCCTAGTGAAATTCCTTTGAATAATTCATTTGTTTCTATTTTCGATTTGGAGTTTGTACAAAGTTTCCTTTCATATGGGGCTGGATGAAAATTTGTGTGCAAACCAAATACTACTTTCGTTCCGTAAAAGATGGCGTGCAAATAAGTCGAACTATGTGAAGTTTGATGAAACTGTTCAAGAAGCTATCAACCTCTACAATGCCAAATCAATTTTATTAGATACACCATTGAATATATTTTCATAGTATAACTATAAAATGTTGCTAGTTTTGTGTAACTTGGTCAAACTTCACATTAACATGGCTCAAGTCAGGTTTCTACACAAGGATGCTCTTTAAAGCCACATATGCACAGACGAACATCGATGCCAGTAACCAAACACGACCAATCAAACTCCCCTCGCATGTCTCGACTTGATCATAGAAGACTCATTATTGTGTTGATCGAATCCGAGTTGTCGACGGATGAACGATCGTCGTGTGGTTTCATTTGTGATCTTCGACATCTTCTTGATGAGTTTAGATCATCTCACTATTTGTGTCGTGCAGCTAGGCACATAATACTTTTCCTTCTCTACCATAGAGAGCCATGCAATGTTGTACCTTGATCCTTAATGTCAATATATCGAGCATTGTTAAAAAGAAAAAAAACCATGTTTGGTGGAAACGCAAGAACCTGCAGAGATTCAGGTGACCGGCCTTGGTTCTAGAACTGTCCGAGGGACCAACGATGACTTGCGGTTTACTGCTCCCGTGCTGTGGCTGCTGATCTGTTGCAATTTCCTTTCCCCTTCACTTCCCGCTCCTTCCACAGCTACCAGGAAAGCGGCAAAGGCAGAGCCCAGCACGAGCGCCAGCTCCCAGATCTCCCACTGCCACCGACCGCCGATGAGCTCAGACGCCGCCGCATCCACTAGCCAGACCACCCTAATGTCGTCCTCCGCGGGCGACGCCGAGGCCGATCCCCTCGGCGGCGCGTCCCCGGCCGGCCGCGTGCTCGCCCGCGCCCTCGACAAGGTCATCAAGCACTCCTCCTGGCGCAAGCACTCCGCGCTCGTCTCCGCCTCCAAGTCCGCCATCGACCTCCTCTCCTCCGCTCCCGCTCCCGCCCCTGCCCCAACCTCCGACCCCGAACCACCCTTCCCCTATCCCCGGCCTCCCCGCCCCCGTCGCCGAGGCGGCCCTCCAGGCGCTCCTCCTCGCCCTCGATCCCGGCTCCCCGAAGGTCGCCGAGCCGGCCCTCGACTGCGTCGCTACGCTCCTCTCCCTCCGCCTCCTCCTCGGCGACGTCGCCTCCTCTTCTCCCTCCCCTCTCTCCAAACTCTTCGCCGCGTCCCTCTCCTGCGGCGGCCTCGGCGACGACGCGCTCGAGCTCGCCGCGCTCCGCGTGCTCGTCGCCTTCGCGCGCTGCCCGGCCGTCTCCGTCCGCGGGGACTGCCTCGGCCACATGGTCAAGGCCTGCTACAACCTCTACCTGGGCAGCGCCAGCGGCCGGAGCCAGCTCTGCGCCAAGCTGGCGCTCGCGCAGGTGCTGCTCGTCGTCTTCGCGCGCGTCGAGGCGGACGCCATGGACGTGCGCGTGCGCACCGTCTCGGCTGCGGACATGATGGACCTCTCCGACCGCAGCCTCAACGACTCCAGCGTCGTGCAGGCCGCGCAGGCGTTCATTAGCGAGGCCATGGAGGGGAGCGACACGCCGGAGGACGCTCCTCCCCCAGCGGCGTACGTGCCGGAAGCCGAGGGGGAACGAAGCGAGGAGGATGAGGGGATGAGCAGGATCAGGGAGGATGGGCTGGCCTTGTTCAAAAACCTCTGCAAACTGTCCATGAAGTTTGCCACGCCCGATAACCCGATGATCCAGTACTTCTCCGGGGGAAGGTGTTGTCACTCGAGCTACTTCGGATGGTCATCGACAACGCAGGGCCATTCTGGAAGACGAGCGACAAGTATGCTTCTTCTGATTATATACATCAGAGCAATTCATTGCATTCCCTCTTTTCATCAGTATTTATTATTCAAGTGAGTGTTGATGTACCAAAATGGTAGGGGAGGGATGTTAAAATGGAGGATGTAGGAAACCACACTTGCCAACAGCGAGAGCATTTGTATTTTTTTTCCAGTAAGTAGAACATTTTTTTTATCTAGAGGACATCTGCTCTGTTTGTTATGTGTAATCTACTTGATTGATTGCCCTTAGGATATTAAAAACAAGGACTAATCGTAAAAAATAGTACTGATGGATAATGCACCAGGTTATCCAGCTCGAATTTCCAAAATGGTAGGGGAGGGATGTTAAAATGGAGGATGTAGGAAACCGCACTTGCCAACAGCTGAGACATTTGTATTTTTCTCGAGTAAGTAGAACATTTTTCGATATAGATGACATATGCTCGTGTTAGTTATGTGTAATTTGCTTGATTGACTGCAATTAGGGTATTAAAAAAGGGTCTAATTGTAAAAAAAAGTACTGATGGATAATGAACCAGATTATCCAGCTCGAATTTCCAAATAATGTACTGATTACTTATCACTTTATTAGCCGCCGCTTGCCTGGATTGGAGTCACCTTTCATTCAATTCGTTAGTTTTTCCAGCAAATAATCCATGAAAAAAAAGAACATCATTAAGGCACAAAGCGGTTGGTAAGATCTGAGAAGCGTACATAATAGCTACATAGCCTATGCATGTAACAGTCAATGTAGAGACATTGACTAAGGTTGATGATGCCACTTGGCAGTTGGCACTAACAAAATCATCAGTACTGCTGAATAATATTCTAAGTTGGCCTTTATTCATACGGAAATGTTTCATCTAATCATTAAAAAAGTACTGGAAGCAGGTTAAGTTATCTGATCATTTCATGTAGGAACGTTGAAAATGTGTACGTAGTTCAACAGATAAGACATCCTACTAATACCAATGTTTTTTTCCCTCTGCTGGTGCAGGTATGTTGAAGCAATTAAGCAGTACCTTTGTTTATCCTTATTGAAGAACAGTGCCATGTCAGCAATGAGCGTTTACCAGCTTTTGTGCTCCATCTTTATGGGTCTTTTGCTAAGGTTTAGATCTGGTTTGAAAGAGGAAATTGGAATATTTTTTCCTATGCTTGTGCTGAGAGTTCTTGAAAATGTCCTTCAGCCTAGCTTCTTGCAAAAAATGACAGTTCTAAACTTTCTGGAGAAGATCTGTAAAGAACCTCAGGTTATTATCGATATCTTTGTGAACTATGATTGTGACGTTGATGCACCAAACATTTTTGAAAGGTATGCTAGTTTTATTCTTGATCGAGATTTGCATTTTTTTTAAATTCACTAGTATTCTGTATCAAATATCCAAATATAGCGAGTCTGTACAAAAGGGCACAGTTCTACATGTGCTACTTCTACTGCCAAAAATATGTCATTCTCTTTCTAATTTCACAATAAAGCAATTTAATTACATCGTTCTTAACAGGATTGTCAACGGACTACTAAAAACAGCTTTAGGTGTCCCTGATGGATCAACGACGACATTAACTGTCGCACAAGACCAAACATTTCGGATTGAATCTGTCAAGTGCCTTGCCACCATTATTAAGTCGATGGGTTCATGGATGGACCAGCAACTGAGAATTGGTGAAAGTTCTGAAGTACCAAGTTCAATCGACAATCATAATATCCATAATGGAGAAGAAGGGATAGGAATGGATTACGACCTGCAATCTGAGTCTAGTAGTTCTGACGTATCTGATTCTTCCTCACTTGAGCAACGACGTGCTTATAAAATAGAACTTCAGGTGTAAATGATTGCCTACTTTAAATTGTTTTTGTTCTAGGTAGACATTGTTTCTTTTAAAGGAGTACTAATATAATAGGTCTATGTTTTGCTTTACAGAAAGGAATTGCCTTGTTTAACAGAAAACCTTCCAAAGGTATTGACTTTCTCATTCGAAGCAAAAAGATAGGCCAGTCCCCGGAAGATGTTGCTTCTTTCTTGATTAGCACTGCTGGCCTAAATGCAACAATGGTTGGAGACTATTTGGGTGAAAGAGACGACTTTCCTCTCAAAGTCATGCATGCTTATGTGGATGCACTAAACTTTGAAGGGATGGATTTTGGTGAGGCAATTAGATTCTTCTTGCAAGGTTTCAGGTTACCAGGGGAAGCACAGAAAATTGACAGGATCATGGAAAAGTTTGCTGAACGCTTCTGTAAATGCAACCCAAATGTTTTTACCAGTGCAGATACCGCTTATATTCTTGCTTATTCAGTGATCTTGCTAAACACTGACGCTCACAGTTCCATGGTGAAGGATAAGGCAAGTCAATTAAGATCTGCCACTGTTATCATCTGGGAGTGGCTCACTTAATTATGGATATTTTCTTGTGCAGATGTCTAAGGCTGACTTTATGCGCAATAATCGGGGAATTGATGATGGGAAGGATTTGCCTGAAGCTTACTTAAGTGCATTGTACGATCAAATCGTCAGTAATGAGATCAAGATGAGTGCTGATTCTTCAGCTGCACAAACCAAGCAAACCAACAGCGTAAGTAAGCTTCTAGGCTTAGACAACATTATCAACTTTGTCAACTGGGGACAGACAGAAGACAAGGCGCACGGGGCAAATGACTTGCTCATTAAGCACATACAGGAGAAATTTAAAGCAAAACACGGGAAATCAGAGTAAGATCAGCATGTTTTCTCTTTGTTACAATACTTATGTATTGAATGATGCTTTATGAACTTAAGCTTGTGCATGGTGCAGGTCCGTGTTTTATGTTGTTGCTGATGCAACCATTTTAAGGTTCATGATGGAGGCCTGTTGGGCTCCTATGATGGCTGCATTCAGTGTGACACTGGACCAAAGTGATGATAAGGCCGCGACATCACAGTGTTTATATGGATGAGATCTGCCGTGCATGTCACCTCTGTTATGTGCCTGCAGACACAAAGAGATGCTTTTTTGACATCCATAGCCAAATTCACATCCCTTCATTCTGCTGCAGACATGAAACAGAAAAATGTTGACGCTGTTAAGGTCAGAGGCACTGAAACATATTGGTTTTGTGGAGTTTTAACATGTTTCTTCTATATAATCAGTTTTATGAAACTATGCATAAGATTCTATGGATCTTTGGAACATATATTCTAGCTTGTTGCTACCAAAGGCCCACTTTAGTCACGTCTACTGTAAAATGGTTGCATCGTTATGCAAATTCACAAATTCCATATCTTGCATATCGCATAATGTTTTAAGGCAATTATGCAATCTGTTGTTTTTACCCTTTTGTTGTTTCAGTACTCTCCTTTTTTTGCGGGTGATAGCAACTTTAAAACACGTTAAGGGGCAGGACTGCAACCGTCCACTGTTTAACTACAAATAGTGCTGCTGCAGGCTTGTGCAATTGAGACTTTTAGGGAACATAGTAGAACTGCTGACTTGAGCAGATTGGAATTTAACCGTCCAATTTTTTTATGGATTATTTTTATGCTATTTCAAAAAATGATCACCATTAATTATGCCAAATCTGTACCTATTTATGTTGAATAATCCCTTTTTGCGAGGGTATATTCAATACTGATATTCACGATATACTTTACTAGTAACTAGTAAGCAGCTAGGAATATCTGCAGTGTCTGAATGATAAATATTTTCTTTTAACAGGCTATAATTTCCATTGCAATCGAAGATGGAAATTATTTGCAGGAAGCTTGGGAGCACGTGTTAACATGTTTATCACGGTTTGAGCATTTACATTTGCTTGGAGAAGGAGTGCCTACTGATGCTTCATTTCTGACAGTACCTCTGGTTGAGTCGGAAGGAAAAACCCAGATGTCTGCTTCTGTTCTACCTTCAAAGAGAACCAATGCTCTTCAGAATCCTGCCATGATGGCTGCTGTTAGAGGGGGTTCTTACGACAGCACTGTGGCAAAAACCAGTGCCTCAGGGCTGGTTACTCCTGAACAGATGAATAATTTCATATCAACCATACATTTGTTGGACCAGATAGGCATTGTTGAGTTAAATCACATATTTGCCCATAGTCAAAGGTTAAACAGTGATGCCATTGTTGCTTTTGTGAAAGCTCTTTGCAAGGTCTCAATGACTGAGTTGCAGTCTCCATCAGATCCTCGTATCTTCTGCCTTACAAAAATAGTAGAGATTGCGTAAGAAAATTCTTAAATCCACTCACAAAACCAATCATTTTAAGTAGCATGCAGCAGCCATGACTCGTACTTCTTAACTAGTCTAATTATGGATTTGTTTGTGCAGGCATTATAATATCAACCGCATACGTTTGGTGTGGTCTAGAATTTGGAAAGTCCTATCAGAATTTTTCGTGTCTGTCGGATTACTAGAAAATCTTTCTGTGGCAATATTTGTTATGGACTCTCTGAGGCAGTTAGCAATGAAGTTTTTGGAAAGAGAGGAACTGGCAAACTACAACTTCCAAAATGATTTCCTTAAACCTTTTGTGATTGTTATGGAGAAGAGTGATGTTCCAGAAGTACGAGAGCTGATTGTTCGATGTGTATCACAGATGGTCCTAAGTCGCGTTAACAACATAAAGTCTGGCTGGAAGGGTGTTTTTACGGTATGTATTGCTTCATTGGTTAATTTTAGTTTACTCCGAGTGCCTTGGATAAGTCTCATCTGGATGTAGCGTGGCTTGTCCAGGAAAAAATAAGCTAACATGATGATTTTGTGTCATTCATTGATTTTTCGTCAATGTACAGGTTTTTACTTCTGCTGCATCTGATGGCACGAAAAGTACTGTCCTAGTGGCATTTGGGACAATGGAAAGAATTGTCCGTGACTACTTTCGATACATAACTGAGACTGATGCCACAACATTTACTGATTGTGTCCATTGTCTTATTGCATTTACAAGTAGCCAATTTAATAGTGAGGCCAGTCTCAACGCTATTGCATTTCTCCGATTCTGTGCTGTTAAACTTGCCGAGGAAGGATTTGTTTGTCATGATCGACCTAGCAATTCAGACATGGTTGATGGAAATGCCACTCTGAACAAGAATGATTCTGTTTCCTTCTGGGTTCCTCTCCTTGCAGGTACACCATTTTTTCTTTATTTGTGTGTGTGAACCACCTTGTTAGATGAAAAGATGAAGGCATAGATGTTTTTTATTAATCAATAATCACATTAATGTTTTTCCTTTTGTTTCCTTGCCTTTTCAGGTTTGGCCAGATTGACAACTGATTCAAGGCTGACTATCGGGAAAAGTGCTGTAGGAGTGCTTTTTGACATTTTGAAGGATCATGGACACCTCTTCTCGAGTCCTTTTGGGCCAATATCTTTGAATCTGTTATTTATCCTCTATTTGGCAGTCAAATGTCTAGGGTCAGTGATCGGACCTTAACATCAAATGGCGCTGAGGATGAGTTTTCAACTCTTGAAACACAAACATTGGCAGTGAAATCTTTAGTGGTTTATTTGTCAATTTCTTTGACGTGATGCGGCCAGAACTTGCTAGAATTGCATCTATTGTCACATATTTTATCAGGAGTCCCTATAAACATTCTGCTACCATCGGTGTATCTTCTTTGCTGCGTTTAGCAGAGGGAGTTGGTAGTAAACTCTCAAAGGATGAATGGAAAGATATTCTTCTGTCCTTCAAAGAATCATCGACACATACCTTTGTCGTATTCTCTAAAGTTGTAAGATGATGCAAGACATTGACATTCCTGATAGAGCAGAATCCGAAACCGATCAGTATTCAGATCATGAAATTTATAGTAATGATGAAGAGGAAGCCAATATGGAGACAACTTCTTACGCTATTGTCAAACTGAAGAATCATATGGCCCTACAACTCTTAGTAGTTGAGGTACGTATTTGTTGTTAATTACATCATGCACATTGTCTTTCCTAGAACTACGGGACTAGTACCTCTGGCATTTTTTTTATCAAAGGAGAGACAACCGTGAACTGACACATCTAGCCAAGTGGGACACTCAGTTCTCATGTACATAATCTTGCTAAGACACTCATACTCGTACATGCTTTATGTTTGACTCAGAGATCTTCTTTGGATGGTAAAAATGCAAATATTAGAACTATTTAGATGTTTTACACAGCTTGGGTTTGGGCATCTGACTAGATGGAATGGAATGGACCTGGCACATTTTCTACACACACGCTTTAGAATCTGATAGTCTTAGTGGCTATGCCTAGTGGTTTTGTCCGCAATTAAAGCACCAACATTTGAAAGAGCAGAGGGTACGAGTGTGTTGTTAGGACAAACAGAAAAAATGTTAGGATAATACAGGACAGTTTGCTTCTACTTAAGAGGTATTGATGCCAGTTTTCGTGTCAAAGTAAGCTCTGAAGGCTCATTACACATCTTCCATTGCTGGCAATACCTGAAATTTCGTGCCAAAATGATCCATAAAGGATGTCCTTTTCTCTTCCAGTCTTTGCACATCATACTCAGTTTGTTCCTTTACACAGGGAATTACTAATTTGTACGAGGAACAAGGCAAATATCTTGATGTGGAGCACATTAGCATTCTTTTGGAGATGATATCAGCCATTGCGACACATGCAAGTGAAGTGAGCGCCGACTCTTTGTTACAGATGAAATTCCATAAGGCATGTTCCCTTTTGGAGGCATCTGAGCCGGCAGTCGTCCATTTCGAGAACGAGACATACCAGAGCTACCTCAAGCTTCTCCAAGCTCTGCTCCATGGGTATCCATTCTTATCGGAAGACATGAAGATAGAATCACGAATACTAGATGCTTGTGAGAAAATACTGCGGACATATCTAAAGTGTGCAGGGCATGGACCATCTGATGAAACTTCTGACAGTGATCCAGCTTTGCATCGCGTGGTGCCACTGGGGCTGCCAAGAAAGAGGAACTGGCTGCTAGGACTCCGTTGGTTCTTCTGGTGATGCAGTTGCTGCGTAACCTAGAGAAGAATTCATTTAGGAGAGTACTGCCCCGCTTTTTCCCACTGTTGGTTGATCTGATTCGTGTGAGCATAGCTCTGGAGATGTTCAACATGCGCTGTACAAAATCTTCAGATCATCAATAGGTCCCATGATAGAAGTATAATGATGGCACATTCCTGTTCTGCTAGGCGTACTGTTTTGACTCCATTTTGACGGCGACTAGCCAATAACCTACAGTAACTACAGTGGACATCCTGGGTGAGCCCTGACCTTCAGATCTGGAGTTCAAGGTGGAAATTCTCACTAGTTCTGACCACTTCCATGTTTGTGTATGCATATGTTATTCAGCCGAGAACTAATCTGCGTATGCCTTCCTCTTGCAGTGCCATATTACTCGTCCAGATATCCAGCAGAAAGAGAAAAGTACATTTTTGCCTGTATTCGCTCCAGCTAATGAGTTGCATCAGCTGGACATGACTGGCACTTTTGTGAGCCTGGTATGTGCCGAGGTAAATTTCTCATTGTCCTTGTAATGCAGAGGGTCTCGTGCTCCCATTCCATCGATAGCGTTTGCCTTTAAACTCAGGGCAAACTGTACATAGTAACATGTCCCACGGTTGCATCAGCCGTGCTACTAGAGAAAATCATTTGAAGCTACGATTTGCTTTGTAATATCCTTTTCCCCAATACATTATGATTTTATTTGCAGTAGGTTGTGTTTGTAATTCTTTTTGTTCATATAAACGGAGGACAATAGTACAGTGAATAGTTGTTTTTTGTTATGTAAATGGATGAAAATACTAGTGGTCAGCTGTTATTTAGGAGAATGAGCTATGCGTACATTGGTTAAATCCTATTAGCCATAATTTACAAGGACATGCTGCAGTATAGTAAGAGAAGTATAAACCCCTCCTATGTTCTGCCACATCAGAAGTCTTGAATAATCGTTTGGATCTGAACAGGATAAGCATGTGCATAGCCTTGTTAGCATCGGAGATGAAACTAGTGATTTGTTAATGACATTGCAACAATATCTATTGAATCATTCATGAAGCAGATTTTCTCCACACGGATGCACTTCTGCTCCTCCTATCTTCTGCCACATCAGAAGTCTTGAATAATCGTTTGGATCTGAACAGGATAAGCATATGCATAGCCTTGTTAGCATCGGAGATGAAACTAGTGATTTGTTAATGACATTGCAACAATATCTCTTGAATCATTCATGAAGCAGATTTTATCCACACGGATGCACTTCTGCTCCAAATTTGATAATGATACTTAGCATGGATTTCATTTTCTAAATACTTACGAACATTTCAATGCGGACTGAAAACGAGTGAACAGACACCCCACTGGAACACGGCTATTTGCACGCAATTTATAGAAGGCCAGAACGTATTGTCTTATAATTCAGAACATAGGGAGTAGTATTATTTTTGGGGTAAAGAAAATACTCCTACATCCCAAACATAAGGTGCATGAACACCCGGTGAAAATACATCCCAACATAGGGGCACAAAAGAAAGCTATCGCATTTGAATTCGAACAATGTGGATGACCACCGTTCTTCCATGTGTTGCAACTTGCAACAAATTATATTATTTTACAGGGTAGAATTGGCCTTATTTAATTACATGCAGCATGTAACCGATATACAGTTCCAGTTTATAGAAATAATAATTTACACAGCCAACTGAAGACACTGCAACACCGAAAGACCTGTACAACACATGCACGTATGCTACGAAAAAGACGAGAATGGCTATACACAGCATGAACCAGATACAACACTTTGAAAGAATCGAGCTGTTCTACGATTTGAAACCCTACATGAGCTACTACTACTGTACACAGGTTGGACGTCGGACTCCTTTTCCGGCGTCCAGTTTGGTCGATGCACAGACCACCAGCTATCAGAATTCCTGGCAGGGGATGGGGAATGTACAAGACACTGACAGAACAGACCACCAGCTATCAGAATTTCTGGCAGGGGATGGAGAATGTACAAGACACTGACAGAAGCAGAGCAAGAGTGGCTTCATTTTCCAGCTCTCGCTCTGCTTCCCGCCCCATCCGATGGAGCGGCTTAACATTCACAGTATAAGCATTGCGGGGAACCATGGATTAAGGACAACCTGAAATAAGTTAGGAACAATACAATTCAGCCCACACACCCCTTCCAATAAAAGGACTAACGGCAATGTCAAATCAGTGTAACGACCAACCTTTAAAAATGCAAAAGAAGACAGTTTGCAAGAAAAGAAGCGTGCCGCCCAATTAGCAGTACTGCTGTTCTTAGTCCTGCTGCAGACCGGAGGATACCTGTGACAAGAAAGGATAGATGTCAAAAACAGTCGGGCAGCCAAGCACTGTAGTTTGACCAAGGTAAACGTACCTCAAATTTGTCACTGGCATCCTTTAGTCATCCAGACATTTGTTCAGAGATGTTGTTCGGTGGGAACTGTGGTCCACGGGCAGGGAGCAAGAGCTGTTGCTGAGGGCGTGGAGCTCCTGTTTCCACACAAAAGGCACACATTAAACTTTGAGGAACTCAACATGGCCGGGTTGTGCAAGATACAATCTGTTCGATTCAACCATCCACAATCGATTTCTTGCCTGGAGGATATTGTTGTTGACCCGATGATGCACGCACATTTGCAGCATTCTGATTAGATAGTGGGAGAAGGTGACCTGGTACATAGCCAGGTGAATAAGAATGATCACTTGGCACAGGTTGGCCGAACTGCCCATATGGGTAAACTCCTGGGCCTAGTGTTCTGGGATCACTGTATACCGGACATACTGTTGTCCAACATATGGACCATAGGCATTCTACAAGACTAAAAATATAATAAATTAGCGAAAGAAAAAGTAAGGAAAAGTTCTATTAAATCATGGACGAGTTCTCAACCTGTGGGTACAAGTACTCCGGTCCATACGTTGATGGCCTGCAATGACAAAAACAATGTATCATTACTTGCAGCAGCCAGGCTGTTCACTTGGAAATAAGAAGATATTCTAGCACCACAACATTCTATACACTACAATCATGTAAAGCATACATTCCAGAGTAGCTACAGCTTTAATCAGTGTGCCAGACAACCTAACAGATCACAGGGTTAGCTGTGCGTGATCTTTGCCAACAATGCATTGAATGAACTGTTAACCTACCCATAAGGAGGATACACAAGAGCCTGTGAGTAGTTGTAGGGGGTTGCTGATATGTTGGACTTGGTACATACATGCTCCCTGGAACCGCCGCCCCTCCATTGTATGGGATGACCGGCCTTATAGGTGCTATTATCACATTAAAAAGGAGGAAAACCATCAAAATTTATGAATATACACAAGGCACACACAAAACCAGTAAGCACTTTATAACAGTATGTTTTTGCTAGTCCTGCCAGCCAAATGATGAACCTAGAAGAATTTATTAAAACTTAATTGGCGAATACATTTGGGACTGTCCATTGATCACAGAGCTACATCTCAACATAGAATTCAGCCATTCTATTGGATGTGTCCTAGTCTACCCATTTGATTTTTGAGAGAATTAATACTGATTAAGCACGGCCATTATTTTTCAAGCTAATTTTGAATATCTTTGAAAACTTATTGCCAACTCCAAGAGTTATGCTCTCCTATTGTGAAGTGACAGCCCATGAATGAAAGTAAACATCAAACAAAAGGTGTGCATTCCATCAGATTCAAAGATGCTTATGTTTGGATAATTTTTTTTGTCGTTATGATCATTAATATCTTTCATCACAAGTTACAAACTATGCAAAAGATGCCTGACTTGTAGAAACAGTTTCTTATCCAAAACCCAATATGATTGTCCCGCACTTTCTACTACCCACCAGCTCATGAGTAGTCCACTATCTGTTACCTAATCTTCCTTTTCATGCTAGTCATGCACTAACTCTAGCAGTCTTCCACTCTTCTACAAACATGGGTGGCATAGGACTAGTAGCTCTCAAGCTTCTTATATTTGTTTGTTTTCTAGAAAATTTCTTTTCATAGTTGAGCCCATAACTTCTTTAGGAGTTTAGTCTTCTGATAAAAATTTGGGCGAGGAACTACACATTAACCGACTGAGTACCGGCAAGTCTTTTTGTTCTCTACAGTGAGTTACATACTGCTAGCAGTTGAAACAAATAGGCGACACCAAAACTGAGTCTGAATTGATAGAAAATGGTGCGGTTATGACAACTCTAATACACTGGCAATAGACATTGATTTTAAATTCAAACCAATTGGCAAAATGTCAAGCCCTAAGAAAGAATTGTATATACATTTGACAGTTCACCAAATTGCAATTAGTAGAATAGAAAACCAGGTCGGAGACTTACAAAAAGGCACAGCTGGCCCAGGTCGCCCCAGGACGGCAAGGTTACAGTTAGCACGCCGCCCGTCGATTACTGGATACGGATCCACGCAGGCCATCCTCGCCGAGTCTGGGTCCCGAAAGGTCACCTACACGAAATTAAGACACATTAACATCATGAAACAATTACCGCTGATTTCCTCCCCAGAAACCAAACTGTCGCCACATTCCCTTCAAACAGTTCCACGAGTCATGAGGAAATGCCTAAATTTTACTCGAATTTGGGGGCATAAAATTTCCCAAGCGGCTAAACACATGTTGCAGAATAGGAACCCTACGCCCCATGAAAAGCAAACTTGCCAGTGAATACCCGTGCCAAAATCAAACTATTTCCTCTACTTCCATCCAGAGCAATCAGCTTCCCAATTTTTCTCTACGAGGACCGCAGAAGTAGAACTCCCAAATTCACAGATTTTCCCCGCCGATCACCACCGTTTGAAGTCACATAACATCCCAATTGAACCCCCACAACTACTTGGCCATAAATCACAAACTGTAGCTCGAGAATCAAACCCTCACCATGATCCCCACCCCTCAAAACCCGAACAGTAACAACACAAAGAGGAACGAACAGAACATAGGGCGAAAGAAGCGTGAGAAACTCACGAATCCGTATCCCTTGGACCTCCCGGTGGCGCGGTCGGTGATGACAACAGCTTCAAGGATGTCCCCGTACGCCTCGAAGTAGGCGCGCAGCCCCTCGCTGCGCGTCTCCCAGGCGAGCCCCCCCACGAAGACCTTGGTGTAGGTGGTGTCCCCGTACGGCCCGCTCAGGTAGTGCAGCGCCGGCGTCCCACCCCCTCCTCCCCCCATCACCCCCGCCGGCGACCGCTGCGGCGTCATCATCCCACGCGCATGCGCGAGCTCCCGAACCCTAACCCTAGCAGAGGCTGCCCGGCCGCGCGCGCGAAACAGCCAGACGCAGCGCGAGGCGTGTCGTGTTAGGATTAAGCCGCTAGGTAGCTGATGGCAGCGGTATTATAGCGGCGCGCGCGCCTGATGCTGATCCGGGAAGCGGTTAGTGAATCTGGCGGGAGAGGGGAGAGGGAGGGAAGTTGGTGCGGGCGGAGCAGGATCACGAGCCGGGAGAAAGAGGACGAGGCGGCCAACTGGGGGGTGGTTTAGGCCTTTTTTTTTGAAAGAAGTACAAGTTCAACCTGAGAGACAAGGATACCAAAACACACACGCACCCACTCGCTAGAAGCGACCCGAAGGCCAACTGTCCTAGAGAAAGAGCAAAAAGAAACCTGCAAAACATAAAAATTACAAAGAAGTCCTTGCAGGTCCTTGCTCCCTACCACCATAGCACCCGCTGCTGCCGATCTCTAGCGCCGCCAGAACGCCGACGGAGAGGAAGAGAGCGGGGCGACCTCACACCCAAGGCTAGCAGGGGCTCGATAGCAACCAAGCTGCGTTGAAGTACCGCAATAGTCATCCGGCACGAACACCGGAATCGAAGTCGTCGGTCGAACATCGGCGGGGAAACATCCCCGAGCCACCACAGCCTCATCCTCGCCACCTCTAGCTGACGTCAGAGCAGAAAACGAAGACACTAGCCTTCTACGGTGGTTTAGGCTTTTTGTGGATGGGATGGGACTGCTGGCGGAAAGGCTGGCGTCTCGGTGTGACTGACTGATGGTCTGATGCTGCCGCGGCAGAGTATCTTCCGCAGCACTGACTCTGTTCAGGTCTGGATAACTGTTTTGGGGGGCTGGGAGCCTGGGACCAACAACAAACGATGTCAATATATCCCACCAATTTTCTCCAGCCAACACCCAGCTCATCTGGCGCGCTGCCTCCTGTGCCCATTGTTTTCTTTGTCCATGTTACTCCTCCTCGTCGTCGTCGCGACGCCGGGCTCTTGCCGTGGTAGTTTGGGTCCTGGCCTCTCCTCCTCCACCACCGCCTTGATCACACCTGAACCTTCCACATCGCCCTCCTCCTCTCTCTCGTGCCATGCCATGCCGCCTCCTCCGCACAGTCTCATCACGCCGCATTGCTCGTCGCGCCACCTCCTCACCCTTCCCACCATAGGCTAGCTGTTCCCCCGGTAGTCCCTATCAACTCCTCAATACCCGCTATGGCCCGCCTCTTGGCTGTGGGTGCTCGAGTAAGGCATGGCTACAACATGGGAAGAAGTCGGGGAAACGAGAAGAAAAATATAGTGCAAAGAAAACACGTTTTGAGATATAAGGGCAGCTAGAAATGTTGGAGCCATTATTTAATGTCTTAAGAATTGGGGTCAACCCCAAATATTAGGGTGGCCACGGTGGTGCAGAGTGCAGATTTGTGGCCCACCCACCCAAGTCCAAGTCCTCTTACTTACAATTTAGTTTATGTTGCACCATTGTTCTATGAAAAATATCACGGCATCACGGCTCCTTCCCCGCATTATACTGAAAAAATAGCCGGGAGTATGCGCTCGTGAGCTCTATTTTTGAATATCTAATTTCATTTACTTCTTTGAAACCTTCCCGTCGAACAAAACTTTTTCGAAAACGATTTTCTCTTTGTTCTCTCATCTTAAAACAATTGTGTAAATTATTTCTAAAATTTTATGGACCATTCATTAGTGCACTCGTATTTTGGTAAATTTTTTGACCACATGAGATCGGCGCAAAAAAAGTAATTTTGACATGTGAACATCGTACTATTCACTTTTCAGGCGGCACCAAATTGTTTTTATTGAAATATTCATATTTTTTAATAGTAAGTCCATACATTTTTTTAAAGTATTTATACATTTTTGGAGTTGGTGCAAGGAGAAGGAGTATACGTTATGTGTGCAACGACGTGTGCAAAATCCGTGTTGCACATTTAAATATTGTTGCCATTGGTCGAAGTTGTTTCCATTGATCAAGAAAACTAAGTCCTACATTCAGAATGGAAGATTTTTCTCAAGATTATGTGTATGAGGATGTAAAGTCCGTTCAATTCTATGTAACAGCCAGTGCAAACATGTTTGTGTCTTGTTTTACGCCTTAACGCTACAGACCGAAATGAAGGATTCGAGCTGGAATGATAGAACAGAAGCTGATGGCGATTGAGAGGTTCTGACGTTCTGTAGCGAAATCTCCACGGTCCCCGCCGTCCTACTCGCTCTAAAGAGGGCGATGACGAGTTCTGCATTAAATTATGTGAACAAAGGACAGTGGCTCCGCTCGACCAACGGACATGACCGATGCATTCTTATCCACAAGGACCACAAAAACTTCATACGAACGTCAAAATCCTCCTCCTTGTTCAGCATGGCAGTATGTTCTGCCAAGTATCAAAGTATGTAAGCATCATTCCCGTTCCAATCCTCCTTCTCGTTTAGCACTGTTATTGATGTTGGTCTTCAGTTAAAAGGCTTGTTATTATAATCTCATCTAGGACGTTTATTCGGCCGATTCGGTGCTGAGAACGAAATTTCGAGACGCCCCAGATGACCAACCGTGTGAGTCCATGAGCGAGTGATCTCGATACATGTCAACTCTCGGCGCAGGGTAATGCAAAAGGAAGAGATGATGCTCTCCTGCAGGGTAGTGCAGCTGAACCGGCCCGGACGGCCCGACCCAACCCAAAAATCCTGGGCCAGGTTGGGCCAGAATTTTGGGCACGACGGTCAGGCTGAAACGGGCTCACAAAATACATGATTTACGCCGTGGTTGGGCCAGGCCTAGTCGCGTTTTCAGACTTGGGTCGGGCTCAAGCCCGATTTCTGTGGCCCGAAGTCAGGTCGGGCCAGACTCGGGCTTGAGTTTTCAGCACAGGGCTTTTTAGGCCCGTCCAAGCCAGCTCGGCCCAAAGTATGGCCAGGTAGTAGTGTTGCTGCTGTCACACCCAATGTTTTAAATAGCGGCAACCCTAAAAGGAGATATAGTGGGCTAAATCGGAGCTAAATGGGGCTATACCAGAAAATGTACATGGATTCATTTAACGACAACATCCTCAAAAAGTTATAGCGGGGCTATAGCAGGCTATTTAAAACCATGGTCACACCAGAGTCTGGGCTCTCTTTTTTCTTTTTTCCGGCCGCAATAATTTATCGGAGGGCAGACAGAAAGGACACGTAGTCACGTCCGACGTTGGCTTCAAACTTCCAGAGCCCAGACACGAACGAGATCCAGGCGGGTGTGTGCGTGTGTGCATTTGGGGACAGAAGGAAGAAAGTAAACCCCCTTCGCCAAAGACCCCCTCCGCTAACCGACATCCGTCGATGGATTAGAAGGTCTTGGCTGCAGTTTGCATTTCTCGGTGCTTCTCCGGTAGGGTGGTGCGCATCCAACACTCCAACATTTGTTCGGCATGGCAAGTTGCGCCTAACGTGCTACTTTGTTGCTTTTGTCGGCTGCCTAGGGAGGTTGGTGATAACCCCCAAGAGCAGGGGATCACTATAACACCTCTCAATGTGGAAGTAAGGTATCGATCCGCAGGAGCAAGAAGGAAAAGTTATCTATTCCCTACAACTAAAGTGTCACAAGTTTTAGTTGATTATGCACTAAACAAGTTTAAGGAACAAGATGGTTGATTTAATGGATGGAATGTAACAAAACAAGAATGTAAAAGTGTCACAATCCTCTTCAATGCAAGAGGACAAGACAAATGTTTTCTCTTATAGAAACAATGGACATGGGTTCATGGGTTCACTTAATCTTCTCTCTCATCTACGGTGATTATCATGTTATAGATAAAGTACACACAATTGTCATATTTTAATGGTAGCTTTTAATGACGGCTATATGTCCTAAAACACATAGTTGAAAGAAATACTCATTTGTGTGCTATGTCACCCCCGCAAGGCTAGCATGGCTGCTGTCACTCCCACATCATACTCTTTCTTTTTACCCCCAGATAAAGGATGTTGGGCTGTATTTCACATGTCACTCAATACATATCCCGTGTCACATCGGCCATCCCGTACCTACATACATCATACTTCATAATGGACAATATTCTAAACACTAGTGCAATGATTCATAATTGTGTGCATGACCACATCTCTCTCATCTATCCACACTTGGTGGTGTCAATCACCTCATGACAAGGATAAATAAGGCATTATGCATAAATCAAACCATCACATGCATCATAGAATATCTCCAAAGTATGACAAATCATAAAAGCTCCAACACAACGGTAAATGCATAACAAATCATCTCATACCACAATATCCACCATAGGAATTACATAGATGACCGTAATCATGTTCAGCAGCTCATACGGTACTAATTAGTGAAGCTCAAAGAGAGGAGAGATACATAAGTTACCACCACAAACCCAAGTCCAGGGTGGACTACTCCCTCTTCATCATGGTGTCGGTGGAGATGTTGTTGGAGGGGAAGGAGACCACACCGGCAGCGCCCCGCCGGAGTTTTCCCCCTCCAATCTTCAGCTCCAGGTCTCTGTTTCGTGGTTTCTGTGTTTCGGCGGCGCTCTTTCGCGAAAGCCCTGGGGGTCTATATATAGTCGTTTTTAGGTCAAGACGAAGCTTCGGGAAGAAAGATCGACGGCAGCGGAGGCCCGAGGGCCATGGTGGGTCCCACGCGGTCAGGGAATCTGGCCGTGTGGGCCCACCCCTTTCGGCCTTCTGGTCTCCGTTTTTCGATTCCTTTGCGCCTACGTTTCGTTCCTTCCAAAAAAGTGATCCCCGTAAAATCTCAGGTCATTTGGACGTCGTTTGGGTCCCTGAAACATCAAAATATAGAAAAAGGGGTTTTCTGACAGCGCAGGGTTAATTCCAGAAAAATGGGGAAGTTGTTAATTATCCCCAAAACTCAATATAAATCATGAATATAACCCTTATATGATGCAAATAACATGGAATAACATGTAATAAAATGTAAAGTTCATGTATGCATTTTACATGCATCAACATCCCCAAGCTTAACCCATGCTCGTCCCGAGTATGAAGGTGATAAAACTAACATGGACTTTGCATTTTAATACTATCAATGGATATCAAAGGTGATTACTATTGCTACATAGAGTCAAATGATTCATTCTTCAAAGGAATAACAATATGCAAGATAAATTATGAAGTGATATCAAATACTCAATGTAAAGATGTTCAATGATAAATTCACAAAGTGTAACATAGAAGAAAGTACTATGGACCAAATGTATGCATAATGAAAAGTAAAAACATCCTATGGTGGTCATAGAGTACTTCTTATGAAAACTGAATATAAAAGGTGGACACTTTGGATAGATAAATAAGTAGAGGTAAAGCATGAATAAGTTTCATCTAACTTCCAAACACTTCTACTTAAGTTAATGCTTGCAATGTGGTAGTCATTGGTGTGGAGCTCTCATTACCCCTATCATAGCATCTTGAATGATTAATGTTTAAAGTGAAAGCAAATATGAGTGGTGTGCTTGACAATGTATTGGTTGAATGTCTCATGTCCCTTGAATACAAGTACCTACACCATGTGTTACTCACTTTGGTCCACAAAGTAAATTCAAATAAAGGTCATTGCAAGTAATAATAGTATCATCAAGAACTGCACTGGGGTACCTCTTGCCCTTGACATGAACAAGCCCATGTCAAAACAACAAGACAAACAGACAATGAACAATCTCAGCACTCTTTTATTTACTATGGGTATAGCTTTTTATTATGAGGTGCATCACTGAATGAACATTATGGTTATGCTGTAAATTTCCACCATGAATGATGCATGGCTTAGATTAGCGGCCCAGGCATTTCTCTAACCATTTATACAAACTCTTTGAACTTACTAAGTATCCACATTCATTTCACCCATGATAGGCATCCATAAACAAAAGTACATGACATCAACTAAATATAAATAAGTGCAATGTTGAAAGCTTGCCATGTGACAGCACATATGGGCTAACTCCCAACCAAAACAATTGTCAAGCCCACAACTTCATAATTTTAATCACAATGGTTCATGCTTATTAAATGCAATAAAAGTAAATTGTGCATCAAGTTCGTGAGAGCTTTTAACCAATTTTTCCCATGACAATCAATAACATAAGCATTTAAATTCAGAAATGTAGATAACACAATATAACATGATAAACATACTTGGAATAGCATAAAGCTAATAGGTAGATATGGTGGACTCACTGGAAAAACTTTGGTTGAAGGTGTTGGGAAACAAGCTTTTTACTTGTTGTAATTTTTGGGCTAGCAATAGGGAGAAAGTTGACCATCTAAATGCATGCATAAGTGTCCATAGAACTAATCAATCCATGTTAAACCAAGTAAAGTTAAAATTCAACATCTAAACATGGTAAAAGATAGCTCTTGACAACACACTTGCAAATTAACATTCATTCAAAGCACATGAATTATGCAACTATATGTATCTTTTAAAATCAACTCAAACATCCCTATCCCAATATATTTAATAGCATCCAACATAATTCAACCCAAACTTCCAGTAGCTCTCTCATATATAAATGATAGTGGTGGTCTTATTAACAAACCGAAATAACAAAAGCAAAAAAAACAGACGCTCCAAGTTTATACGATAAAGTGCTTTGATCGAAAAACAGAAGTTAGACGTGTGCAAACCGAGAGTGTGTTGGTCCAGTGGGGTTGTCTTGACATCCCCAAGCTTATGGTCTTCACCATCCTTGGATAGCTCTTGGTGCAGCTCCTCTAATCCCTGTGAAAAAACTTCAAAACACCGTTTCTCCCATTTCTTTTCTGTGGGGTGATATTAGTAGTGATAAACAAATAGGTTCCTTGCTGCATAAAATCCTTAGGCAAAAATTCATATGAATGTCCAGAGAGTATATAATGTTGTATGCCTACTCATAAACTCAATTGAATCAAAAAGATTCAAGCAAAAAGCTCAAAGAATGCATCAAACAATATCAAGACAGAATCTGTCCAGAAAAACAGCAGCAGCAAAACGCATTTTTCTACCCTACTTAAACTCGTCAGAAAAATCTGAAAAAATCACGTATACAGAGGATGAAAAGTTGAAGCTACAGTTCAAATTACAGCTCAATCGGAGTTACAGATAAAAAATGAAAAATCAAACCGTGCACAGACTTCGTGCAGGCAGAAAACTCTCCGAAAATGAATAGCAACTTTTCAAACCCAAAATAGGTAAAACTTGGTTCTTTATTAAAAATCCCAGAAACAAAACTAACAAACTACTCTCTTGTTACAGCAAGAGGACTCAAAGAAAATCTCAAACAAAAACAACCGGGTTGCCTCCCGTAAAGCGCTTTCTTTATAGCCATATAGCTAGGCTTACTTACTTGATAATCAAAGGGGACGTAGCTCATGAGGGAGCTTGAACCTTGGTGTGTCCCTCTTCCTTGGGAAGTGTTCCATGCTCTTCTTGTGTGGAAACTGAAACTTCACATTCCCTTCCTTTGAATCAATAATGGCACCTGTAGTACGAAGAAAAGGTCTTCCCAAAATAATAGGACTAGAGGTTTTATTCCCCATGTCCATGATTAGAAAATCAACAGGCACAAAAGTCATGTGTAACTCTACCATAACATCACTTACTTTTCCTAGAGCATGTCTAATGGAATCATCAGCAAGTGCAAGTTCAATAGAGCATTTCTCAATATTTTTAAGTTCAAGGACTTCATATAGTTCTTTAGATAATATAGAGACACTAGATCCTAGATCAAATAGCATGGTGTGTCTCTTTTCCAATGGTTACTAGTACCTTAGGGATCCATATCCCCAAGCTTAGGTGGTATCATAGCTTCTTGATTGTACCTAGCAATCTTTTCTTTTAAGACATGATTAGCAATATAGGAACCAAAACCAGCCTGGTTAATATTAACAGAAGGATCACTTGCAAATTTTTGTAAGATAGAAATTAATTCATGCAAGCTACACTTCTCTAAATCAACAAATGGTTCCTTAACTTCACTAAGCATTTTAACTTCCTCATACTCAAATAACAGAAGAGATTCATCATCATTTTCAATGTAATTCTTAATGTCCCTGTCTAGAGGCTCTAACATAGAAGATATCTTTTCATTCAAATTCTTAGTTATCCTTTTTTCAGACTTGGCATGGGTCAATACAGTTTGCAATTTCGAAGAAATGTCTAAAAGAGTGTTCTTTGTCTTCTTCATCCTAGATTCTGTGTGAAGGATAAATGAATGCATCTCATTTTTAGTAGGATACTCTTCCACATAGGTTTGTAGGTTTAATATTGACCTATCCATAGAAACTTGTAATTGTCTAATCCTGGTTTCCTCTTTTGTTTCTATAGAATTCCCAAATAAATTTTCCATTAAATTATTAGCATGTGAGGGATTTCCTGAAGCAAAATTTCCATTAGTCAAGGAATCTAGAAAACATTTTGACCAGCCATTTAAACCATTATAAAAGTTTCTTATCAAGGCAGCAGGGGTATGTTTACCATTTTTACTAATGCCCTTAATTCTATACCAAGCTTCCATTAATGACTCTCCATAATATTGACTAAAATTGTTCATTTCAACACTAGAATTCATTTTGATAAAGTTTTTATGTGTTTTTAATTTTTTATGCAAAACTGAAAGTAAAATGACACTAATGCAACTCGAAATAACAAATGCAACACAAAATGCAAAACTGAATATAAATATGCAAACCGAAATATAAAGATGATATGCAAGACAAGAACAAAACAAAATAAAATGATTGTAGGTAAAGATGGATAAGATGATGCTCACGTAGGTGCAACTTCCCCAAGCTTAGGTTGTTGCACAAGTTGGTGATGAAGTTGACTTGATGTGAGTGATCCTTGGATAAACCTTTCAGCTATGGTTCCCCGGCAATGGCGCTAGAAAAGTACTTGATAACCCCCAAAAGCAGGGGATCACTGTAGCACCTCTCAATGTGGAAGTAAGGTATCGATCCGCAGGAGTAAGAGGGAAAAGTTATCTATTCCCTACAACTAAAGTGTCACAAATTTTAGTTGATTATGCACTAAACAAGTTTAAGGAACAAGATGGTTGATTTAATGGATGGGAATGTAACAAAACAAGAATGTAAAAGTGTCCCAATCCTCTTCAATGCAAGAGGACAAGACAAAGGTTTTCTCTTATAGGAACAATGGACATGGGTTCATGGGTTCACTTAATCCTCTCTCTCATCTACGGTGATTATCATGTTATAGATAAAGTACACACAATTGTCATGTTTTAATGGTAGCTTTTAATGACGGCTATATGTCCTAAAACACATAGTTGAAAGAAATACTCATTTGTGTGCTATGTCACCCCCGCAAGGCTAGCATGGCTGCTGTCACTCCCAAAACATACTCTTTCTTTTTACCCCCATATAAAGGATGTTGGGCTGTATTTCACATGTCACTCAATACATATGCCGTGTCACATCGGCCATCCCGTACCTACATACATCATACTTCATAATGGACAATATTCTAAACACTAGTGCAATGATTCATAATTCGTGTGCATGACCACATCTCTCTCATCTATCCACACTTGGTGGTGTCAATCACCTCATGACAAAGATAAACAAGGCATTATGCATAATCAAACCATCACATGCATCATAGAATATCTCCAAAGTATGACAAATCATAAAAACTCCAACACAACGGTAAATGCATAACAAATCATCTCATACCACAATATCCACCATAAGAATTACATAGATAACCGTAATCATGTTCCGCAGCTCATACGGTACTACTTAGTGAAGCTCAAAGAGAGGAGAGATACATAAGTTACCACCACAAATCCAAGTCCAAGGGCGGACTACTCCCTCTTCATCATGGTGTCGGTGGAGATGTTGTTGGAGGGGAAGGAGACCACACCGGCAGCGCCCCGCCGGAGTTTTCCCCCTCCAATCTTCAGCTCCAGGTCTCTGTTTCACGGTTTCTGTGTTTCGGCGGTGCTCACTTTCGCGAAAGCCCTGGGGGGTCTATATATAGTCGTTTTTAGGTCAAGACGAAGCTTCGGGAAGAAAGATCGACGGCAGCGGAGGCCCGAGGGCCATTTTGGTGGGTCCCACGTGGTCAGGGAATCTGGCCGTGTGGGCCCACCCCTTTCGGCCTTCTGGTCTCCTTTTCTTCGATTCCTTTGCGCCTACGTTTCGTTCCTTCCAAAAAAAGTGATCCCCGTAAAATCGCAGGTCATTTGGACGTCGTTTGGGTCACTGAAACATCAAAATATAGAAAAAGGGGTTTTCTGACAGCGCAGGGTTAATTCAGAAAAATGGGGAAGTTGTTAATTATCCCCAAAACTCAATATAAATCATGAATATAACCCTTATATGATGCAAATAACATAGAATAACATGTAATAAAATGTAAAGTTCATGTATGCATTTTACATGCATCAGTTGGCTTGGAGTGGACTGACAGGACGATGGGGATGTTTTATGTGGCTTGGCTGCCGTGAGGAGAGAAATTGATGGTTGCGGGCGAAAGCCCTGCCCGGTTTGCCGGTGCCGACGATGATGACGCATGCAAGTGTCGTTTTCCACCTTGGAGGCGCTATGGTGAAGCCATTGTCTTTCGCTATCTGGTTGGTCTCCAATCATAGGGTGAAAACCCATAAATTGCAAAATTGGGCTATGGCGACGCTTTTGCATAGTTCTCTTCTTGGAGGCGCCGCTCTGTAGGCTCAGACCTACATAGGTTCTCATTGTCTGTTGTTGTTCATGGCCATCGCACCGGTGGAAGTTTAACTTTGAAGTCGTCTCTAGTGAGTTGAGACCTGATCCGCCAGTGCCATATGTTCTTCAATTTTTGAAGGATGTGACATCAAGTTTTGGACATCATTTATTTAGTTTTTCTACCACCACGAAACAGGCTTTCGCCCCGCTTTATAAATAAAGCAACAACCACCATACAACCACGCAAACAAACACAACACCACACATGCTGGGGCCAACAGCAAACAAACGCCCAAAACAGAAACAAAATGGAGACATAAGTGGGAAGACTAAACTAACACGACCCGCAACCGTTGCGCCTCTCCGGAAGATTACCACCACGCTCCTAGCGCTGAATTGTCAAGTACCAAGCAACACCTTCAAGAAGGAAAGCAATCGCTGCTGCCCGGACCATTACTGGTCCTAGGGTTTCCCTGACACTCACAGGGCAGTGGATGGAGGGTAGCCACGACGCCCTTCAAGAAGGAATGATGTCACCCGAGGGTGGCACCACGTCGGTGTCGAGCAAGCCGACAAGGATTTCTCCCGATACCCATATCCACAACCCCGGCGATCCATAGCATAGGAGCCCCGCGAGGACGAAGCCTCGTCAACCCAGACTCTTCGCCCACCAACTTGCGCCACTACGGTTACAAAGCCACCACCAGCATCATCTCCCCGAGGAGACCAACACGAGGTCTGCGAGCCGAAGACGAGAAGTAGGTCGACTCGGGGTAAGCGGAACCGCAACCGCGCGGGAGGGAACTGCCTCCACCGTCGAAACGGTAGTCGACTGGACGCGGCCACAGGGCACACCGGTCCCCTTTAGGTCCAGCCACACTGCCAGTCCCAAGGGGTCCAGCCGGGCCCAGATTGGGCCCGTAAAGCCCACAGCCACGCTGCAACCGGGGCGGCCGCCGTCGCTGATGCACCCCTGCATGAGCACCATCACCTCCAACTGCAGATCGAGGCAACAGGGCAGGCCCGCCCGCCTCAACCCAGATCGGGCCCAAAAGGGCCCAAATCTGGGCCGACGGGCTAGCCGGCGCCGCCCTACCGTAGCTCGCCGCCCCGCCGTGTAGTGCGCCTCACTGCACTGCGGGAGCACCGCCATGCCACCACCACCGGCCGGAGCCGACCAACTGCCGCCCGAGATGCACCGCCGCCGGAGGAGAGCCGCCCCGCGAGGCCTCCACCGGCGCGGGTAGAGAACATCCGCCGCCGCCGGCGCCGCCCGGCCGCGCCAGGCGGACTCTGCCGACGGCGGCGACGGAAGGAGGCGGGAGGGAAGGGACGGAACGGGAGTGGGCCGCGGCCGCGCGAGGGAGGAGGGGGAGAGGAGGAGGGACCGGCGGCACTGGCCGGACGGAGGCGGCGGCGGCTAGGGTTGGAGTCGCGAGAGTCGCGGGAGCTCTTCTCTTTTTCTGGAAAGAAAAGGCTTGCAGGAAAAAATTGTGAACAAGCCAGCACAGTACCTACCTTTATTTAGTTTTTCTTGGTGTAGTCATTCTTTGTGAATGTCAGGGTGTATTTTTCTCTGATTGTTGGTTGTACTGCTTTGTATTCCTTGTTAGTTGAGGGCTTGTTAATTCGAAGTGGGGCTCGTCGAGCCTTTTATCTAGATAAACAGAGTATCCTTGTGTATGGTCAATAGTGATAGTAGATAACCTTGCTAGACATATATTCTTCAATTTTCATGGTCAATTTTTGTAGTATTAACTGTCTTACATCTGTGTCGGAGCAGCTTGTGTAGATTTGCATATGCTCCAGACCGAAACTACATGTCACAAGTAAAATAAGGAAATCATGTCAATAGACTGTCTCAACCGTATCAGCAATTGGTAGGACAACTTGGACATGCTCAACTCGGTTCCATGCTGCAACATTTCCATACTATAAACTGGATTGGATATTCTCCTCTAGGTGCATCTTGGATTAACCGGATAATCTCCTCTAGCCGCATCTTAGACCACCAACTACCCTAATACATTTCCCACTCCACAACTGCAGGATCACATCTCATACTCAACAGTTGTGTTTGCGGTGATCCCAATCATCAGATCCGGCTCTCCAAAAATATTCCACATGACCTGCAATACAAAAAAAAAAAAAGACCTGCAATACAAACAAGTTGGGAGAGAAATGATACTTCTTGTGAACTTCTATAACATATCCGGATTTTTTTCTTCTAAAAAAAGTGGTGAGAGAATCAGAGATATGATATCGGAGTCAACCCATTTGTGCAACATCTCTCTAACGCACTACTGCCGGACATGCTACAGGTATACCGATCGTGTCCCATCGCCATCCAAATCGATCGGTACCTCAATTTGGATCGACTTTGAACGTTTCTCCTCCACTGTTGAAATGCACTAGCAGGCAGCATATGGGGCTTTATAAAAATGGAGCAGAATTCAAATCACACTTGGGGCAAGAACGTATCCCAAGTTCCCAGCTCCATAGGATTGTCAATTCAATGTATTTTCTCGTGGAAATTGCGTGCGCGTGGATTGCATCAGGAGTACATTGCGCCGTGGAGAAATAACCTGTGTCTGCGATACGCCAGAAGTTGCCTGTGTTTGTATTGCTGAAAATTCGCAAGTCACAATTCATTCTAAATAAAGTTTTTTTAATGATCAGAAACATAACGTCAAGATGGCCGAGTTGGTCTAAGGCGCCAGTTTCAGGTACTGGTCCGAAAGGGCGTGGGTTCAAATCCCACTCTTGACATTTTATTTTCTTCTGATTTTGTCCTCCAGTTTACTGACACTACCATTCAATCTCAATCGCTCGTTAGAGGAACCCGACGGCCTTTTAGGTCTCCACGCTGTCCCTGAGACACTCCTCCACCGCCCTGAACTTCCACCCCAGCGCCTGCACCTTCCTGGAGCTCATCATCCTGTCGTTTTCTTCCGCCCCAACAAACCTGCAGAAATTAATAACTACTCGATCATCACACAAACACAGGTAACTGCTGGAGGATCGAAAGCGCCCTTGCTTACTTCTTGGGCTGGTGAAGATCAGGATAGAATCTCCTGACGATGTCGACCATTTCGGACAGCTTCTTCCGATATGGGCTGCAGATGTACCGCCCGGACGCCTCGGGGTTCTCGTGCACCAGCACGAGAGTGTCGGCGAGGTCACGGACGTCCACTACGTTCCTCGCCTTGTCCTCGACGGCGTCGCGGTCGCCTGCGCGTGCAAGGTACGAGATAGGTAAACACCATGGCACACCGGCCCATATACAAGAACAACGATTGCTCGTTCAGTCAACCTTTCAGCACGTTGATGAGGGCCAAGCTGCTCGTGTTCACCGCGGGCTGCAGCAGGGGCCCGAGAACCAGCGGCGGACAGACGGTGACCACGTCCAGGCCGGTCTTGTGAGAGTGCCTCGCGTTCCGCCAGTGTCTTGGAGAGGCAGTACCACATCTGTTAAGGACACAAGTCGACGAGAGATGAATGAATCGGGACTGATTTTTGTTACTATGTCTGAACTAATGAACACTAAAGTTCAGTGTTCATGTATATAACTAAACAAGTGCTATTACAAGTGAAGGGACTGAATAAGTGAGTGCCAACCCCGGTGTTCCTGCAGTAGTCCTCATCAGACCACGCGTCCTCGTCGAGGACGGCGTCCTTGGGAAAGTTTGGGTTCATGATGACCGAGGCGGCCGACGACACCACCACGACGCGGCGGACCTTTGCCTCGTGGCAGGCCTTGAGCACGTTCTGCGTGCCCGTCACCGCCGGAGCCAGGACCTCCACCTGCCGCGATGATTCCAGGAGAGAAAACGAAACAATGGGTCGAACCAGTGGATCAGTAATTCAAGATCCTGATAAATTCAATGTCGTATGTTCTTTTAATTTTCTTCTAGAATGTGGCATGTCATACATCGGGGTTCTGGGGCTTGGCAGCGGGGACAGGGCTGGCGACGTGGAAGACGCCGTCGCAGCAGGCCACGGCGCGCGCCACGCTCGCGTAGTCCAGCACGTCGGCCTTGAACAGCCGCAGCCGCTCCCCGGCGCCGTCCAGCGCCTTCAGGTGACCATTCTTGGGATCACCTGGCGTAGCAAACACATTTGCACGGGACAAAACGCTTAAGTTTGGTTCAAAGACCAGCTCAAATCGGAAGACTGCTTGATTGGCACGAGAGAGAAATCAGAAGGGTCGCCTCGATCTTACTGGGATCGCGAACGGTGCCGTGCACCGTGTAGTCGCCGGTAGGGAGGAGCCGCTGCAGGAGCCAGGAGGCGACGAATCCACCGGCGCCGGTCACCCACACCGTCTTCGCCTTCCTCCCCTCGGCCTCCATGCGAGAAGTGTTTCTGCTCGTACGTCCCTGCCTTGCCGACGGCGAGGACGACGCTTTGCTTCTACGTATATACGTGGATGGATGCGGCCGCTGTTTCTACGCGGATGCACGTGGCACTACGACAAATGTAACGCGAGCGGGAAAACTCAGGCTACAGAGCCAGACAAACCTTGCCGCTCAAGCGGCCGCGGCGGCCAGGCGGATGCTCCGTGGTCATGCCGTTTAACATACTTACTATGTCAACCTTTGCCCATACTCCATAGCATATTTTTAGCAATAACATATTAATATCAAACTAATATACAAATACACTCAGCTTCTACAGCAGCTCAATGTTAAGAACTCATCGAGACATTGAAAATACGCATAGCCAAATTATTTAAAAAATACTCCTTTCGTTCTAAAAAGGATGACTTCCATTTGTGTGCATATGAACATATCTATATATGTAACATGTCTAGATACGTCCGCATGTAGACAAATAGAAGTCATCCTTTTTGAAACGGAGGGAGTATATGGCAACAAAATGTCACGCTGAAGTGATCACATCATGTAACAACAATCAACAACATCAAATAAATATGACATGCGAGAAAGGTTCTTCGAAAGCAACACCTACATGAAGAATGGCGTATAACATCGCCATTGCCAAATCCAACGACCAAATGTCAGATCTGTAGATGTTAATCTGATTGTGTCTAGTCCGAATAGGATTAGAACTACGAGTCTTATTAGAGTTAGGCTTGATTCTAGTACCTAGCCTGTCCCTGCGTGGACGTGTATAAAAGGGGCGGCTGGGCTGCTCTTGTAAACACAACGAAAATCACCAAAGCAATAAAGAGAAGAAGCAGGCTCAAAACGGGCCTGTGGCAATCAAATCGATTTCTCTGTTTTTGTTTCCGTCGCCGAGTTTGCAAGTCGCGTTCCGATCGATCCGAGTAGAGCTAGCTAGCTTCACGTCCAGGAGAATCGATCAAGCTGCTAGCTTTACAGCTTAGCACGTCTCCCTGTAGGAAGCTATCTAGTGCTCTAGTCTGAGAGCCTTGACGACAAGACGATGGGCGACAACAGCGACAATGAGTCCGTCAAGTCCGAGAGCAAGAGTAACGGCTCCAAGACAAACAAGAATGGCGAAAAGATCGTGAAGGAGGCCAAGAAGACAGCAACGATCAGGGTGAGCGGTGCCAACGTAATGGCGCACCGCAATATCCCAGTGCAGTACCCGATGCTGGCCGACACAAACTACGGTGTTTGGGCGGTGAAGATGAAGATTCTTCTCCGATCACTTTGAGTGTGGCAGGCAATCGCCGACGATGACGTCGACGACGAGTGCGACGAAGGCGCCATGGCCGCCATAGCCCAGTCCGTTCCGGATTCCGTGCTGATGACATTGGCGGAGTTCGAGACGGCAAGAGAGGTGTGGGACGGACTCAAGGAGATGAGGATTAGAGAAGATCGCGTCACAAAGGCTCGGGCACAAGTGCTGAAGCGCCAATTTCAAGAGTTGCAGATGGAGGAAACGGAATCGGTGAATGACTACGCCATGCGTCTCACCACGTTGGTAGGAGAGATCTGCGCGCTTGGTGCAAAGCTCGATGAGGTCGAGATCGTGGAGAAGTTTTTCAGCTCAGTCACTGATAAATTCACGTTCATCATCGGCATGCTCGAGCAGCTCACCGACATCGAGGACATGACCATAACGGAGGCGATCGGACGCTTGCGGACGTGGGAAGAAAATTCTCGTGGTTGTCGGAAAGGCAATGGAGGAGGCGGCGATCAACTCCTCTACTCACGCGCTGACTGGGAAGCCCCAAGCAGCAAAGCAAAGCGTGATGGCGAAGGATCAAGTAACCCGAAGCTCGGCGGGAAAAACGAAAAAGGCAAAGGAAAAGGCAAGCCACAAGGGTGTGGCAAAGGCGATCGATCTGACGAGCAGAAGCCACGGAACTTGGATATGTCCAAGGTCAAGTGCGACAACTACAATACGATGGGTCACTTTGCAAAGCAATGTCCAGAGCCGAACAAACGAGAGATGAGGGCAAATTTGGCCAAGGAGGAAGACGGCGATCCAGCTCTTTATCTGGCCGAAATTTGCGATCTCATGGTTGAAAAACCAAACCGGAAGGTGCGACTTGACGTGAAGAAGGTCACGCCGAAGCTATCCGGTAACCATAACATGTCATGGTATCTTGACACGGGTGCCAGTAATCACATGACGGGATGCAAGGAGAAATTCCTCGAGCTAGAGCTTAATGTCGAAGGCTCGGTAAAATTCGGTGATGGTTCAACCGTCGAGGTTTGTGGGATAGGTACTATCCTATTTGAGTGCCTCACAGGAGAACACCGCATACTCACCGGCGTATACTACATCCCACGGCTTCGCATCAATATCATCTCTATTGGGTGACTTGATGAGAACGGATGCAAGGTGAACGTCGAGGACAGAGTGATGATGATCTACGATGATAGACTCCGAAACGTGCTTGTGTGTGCTAATCGCACACGAAACAGACTCTATATCCTCAACCTTGATCAATCTCAACCGGAGTGTTGGCTCGCCAAGAGTGATGATGATTCGTGGTTATGGCATGCTAGATTTGGACACGTCAACTTCCACGCCTTGAAGAAGATGTCAAAGATGGAGATGGTATCGGGGATGCCAGTCATCGACCATGTTGATCGAGTATGTGATGGTGCTTGGCTGGGAAACATCACCGCATACCGTTCCCTGCTACGTCTACCTATTGTGCGAGTGTTGCAGTTGAGCTGCTCCATGGTGATCTATGTGGCCCTATCACCCCAGCTACTCACGGAGGAAAGAAGTATTTTTTCCTTGTGGTAGATGACTACTCGAGATACATGTGGGTCGTTCTCCTACGATCTAAAGACGAGGCATTCAAGGCGTTCAGGACGCTAAAGGCTGCAACGGAGATGGAACTCAAGCTCAAGGTGCGAGCTCTACGGACAAACCGTGGCGGAGAATTTACGTCGAACGAGTTCAATGGCTACTGCGAGAAGATTGGCATAAAGAGGTTCCACACGGCACCTTATACGCCACAGCAGAACGGGGTCGTTGAAAGTCGCAATCGAACCGTTGTGGACATGGCAAGGAGCTAACTCAAGAGCAAGAACATGCCGGGATCCTTCTGGGGTGAAGCTGTCACGACGGCAGTCTATCTACTCAACCGGGTTCCAACGAAGGCGGTGATTGGCAAGACTCCGTATGAAGCTATCTACGGACGTAAGCCAAATGTGTCCCATCTACGGACGTTCGGGTGTGTGGCTCATGTGAAGATGGCGGAACCTCACCTCTCAAAGGTTGCCGATCGGAGCACAAAGATGGTGTTCATCGGCTACGAGAGGAGTTTCGGCACCAAGGCATACCACTTCTACGACCCATATACAAAGCATCTGCGAGTTTCACGCGATGTCGTGTTTGAAGAAAAACTAGCGTGGAACTGGAGTGCCACAGCCGACGAAGATCCAAACGGTAACATGTTCACGGTTGAATTCCCAACTGATGATGATGCAGGGAAAGACGCCAAGATGACCAGCGACACGCGCAACCATGGTGACCGAGGTGATCACAATCACCACGATGCGGGCACCAACGACGACGACTTGAGTGAAGATCTTGGCAATGACGCTGCAGATGAGGCGGTGCATGGTGATCATGATCACAACGAGGTGCAAAGTGACAACGACCACCACGACGATGGTCACGATCAAGACGACTACACCGATGACACGGATGCCAACAACCCGGCACCAAGCATGCCACCTTCCTCAAGCGCAACAACACCAACACAATTTGTGTCTCCTCCTTCGCAAGCCACAACGAACTCCTCCGGTCCACGTCGCTATAAAACCCTCAAGAATGTCTACAAACACGCCAAGCCAGTTACACTCGAGTACTCCGGATTGTGTTTGCTCGGAGTTGACGAACCGACCAATTTTGTAGAGGCGAGCAAAGATCCAAGTTGGAAGCACGCCATGGATGAGGAGATGAAGGCGATTGAGAGCAACGTCACATGGACCTTGGTAACCCGACCTCCGAACCATAAGCCTATTGGTTTGAAGTGGGTTTACAAGTTGAAGAAGGACACGAAGGGTGTTGTTGTGAAGCACAAGGCAAGACTCGTTGCAAAGGGCTACGTACAACGTCAAGGAGTTGACTATGAGGAGGTGTTTGCACCATGCTCGACTCGAGACCATGAGGCTGCTCCTAGCTTTGGCAGCACAAGTGGATTGGAAGGTTCATCACATGGATGTTAAATCCGCATTCCTCAACGGTGATATCACGGAAGAAGTGTACGTGGAACAATCCCTCAGCTACGAGAAGAAAGACGAAGAAGGGAAGGTTTACAAGCTCAAGAAGGCACTATACGGGCTCAAGCAAGCGCCACGAGCTTGGAACTCAAAGTTGGACCAAAGTTTGGTCTCTCTCGGATTCACTAGATGTCCCCTCGAGCATGCAGTCTATACGAAGCACTACAAAGGTTCAAACCTGCTAGTTGGAGTTTATGTCGATGATCTGATCATAACCGGAGATAGCACGCAAGAAATTGAAAATTTGAAGGCGCAGATGAAGAAGAAGTTTAGCATGAGTGATCTGGATTACTAAGCTACTACTTAGGCATCGAAGTAAAGCAAAGCTCCGAAGAAATTTCCCTATGTCAATCGGCTTACGCGGTGAAGTTGTTGGATAAGTGTGGCATGGCAGATTGCAACGCGGTACAAGTTCCAATGGACCAACGTCACAAGTTGAGCAACATCAGCTCAAATTGCCGGTAGACACCACAACGCATCGAAGCATTGTGGGCAGCCTAAGATATTTGGTGCATACACGACCAGACTTGGCTTACTCTGTCAGGATCGTGAGTCGTTTCATGGAGAACCCCACGACCGAGCACATGAGCGCCGTCAAGAAAATCTTTCGCTATGTGAAAGGCACTATCAATCTTGGTTGCACGTACAAAAGGGGAAAAGAAGGATTGATCCTTCACGGCTATTCAGACAGTGACATGGCAGGCGATGTTGATGATCGAAAAAGCACATCGGGCATGATATTCTATCTTGGCCCGAATCCGATCAGCTGGAATTCTCAGAAGCAAAAGGTGGTGGCACTGTCTTCTGTGAGGCGGAGTACATTGCGCCAAGCACGGCGGCTTGTCAAGGCGTGTGGCTGAGAAGACTTCTAGCTGATCTTACGAAGAAGGAGGTGCAGAAGGTGTCACTCAAGATCGACAACCAAGCTGCAATCTCATTGTGCAAGAACCCGGTTCATCACGAAAGGAGCAAGCACATAGACATCCGATTCTACTATATCCGGGAGTGCGTTGAGGAGGGGATGGTCGAAGTTCAACACATGAACACCAACGACTAGCTTGCTGACATTCTTACCAAGTCCCTCGGCGGACAGAAGTTCATCAAGATGAGGAAGAAAGTCAGAGTGCAAGAGTTAAAGAAATGCAATTAGAACTACGAGTCCTATTAGAGTTAGGATTCCTGATTCTAGTACCTAGCCTGTCCCTGCGTGGACATGTATGAAAGGGGCGACATGGTTGCTCTTGTAAACACAACGAAAATCACCAAAGCAATAAAGAGAAGAAGCATGCTCGAAACAGGCCTGTGGCAATCAAATCGACTCCTCTATTTTTGCTTCCATCGCCGAGTTTGCAAATCGCGTTCCGATCGTTCTGATCGATCCGAGTAGAGCTAGCTAGCTTCACGTCCAGGAGAATCAGCACGTCTCCCTGTAGGATGCTATCTAGTACTCTAAAACCTACAAGATCATGGGTCCTCCCCCCAAATATCCAATCCGAGCAAAGTTAGAAAATGATTTTACAAGAAAACGATGTGAAAACATCCTCAAATAACCTATGAAGATAAAGTTTGGAGTTTTTAACATTAGAACTCGAGACGATGTACTCGAATAGCATCACCAAACTGAAGTAACATAGTGTTGCCATCTCCACTTTGGCCCTGCATCCATACGTTTTAGTCTTCACAACGTCGAACATGAATAATTAGATCTCCAAGTCCATTGTTCATCCCGTGAAGGCATCTCTAGGCACACGAAGACAATTGCTCAGGTAGTTCCACCTGGAATGAGATGAGCTCCGCATCTCACGGAGAGACGTTGGAGGCTATCGGGAGCGATTCTGGGCGCTGCTCGCCGAGGAGGGCGATACAGTGATGCTTCTCGGGAGGCTACGGCAGATTCTTTACGGTACGTATATACGCCCTCGCCGGTGAAGGATTCGCTGATTCAACCTTTATCGTGAGAGATCAAGAGGCAGAAGAAGCAGGAAGCGCAAAGGTATGCATGCAAGACGTTGTTCTGTTCTCCTGTTCTTTTGGATGCAGGCCACACGACAAGGATTCAGCGTGTGGTGCGAAAGCTCAAGATCCCAGTTTACCCACCGTCGGTGTTTGTCGACGATGGATCAATGAAGGATCCATGGATCAAAATCTTAGGAAGAAGAAGGCATTCGATGCGACAGTGGCGGATCGGATTTCGACGGTGTCGGTAAGAACAAACTGCTTTCCCGGATTGGAAATTTCAAATGCGCAACCACACATGGTTCGATCAACTCGCATTGGTCATTTGGGCCAAAAAAATGCAAGCCTCATCTGATAAACAATTTCGTAGCCCAAAAGGTCATGCGGGCCTAGGGTTACGATCAATTGTGAATATTTCTCAATTATACCCGGGGGTGGTGCTCGCCCATCCCTAGGTTTTTTGAGGCACCGTACTCATATCGCGGCATCCCTAGTTCCAAGTCTATGTCGGCGATCTGAGGCCATGCAGATAGCGAATCGAGGGGGAGGTCGTGGTGGTGATGGTCGAGGTCGAGCTGATCCTGGCCGTGGCGGACGAGGCACTGCTCCACCGCTAGGCGATCTCGGTCGTGGTGGTGCGTCGCTTGCTGGTAGGGGAACTGTTCCTCCTCCAGGTAGAGGCGCCGGAGCAAATGCTGGTCGTGGTGCTGCTACGGTCCATGGAACTTTTGGTGCTACTCAGGCTGGACGAGGTGCTGCTCAGGCTGGACGTGGTGCAGCGGCACCACAGGGTCTTGCCTCTTTCGGCGGGGTAAACTTCGACCAAGGTGGATCTAGCGGAACTGCTGGGCGGAGGAACGATGTCAGTGGTTTTATGGATGAGCAGATGTTCAATGTCGGACCTCATTTTTAGGCACAGAACCTTGGTTTCAATGCTAGAACCGGTTTTAACAATTCTGGTCGCCATGAAAACTACAATGGGGATGATGGCCCGGCCAGATACAGACAGAGGTATGATGAGATGAGAGGTGGCCGGGCTGGGGGTTCCGTGGAAGAGGTAATGGCAGGTCTGGCAGGATGACTTGGACTCGAACTGCAAACAACAACCAAAACCAATTTAACCTCTCGGAGGAAGTCGTTGCGGCGGTGGTTAGGCAGGTGGCAGCGGCCTTAAGCCAAGCTAATACAACTCCTGCTGCAGACATGGGTGTGCCCCCAGTCATGACTATGGGCACATGAGCGAGGATAGCAGGAGGGTCGGGCACGGTTGGTGAAGCTGTTTAGCCACGCAAGTTTCAGTGATGGATAATGGAGATGAACAGATGGAGGAGAATGACAATGCGGTGGTAAATAAAAAGAAAAAGAATGATCAGCCTAGATGTTTTCGGTGTGGAATCAAAGGGCACTTGAGTGCCGTATGCAAGGCTATTTTATGTCATGTATGCGAAGCAGCTGAACATGTTGGGGATGAGAGGTGCCCATTAGTGGATGCTCTTAAACAGCCGCTGATGATGTACGGTATTGCTTCCGATAATTTGATGTTTTTTGAGCTTCTATGCACTGAGACGTACAAGCCGAAGACGGATAACGGTCGTCTAAGTATGGTCACAGTGTGTGGGGGGGGGGGGGAATTATCTATACCTGCTATTATTGCTCAGCTGTAGCGTTTTGTTCCGGCGGATCAGTTCCAATGGGATGTTACTCAGGTTGGCCAGAATGTTTTCAGAACTATGTTTCCGACACGAGCAGAGCTCGATAGGTTGAGGACCTTTGGTACGTTCTAAGTTCCCAATACGCAAATTGAGATAACCGTGGATAAATGGGCAGCAAGAAGTGAACCCCTTTGTGATCTACCGGAGGTGTGGATTAGGGTTTCAGGGATACTGGATAAGGAGTTAGCAGATTTTCTGGCTATCTGGTCTATTGGTTATCTATTCGGGAAGACTCCGAAAGTGGATATGCAATTTACTAGGCAACACGGGATTGCACGTATCTTGATTGGGTGCTTAGATTACACTCAAATTATCAAGACTTGGCTGCGGCTTATCAAAGGAAAATTTTATACTCTGACTTTTCAAGTTGAGAATCCGGTGACTAGAGAGGTGGAGGAGGATATGGTTGAGGCACATGGCAATGATGATGATCATACGGATCAGGGTGATAACCATGGAAATGATAAAACTCAGGAAAAGGAAGATGACTCAATGGATCACGATGGTATTGAGAACCAGAAGAGTTCGGAGACTATCCCTCCTAAGGATAAATCGGGTGGCCATACAAAAAAGGTTACCTCCGGGGTGATTTTTTCACCTGTGGTCAAGAGCTCAATTGAGAAGGCAAATAAATCGTTATTACATCAGCGTTTTCCTAGTGAGATGGAGGACGTGGAACAGGTGGTTCAGACTCAGCAGTGCGGTGTTGATGATCTCACATGTGTTCAGAGTGTTGAGTTATTTCCTGTGTGTGAGTCTGCCGAGACAGCAAAAACGCAGGAATTCTCTGCCGTGGCAGAGGTTGCTCACTCTTCTGCATCGGCACATTTTGACATCTCTTCGGCCACGGTCAGTGAAGATGATTGCACCTTTGATGTTGCTGCGCAGGGCTTTGAAACTCCAGTACGGAGGTTCGGTAGTTGTACCAAGCAGACGGGGAGTGTGGCTTCCCCCTCTTCTTTGGGTGATGGTGCTCTCGGATTGGGTGAAGTTGAGGCTGCTATTGTGGATGTAGCAACTCAGCCAGGCGGTCTGGGGGATACGCCTCTTCTTTCAACGGAAGCTGTGATCAAGCAGACGGGAAGCGCGACTTCTCCTTCTGCTTTGGGTGATGGAGACCTGGGTGACGGTGACCTCGGTTTGGGCGAGGCCGAGGCTGCTGCTGCGGGTGTTGCAACTCAGTCAGGCGGGCTGGGGGCTACACCTAGCTATATACCTTCGGAGCCTGAGATCATTGCCTATGGGGGTCTGCCGCTTGCTACCACGACCGAGGTGTGTTCGAGCGAGCGCTTACGTGGGCAACCGAATGCGGACATGCACTCTATGGAGAAGGCGATGATGGCGGCACACCGAAAGGATCCAGCTTTCTTTGCAGGTACTAAAACACTTCCCAAGCTTTCAATTTTAAATCTTTTGGATTCTGAGATTATGGCTAGGGCTGATAGGTTAAGAGTTTCCTTGGGTAAGAATAAAGAACAAATTACAGCTTCGGTGAACGGTATTAAACAAGTAGAATATGATAGGTCGGTTACTTATTTAAGGAATACTTTGAATGAACAAGTAGAGGGAGATGAAAATAGTTTGGTTTTGCGTAGAGCTACAAATTTATGTGAGGACTTGGTTGATGATAATGAGGAGGTGGCAGATGATCATGCGGATTTTCTACTACCACAACCTAAAGCTAAACGTGGTCACAAACGTGGAATCACAACCAGCAGCAAGGTCCGTAGAAGTGATAGGATACAAAATTTGAAGAACTAAAATGATAGGAATGATATGGAATAGTGATGGTTTAGGTGACACAGCGAAGCACTTTACTATACATGAAACGGTGAGGGATGAGAATTTAGATTTTCTTGCTATTTTGGAAACAGGAAGATCAAATTTTAGTGTATCTTTTCCGAGTCATTTGGCAACCGGCAGAGACTATGCGTGGTACTGCCTTCCTCCTCATGGAAGGTCTGGAGGGATTTTAGTTGGAATCAATAAGAATACTCTTTCGGTCATGAACGTCATGTCAGGAGACTATTGTACTAAGCTTCAACTCAAATAAAAAATGGATGGTTTTATGTGGGTTCTTGTTGTGGTTTACGGAGCAACACAAGAATCAAATAAACCTGACTTCTTGGCGGAATTGGTAAGAATTTGTGAAAACGAACCTTTGCCTATGTTGGTAGGCAGCGATTTTAATATTATTAGACGCCAGGAGGAGAAGAATAATGATAATTTTAATGCGCGCTGGCCCTTTATTTTTGATGCTATCATTGAGAGTCTTAGTTTAAAGGAATTAAAACTCTCGGGTAGACAATACACTTGGGCTAACAGACGTGAGGTGCCAACTTATGAGAAATTATATAGGTTCCTGGTTAGCGTCGACTGGGAACAGAAATTTCCATTAGTCACAGTTCATGCTCGGACTCGTACGGGGTCTGTTCATACCCCTTTGATAATCAACTCTGGGGATCAGGCACACTTTGGAAATAAGAACATCTTCTCCTTCGAACTGTCCTGGATGCGCCAGGATGGTTTTTACGATATGGTGCGACATGAATGGCTTTCGGTGACTTCTGGGATGACACCTATCGAAATATGGCAGAATAAAATAAGACATCTTAGACAATTTTTAGGAGGTTGGGCTAAGAATTTAGCTGGAGAATATAAGAAAAACAAAGCAAAACTTTCAACTCTGATTGATGAACGCGACATCAAGGCTGAAACATGATGACGTGGAACGCACGTTCGCTGGGAAACCCCAAGAGGAAGGTATGATGTAGTCAGCAACAAAGTTTTCCCTTGATTACAAAACCAAGGTTGTCAGATCCAGTAGGAATTGGAAGAGCTTCAGAAAGGTGTCAGCGGCGCCATTACCCGATCACTGACGTGGACCTGCACACACACAATCAAAGTATTTTGCCCCAACGAAACAGGAAGGTCGTCAATCTCCCCGGCTTGCTGAATACAAAGGATTAAACGTATGGTGTAGAATATGATGATGAACACAAAAGTAGCAGCTGAAAGTAACGTAGAGTGTGGTGAAAACGGTGTTTGTATCAGTGTGGAATAAAGGACCGGTCCACAGTTCACTAGTGGTGTCTCTCCATAAGACAAATAAACATACATGTTGTGTGACGAATTACAGCTGGGCAATTGACAAATTGCAAACGCATGACAATGCAATATATGACAAGCACATGTTCATTGTTATATCTATTGGGCATTACAACAATATACATAGACCGCTTATTAGCTGCATTATGACTCATAATCCACTCACAAGATAGCTTCCGGGTCTCCCATTAGTATTAAGTTGCAAGCAACAGATTATAGCATTAAGCAAAGTGTGTAATGTAAACAAAGCATTAGACTTAACAGCAGTACCCTTAAGCTAAGCATCGGTTATTTTATCCCTAGTGGCAATAGCACATCTACAGCCTTAGTTGTTTCTGTCTATCAAGCCCAGGCTTCTAGAGGCATGAACCCACTATCTAGCATAAATACCCTCTCTTGAAGTCATTAGCATCTACTTGGCCAAAGCATCTTCTAACAATGGAGAGCATGCAGGAACATAGATAAAACATAATATAGATAGATGAACAAACTTGATCATAACTTCACAATTCATCGGATCCCAGCAAACACAACATGTAGCATTACATAAAGATGATCTTGATCATGTTAGGCAGCTCACAAGATCTAAACATGATAGCACAAGGTGGAGAGACTACCAACTAGCTACTGCTATGGACCGTAGTCCCGTAGAGAACTACTCACGCATCACTCCGGAGGCAGGCATGGTGATGTAGAGCCCTCCGGTGATGATTTCCCCTCCGGCAAGGTGCGGGAAGAACTGCAGAAACCTCCCGAACTAGGGTTGAAGAGACGGCGGCCTCGGAACTTTTCGTGGATTTTTTCGGGTATCTAGGGTTTCCCGATTAGATGCAATTTATAGGCGAAAGGGCGGCGTCGGTGGCCAGCCGAGGTGGGGCGGCGGCCTAGGTGCGGCCCCACCCTGGCCGCGCCGTGGGCCCCGGCCTGCCTGGTGTGGCCCCCGGCTCGTCCTCCTGGCTGCTGCTCCGTCTCGGTCCAGAAATAAATCAGTTAAATTGGCGTCCGATTCCGAGAATATTTCCAGAATAGATTTTCTGAAACAAAAAGACAGCAGAAAACAGGAACTGGCACTGTGGCATCTTGTTAATAGGTTAGTCCCAGAAAATGCATAAAAATGATATAAAGTGTAAGATAAACATGTGGTAATCAATATATAATAGGCATGGAACATCAAAAATTATAGATACGTTTTGGACGTATCAAGCATCCCCAAGCTTACGAGTACGTAAACGATAACACAAAGATAATTTTTGAGGTGACATGCTACCAACATAATCTTGATCATATAGTAATGTAAAGCATGTGAGCTGAGATCAAATCATTCAAAGCAAAAGTCTATGTTTGATATTAAACACATAGATGAATAAAGCAAGACAATTAAACAAGTAAAAACCTTTCATGGAAGATGCTATAAAGACATGAAACCGTACAAAGTTCATTATAGATGTTTTAAGCATTCAGTATAGAAGTTATCCTTCTACTCAAGCATCCAGCAATCTTTCACAAACATAGAAAGGATCCAGTCAAGCAAAAGTATCACAAACGTAATGAATTCACTGGTTAGAAGTTTTACTCAACCGGTGAGCGTAAGCATTTGGTATTGGCACCAGGATGTTATGGCAAAGAGAATAATAATGGGGTTTGGAAGGCCAATGGAAGAAAGGCTCACAAAGCTATAAATGATCATTAGACAAGAGGAAGTCTTATAATCGAAGCTATGCAAGGAGTAGTGATTGCCATGCAACGGATGCACATAGAGCTATAAGTGTATGAAAGCTCTCCAATGGAACTAGTGGGGGTGCATCCAACTTGGTTGCTCATGAAGACCTAGAGCACTTTTGAGGAGGCTCATCATTGGAATATACAACCCAAGTTCTATAACGTAAATTCCCCACATAGTTATACTAATGAAACATGAGAACTCTCTCATATGAAGCATAGGTGCTACTAGCACAAATGATGACTATAAAACTGGTGCTAAACATGAGCACAAGTGTGGATAAAGGATAGTAATGTTGCCCCCTCTCTCTTTATTTTTTTTCTTTTTTCTTTTTTTTCTTTTTCTGTTTCTCTTTTCAATGGCCTCCGTGGCTTTTTCACTTTTCTCTCCCTCACTGTAGGGGCAACACTCTAATATGACAACACACTTTTTGGTACAAATAACTCATAATGAACAAAACATGATGTATAAAACTGTATGCCTCTGCCAGTGTAGCAGGATGTGCAATGATCTAGCGTAACATGGGTAAAACCACACATCAGCTGTATAGAATCATGCAAAGCAATATATAACAATGATGAATGACAACAAGTCATGTAATGTAAGGTGGAAGTTGCATGGCAATATATCTCGGAACAGCTATGGAAATGCTGTGATAGGTAGTTATGGTGGCTGTTTTGAGGAAGATGTTTGGCTTATGTGTAGGAGAACAAGATGAAGTTCTCCCACGGGGTTGGATGTACTGGCGAAGTATGCACAACTCTCAATGTGAGCAGAAGGCAATGCACAACACCGAAGAGGCTAGCAAAATATGGATGGTGGAAGTGCCAAAAACCGTAGCTCAACATTAGTCAAAAAGAACTCACAAGTTTATTGCAAACAACTAGCAGGTTCAACATTAAGAGCATGATTAAATTTACCCCAAGGAGGGCCGTTCACGGAGGCACAAGTACCCCGCTAGATCCCTCGACCTTAGCACACAACTATGTTGTTTCCAAAAACCTTCAGACATGAGAAGCTATCAAGTCCAACTACACCTTCAGCAATTTTAAGAGTTTGTAGTACGGTACAAGCTTTAATAACACAACCACTAATCAGATTTTAGCTTTAATTAACCAGCAAGCATTTAACATCTAATTTCTTAATATCTCAAAACATTTGCAAGGAATCAAGTTATCAAAGTTCAATGATCTACAAGACTATGCAAGTTTTTCCATTATACAACTACCACACACTTTAGCATTTTCTGTTCCAACCAGACGCCAATTATACAACTCTCCAAACAAATATAAGTGAAGCAAGAGAGTACTTTCTATAAAAGAACTAATAGCTCTGAACAAGAGATACATGAAAAACAAGAGCTAATAGCATAGCAGTGCTAAACAAGAATACTCAACAAGTATAAGTGAAGAACAGGAGTATTCTAAGCAAAAGCGGAGCGTGTCTCTCTCCCAAACAAGAGTGCTAGGATCCAACTAAGTTATGATCAGAAAACAAAACAAAAATAAAACACACAACGCTCCAAGAACACACACAATATGTGAAGCAATAAAAATATAGTCTCACTAGAGGTGACCTGATAATTTGTTGATGAAGAAGGGGATGCCTTGGGCATCCCCAAGCTTAGACGCTTGAGTCTTCTTGATATATGCTGGGGAGATCCAAGGGAGCCTCCCCAAGCTTAAGCTTTTCTCTCTTCTTGATCTTCTTATATCATCCTCCTCTCCTAATACTTGAAAACTTCCTTCACACAAAGATAACTCGCAAACTTCATTAGAGGGGTTAGTGCATCAAAACATAAACTCACTTGGTTCTGTAAAAACACATTGCATACTTTAGTTCAAACATTAGCTACTGTTACTAAGCAAGATCGTGATCTCCCCCGAAGAACGTGAATCTATACTTGCAAAAGAGACAATGCAAAACAAAGACAGAATCTGTCAAAACCAGAACAGTCCGTAAAGACGAATTTTTTCGAGGCACTTCCGATGCTCAAATCAGAAAACGGTTAACTAACGAAAGATAGGTAATAAGTTCAGGCTTCTGCTAAAAATTACAGATTAAAATAGTAATCCGTGATTTTTCACGAATTTTTACCGTGAGGTACAGAAATCTGTTTCTGGACAGCAAATAAAACTTTACCACCCTCTTGCATTAGAGGCTTTTCTTGGCACAACAAAAACGAAAATAAAAGATACAAAGGAGTTGTTACAGAAGTAAACAACCTCCTTGACTCAAGAAAACAAAAAATAACAGGAAATAAAATTGGGTTGTCTCCCAACAAGCGCTTTTCTTTAACGCCTTTCAGCTAGGCGCAGTAGCAAAAAGATCAAGTATTATCAAAGTAGCATTGAAAGCATAAGGGAGTTCTTCAAAAGTGCAGCCAGGTGTATCTAAAGGATCTGAACATGATTCAAGAGCAAAAAAATTAAAGGCCTTTTAGACTCCCATATGTCAAATGGTGAACATCCAGTTTTAGAAACTTTGGGTACATGATGCCCCTTTTCGGCTGGAATTGCCTTTGGATTTAAAGAAGAAAAGGTGTTCCCCAAAGTATCAATAATTTCCTCAAGTTTTTCAATTCTCAGGACTTGATCATCCTTACTTTTGTTAGTCTCTAACATATTGATTCTTCTATTCATATTTCTCAAAGAAACATTAAACTTAGTATGTTGTCAAGAATCTTCTTATCAATTTCACTTAATTTATCATTGTTTGGTAAATTAGTAATCATGCAATCCAGTTTTTCCATGACATTCTCCAAGGTAATTTTAGTTTTAGTATCATTAACAGAGGAGTTCCAACAAGACTTTCAATAACATTACGTGCTTCTCCACGGGAGTCCCTAAAAAATTTCCTCCTGTTAAGGTATCCAGAACATACCTATACCAACTTGAAATGCCAACATAGAAGTTCCTAAGCAGAATAATATTTGAGTGTTTCTTAATACACCTATGATGAGCATCACTGATTCTATACCAAGCATCTTTTAAACTTTCTCCACCCTTTTGTTTAAAAGAACGAACTTCAACCTCAGGTGACAGGACATAAGGAGTAGAACTAGACATACTGACAAAACAGGAAATAAAACTAGAACTATTTTTTTTCGATTATAAAAGCAAACAAGATAAAATAAAAATAAACTAAGCAAGACAAAAACAAAGTAAAGAGAATGGTGACGTGTAACTCCCCTTGCTGTAGCCTCCAATTCCCCGGCAATGGCGCCAGAAAAAGTTGCTTGATGACGTGGAACGCACGTTCGCTGGGAAACCCCAAGAGGAAGGTATGATAGTCAGTAGCAAAGTTTTCCCTTGATTACAAAACCAAGTTGTCAGATCCAGTAGGAATTGGAAGAGCTTCAGAAAGGTGTCAGCGGCGCCGTTACCCGATCACTGACGTGGACCTGCACACACACAATCAAATACTTTGCCCCAACAAAACAGGAAGGTTGTCAATCTCCCCGGCTTGCTGAATACAAAGAATTAAACGTATGGTGTAGAATATGATGATGAACACAAAAGTAGCAGCAGGAAAAATGTAGAGCGTGGTGAAAACGGTGTTTGTATCAGTGTGGAATAAAGGACCGGGGTCCATAGTTCACTAGTGGTGTCTCTCCATAAGACAAATAAACATACATGTTGGGTGAACGAATTACAAATGGGCAATTGACAAATTGCAAACGCATGACAATGCAATATATGACAAGCACATGTTCATTGTTATATCTATTGGGCATTACAATAATATACATAGACCGCTTACTAGCTGCATCTATGACTCATAATCCACTCACAAGATAGCTTCCGGGTCTCCCATTAGTATTAAGTTGCAAGCAACAGATTATAGCATTAAGCAAAGTGTGTAATGTAAACAAACGCATTAGACTTAACAGCAGTACCCTTAAGCTAAGCATCGGTTATTTTATCCCTAGTGGCAAAACACATCTATAGCCTTAGTTGTTTCGTCTATCAAGCCCAGGCTTCTAGAGGCATGAACCCACTATCTAGCATAAATACCCTCTCTTGAAGTCATTAGCATCTACTTGGCTAAAGTATCTACTAACAACGAGAGCATGCATGAACATAGATAAAACATAATATAGATAGATGAACAAACTTGATCATAATTTCACAATTCATCGGATCCCAGCAAACACAACATGTAGCATTACATAAAGATGATCTTGATCATGTTAGGCAGCTCACAAGATCTAAACATGATAGCACAATGTGAGAGACTACCAACTAGCTACTGCTATGGACCCGTAGTCCCGTGGAGAACTACTCACGCATCACTCCGGAGGCAGGCATGGTGTTGTAGAGCACTCCGGAGGGAGCCGGCCCCCGAGGAGGTGGTACGTCGCCGTATCAGGGAGGAGGACGAGCACGTTCGTCGCTACATGACTTTGTTGGATAGGCAGTACAACAATGGATGGTCGTTTCTTCAGAGGGTTCCTCGTCACGTGAGCCATGACCCTGTGAGGGTTCCTTATCTTTGGATGCGCAGCTCCCGCGGCTCAGCACCCCGCGGCTCAGCACCCGGTCGAAGTTAGTTTCAGAGGTTCATGCATGGGAGAGGAGATGTATTAGTGATATTATTCGCGATGTATTAGGGTTAAATAAAAATGGACCAAATTATTCATGGGATCAAGATATATTAGTTATACTTATGCATATTTGATCAATGTCCCCTACATGCATGAATATAATTTTGGCATGACTTTGCTAAAAATAATTTTAGTTCTGTTCATTGGTTTATATTGTTATTTCCACATTGTGTAGTTGGTAGTATCGTATGGGGCATTGAGCCGAGTTCTGTTCATGGTACATCAAATAAAGACTGCTTTTATTACCCCGTATGGGGCGTATTGCTATCGTGTCATGTGTTTCGGTTTGAGAAATGCCGTGCAACTTATCAGAGATGTATGCAGAAATGCTTACATCTCAAATGGGCAAAAATGTACAAGTGTATGTCGATGATATCGTCATCAAAACTAAAGAAAAACGCACTCTCCACGAGGATCTCGAGGAAACATTTGTGAACTTGAGAAAGTATCGGTTAAAATTGAATCCGGATAAATGCACCTTTGGTGTCCCGGCTGGAAAGCTGCTCGGTTTCCTTGTATCGAGCCGAGGTATTGAAGTGAATCCGGCTAAGATCCGAGCCATAGAAAACATGAAATTGCCTAAATGTCTAAAAGATGTACAAAAATTTACCGGGTGTCTAGCCTCGCTGAGTCGGTTTGTGAGTCGGCTAGGAGAAAAAGCCTTACCCTTGTATCAATTGATGAAAAAGAGCACCGGGTTCACGTGGACCCCGCAGGCAGACTCGGCTTTCAATGAATTAAAAAAGATGTTGTCCACTGCACCAATTCTGGCATCACCTTTGCCGAATGAGCCAATGCTACTTTACATTGCGGCCACTAACCGGGTCGTAAGTGTGGTGATAGTGGTAGAGCGAGAAGAGGAGGGTAAATCCGTGCAGAGACCGGTGTACTATTTAAGCGAGGTGATCTCAACCTCGAAGCAGAACTATCCTCACTACCAGAAGATGACATATGGTGTATACCTGGCGGCCAAGAAGTTGAAACATTACTTCCAGGAGCACCCGATCACCGTAGTATGTGAAGCTCCAATCTCGGAGATCATTGGGTGCAAAGATGCGACTGGCCGAGTTGCCAAATGGGCAATAGAAGTGTCTCCTTACACCCCGCATTATGAAAGAAGAGATGCTATCAAGTCTCAGGCTTTACCGGATTTCCTTTGTGACTGGGCCGAGATGCAGTATGAGCCACCCAAGCCGGATTACAATTACTGGAAGTTGCACTTTGATGGCTCCAAAACCAAAATCGGACTAGGTGCTGGGATAGTACTCACATCACCGAAGCAAGATCAGTTGCGATATGTGTTGCAGATTCATTTCTCAGCATCAAACAATGTGGCCGAATATGAGGCACTGATCCATGGGCTTAATGTGGCTAAGGACATCGGCATCCGCCGATAGAATGTTTTGGTGATTCAGATTTAGTGGTGCAGCAATCTTCTGGAAATTGGGATGCCCTTGATGCCAATATGGCACTATATCGATTTCATGTCCAGAAAATTTCAGGATTTTTTGAAGGCTGCGAGTACAAGCACATACCCGGCTGGAGAATGAAGCTGCTGATATCCTGTCAAAACTGGGTCGTCTAGGGATGCAATCCCACCCGGGATATCCTTGAATCACCTAAGGATCCCTTCAATCAAACCTTCACCTGATTCCGAGTCAATTTTTATCCCAAAGCAAGAATCTGAAGCTGTTCCTATGAATGTTGATGTCGGGTACATTTGGGAGACCCGGGGACTGCATGGCAGACTCGGGGACTGCGCACCGAGACTCGGGAATGCTACCCAAATCTTAGGGAAGAGGGAAGAGAGGAAGATGGTGCTAACCGAATCTTAGGGAATGGACAGAGACTGATAGAAGAGATAATGGCGGCCGAACCAGTGGAAATAGATGAGCACTTATTCCCTTTGCATCCAGTACCGGAATGGGCTGAAGAAATCATGAAGTTCATGTCGGAGGGGAGTTTGCCAAATGATGAAACCGAAGCTAGGCGAGTGCAGAGGAGGTCCAAGGGTTACACCATCATAAAAAGGAGTTATACAAAAGGAGTGCAACCGAGGTGCTACAACGTTGCGTGGAGCCAGCCGAGGGCAAGGAGATGCTCCTGGAGATACATCAAGGAGAATGTGGGCATCATTGCAGTACAAGAGCCCTGGTGGCTAAAGTATTCCGGCATGGGTTTTACTGGCCCACTGCTCATGCAGATGCAGAGGACATAGTCCGAAAATGTGAAGGATGCCAAAGGTTTGCCAAGCAGACACACCTACCCGCATCGGCGCTCAAAACAATTCCTATCACTTGGCCGTTTGCTGTGTGGTGTTTGGATATGGTGGGAGAATTCAAGCCGGCTAGGGTAACATGACACATATGTTGGTGATGGTGGATAAGTTCACCAAGTGGATAGAGGTGAAACCGATCCGGAAAGTGGATGGTCATTCGGCTGTAACTTTCCTGAAAGAAATCATTTTGAGATACGGTTACCCCCATAGCATCATCTCGGATAATGGCACGAACTTTGCTGTGGGAGAGTTTGCCCGATTCTGCATGGATAAGGGGATCCGGTTAGACATAGCCTCAGTGGCACACCCAGAGTCCAATGGACAGGTGGAAAGATCAAATGCTTTGGTATTAGCTGGGATAAAAGCCGGTTAATAGAACCTCTGGTAAAGACTCCGGGTGCTGGATAGATGAGATACCATCAGTACTATGGGGTTAAGGACCACGCCGAATCGGTCAACTGGCTATACGCCATTTTTTCTGGTATATGGGGCAGAAGCAGTGCTACCCACTGACATAGAATATGATGCACCAAGGGTGACAATGTATACCGAAACCGAGGCAAAAGAAGCCCGGGAAGATGCAGTGGATCTGCTAGAGGAAGCAAGAGAATTGGCCCTATCCGGACAGCAATATACCAGCAGAGTCTCCGACGTTATCATAGTCGGAAAATCAGCCCTAGAGTGTTTCATGAGGGAGATCTAGTACTAAGGCTGGTGCAGCGCAGCAAAGGCCGACACAAGTTATCACCTCCATGGGAGGGACCATTCATTGTGAGCAAGGCTATGCACAATGACTCGTACTACCTTGTAGATGCACAGGAACCAAGGAGGATGGCCTGGACAGACCCGGACAAGAAACCAAGCGACCCTGGAATGTAGCTCTGCTTCGACCCTTTTACTCTTAAGGGGCGCAATGTATGTATCTCAGTTTATTATAAATAAATTTCGGCAATCCGAGTCTGGACTCGGGGACTGCCTCGTCCTTATGCATGTGTTTTTTATTACTGTTTTGTCCATACCGTTCATGTGTCGGATTGCTTTGAACCTCGTCCCAAAATTCAAGTAATGTATGCTATGTTGTTGATCTTGTGACTCGACTGACAAACACCAAAATGGTAGTCAAGAGCAGAGGTTGGAGAATATGGGAAACATGAAAATGGACTCGGGGACTCGGTCCAAATCCGATTCGGCACATGTCGTTTACTAACCCCTGTTATTTCTTTTTTGTTTATGTTAGATGATTCTAAACCACAACTCGCATGTTGCAAGTATTGTATGCTATGATTCCTATCTTGTGACTCGACTGTCGAACACCTAAAAGGTAGACAAGAGCAAAGATTCGGCAAAAATAGTAAACAAGAAAACAGACTCGGGGACTCGGTTTAAGATGATCCAACATAAACCTTGTCCGGATCACATTAAGCAAAATAAAAATAGTCTCGAAAGAGCTTAAATTGTATATTACATCTGCTCCCGGCATACCGGGGATTTAACGTTTTTTCATAAGATAGTTCAGGAGACTCGGTCGCAGGAGCCTCGGTCGCAGGAGCCTCGGTCGCAGGAATGACCTTGGACGAAGAGCTTGATAGCTTGGTAGACTCGGAGGCATCCGGATCAGCTGAAGTATTGGCGGTCTTGACCAAAGCTTGTTCGGCAGTCTCAGCCGAGTCGGTGGTTGGTGTCTTGGAGGTCTTGGCTGCAGATTGATCGGCGATCTTAGCCGAGTCAGAAGCAGGCACTTTAGTGGACTCGGTACTAAGATGATCGGCAGAGTTAGCCGAATCGCCAGACTCGCCCTCAGACTCGGCGTATTCTTCAATTGAAGCATCGTCCGATTCTTCTTCTTCTTCAGATTCTTCCCATCCGAGTAGACCGGAGCCTTCAGATCAAGATGCTTGGTGTTTGCAAATTCGGCCATAAAGTTGGCAGCTTCCTCGCGGATCTTGATCCGGTTTGGATCTGAAGCCCATGAAGAACCCTCGCAAGATCAATGAGCTCATACCAAGACATGATAAATAGCAAACCTGCGTCAGCACCAGCGCGGGCGGACGAAGATCTCCACTGCTTTAACCGGGTCTCTGCCTGATCCAGGTCTTTGATTAGCTCGTCCGCAGACCGGACTTGCCGAGCTTCAGGAAACAAGACTCGGTGAGCTTTGAGGCTTGCGTTGAACAGATCAATATGGGAATCCTTCAAAGGAGCAATCCGAGCTCTAAGTGCAGTAATGTGATCTTCGATATCCCACGTCTCGGGTAGGGGAGCTCCAGTTAACTTAGCTCTCTCAGCTCGGCATCCCTCACAGCTTTGGCGGCTTGAAGCCGGATGCTGGTAAACTCTCCTACATTCAGATAAGCTAACCGAGTTAAACGAGATAACAGAAATGATGTCGGATAAGAGCAGAGGAGGAAGAGAGATTCGGCAAACTTACGATCCATGTCTTCATTGAGGCTAGCAAGATCAGCAAGCCATTTCGCGCTGATCGCCTTGTGGGCAGCCAGATCATCTTTCGCCGCTTTAGCTTCGGCTTCAGCATCTGCAACGTGCGTTTGGATTTTCTTGTCCAATTCGGCCCGCTTCTCAATCCCGGCTTTGAAAGTATCTCGCTCCTTCTGGATCGAGTCTTTCTCCCTCTGCAGCGTGTCCCGGTCTTTCTTGACCTTCTCCTTCACTTTTTCAACCCGGTCAAGCTCCCGCAGGAGCCGAGTCACTTCTGACTTTTCCTCCGATAAAGCGCGCTTGTGCTCCTGATCTTTCTTTTTCATCTCCTCACCTTGCGCATCGAAGGAAGCTTGAAGGGCCTGGTGCTGCAGGACTAGCTGCTTAAAGAGCCGGCTGCGAGCAGTCGTGATTTCCTGAAAGAAAAAGGGTTAATGGCGTAAAAAGAATCTCGGGGACTGGAGGCCCGAGATTAATGAAAAAAGAAAGTTGACCGAATCAATTGGAAAAGAGACTCGGGGACTGGGAGTCCCACGATTTTTGTTCAGATAACACAAAATTTATGATCAAGTGTTAGAGATTCAAGCCGAATGACTTTCTTACTCGGAGGAGTATCAGTCGTTCGACCCGAATCTCGGGGACTGGGGATAATGTAGATTGATCATGATGAAATAAGAGCAGGATTCGGCAATGTTACCTCGAAGACCGGTTAGCTTCAGTGACCGAGGCCTGCACAGAATGAAGAGATTGAAACATCCGGCTAGGGCCAGCCGGATGTGGCGACGCTGAAGTGGTCGAGCCTTCGGCAAGGTCCGCAGCATTCCAAGCTTTAACAAATTCCTCTGCGGAGCCGAGTTTGTCGCCGCCCGGAGTGCGGAGATTCGGCAAGACCTGGCCACTAAGTCGGGCGCGAGTGATCACCTCAGAGAGTTGATCATGCACCCGAGTTGCTGATGGAGTGGCGGAAACAGGCTTGCTAGCAACCACCTGCTTATCCGAAATGGTTGGAGTTGTGCCAAAGGTAACCTGAGTCGGCTTAGGTAGAGGCGATGCGCCCGGGGTCTTGGCCGGATCTGGTTGTTTCGGTTGGTTCTGGGGTTGATCCTGGACGGTCTTCTTCTTCTTCTCTGGGAAGGACGCTTGTTGTGTTTCCTGTTGCTGCTGTTTCTTCTTCTTCTGCTGCTCTTGATTCAGCAGAGTTTGAGCCTTGGGGTAGGGCGAGGATCCGGCTTAGTCAAAGACTTAGCCGAAGTCTTAGCTTTTTCCTTCTCCAACTCCTTCAGAGGGCGAGGCCAAGTTGAATCTCGGGTAGGACCCGAGATTTCCTCTTTCTCCAGGTCAATAACCGACTCTGGAGCGAGAGTTGGCGGAGGAGTCTTGGCGGTTGTGGCACGCGCGGGAGAAGGACAGCCTTTTCAGGAGATTGGCTCTCCGTGGCCGTATCCAGTGGAGGAATGGGAGAAAGAATGGATGAATGAGTTTGCTCGGTGACGATGACGTCACTACATAGAGCAAGTAAACAGTTAACTCGGATAAAGATGACTCGGTAATAAAGAAGAAAGCAAATGAAGTTGGCATTACCCCTTGGTGGTAGGCATGGCCTTAAGCCGATTCGGTTTGGAGACAGTTTTCTTTCTCTTGGCTGGAGGGGCATCTGATCCGGACGCGTCAGGGCGTTTCCGAGATGTCCCTTGAGCATCCGGTTTGGCTGGAACACAAGGTTGTGACCATGAAATCGGAATGGCATCAATAGGATCTAGGATCCAGCAATCATCATCTTCATCCTCGGAAAGGTTGTAAATAGTCGGTTGCTTACCCTTGCGATGGGCTTGGCGCGCGGAATCGGCAAATAATCGTCCGTATCCGCATCCTCTTCGCCCTCGCGCAGCGGGCTGCGATCCCGGCCCACACTTGGTGGAGAGATCTCCATCTTCGGTGATCTGGCGGTCGAACAGCTGCAGTAGAGTCAAGGCAAATCCGGATTAGTCCAAGGCATTTTGGTGGAGTATGGATTAATCCGGGAATGATGAACTAACCTGTGGTGGAAGTGCGTCTCGGTGGAATGGCTCCACGCCCCACTTCCACTTATCCGACATCTCGGTGTAGGCAATGGCATTTACCCGTCTCTTGACGGAAGCTCTGGTGAGGTCATGTTTGCTGATCCGGATAGGATCTAGCAGACCGCTCATATGGCAAATCTTGTGCTGACGTTGTTTAAAGGACTGACCCGGCGAGAGACGAAGGTCGAGGAGATCGTCCGAGAGCAGGCCCTTCTCCAGAAAATCTCTAGAGTTTGTGTATGACTTGAAGCTCCGCAAGAGTGTCAGCCGGATCGTATCTGAAGTTTAATTCGGCTGTGGGGGGCTCGATCTTGAACTCGGGCAAGTTGAGGGCATCATGGCCTTCAACGCTCTTCACGTAGAAGAAGGACCTTTGCCATTTCTTACAAGTATCCAGGCCAGTGATTCGGGGAAAGATGGAGCCCGTCCTCGGGGTAATGCTGGACGAACCACAGGCGGTCATCACCTTCGGGTCACTACCCGGGATCGTATGTTTCCGGAGATGGAAGTACTTCGCCCAGGTTTCGACAGTCGGCCAGAGACCGAGATATCCCTCCATAAAGGAGGTAAAAGCAGACAGGGAAACAAAGGAGTTAGCCGGGAGGTGGTGAGGCTGCAGGCCGAAGAAGTCTAGGAATCTCCGGAAGAATCACTCGCCGGGAGTCCGAATCCGCGCTCGAAGTGCGCCAGAAATACAACGCGTTCACCCGGTTGGATGACCGGTTCGAGTTCCTTCCCCGGTTTTCGGCATATAACGTTAGGTGTTATACGCCGGGTGCTCCGCAGCCATTCCAAGTCATCGTTGGTAACGTCGGAACCCTCCCAACTGCCGGGGGGAGCTTCGACATATCCGAATCAGTCCTGCAAAAGGTCGGACATAGCCGAGTTAGAAGATGTGGAATCTCAAATCTAGAACGAGTCGGATAATGGTGTAACCGAATCAGCTGTTAAGGGATTCGGTAAAGGCAATCCCGGATAGAGTTGTCTAGTTACTGCGGAGAAGTAATTCGGCTAGTAACTACAAACACCTTTCTGTGAAGATCTAGGGTTACGCAAGATCTACCGCAGCAGTAAAATAGAGAGAAATCCCGAGTAAAAATACGGTGGAACTGCTCAAGCGGTGGCAGGCCAAACTAGGGCAATCTAGTGCAAAACCTAGAAAGGAGATCTAGGGAATGCACTAAGGCGTGACAGTGAACTCGTGCGCGAGTGAATCTGCAAGAAGCAGGCGCAAGTTCCCAGCGGATATGAACTCGCGCGAGGTCGCCATGGCCGAAGAGGAGGAACTTACGGTTGTGATGCGACGAGGAAGAAGCGCGGTGGAGAAACGGCGGTGCAGGGCGATGTGCGGCTCCGGCGAGTTTTCTCCGGCGTTGTTGATGTCTCCGGCGCGGCAAGGTCGCGAGGGCGAGGTCGCACCGGCGGCAATGGTGTAGATGGAGGTTTCGAAGTGGAAGTGCGGGGAAGAAGAAGAGGAATCCCGCACCCTATATATAGCCGCTCGCTGGTAACGGGCGCACTACCGCGCGGTTTTCGGGTGTGGCCGGATCAAGTGTGCACCGAAAATTTGCGGTCGCAGCTGTGGCCGTGTATTTCAAGCACATGGTGGGTCATAGAATTGGAAGCGGTTCTGTGGATCGGGTGTGCGGTTAGCGAAGAAATCGAGGAGACGCGGTCATTTAGTCAAATGCACTCAAGTACCTGGTGGATCCGGATAATGTGCTGTCAGTGGCATGTCAAATCAAAGACCCGGATTACGGGGCCTTTGTGCAGAGATTCTCTGCCAAGTGTCCCGGGAAATCCTGAGACAAATTTAGTCGATAAGAGATTCGGTTAAGGGTGTTTGTTTCTAACCTGCTACGGCCCTCATCCGAGGCTGTAGGACCGCACCAGCTTCGGGGACTACTGTCGGGGGGCTGCCCCGGGTAGGGCAAAGAGGTGGTGTTGGGAGGTATAAAGTGGAAGGGAAAGTCAATCCGGGTCACGCAAGCCAGATCGCATGGATCGGATCAATTGAGAAAATCGGTTAGTACTCAATCTTGTTTAAAGTACAGGGAGACGCCAGAGGGGAATATGCAAAGTCTAGCCGGATCAGAAGATGAGATCCGGCTCAACTAGCCGGGTTGCCTGGAAGAGATCCGGCTCAACTAGCCGGGTTGCCTGGAAGAATCCGGCTTACCTGCGATATCGGATAATGCACAAAACCAAGTAATGTCAGTAAGTTCACGAGTCCTGCAGGCCTCCTGCCCGAGGCTCGGAAGACAGCCAGGTCGAGCCATGGGTTTTCCGGGTCACAAGGCCCTAGGCGCTGACTTGGCTAATTCGGGAAAGGGCGGTGGCCTAGGCTCTGATGGGCTACGCTGGCTTGAGCTCAAAGAGGAAAAGATAGACCTGCCGTTGAACTGACGATTAGCTGGACTGAGTGACAGTAGCCAGGGCTTGTCCTGTTCCTCTTGTCCATGCCATTATCATCTCCGGCCAGGGGCAAAAAGGTAATCCGGTTAGTGTATAAGTAGACCAGCACATCCTCCAGTGCACGAGACGAACCCCAGAGCTCATTTTCCCCCTTGGTAGCTTCTTCTTCATCGTGAGCTCTCTCTATTGTTGCTTCATACAGCTCGAGGAGCGCACTGTACTTGTCACTATTGAGATATAAAGAGAGTAGGCTAGTGCTGCAGTAGGGGTGTTACCTCCACAAGAGGGCCCCAAAGCAGGGTACATCGTGGTGTGCTTTGGGTTCTTGGTTTCTTGGTTTCTTGTTCATGTTCTTGCAGTTTCTTGTGTGTTCTTGCTTGTGCACTTCTTGAGTGCATAAACCCTCCCCGGTTCCCCCAACGCACTTTTGGCCCCATCTTAGCCATACCTATGGCATCTGCCGTGATCCCACCACGACAATATAGTTGTGTAGTTTTTTTATTCTAATGAATTTGTTTTTAATATGTTTTAGTTTCACGGAATGGCCGGGTTTAAGGGTGTGAGGGCGTGCTATAGGAAGAAGCTTGGTCGGTACGTGTATGGATGTCAGATCCATATCAACAAGTGGAAGCACTGGGCTGGGCAGTTTAATACAGCGGAGGAGGCGGCGCGCGCCTATGATTATTTCGCCGTACACGAGTACGGTGATAAGAAGAAAGATAAGGATCTGAACTACCCAGCGGATCGCCACCGTGTGAATGAGTTCATACCGGATGGGATCAGACAGGTGGAAATGGCCAAGGAGATGGAGCACAGGTTGGCTGAGGCGCAGATCGCACGTCGCAACGCATGTCCCCAGGACGACCCGTATGTGAGGCATCTCCTGCAGAACGAGCCAAACTTGATGTCCTACCAGCAGTTCGGCGCTAGTCCTTTTGACGGTGCTGGTCCTTCGTACGGCACCGGTCCTTCCCACGGCGCCGGTCCTACTGATGACGACATCACTTCTCTTGGGATCTGGGCGGAGGAGCAGGAGCAGCAGGAGGAGGAATGGGAAAAGGACTGGGATTCCGACTCTGAGCAGCAGTGGCAGAAGCGGCAGCAGGAGCGGCAGCAGGCGTCGGAGGAGCGGCAGCAGCAGCGGCACCAGGAGTGGCAGGAGTCGAGCAGCAGCTACTGCGGATGTTCGGTCCGCAGAACCCCGATGCTTATCACCACGCCGACCCTAGGCATTGGGTCGAGGTGAATAGGCGGGACGGCGTACCTCCGTTCCGCACTCTTTCGGGTCAGCCGTGGGGGAGCGAGGACACTGATGACCCCGCAGATCCGATGTTCTGGGCTCAGTTGAATAGGCCTAGGGACGACGACCCATAGAGCGACTTGTCCACTTCTTTCCGTACTATGTTTTATGTTGACTTGTCCACTTATCTATGTAGACTGATGTTTCCACTGTACTTGGTTAAGACTAATGTTTTATTTTCATGCATATGTGGACTAATGTTGTATCTCGGGCTCTAAGTGGTGATGTACATATTTATCTGTCTGTTTTAATACCGTGTCAAAATATATTACTGTTTCTATTATTTTCTATAGAAATACTGTAATATACCTGTATTATTGTCAAATATAGCAAATAATCGATAATACAACAAATAATATACGACAAATAATTTAGTGGCGCACGGTAAATAATTTTGTGGCGCACCATATTCTGTGGCGCACTAACAAAGTGCGCCACAGATATATTATTGTCAAATACAGTAAATAATCGAAATTCTTTCTGTGGCGCATCGAAAATAATTTAGTGGCGCACTCTGGAGGTGCGCCACAGAATTGTATACTTTCTGTGGCGCATGGTTCCGTGCGCCACAGAAATAATATTTTTGTGGCGAGGATTCTGTGGCGCACCGACCATGCCCCACAGAAACAGTTTTTGGTGCGCCACAGAAAGACACTTCCGTACTAGTGCCTCCGGTGATGATTTCCCCTCCAACAAGGTGCTGGAACCCTCCCGAACTAGGGTTGAAGATGACGGCGGCCTCGGAACTTTTCGTGGATTTTTGCTCCGGTATCTAGTGTTTCCCGATAAGATGCAATTTATAGGCGAAAGGGCGGCATCGGTGGCCAGCCAAGGTGGGGCGGCGGCATAGGTGCGCGGCCCCACCCTGGGCCATGCCGTGGGCCCACTGGCCTACCTGGTGTGGCCCCTGGCTCCGTCCTCCTGGCTGCTGCTTCGTCTCGGTCCAGAAATAAATCAGTTAAATTGGCGTCCGATTCCGAGAATATTTCCAGAATAGATTTTCTGAAACAAAAAGACAGCAGAAAACAGGAACTGGCACTGTGGCATCTTATTAATAGGCTAGTCCCAGAAAATGCATAAAAATGATATAAAGTGTAAGATAAACATGTGGTAATCAATATATAATAGGCATGGAACATCAAAAATTGTAGATACGTTTTGGACGTATCAAAACATCTCTTCTTAGTGTGGCCGAGGTTGAGGCCAAGAAGCAAGCTAAAACCTTCTTAGCTAACTTGAGACGTGACGAAGAGTCAAAGTGGGCTCAGCATGCAAAAGTTAGACATATTAGGGAAGGAGGGGCAAATACGAAATATTTTCATTTGATTGCAAATGGTAAGCATCGTAAAAAAAGAATTTTCCAACTCGAACAAGATGAGGGAACCATTGTAGGGCAAGAAAACTTGAAGGTGTTTATCTCCGAGTTTTATAAAAAAACTTTTTGGTGCACCGGCACCGAATTTCTTCTCAATGGAGGAGGAGAGAAATGAGGATATGCCTCAAATCTCCGAAACGGAAAATGATATTTTGACTTCCAATATTACGGAGAAGGAAGTTTTTTAGGCCATTTCCCAAATTTAACATAACAAAGCGCCAGGACCAGACGGGTTTCCTGCGGAGTTCTATCAGAAATTTTGGGGAGTCATTAAGAGTGACCTAATGGCACTTTTTGCTCAACTACAATCTGGTGAGCTGGCCTTATATAAATTGAACTACGGGTAATCACTCTCCTGCCCAAAAAAGAAGATGCAAGCAGAATCGAGCAATATCAACCCATTTGTTTGCTAAATGTAAGTTTCCAAAATTTTACCAAGGTGGGCACAAATAGAGTCACTTCGGTTGCTCACAAGGTAGTTAGACCATCCCAATCCACTTTTATGCCTGGACAAAATATTCTGGAAGGAGTAGTCATACTCCATGAAACTATCCATGAGCTTCATAGGAAGAAAATGGATGGGGTGCTTTTTAAAATCAATTTTGAAAACGCATATGATAAGGTTAATTGGTCTTTTTTACAGCAAACGCTACGCATGAAAGGATTCTCACCAAAGTGGTGCGAATGGATTGATAGGTTTGTTCAAGGTGGGAGTGTAGGGATTAAAGTTAATGATGATATCGGTCATTATTTTCAAACCCTAAAAGGATTACGTCAAGGGGATCTTCTCTCACCTATTTTATTCAACCTTGTTGCGGATATGTTGGCAATTTTGATTTCTAGAGCAAAAGATGAAGGTCAGATAGGTGGTTTGGTACCTCACTTAGTCGAAGGGGGGGGGGGGGGTATCAATCCTACAATATGCGGACGATACTGTTTTATTTCTTGAACATGACCTAGCGAAGGCTGTGAACATGAAATTAATTTTATCCTTCTTCGAACAACTTTCTGGTCTAAAAATTAATTTCCACAAAAGCGAGATATTTTATTTTGGAAAAGCAAAAGAAATGCAAGCTGAATATCAACATATCTTTGGGTGCGAGAGCGGTTCGCTACCTTTTAAATATCTTGGTATTCCTATCCACTATAGGAAGCTTTTAAACCAGGAATGGAAAATGGTTGAGGATCATTTTGAATAGAAACTAGGAGGCTGGATTGGGAAGATGCTCTCATACGGATATCGTTTAGTTCTAATCAATTCGGTTCTCACTAGTCTACCAATGTTCCTTTTATCTTTCTTTGAAGTACCTGTCGGGGTACGGAAAAGATTGGATTTTTATCGATCCCGTTTCTTTTGGCAAAGTGATAAAAAAAGAAGAAAGTATAGGCTTACTAAATGGAATATAATATGTAGACCTAAAGAGCAAGGGGGTCTCGGAATTGAGGTCTTGGAAACCAAAAATAAGAGTTTACTTGCTAAATGGTTGTTTAAGATCCTAACAGAAGAAGGGGTTTGGCATGAACTTTTGTGCAATAAGTATCTAGGTGGCAAAACACTTTGACAAGTCCAGGCTAAACCAACCGACTCACCCTTTTGGAAGGGTATTATGGGGGTTAAGCAGGACTTTTTCGCTCGTGGTTCTTTTGTTGTAGGAAATGGTTTGCGAACCAGATTTTGGGAGGATACATGGTTAGGAGATGCTCCATTGGCCTCCCAATATCAAATTCTATATAATATTGTGCGACATAAAGACGTTTTAGTTGCACAAGTTCTGAATACGGTGCCACTAAATTACAGTTCCGTAGAGCTATCTTAGGCGATAAGAGGATAGCTTGGTTACACCTTGTGGAACGTCTCATGAGAGTAACGCTCTCTGCTGAGGATGATTCCTTTAAATGGAATTTAACGACGAATGGATCTTTTTCGATTAAATCCATGTATGCTGATTATATGAATGGCCATACGATTTTCCTGCGGAAGTACTTGTGGAAATTACGAATCCCCTTGAAGATAAATATCTTCCTTTGGTTTCTTAACATACGTGTTTTGTTAACTAAAGACAATCTTATTAAAAGACGATGGACAGGATGTAAAAATGTGTGTTTTGCGATACAGATGAGTCTGTAGAACATTTATTTATATCTTGTCAGTTTGTTAAAAATATTTGGAGATTAATCCATTTCACCTTTAACATTACACCTCCAACCAGTGTATCTAGTTTGTTTGGAACATGGTTAAATGGTATTGGAAAGGACGTTAAGTCTCGAATTTGCATCGGCGTTTCAGCCTTCTCACTTTTTGCAGGTTGTGCTCAGGGCTACTCACTGGATTCAGCAGTGGTCTCTACTACTACCAGAAGCCCAACGGGATCATATGGATTCCGGATGTACTCGAATGATGGTGGTCGTTCGGGCAATCTTCTCCCACAATGGGTGGCATCATTCTAGAAGACTAGATGGCTAGGCTTCAACTTTTTCTTTGGCTCATTTTCGTTTCAACACTGTGTGATCAGTGATTTATAATAATTCGATACTTTGGTACGTTTGGACCTGGATTTGGGTTTTATTAATGAAAATAAGCCGTATGCATCATTTTGATGCAGAGGCTGGGGCGATGCCTCCATTTCTTAAAAAAACTGGTCCTGGCATGAATATTGTCACGCAATCGATAACCAAGTGAGCATAAACATGATGAAAACAATTGGCGCCGTCAAAATCGCACGAGAGGACTCTCCAGCAGCCACGCCTACATCCTCGCTACCGACCACCGGCGACAGATCCACCAGCCAGCTTTTGCACCAGGACATGACGCCTCTCGCTCCGCGGCAGCGCCATACTCTTTCTGAGTCAGGAGCCCAGGCCACCATGGTGGAAGAGGCCATGCATTAGGTCTAACTCTCAGATTTTTGTTGAACTAACCGAATTCAGGACCACTTAACGAGCTTCTATGTGACAACCTTAACAAAATGGGAGTTATCTTTACAGATGAAACAAAAGCTGAAACAAATCTCGACAGGAGGGGGGCATCGAGATTTCTAGTAACCGTGGCTACCGGACGAGGTTCTTAGAAAATATTTGAAATTCAAACTTTAAACGTTAAAAAAAAATCAAAAGGTGATTTTGGGAGATTTTTTAGGGTACAAATTCAAATGGTCCGGGTTTTTTTTAGGGTGCAAGGTATTTCAAGTTGTGGGCTAACACATTGAATGCCCTGAGCACTGGGACACTCAGTGGATGATGGCCACACGTACGTCCTATTTCTGGCGGCCCGACCTCAGGTATTGTCAAACTTTTACCGCCCGTGTCATCATTTGTCTTGTCTCATGGCCCGACCGGTTATGCAGCGAAGTTTTTTTTTGAATTTTACCATATATATTAAACCAGCAAAGAGTACACGATTATATCGATTACAAAAACAATATTAAAAGAGACGAGCAAATCTATGAGATCTTTAAGCGCTTTCTTCTTCCATGACACAATCTTGTACTTTTCTGAAGGCAGCCGTAGAACAACGCCGAATACACCAAACTACAGACCTGTGAATACCAAAAAAGGTTCTCCCCTTTTAATTTTGAGCCGCAATGCCAAGTCTTTGTGCACGCACGCAGCCATTAAATTAATCAAGCAACATCGGCAAGATCACCACCACTGATATTTCAGGGACAAATAACCAAACCACTTTGTCGACGTCGTTGGGAGTCGAGAGAACAATCACCATTGCCGAAAACGCAGTAGACGGGATAGATATTACGAGGACAATCCTCCTCGCGGCAACCATAAGAAACAATCCAAGATTGATCTGGCGAAGCAAGATCTGAAGAACCATACGTAGGAAAACTTAATCTTCCAAATCCAACATTGACGTCGGGAAGGAGATCACGCCGTCGAACGAATCGCGGAAGATCACTTATTGCAGACGAAGCCATCTCCATTGACGAAAAAGATAACAACCACCAAGCTCTAACATTAATGATCTTTCTATAGCGCCCTGCGTAGGTCCGAGTTCCCCACACTTTCTAGTGCCAGAGCGGCAATTAGAGGAGGCGAGGACCCGTCAATTCTTAGACGAAGGCGACGATGAAGATGCAGATGGCGCCGGCGGCGACGGCTAGGGTTGAAACCCTAGGCCGCCGCCTCTCTTTCTTTCTTTCTCTGTTATGCAGCTAAGTTAAATGAGAGGCGCCATGGTTAGTACAACCCCTCAACCTATTACACCATGTACATACAAGTTGGACCCGACTACGACGACGTGGTGTGGTTAACAGGTGGCCTTTGAATGAGGCATCGTGCAATATGGGGCGCCATGAAAAAGGTCAAATCGTATTTTTTTTCTAGAAATACGGTTTAATTTGTGTTTAAATTTTAATTTTTGGTCAATATCGTCAAATTTACTCCAACTCGCCTCCGGTGTGGACTTCTCGGTGGACCATTCAATCTGAACCCTCGATGAGGGACCCTTCTTTTTGCCAGAAGCTGTCAGAGCCAGATGGACTGACTCCATGAGCGTCAGAACCCATGATCCATCCCCACCACGGCGCTCACGGGCAAAGCAAAAGCATAAACCCCTGCTCCCACATGAAGTGAGACCTCATTTTTGTTTTCCTCCAAAATTTCTATGGAATAGCTTATGCCATAGGAATTTCAAAGGAATCTGAGATTCCTATTCCTTGTTCCAAACCATACCATAGGAAAGTTTCTCAAAATTCTTACGATGTTCCTTTGTTCCAAACGGGGCCTCAGAGGTTGACGAAGTAGAGACAGCGAAATCTTAAGTCTAGAGGGTGGAAGAAACTGAAAAGATTGAAAATCTTTGGAGAAAGAGAACAGTGCGTGGCCAAGCTCAGTTCAGTACGCCTGCGGCCAAGTAGGATTCGACACTGTCCTTCAACGTCTCCTCGATGGTCCTGAACGTCCACCCCAGCCTCTGCAGCTTCTCGGAGCTGAACACCTTCTCATCTCCCACTTGAACGAACCTGCCAAAATCACCATCGTCGCCGTCGTCAAAATCACGAGAGCTTACACCAAGTTTACATATACACTCCACTGTATTTGGTCGGTGAGCGAGCTCAGCCTCTTACTTCTTAGGGTAGTTCAGGTTCGGATGCAAGTTTCTGACGACGGAAACCATCTCGGACACCTTCTTGGCGTACGCGCTGCAGATGTACCGGCCGGCAGCTTCTGGGTTCTCGTACGTCATCACGAGAGCGTCGGCCACGTCGCGGACGTCCACCATGTTCCTCACCTTGTCGTCCATGGCGTTCCCGCCGTCGCCTGCACAGAGCAGATCAAATCAATGGCATCTTAGAATTGCACGGTAGTTCTATAGATAATGAATGGGAAACGAAGCTTACATTTCAAGTATTTGATGAGGATCAAGCTGCTGGTGTTCACCGTGGGTTGCAGCAGAGGCCCGAACACCAGGGACGGGCAGATGGTCACGACGTCTAGCCCGGTTTTCTCCACGTAAGCCAAGGCCTCGCGCTCGGCCAGCGTCTTGGAGAGGCAGTACCAGTTCTGACAGTGACAGAAGCCGTAACGGTTAGCACTTAGCGGTCAAATCCAGGCATCGGAGTTGACGAGGGCCGGAGAAAAAAGATCGAAAAATCGGCACCTCGGTTGTTCTGCAGTATTCCTCATCGGACCAGCAGTTTTCGTCCAGGGCGGGACCCTCCGCCTCAGGGAGGTTCGGGTTGACGAAGACAGCGCCCACCGACGACACCACGACGAGGCGGCGGACGCCGGCCTCGCTGCAGGCCCTGAGCACGTTCAGCGTGCCGGCCACCGCCGGCGCCAGCAGGTCCACCTGCGTCGTACGTGCAACGATGAGATGAACCATGACCGCACACACGCGTACGTACAGTACAGAGTTTCCTAGCTCGCCGCAAGTAGTGCCGGGGAATCGGCATAGCTCGATCTTGTGGTGTTACCTCGGGGTTCGATGATTTCCCTGCGAGGACGGGGCTGGCGACGTGGAAGACGTCGTCGCAGCCGGCCACGGCGGACGCGACGCTCGCGTAGTCCAGCACGTCGGCCTTGAACAGCCGCAGCCGCTCGCCGGCGCCGCCCAGCGGAGTCAGGTGAGCGTTCTTGGGGTCACCTGCACACACACACGCAGGACAACGGCATACTTATCGTATTACACTCTGATGATCGAGGCAGGGGGCGATCAAGACGAAAGAACGTGTCATACCGGGATCACGGACGGTGCCATGCACCACATAGTCGCCGCTGGAGAGGAGTTGCCGCACGAGCCACGAGGCGATGAAGCCTCCCGCGCCCGTCAGGCACACCGTCTTCGTCGTCTTCCTTGCGCCGGCCGGCTCCATGGCTTCTTCTCCTCTCCTCTGCCTGCAACGGGATCGGCTACTAGCTCGGCTGTCGTACAGGGCGACCTGAAACTGAAAGACACTACCGCCGGTACAATTGTATATCTTCCGATATTGGAAGGGACGTATACGTCCGCTTCGATGTTACTATCGTTCAGCCGTCCGACAAAGTTTATGTATACATTTGACTGACCCGTTCATCTTATTATTGGCGTCTGAATAGAAACTTTTTCATTGCAAAAACTATTGGGGCACTGCATTTGCATGACTACATTGCAGCACATTGCAGCCTGCACCTACCTTGCTCGAAACACCTGGAGGCTACTGAAAAGAAAGGCTCACATAATGTTCACTTTGTTTTTCATGTAAACATGGTTCCGTCGGTGATCGAGTAACCAACTTATTTTTGTTACACTGTCTATATGAATCAGAAGTTTCTCGGTTGGATGCTCAGGTCAGCAGGCCAGATGCTCTGTAGGATTCGACGTTGTCCCTGAGCGTTTCCTCTACGGGCCTGAAGGTCCACCCTAGCTTCTGAAGTTTCTCCGAACTGACAACTTTACTGTGCTCCACTTCGGCAAAGCTGCAAAGCAATTTGCATTATGTGATATGGTACAACATCTTCCTAAAGTTTTACATTCCTTACAAACTATAAATACATGCAAAGTGTGACAATCCATAAACTTGACACTTTACTATGCTTCATTCAATTTGCCAGTCCCAATCCTAGTACTTTCAAAGTGATGAGGGCATGCTTATATCGGACAAATGGACTTTCATATATATCCTTCCCGTTTTTAGGGAATGCCAACTTGCTCATGAAATGCAGTATCAAAGTAGCAGTAAGATAAAACAAATTTGCCTGCTGAGAAAGGCGCTTATGTATTGGGATAGGTGTATGTTGGATACAAGGCCTTGAGGATGTTTATCATATCAGAAACTTTAATTGATGAAGAACTGCAGATGTATCGTCCAGAAGCCTCTGGATTTTCATATGTTAAAAGAAGAGCGTCGGCGAGATCACGAACATCCACTAGGTTCCAGAATCTATTGTCTACAGTCTTGAGTTCTCCTGAAAGAGAAAAGTATTTTCATTTTTACAGAAACAGAACTATAATCCTAAACTAGGTTGGTGATTCAAAACAGTGATCGTGAGGTATGAAGTCTTTTGTGCTATTGGTTAGTCTGCTTTGTTCAGTTGGAAACAAACAACAGAGGCAGACACCACTTGTGATGGCCCGATTTAAACAGAGCAATGCCAAGTAAGATAGCACTCTATTATGTAGTAACTGCATGAAAAACAAGAGAAAACTAGGATAAAGACACCCACCTTTGAAATACTTGAGGAGGATTTTACTGCTTGCATTTATTGTAGACTGCATCAAGGGGCCAATTACCAATGTTGGGCAGACAGTTACAATATCCAGCCCGGTTTTTGCTGCATAAGCAAAAGCTTCACGCTCTGCAAGCGTTTTGGAAAGGTCATACCAATCCTGCAAGAATAACAACACATATACTTTATTTCAAATAAGTGATCCAGAGCAAGGAAGTACCAATAGAGACCACATACCAGAATTAGTTTGTGCGATTATTGATTAGCTGAAGAACTTCATATTAGAAAGCCATAAGCCAACTATTGAATGACTTCACTGGTGAACAGCGCAATGCGAAAAATACAAACAGAGTGCGATGCAAATAAGAAGTGACATTGGAGTTAGAGAATATGGAGTCAATGTCATACAAACAGTGTGATGTGGCTTGTACTATTTTTGATAGGTTGTTAGTGTTAGGTTTTACTGTCAATAGTGTGTTTAGACTAGGTTGCAATGGATTAGAAGTTGACCTGGTGGAGAGTGCAAAAATCCTGAAAAGCTGGTGGTTTCCGCAACTAGATGGCATGAGCCTGGTGGAATGTGCAATGTCCTCGAAATAGAACCGTATGTGTTCAAGATCAAAAATAAATTTGCGATTAATTAGGAGACTACGAGTCCATGTATACTAGCCTGCCATCAAGATTTAGCAAATGCGAAGGCACTGCCTTACTTACCTGGTTCTTTCTGCAGAGGTCCTCGTCTGACCAGCTGTCTTCATCAAAGACTTTACCCTTGGGCCAGTTAGGATTATTGAGCACAGCCAAACCTGAAGACACCACGACAACTCGCTTAACTTTTGCCTCATAACAAGCCTTCAGCACATTCAGAGTGCCGGTTACAGCAGGAGCTATGACTTCTGCCTACAAAGTAGTAACAAATAGATGAGTTAATTGCATGAGGGGTCACACAACTCGTCACTCATGTGCACTTAAGTCACACATCTCAATAACGGGATTTTTTGGTCACACAACTCGACAAGTGCGTGCACGCAGGTCACTGGCCCCACTTGTCAGTCCGTTTTGGACGGTAAATTTTCAGAAAACCCCCTGGAGTAATATTAATATTACAAAATGGTCCTCCTAATATTACAAAATGGTCCTCCTAATTTTACAAAATGGTCCTTCTAATTTTACAAAATGGTCCTTCTGATTTTACAAAATGGTCCTCCACAGGGGGTTTTTGCAAATGTACAAAAATACAGGGGGTTTTTTGCAAAATTATGTGTCCAGTCAACATCAACTTCAACGGAAAACGGCCTGACAGGTGGGGTCAGTGACTTAAGTGCACCAGATGACGAGTTGTGTGACCAAAAAATTCAGTTATCCAGATGTGTGACTTAAGTGCACATGAGTGACGAGTTGTGTGACCACCAGTGCAAATAACTCCAAATAGATCATTATTATAAGCACTTGTTTCTAGTAAATATTAACAATTAAATCTTCATAACTGCACTATATTAAAGAAAGATGTATCTTTCGGATATCCTTATGCTGCAGAAAGCACTAAACTATACCTGTTGTCATGACTGCACAAACCCGCCTCCCCTACAGTGCGGTGCTTCCCAGGTCATCTCGGAATATGTGACTAGGCCTTAAAGTTAAGTAAACCTTACATCTAGTAACTCAGGAAGCAAAGCCACACATATTTGGCAATAAACCGCTAACCACGTGTCCTTGAAAAATTCACCTCAGGGTTGGCTGAACGGGTGGAAGGGAGAGGGCTAGCAACATGGAAGACTCCCTCACAGCCAGCAACCGCTGATGCAACGCTCTCGTAGTCCAGCAGGTCAGCCCTGACCAGCTGCAACCTTTCCCCAGCACCTTCTAATACCTTGAGATGGGCATTCTTATCATCATCTGCAGCACATGGGTACAAACGAAACCGACGACACCATTGGTTACAACTTGCATATGAAAAAAATATATCAAATTTTATGTTTCAAAATTCAAGAACTACAAGATGCGCGAGTTCATTATTCTTGCAATTCTAACCATTGGTTACAACTTGCATATGAAAAAACCTTTCCCCAGCACCTTCTAATACCTTGAGATGGGCATTCTTATCATCATCTGCAGCACATGGGCACAAACGAAACCGACGACACCATTGGTTACAACTTGCATATGAAAAAAAATATATCAAATTTTATGTTTCAAAATTCAAGAACTACAAGATGCGCGAGTTCATGATTCTTGCAATTCTAACCATTGGTTACAACTTGCATATGAAAAAACCTTTCCCCAGCACCTTCTAATACCTTGAGATGGGCATTCTTATCATCATCTGCAGCACATGGGCACAAACGAAACCGACGACACCATTGGTTACAACTTGCATATGAAAAAAATATATCAAATTTTATGTTTCAAAATTCAAGAACTACAAGATGCGCGAGTTCATGATTCTTGCAATTTCGTCTCAACATTACGCATTCCGCTCCAAGAGATCTTAAAAGTACTTGCTAAAGCATCACATTTAGGATCTGCAGACACTTCCGTTCACTTCCAAGGACCTCATATGGTCTGGCCTGCTTCGCCTCGGCAACTACATTCTAGTATTGATCTATTCCTACATATTCGTCGGGCCTCGGCGCAGCTAAGAGAGAGAAAGGGGGAACTTGGGGAGGTGGGAAGTAGGACGAACGCCCTTACCAGGATTGCGCACGGTGCCGCGGACCGCGTAGTGGCTCTTGGAGAGGAGGAGATTCACAAGCCAGGAGGCGACGAAGCCACCTGCGCCGGTCACGCACACGCTCTTCCTCGTCGCCGCCATGCTCGTTCTGTTCTGTCAGGGACTAGGATTGGTATGGAATAGAGTATATGTTGGTAGTTGAGGCTACATTAGGTATTACACCTTTAGTGGTATCTAGTAGTTGGCTATGTCTTTATAAGCCACCATTGTATCCTGTGTTTCCAACCAAGAATATGAACCCTAATTTCATCATCTATTTTCCTACAATCTATTCTAGATTTATTTCCTGCAATTTACCACTTTTATCTTTAATTTTCCTCAAATTCTAGTTCTTGCTGATCCTTTCTTGTCAGATCCTATCAGGGTCCTGACAATTGGTATCAGAGCAGTCGATCGATCGGACCAGCTCCCTCCCTTCCCTCCCTTGTTCTTCCTCTTCGATTCAGTTCGATTTTCTCCCTGGCGATCCCTTCTTCTTCGGTTCGATTCGCAACCATGGCGACCGCGCCCTCCCCCTTCCACACCGCTTCAACCCCCTTCCTCCCCGCCGCCACCTACCCACCTCCTATTTTCCCCTACCCTGCGCCCACCCAAATCCATGGCGATCTCCACCACACCCCATTCCCCTTCTTCCCCACCCCAACGTACATCCCCTTCACCCCAGCGACGGTCGACGCTGACACGGCCGCTACTGGTCTTTTACCCGCTCCCTTCCCCTACCCTTAGCCACACCATCTCTGGTCAACTCCCTCCATCTTCGTTCCTCCACCTACATCGCCGCCACCAGACTACCCCTACCTGCCTTCCGTCGCCGTCACCTTCTTCCCTCCTCCAACCAGCGCACCGTCGTCTCCAGACCCGACTCCCTCCACCGCCCCACCCACCTTCTCCTACTTCCCCGCATCCACGTTCGACGTCCCCACAACTACCCCCAACCTATTCGGAGCACCTGCGTCCGTCTCCTTACCAGCTCCAGCGTACGGCTCCTCTGATGTTCCCCCTGCCCAAGCTCCCTCTACCGCCGTCCCACCCGCCGCTCCGATTCCACCGGCCTACCAGCCATCCTTCGACTGCGCTCTCCATGTCGAGAAGAGCAGCAGCGATGCCCACCGCGTGTCACCCGACTACATCTGCCAGGACGGTGAATTCACCAACGACAGCGGTACCGGCGGCGCATCCATCTACAACAACACGAAGTTCCTTGACGATGAGAAGCTCGTCCACAAGCACACGGGTCCTGAGATCCTCGCCCAAACTCAGTCTAGCTTCGATTCGCTCCATGGTGCAGTCTCAAAACTCTCAACTTTAATCTCTCAATTAGCTGTGTCGATGGGGATGCAAACCACTGAGGAACTGGCTAGGAACTCAACGGCAGTGTCTGCACCAATGTTCTCAACTGCTCCCTCGGAGTCCTCCAGTACTGCTACGGCCTATGTTGACCCACAGATGTTCGGTGAAATGCCTCAAGCTTATGGTTTTCACAATCTCAATTGCAAGAGTGTTGTTCCTGAGCCGATGTTTGCTGTCTATGATGAGTTAGATAGTTCCTCAACTGAGTCCGTTCCTTTATTCGAGCGGCTGCCAATGTTCGATGTCTATGATGAAGAGTCAGCTAGCTGCTCAAATGAGTCTGCTCATGTGTTTGCTACCACCCCTGAGTAGCAGCCATATGAAGACATGCAACAAGAAAGTGGACAATCCCGCAAGTGCTTCAGCAAGCCATCGGAAAATCCATTACCTGAAGTTATTTCAGAATTCACACTTACAGATAAGGTTGATTTTTCTGTAGCAAGATCCATCACGTTCAAGCAGGGGCAGTGCATCCCACAAGTATTAGAGTATGCGTACACTCCTGGCTGTGCAATTGAAGATGTACTCCTCACCGACCATAAGTGGAATATGTTATTAACTGAAAAAGGAAGAGAAGTATGGGATCCAGGAGCACACACAATTCCAGGTTCCTCAACAAACAGAGATATCCAGTGCAATTTCAGATTGCCAACAAGGCTGATAAATCATGAACATCAGTGTTTATGGGATCCAGGCATTTTGAGTCTAATGGATATGAGGATAAGCAAAACTGCAGTACCAAATCTTGTTCATAGTAGCGAGACACCTATCAGGCTATTACTTTCTATTGAGCAGTCTATTGACCTGAAGCACTTCGTGGCTCAACTTTTGTTCCAGTGTCTTCTCTGGTGCCATATTCCAAATGCTTTCCTCGAGTGTAGGAGCAAACCAGTAAAAATGAATGTGCACCTCAACTTTGAGGATGGCTGGAGGGTCCTGGAACAGGGGATTGTGACATGCTCAAAGATTTTGGAGGGTTCCACTGGTACAAGGCCTACTGTGGCTGAGTACATGAACTGCTATGATTGTGCTTATAGAATGGTTGTGCAGACAACCAGCTATTGTGAAGAGATGTACAGTGGTTTCAAGTCTACGCTTGCAGAATCTGTCCGTGTGTTGGTTTTACCCCATCTGATGCACAAGAGAGATGACGACCTTTTGAGACAGCTTCTGAAAATGTGGTCAAACTATTGTATCATGGTTAAATGTGTATCTGGCTTCTTCATCTATTTGGACCGTTGCTTTGTTGAGCAAAGAAAACTACCTTGTGTCGAAGACACTGCTGCAACCGCTTTTTACGCTACAGTCTTTTCCTTTTTCAACCATGAAATAGCAGATGCTCTGCTGACTTTGATCCGTCAAGAGCGTGATGGAAGAAAGGTTGATATGGACCTCTTGATGGGCATTATGCGTGGCATATGCCGCTCTGAAGTCAAACCCTCAATGAAACATGTTGTTCTTCAAGATACATATGCTTACTACTCCAGGACAGGTTCTGAATGGATTGTGCAATACCTTCTACAAGATTACCTTGCCAAGGTCCAGGATACTATGGAGAAGGAAACCATGAGATTGATGCACTATCTGTGTATTCCTGAGGCAGATTGCTCAGAGCTCTGTTTGAAGGTTGTTAGTGCTCCATTGAGGCAAACTTATGACAGCTATGCGACAGAGAAACAGATTGGTGGCCAACTTTTGCTTCAAACGTACAAGACTGTAGAGGATGATCTGCTGGCCACTGTAAGAGAAACTTTATATGCTTATTACTTGGCTTTAAGACACTCCAATGGCAGGTGCGTTCTTTACTCGGAGAACATAATGTGTTACCTTATAGTCTATTCAGTATTGGAAGAAAAGAAGATGCCCAATCGACCAAGTACTAGATTCTGGACCTCCAAATTGGAACCAATGCAGTGCACATATTATTGTGAGACATGCAATTCACAGCAGTACTCACATCAAGACATAACCTTCCGTGAAATTGCTCTGTGGCTGATTCATTTTAAACCTCCTTGACAAGGATGAATTGATTCTAGAGGATAATTTCAATCCCCCCTCTTAGACAAGGCTATGCAATATTGCCAGACTTCCCAGAAATGCCAAGCAAACAACTCTCGGTTATTGGCACCAAGACATCAGGTTCTATGGAATTACTCTGGTTGATGAGTTGAGAGATGAAAAGTTTCTGAAGAAACTTGTTCCATTGGTGACCAATGGTCTCAAGGGGGAAGGAATGTCAGGGACTAGGATTGGTATGGAATAGAGTATATGTTGGTAGTTGAGGGTACATTAGGTATTACACCTTTAGTGTCATCTAGTAGTTGGATATGTCTTTATAAGCCACCATTGTATCCTGTGTTTCCAACCAAGAATATGAACCCTAATTTCATCATCTATTTTCCTGCAATTTATTCTAGATTTATTTCCTGCAATTTACCACTTTTATCTTCAATTTCCCTCAAATTCTAGTTCTTGCTGATCCTTTCTTGTCAGATCCTATCAGGGTCCTGACATGTTCTCCCGGCGCCTCTCGGCCTCTCCCTTATAGTAGGATTTTTCTGCTCTGGCCTTTTTTATTTTTGACAGTTTATCCGCTCTGGTCTTTTCATATGGATATGGTGGAGAGAGAAAGCTAACAAGTATTACCATCCTCTACAACAGCATAGAAATTTGCTCGATCAATACTAACTTACTAAGCACCGAGTTAATTTAAAGAAAAGTAACATACAACTTGTAAATTGCTTGTAAAATTCATAGTTGAAAATATGGGTGAAGGACTCGTCGTAGAGTTCTCGCGGTGCAACGGGGTCACGATGACCGGGTAGGATGTCGTTGTGGTCGGGGAGCTGGACGCCTCGTATTCGTTCAATGCGAAGGTCGATCTAATTGTTGCGCCGGGGCGGTGGCCCCGGATTTTGTGCGACGTTCATTGTCGGCGAATGATCGTCTTGGTAGCGAGGGCTACAAGACGGCTGGGTCGTGCGGCGTTGTGCCTCATACGTGTGCGGCTTTGGTGTTGAGTGGTGTAGGTCAGGGTGGCGGCCCAAGATTCGGTGGTTTGTGTTTGTGGCGTTTGGCGGACTTGCGTTGTTTGTACGACGTCTTCTCGCTTGTGCAGTTTTTAGGCTCGTTTTTTTCTTATAAACAGGGTAATGTATAGTTTGTATAATTTTTGGACCTGGTTTTCCTTCAACTCTATTTATCTAATCGGGTGATGGATATTAACCACTTAAGAAAATATGAGTGAAGCATGGTCAAAGTGTTAAAAAACATATGGGTGAAGCATGGTCAAAGTGGGTGCTTGTTTGGCTCTTCAAAGTACTCCTCTTATTCTAATTTTGGACAAAATAATCGTTAACAACCATGTTTCTGAAATCATATAAACATTCAAAAATAATACGATCATAATAAAATAATGAACGAAATATTATCTACTTGTCTAACTATTATGATACCGGTGGAATTGGAAAGATAATTTAATTTTTCACCCATAGGAAAAAAGAATCATATCATTTGTTTTCATTTGGATTTGTAAATAAAAAGTAACAGGGGTTTAGTATTTTAATTTTTAGAGGGTAGCGCTCCCGGCAAGGGCGCTACCGATCTACTCGTATATGTCCGTCAAAACAGAAAAGTTACAACATGATTTCAGATGGTCGACTAGGAACAACAGATTTGACAAAATTCATGTAAAAAAGGCAAACATCGGTGCAAAATTGAAAAGTTGCAAGCGAAGAAACTTAAATTTGACCACGGGAATGGAATCTACTCATCAACCCACACATATTTCATGTACAAATTATTTCGAATTTAAGTATAGTTATGTAGATTAGAGAGAATTATATGGAGCGGTTTGAAGTAGGTGAGGAGACGAAAAATAAAAGTTAAAAGTAATGTACCTGACACCGCTAACATGGAAGGCCTCCTTGGCATAAGGAAAACGGTAAGGGGGCGTTTGGTAGCCAGCAGCAGTTTTCCATCTCTATGTGGTCAGGCTCTTCAGGGCCCTGCTAAGCAAATACAGCCTTTGAGTCGTGTTGTGTAGTTCGTTTGGTAGGCTGGAGCAAAGAACGTGGCATCGGATGGGTAAACAACTCTTCTTTGTTTGTTTGGATGCAAATCTTGGTTAGCCTCACAAATTTTCACATGGGTGAAGTTACCACCTATCATCACACTTGTACAGCTCAACAATGGTGGCATGGTGGTGGCGGAGCTGGACGGCAAGGGTACGCCAGGGCGGCGGCAGAGCTGGACGACGACGACACGCCATGGCGGCGGTGGAGCTCGACGGGACACGGCATGGCAGCGGCGGAGGTAGAGCGGAGATTGAGGAAGACACGTACACCAAGAACAGTATAAATACGCATCTTACAGTACAAGATATATCCATCTACAAGCACCGAAACGCAAAACTTACAACATGAATCAAGCTACTTTCGTGCTAGGTAGGTGAAAGAGAGGGTGAGGGGAAACAACGCACAAGCACGAGAGTGCACGAGCCACGATTCGCTTTGCAGCTGCGGGGCATGGCTCCACGGAAATGGCGGATTCGGCCGTTTCTATAGGCCTAGCCCAAGGATGATTTGAGTAACGCACTAGCTAGGCCCAGTGACAAAAAAACAAGTAACCAAACATGAGGAGGTCGTACCTGGCGGGCCGGGCTAGAGTGGCTGTGACCTACTAAACGCGCCCTAAATCGACCCTTCCTTCTCAGGTCCAAGCTGTTTTAACAAGGTGCTATGTAGGAACGCGGACCGGGCCAGAAAACCAAAGACACGATTTCTATATCAGGCAGATAGCCAAACACACAATTTCTATATCCATCCATCACGTCTGGCTAAGTTGCATCGGGTGTGACTAAGGTGCATACAGCTAACCAAACACATCCTAAGAACCTCAGGTTAACCAAAAGTCCAAAAATCATGGGTCTAGTGCATCTGCATAACTGCATACGACTATACGAGCTATATACTTCTGAGTTCCTTTTCAACGATAATATATTTTTGAGTTTCACCTACCCAAACCCAAATAAACTGAGTCACTGGAGAAACAAACATACGTTTTAGATACATTTCGATGTACAATCTACTCATCCAGCTCAATATGCACGACCCTGATACTGTGTACAATTTTGTGTAGAATTATAATCCGGTTGCGAAGATATGGGTAATATATAGATTCATACGTCGACAGGCTCTGTAATCACATAACACGCAGTAAAACTAATCGTAGAAACACCAGAACACTGCGTCCTACAACAACCTTGCTCGAACCCGAGGTTACTGAAAGAAAGGCTCACATAATGTTCCACTTATTTTTCATGTAAACATGGTTCCGCCGGTGATCGCGTCACCGACTTATTTTGGTACACCGTCTACATGAATCAGAAAGAGAGCGGAGACCATCAACGGCTAAACTTGTCCCGGCTGGATGCTCAGTTAAGGATGCCAGATGATCTGTAGGATTCGACGTTGTCCCTGAGCGTCTCCTCTACAGGCCTGAAGGTCCACCCTAGCTTCTGAAGTTTCTTCGAACTAACAACTTTATTGGGCTCCACTTCTGTAAAGCTGCAAATCAATTTGGAGAGAAGAACAAGTTGTTAAGCATTCGAATTCAAGAGGAAGGACAAACATCCAAGCACTTTGTGATATGGGGCAACATCTTCCTAAGGTTTTACATTCCGTGCTGTAAACTAGTAGAAGCTAAATACATGCAAAGTGTGACACTGCATAAACATGACATTTTACTATCCTTTATTCAATTTGCCAGTCCCAATAATAGTACTTTCCAAGTGATGAAATGCATATACCAGGAAACAAATGGACTTTCATATTTACCCTTCCTTTTTTTAGGGGAATGCCATCTAGCTTATGAAATACAGAACTAAAGTAGCAGTAAAAAAACAAATTTGCCTGGTGAGAAAGGCGCTTACGTATTGGGATAAGTGTATGTTGGATACAAGCCCTTCAAGATGTTTATCATATCAGAGACTTTAATTGGTGAAGAACTGCAGATGTACCGTCCAGAAGCCTCTGGATTTTCATATGTCAAAAGAAGAGTATCGGCGAGATCACGAACATCCACTAGGTTCATGAATATATTGTCTACAGTCTTGAGTTCTCCTGCAAGAGAAAAGGATTTTCAGTTTTACATAAACAGAACTATAATCCTAAACTAGATTGTAGATCCAAAACAGTGATCGTGAGGTATAAAGGTCTTTTGTGCTATTGGTTAGTCTGCTTTGTTCAGTTGGAAACAAACAACATGAGGTTGTTGTACTCCACACCACTTGTTGGGGCATTTTTTTGCGGAAAACACCAATGTTTGGGTGATGACTTGCACAGAACACAAAACCAAGTAATTACATTTACACAGTTTGACAACTAATTAGCCTGTTGAGTACATATTGGTGGCAGCCACATTGGCATATGCAGCAGCGTCTACTAAATTTTCTTGGACATCTGAGCAATGCTTTTGTCTTAGTCGCATCTATGCTAATTTTTAACTAGCATAATTTGCAGGAGATGACCTAAAAAACTTAGTAGACGCTGTTGCATATGCCAAGGTGGCTGCCACGAATCTTCTAACAGTGCACAACAGGCTAATTAGTTGTCAAAAAAATTAATTACATGTTGTATTCTATGTAAATCATTACCCCAAACGTTGGTGTATTCCGCAAATAATGTTAGGGATGTCGTTTTGTGCAAAAAATGTCCCAACAAGTGATGTGAGCTGCAAAACCTCACAACAGAGGCAGACATCATTTGTGATGGCCCAGTTTAAACAGAGAAATGTCAAGTTAGATAGCACTCTTTTATGTAGTAATTGCATGAAAAACAAGAGAAAACAAGGGTAAACACACCCACCTTTAAAAAACTTGAGGAGGATTTTACTGCTTGCATTTACTGTAGACTGCAACAAGGGGCCAATTACCAATGTTGGGCAGACAGTTACAATATCAAGCCCGGTTTTTGTTGCATAAGCAAAAGCCTCACGCTCTGCAAGCGTTTTGGAAAGGTCATACCAATCCTGCCAGAATGACAAAACATATAATTTATTTCAAATAGGTGATCCAAAGCAAGGAATTACCAGCAGAGACCACAGACCACAAATAGTTTGTGTGATTAGCTGAAGAACATCATATCAGAAAGCCATAAGCCAACTATTGAATGACTTCACTGGTGAACAAAGCAATGCGAAAAATACAAACAGAGTGTGATGCGAATAAGAAGTGACATTGGAATTAGAAGAAAAAAATGTGAAAACCACTAAGGATTTTAAAGCCATAAGTGGATATTTGAGAGTCAAGGCCGAGTAAATGCTATATTAACATATTTGGAACATGCGCTGAGAAGCATCTGAAACATGGAGATATGTGTTGTTGAAAAGCTTCAAGAAAATTCTATAGATTCTCACAATAAAAAGAAAATCAAGCTTCTTAAGAGGTCCAACGATATGTGTCCACAGGCTTCAAGAAAAAGAATTATGCCATAAATTCAAACACGATAAAAACTAGCTTTTATTTTGGTGGATCCTAAATTATAGCTAACCAACAACCAGTAAGAAGTCAAAAATTGGAGTTAGAAAAAAATTAAAATGTGAAAACCACTAAGGATTTTCAAGCCGTCAGTAGATATTTGAGAGTCAAGGTCGAGTAAATGCTATATTAAGATATTTGGAACATGTGTTGTTGAAAAGCTTCCAGAAATTTCTACAGATTCTCACAATAAAAAAGAAAATCAAACCTCTTAACAAGTCCTAACAAGTCCAACGATATGTGCCCACATGCTTCAAGAAAAAGAGAATTATGCCATAAATGCAAAGACGATAAAAAACTAGCTTTTATTTTGGTGGATCCTAATTATACCTAACTGACAACCAGTAATTTTTGTTCGTAACATATCAAAATTGTGAGATAAAAAGATGGTTCAACAGATAATACTGAATGTAAATACATAAAAAATCAGAACTGGAACCATATGTATTCCAAGTCAAGCATAAATGTTTGATTAGTTAGGAGAGACAATGAGTCCATGGATACTAGCCTACCATCAAGATTTAGCAAATGCGAAGGCAGGGCACTGCCTTACTTACCTGGTTCTTTCTGCAGAAGTCCTCGTCTGACCAACTGTTTTCATCTAAGACTTGATCCTTGGGCCAATTAGGATTATTGATCACAGCAGCAATTGAAGACACCACGACAACTCGCTTAACTTTTGCCTCGTAACAAGCCTTCAGCACATTTAGTGTGCCGGTTACAGCAGGAGCTATGACTTCTGCCTACAAAGCAGTAACGAATGGATTATTATTATACGCACTTGTTTCTAGAAATTAAGAATTAAATCTGCATAATAGCACTATATCTATTAAAGAAAGATGAATCTTTCAATATCCTTATGCTGCACAAAGCATAAACCAGGCAATAAACTATGCCTGTTTTCATAACCCATGAACATAGGCAAACACGAACATCCTGACAGGATGATAAAATAATTGCAATATGCGTCTAGGCCTTAAAGTCAACTAAACTTTATATATAACTCAGGAAACGAAGCCACACATAGCTGCCACTAAATTGCATCATACCAAATCATAGGCTTCACCAGCTATGCCCGATTGTTAGTACCAAAAATCTGTGAAACACATGTCCTTGAAATACTCACCTCAGGGTTGGTTGAACGGGTGGAAGGGACAGGGCTAGCAACATGGAAGACTCCCTCACAGCCAGCAACCGCCGATGCAACGCTTTCGTAGTCCAGCAGGTCAGCCCTGACCAGCTGCAACCTTTCTCCGGCGCCTTCTATTGCCTTGAGATGGGCATTCTTATCATCATCTGCAAAGCATATGGGCGCACACGAAACACAGCCCATCGTTACTACTTACATATAACAAATTTCTTAAATTTTATTTTTTTTAGAATTGAAGAACTACAAAATGCGCGAGTTTATGATTCTTGCAATTTCATCTCAACATTACACATTCCGCCACAAGAGATCTTTTTTTTTTTGCGGGCGAAAGAGGATAACATCAGATCGGCAACATTACAGAGAAGTCCACAAAGAAAACAAAATTACACCCAAGCCCCTCTGCACGTCGACCACGCCGGCGAGACGAAGCTGTCGGTGGCGCGCCGTCGCCGCTGCCTCCCTCGATGCCTTGGATCGGAAGCAGTCCCCAGGCGAACGGGAAGTCACCGAGCACCGGCCCCAGAGGGCCTACCCCAAAGACCACCGTCGTCGTCGAGCCAATCTTCATCATCTTCTTCCACGGAAACTTCACAAACCGGATCCGCCGTCCCACGGACTCCGGCACGGGGAAGTCGCACACGGCACCTCCGGAGAGCTGCGAGCACGACGGAGGACGAAGATAAACGGCAGAGCTCCAAGAAGCGCCGCCATCGAAGGGGAAGATCTTCATCAGCAAAATCCACTCCGGAAACGCCACCGCCTCCCCAACGCCTCCGGCTGGATCCCAAACCGAACCTACGCTATATACACGCCGCAGATCGGGGCTTCCCCATCCTCCCGCTGCCGGAGCAGCCGCCGGAGGGCGAGGAACCCACCGATCTGGCGGCGATGAGGTGGAACGCTCGGGGTCGCTCAGAAAATCGTCCTCTCTCTACTGTAGACGGGGAGAGGATAAGGCTCCAAGGTGCCTTCTCCGCCACAAGAGATCTTAACAGTACTTGCTAACGCATCAAGATTTAGGATCTGAAGAAAGATCCCGTTCAGTTTCAGTTAGAACCTCACATGGGCTGCTTCCCCTCAGGAAACTGAATACATTCTAGTATTGATCTATTGCTACATATTACTCGGGCCTCGGCACAGCTAAGAGAGAGAGAAAAAGGGGAACTTGGGGAGGTGGGAAGGACGGGTCGGGGCGAGGAAGGCCGGCCGTTACCAGGATCGCGCACGGTGCCACGGACCGCGTAGTGGCCCTTGGAGAGGAGGAGCTTGACGAGCCAAGAGGCGACGAAGCCTCCTGCGCCGGTAACGCACACGCTCTTCCTCGTCTCTGCCGCCGCCATGCTCGTTCTTCTCTCCCGGAGCCTCTGCTGTCTCGGCACGCTGCGCTGACTGCTAAAGTAAACTCCAACCGAGTGTGCTGGGTTCTTCTGTGAAATTTGACAAAATTGACCCTTTGCCCAAACTTCATCCAAAAATAACCCTTTTTTCAAAAAAAATCGAAATCTAACCCTTTTGTGTGGCTCCCGTACCGGGGGCGCCACACATAAAGGAACCGCGCCCCCATCTGGGGCGCCACACATCTGCCAGCGTGGCAGAGCGGGCCCCTCCTTGGTTGTGTCGCGCCGGAGCTGGGGGCGCCACACCTCCATGTGGCTCGACCCGACCCGTTGGGGGCGCCACACATCGACTTTGACTCGCCAGCCCGGCTCGACCCGACCCGCGTCTCCTCACTCGTTTACTCACAGAGAAAAAGGAAAGGAAGAAGAACAAGGGCGGCGGCTGCGGTTCCTCCTCTCCCCCTCTCAAATCCACACCAAATCCGCACCGATCTGAAGGGATTTGGGCTCCCCGACGTTCCTCAAGGTAATCTCCTCCGTTCCCCTCAGTTTCATCCAATAGATGTTTCAGATTTGTCCGGTTTTTGCCACACTAGGTGAAATTTTAGTTCATCCTAGATTTCGAAATTAGTATGGCATGAGGCCCCTTTTTTGTGGTTCTTAGCATTTGTATAGCAGTTGTAATGGTTGTTAATCAAGTGGAGTGTTTATTTACATTTTTAAAATTAATTCGGTATAGATGTGTATATGAGAACCATGTGTATGTGAGGTGTATTTGTGGATGTAAAAGTGGTTACCTAGCTAGATATGTTTGTAAATTGTATATGTGTGGTGTATGTGTGGATGTGGTAGATGTCCTATATGATGTCAAAATGAATATTGAAAAAATTGAAAAGTGGTTACCATGTGAAATGAATATTGATTTTTAATTAATTCGGTATAGATGTGTGATATGATTTTTGCATGGTCAAAGTGGTTACTCAATTTCTATATAATTTTTATATGTTGTGTATGTGTGGATGTGGTAGATGTCCTAATGAGGTTGAAATGAATATTGAAAAATTTATATCTCTTACTAGTGGTAGTTTTTTAAAATATGTAGGATGGAACTTATCGAAGAACAATATGATAAGCCGCACCGTGCTAGAAAGATTGCGGAGGGAAAGGTAATTTGTAATGTTTTGCATATTTTAGATGTTAGTTCATATTTCTATTCGGCATGGACATTGTTGTAACTTGTAATTATTTTTGTAGGTACTTGCCCCCCTTCGTCTTCGGTCTCACGAGGCCTCCTTGCAATTTGATGAGAAGGGCAAGGCCATGCCGTACGACGAGAGGTACACCGAGTACATCGAGAAGCTTGGACTCCTTCCCTTCATCCAGCTCGTGTCTCGGTCCACGCCAAATTTCAATCCTTCGGCCATCACTGCTCTTGTTGACCGTTGGAGGCCGGAGACACACAGCTTTCACCTCCCCACCGGGGAGATGACGGTGACTCTTCAGGACGTGTCGATGATCCTGGCACTACCCATCACGGGCAAACCTGTGTGTTTTAGCACCGCATCTGATGGGTGGCGCGAGAAGATGTTCAGCCTTATTGGTGCGGCTCCTCCAGAGAAGGATGACTCTAGCAAGGATAGACTCTCCGCCGGCGCTCATTTGTTTGGATCCGGGAAAAATTTGCTAAGTGTCCTGAAGGGGCTGATAAAGTGGTCATTCAGAATCATGCACGCGCATACGTGTGGTACGTGATCACGAGGACTTTGTTTGCTGACAGTAGTGGGCGGACCGCTCCGTGGATGTGGCTGAAGGCGTTAACACGCTGGGAGAGTAAGCAAAGCTGGGGTACGGCTGCGCTTGCTTACTTGTACCGGCAGGTAAATATTTATCTTGCTTTGTTTCTTGTGTGTGCAAAAGTTATGAAATTCTAACATGTATACCTATATGTGCAGTTGGATGAATCGTGTCGTCGGTTCGTCGGTGAGGCCGGTATCGGTGGTCCAGTGATCCTACTTTCGGTTTGGATGTGGGAGCACTTCTCAGTTGGACGGCCGAAGGTTTTGCCATGGAAGCCTTGGAACGACCATGACCATCCCAAGAGGCTTCGGGAGGCTACATGGGCGTACAAGTGGGACAGGGTTGCGGAGTTCACCGGCGACCCGCAAAAGGAGTACTTGCGGTACATCAACGAGTTCGACTCGCTGACCCCCCAGCAGGTAATAATTAGAGTGCTTTCGTTCAATCACTATCTATCTTAAATACCAACTGCACATGCTGAAATGAGTACTATGATATAGGTGACATGGCAGATTTATGGTGTCGGGGAGAGATTTGGTTGGAATCCGGAATTCCCCCTAAACCCGAAGTGTTTCGAGGAAGAATATCTTTGGATGATGCAGTGCCCATTGATATGCTTGTATGCCGTTGAGTTCCACCTACCACATCGTGTGATGAGCCAATTTGGGTTGTATCAAACTACACCGCCAAAGTGGATAAACACGATGTTTTCGTTGCACGAGTGAGGCTCCAAATTTTGTCTTACCCAATCTTCTTATGTATTAGTATAGTTACTAATGTTTCATTTGTTGACCATGTAGATTGGACCGGCGCCGGCAGAGGAAGATCACGAAATGGGATAAGCATCATAAGGATTACATCACTACATTCAATGCCGAGGTGAAAGAGGCAACGGACCGGAAGGTGTATATGCGGGATCGCCCCAAGTACCGTCAAGAGGCATTCGACACATATCTTGGTTGGTACCTTGCACGTACCCGTGTCCGTATATGCCCCCCGGCTTATGAGGAGCTCTTGGAGGACATGGACGATGATGCTATTGTTGAGCTCCGGTACAACAAGGCCGTAAGAGAAGGCAACCGGACTGATTTCGCTCCCGTGATGAACTTTATGGTAATTTTTGCCCAACTTATTTCATCTCATCATAATTAGAGGTTAGTTGTTGACATGTTTGTTTTCATAGCGCAATGAGATCGACCGGCAAGCGGTAGCAGCCGAGGAGGCAGCCATGTTACCTCGTGGCAAGAAGGGTGATGCTGCTATTAGGGAATTTGTGAAGGTAAGTTAGACGATCTCCGCTTCGTGCATATTTTGTTGTTCATTTCTACTAAGATATTGATTTTGCAATGTCATAGCGTTCCGCAACTCGGTTGCGCACTTTAGCGCATTTGCTTGGTTGTCGCGGCGATGATGCCTTGCCGACCCGCTCGAGGTCCCCTTCAACCCCTATCCGTGGTGATGCTTCTAGTTCGAACCCACATGAGCCCAATGATGAGGAGGTTGAGGTATGAATATGTTACATGCCGGTCACCCTAAAATGATTTCTTGAACCTCAACCAATCTACTAATTATTCCGCTTACGTTTTTTCATTTCTAGGGCAATTTTGATGATAATGTGAACGATGACATGACCCTGCAGGCATACCAGCGATCCTTCCACCTAAGATCCAAGAAGAAGGCTGCCAGGCGTTTCTCACCGGACGACTACCTCTACAAGAAAAAGGGGCCTGCTGCGGATGAGGGTGACGACGATGACGAGTCCGAGGATGAGGACTCGGAAGATCACGTGTCGGAGGAAGAGGACTCGGAAGAGGACTCGGAAGATCCCGTGGCGGTGGAAGAACCGGTGAAGAAGCTGATACCTGTTAGGAATAGGAGGAAGAACGCGGATCCGGCGCCGACTGAGCCTTTGAGGAGGCTAAGGAAAAGGAGTTAGACATGTCGTGAAACTTGTCGTGAACCATGTCGTGAAACATGTCGTAACCTTGTCGTTTCGTGAACTTGTCGTTTCGTTGTGGACATTATCATGAACTTGTCGTTTCGTTGTGGACATTATCGTGAACTTGTTGAACTATAACTTGTCGTGTTTGCTGATGTCGTTTTTGATATTTTGTTGTTCTGAATCAATGCTCTGTATAGATATTATGTCATGTTTACTGATACCTGTTGTTTTCAACTTTTATTATGTCTACTGATGTGCTAAGCAATGAAATCTGGAGCATTTTTACTGATCTCATTGTGCGGCGCCGGAGACGGGGGCGTTGCACCCTGAGGTGTGGCGCCGCAGCTGGGGGCGTCGCACTTGTGCAGCGCCGGAGGTGGGGGCGTTGCACCCTGAGGTGTGGCGCCGCACGCTGGGGCGCGGCAAATAGACAGAGAGGTGGTAATGTTTGCAATTGTGTGGCGCCCCGCTGGGGGGAGTGGAGCTTAAAGGTGTGGCGCCCCCGGCTCCGGCGTTGCACATGTGCGGCGCCCTAAGCTGGGGCGCCACACAAAGAGGTGTGGCGCCGGCCTCTCCGGCGCGGCAAATAGACAGAGAGGTGGTAATTTTTTGCAATTGTGTGGCGCCCCGCCGGGGGGAGTGGAGCTTAAAGGTGTGGCGCCCCCGGCTCCGGCGCGGCACAGTTTTTTCTGCCGTGGCACAGTTTTTCTGCCGCGGTTACGGGTTCAGTTTCCGTCGAGTTTCGTCAGGTTTCCGTCAACGCGCGACACAGTTTCGTCAGTTTTTCTGCCGCGGTTACGGGTTCAGTTTCCGTCGAGTTTCGTCAGGTTTCCGTCAACGCGCGACACAGTTTCGTCAGGTTTCCGTCAACGCGCGACACAGTTTCGTCAGTTTTTCCTGCACTTCAAACTACAGTTCCAGAAATCCATCAAATTCATCAAATTCACTAACTAACTCATCATATTACATGATTCAACGAAATCCATCAAATTACAAGGTTCACAACTAACTCATCAAGATCACAAGAACATAAAACACACTAAATGTGCATGACATTACAAGGTTCCAGCAAATTAAATGCCCACGACATTACAAGGTTCGCACAAACACAAAGTCTAGGACATTACATTGTCCCTACTGAGTAAGACGTGGATACTTGCCCTTGCGCCTCGCTGGGTCTGGTTCCGCTCGTTCCTCCTCTCGTGCACGGCGATCCCTCTCACGCCTTCTCGCATCCGCCTCCTCTCGTGCAAGGCCAACACCTTCACCTTGTCCTCCCGCCTCCTCTCGTGCACGGCGAGCCCTCTCACGCCTTCTCGCATCCAACTCCTCTTGTGCTTCCCTCTCACGCCTTTTGGCATCCAACATCCCTTGTGCACGGCTTCTCGCATCCAACATCCCTTGCGCACGGCGAGCACCTTCAGGTTGAGCCTCCTCTCGTGCACGGCGAGCACCTTCACCTTGGCCTCCCGACCCCTCCCTTCCAAGTTCGCCGTCAAACGCCGCCCACGCCTCATGATACCTTCCGTCCTCTAACGGCCCCTCCCTTGCACGTTCCGCCTCCCACGCCTCCCTTGCAACACGTGCCTTCTCAGTCTTCTCCCACCTCTCCATCTCGCGGAGCATCATTTCGTTCTTAGCCTCTAGTGCCTCAATTTTCGCTTGCTCATTCTCCTTCTTGGCCCGCTCCTCTTCACGATCTTTCTCCCAGAATCGCTCCCACGCCTTGTCAGTCATAGTTTTTACCTCCCACCGGTAGAGGTCATTTTGCTCAAAGTCTATCCACCGGTAGTATTGGCAAATAGGCGGAGGTGACTGCAAACGTAATATCGAGTCAAAACATGCAACTAGATAAAGATAAATTCTTTACAAGAGAGGCGGAGGAGACATTTACCAGCGGACGCTCAATAATATTGGTTTGCTTTGTCTTGCGTTTTGTTTGCTTCGACTTGTTTTTTGTTGGCTTCGGCTTCTCCCAAGCATAGTTCGGGCACATCCAGAACCTCCTTCCTCTTCTATCGTCCCAATCGCTGGACTGCTTCATCTTGCAAACGTCACCACACCAACAAGTCGGCGCATCGTGCCCGACTCGACTGTCAATGCTGTGTTGCCATGCCACCGGCTTCTCCTTCAGATCGGAACAGTCCATCCCTACAAAATTGCAAGTTTGAACTTAGTTGACAGTAAAATGGAACAATTGAAAATAAGAACCATCCCTACAAAATTGCAAGTTTGAACTTAGTTCATAGTAAAATGGAACAATTGAAAATAAGAAATAACAACCAAAAAAATTTCAGTCATACCAATCATCTAAGTCTACCACCTCTACGGCGACGACGCCTACCCCCTCTTAGCTCGTCAAACATTGATGTACCACCGCCACCGCCATGTTGAGAATGACCATGTTGCCAACCACCATGGTGGCTTGTGCTACCACCGCCACCGCCATGTTGAGAATGACCATGTTGGCTACCACCATGGTGGCTAGTGCTACCACCTCCACCGCCAAGTTGAGAATGACCATGGTGGCTTGTGCTACCACCGCCACCGCCATGTTGAGAATGACCATGGTGGCTTGTGCTACCACCGCCACCGCCATGTTGAGAATGACCATGGTGGCTTCTGCTACCACCGCCACCGCCACCGCCATGTAGAGAATGATCATGATGGCTTGTGCTACCACCGCCACCACCACCGCCACCATGTTGGACACCTTTCGATCTCTTGTTTCGACCACAGCCTCTAGCGTTGTGCCCACCACGATTGCATTCTCCACAACGGGCACTACCACGAGGCTCCTGAAAATGTTGGTTGCCCCACTCTCGGAGACCTCCTGCACCCCATGCGTCCATGTCATTTCTAAAACGTTTTGTCTTCCATCTTCCCCGTGTTGTCACCTTCAGTATTGGATCGGGCCATAGTTGAATGCCATGATATTCTGGCCATTGTGATTGGTCAAAGTAAGGTTCAAATCTGCCCGCCCATGTCTCCTTGGTAGCCTCGATCGAGTACTCGGACAACCTAACCGGATCAACGTATCCCACTTTTCTAATGCGTGCCGCCGTCCGCAAGTGCGAGCAAGGGAGATGAAGCAACTGAGGCCTCTGGCACGAGCACAAACATTGCTTTAGCAAGACTTTGCACGCACGCCCTCCGTGTTGCACACCACCTACCGTGGTGCCTCCTGGCTCATTGACTTGGTAAATCCACTCGTTGTTGTCAAAACATTGGGCTGTATTGGTCTCCGCCTTCCTTAACTGGTATGTCATCCATTTGTCAGCTTCAGGTGGATACTTGTACTTCTTCTTGTGCTTGTTCTTCCCTTCCATCTGCTCAAACGTTTGCTCACTATATTTTTGAAAATACTCATTCAACTTGTCGAATGTGTATTGAACTATTGCAGTCACGGGCAACCCACGGACTCCTCTGAGCACATTGTTGAAACATTCTGCCATGTTGCTTGTCATGTCACCGTACCTCCTACCGTCCGTGTCAAATGCTCTAGTCCACTTGTGCCTCATAGACGCATGCCTATCTAGGAACTCTCGACCCCCGGCGATGTGAGAGTTAGCAACCTGTTGTACAATCTCGCAAAATGCTGCTCAGTGAAAGCGAGACAACAATCTTTTAGATCATCAGATAGCTCCTTATTTCCGCATGCCCTATAGAAGTTGGACACAAAATGCCTCACGCACCATCGATGGTGCAAAGGAGCATGCCCGGGAATATCAATCTCCACCGCATTGAGTATGCCTTGGTGGCGGTCCGAGATGACACATACCTCTCTTTGAGGCTCAAATACCTTTGTTCTCACTCGACCCATGAACCACTCCCAGTTGTCCTGGTTCTCCGCCGTCACCAAAGCAAAAGCCAACAGCAACAACCGGTCGTTAGCATCATGAGCTACGGCAATCAAAAGTGTGCCCCTGTACTGGCCTGTCAAGAATGTGCCATCCACGGAGACAACCGGTCTACAATGCTTGAATGCCCTTATGCATTGCCCGAAAGCAAAAGCAAAAGCCAACAGCAACAACCGGTCGTTAGCATCATGAGCTACGGCAATCAAAAGTGTGCCCTGTACTGGCCTGTCAAGAATGTGCCATCCACAGAGACAACCGGTCTACAATGCTTGAATGCCCTTATGCATTGCCCGAAAGCCCAAAATGCACGGCCAAAGACACGGACGGTTGCACCGTTGTAATCCCTAGTCTTTTGGCCAAAGGGCTCCACACACGTAACCATGTCCGGATTTGTAGCAGCCATAGCTCCCAACAATCTAGGAAGTCGGTTGTATGCTTCCTCCCAGTCACCATACAACATCTTGAATGCGGCTTGCTTGGCCCTCCATGCCTTCCCATACTTCACCGAGTAACCAAACATGTCTTTCACCGTGTCCATGATAGCCCTCACCGAAAAAGTGGGGAATGCCTCTATGGAATTGGAAAGTCTATAGCCGATGAAATCGGAGGTTAGTTGCCGATGAATGTCCTTCGCATCCTTGTCATCATCATCATCATCATTGCCACTACACATGTGAGTTGACACACATTTTTTTAGAACCCATTGAGAGGTTCCCTTGATAGGTCTTGCACGCACAATCCACGGGCACCCATTATGCGCGTCATCACACTTAACCGTGTAACGCTTCTTGACATCCGAGTGAACCACTTTGTATGGTCTAAAGTACTTAACCGCATACTCCTTGAGCCATGTCTTCAATTCCAACAAGCTTTCAAACTTCACTCCCTCAGCAATTCCATAGTTTTTGGGATTACGATCCTTCTTCGAAGTTGGCCTTGGTTCAAGAATTTTACTCGTGCCACCATCAACCACGGCTTTATCGGCGAGACTAAGATCACGGAACAATGGTGTTCGATGATCCCGGCCCACTACCTTCTTGAATATTTCTGCTTCTTTAGCAGTGAACCCATCTTCATCAACATCTTCTTCGGGACCGTCGTCATCCGAGTCCGATGCATAGCATCGGTTATAAGGGATGTCATGGTCCATGTCCTCATGCCTACAATTTGTCTCCACATCACCAATAACATTTTTATGAAGCTCAAACTCCGATGCGTCGCTCTCCTCCTCCGACTCTTCATATTGGTCACTTTGAATTGGGCTTGAAGGTTGGCTCCTTTCGTGTTCGGTCATTGTTGGTTGGCTAAAATCATGTTGAGTCATTGGAGGTGGACTCGACGTTGGATAGTACACTTCATGCGCATGAGGTGGCTCATTTTGAACCGGCCTCCTAACGTCATGTTCGGAGGCACACCGGTTTAGGTCAAACGTCTTCGTGGCAAACAACTCAAGAGCCTTGTCTTGAGATGCCGCCATCGTCTCCTTATATGCACTCCAACACAACTCGGAGTTGAGAGGCATAATCTTCCAACGAATATGCATTTCGAACCCAACATTATGCCTTCCCTCCAAAGAAAGAACATCATTTGGATCCGTCCAATTCAATGCAATCCGCACTCTCTCCACAACCTCAGCATAGCTAGGACTATGGCCAAACACCACCACTTTCTCCTCCAAGTCATGCTCCACATTGCCTTTCAAAAAGGCCTCCTTGTCCACATGATGAACACTAACCATTTTGTCCATCTAAAAAATTTACAACAAACCGGATGCATCAAATGATTGATACATTGCACTAAGCTATGCATTTAAAACAAAATCAATTTACTTATCTTAATTTTAAATCAATTCATTATGCACTAACCCTAACTAAATCTAGCTCACTAACTACATCTAACAAAAACCCTAACCCTAACCTACAATCAAGAGCCCAACACTTCATATCCATCATACCCACACACATTGACCAATATTATCAACAAATAACCACAAATTTGTCCTCATACTCAAATTCTAGGGTTTTCAAGATCTACACAATGTCTCCAAATTGGAAGATTTCTATTGGACAAAAAGAAGGAGGATGAGGGAGAGTACCTTCTTGCACGTAGGAGAGCCGGAATCCACGGAAAAATCACACCTAAAAGGATGGATTTGAGGGGGGGTGTGTTGGGGTGTGTTGGGGGGAGTGTTCTTCCTTGCTTTTGTGAGAGAAGAGAGTGAGGGAGAAGAAAAAGGTGGTGGGGCACGGGCTGGGGCTGGTTACTTTTACAGAAAGTGTGGCGCCCCAGACACCGGCGCCACACATGAAGGTGTGGCGCCCTAGTGGCCGGCGCTACTTAACCAGGGCTGGGGCCCGCCTTGCCACGCTGGCAAATGTGTGGCGCCCCAGACGGGGGCGCGGTGCCTACATGTGTGGCGCCCCAGGTGGGGGAGTTGCACCATCACGTGTGGCGCCCCCGATACGGGAGCCACACAAAAGGGTTAGATTTCGATTTTTTTTGAAAAAAGGGTTATTTTTGGATGAAGTTTGGGCAAAGGGTTAATTTTGTCAAATTTATCGGTTCTTCTAGTAGGAGTACGGTTTTCCGCTCGGGTCTTTTTTTCGACAGTTTATCCGCTCTGGTCTTTTCATATGGGTGGACCCGCAGGAGAGAGAAAGCTGAGAGGATAGGGTCGCAAGTAGGCCCGCCTCTCCTTATCCCACGAGTAGCGCCAGCGCCTGCTGAACGTGAAACCGGTCTCACTTTTTTTTTCTTGAGTTTTTTCGTGAAACACATTACACGCTCATATACACGTGCATACACTTATCGTAACATGTGTCCCCATACTAATGACCAACATTATTAGTTGGGAGAACGAAGTAGGGAGAGGACACGTGTACCCATATTATTAATATTGAATCCTAGCACAATGAGAATATACACTGAACAATCAAAGGAAATGCTCGTATAATATTGGGTGTAACTTTCCCCGTGAAAATCGTAGGATCTGATCTTAATTGGTCGTACCTGTCAATGGTGTACTTCTATTTCCTTTTTTAAGGCATTGTTTGGAGACTACTCAGACTTATCTGGGTGAAAACCCATAATCTGACTTTGATAGTTAGATTAGGTGATGATGGTGTTTGTGCACTATTTTCTTTCTCAAGGCGTCATTGTGGAGAACCTTATTTGTAGTCTGATGTTGCCAATGATGGTGGTTGTTTTACTGCAGCAGTGAATCGCTCGTCATTTAGGCAGGGCTTTTTTATTTTTATTTTTTATTTTTGGGTGTGCATCCTTGATGTCTCGGACTTGTCCTTGAAACTATGTTGTTGTAGAGCCTGGTTATAATTGGCATATTCTTGATATTAATATATTACCCGTGTCGAAAAATAATAATATTGGATGTAGAGATTTAGAGATTTCGTACTCCCGAACTCCACTCCAATGATCCTGTTATTTAAAAAAGGAAAATAATATGAGTTTAAAAAACAATTGAAAAAAATAACGACGTAGCCAATGGTGTATAGTAAAAATAAACTTCAAATACTTTGTATTCCGAGCTAAAAAGACAAAAAAAATGTGGATCTAAGTATGCCGATTTCAAATCTCCAAATTTATCATATTTTATGATTTTTGTGTAGCTCAGAATACAAAGTATTTGAAGTTGACGTCTTTCGTGGTTGTGTGATACACCATTGGCTACCTCCAAGATTTTCAATATTTTGAATTTTTTTATTTTTTATTTTTTTAAAATACAGGATCGCTATAGCTCTGGAGTAAAAACACTTTTCGCAAAAAAATTGTATTCAAGTTTCGGTAAATAATATTGTAATTGCCCATGCCAATACCCAAAGTGATAAAAGTAGGAATGCTTCCACCGCGTACATATGACTCTAGCCAAAGAAATTACAAGAAATTTTACTGCACAAAAGATAAACCTTAACCCCTCGCTCACCTCCACCATAGCCGAAGACCCGCCAAAGAATGAACGAAGAGACAATCGCGCCATGCGGTGAAGAAGCACCATCGCATAAATGCTTTGAGAGGCGATGAAATTCCCCTTCGCGAACAGGGAGGCTTTCTCGATTGTCGTGTGTTGACTGGGAAACATCCCATGCCTATGTGGATCCGCCGCCTCCATCAAACCTCCTCAGTGCGCCATCGACCAACGATGCAATAGAGCAACTGCATTGCCAGGAACATTGTCATCATCACCGTCGAAAACAGGAACTGTCTATCTCATGTACAAGACGTCCTCACAAACTTCTTTGTGGTGCCAGAGCACATGCCACTGGAGGACCTTATTAAATAGGGTGGCTGTCGCCGCTTGTTGATGAAGCCACCGAAAACTAGCATTTTTGGACCGAAAAGCAAACAAGGAAACCTAACCATAAGCTCCTCCCCACCAACGAGGCGGGAACAGAGCTAGAGAAGAACTTTGTTCCTCTATGCCACAACCGCAACAATAAGAGCCATGTCACCAGTACAATTATATTTTTCCGGTTAAAGAGAATATATTAATATCAAGATAATGCCAATTAAAACCCTCATCCGCAACATCGTCAACCAATTATTAGATCACATGTTAGAACAAACTCCACCGTGCTTCTGACAGAAAACGGATAGAAATCTATCATGGTGAGGTACACCCTATAAATAAGACTCGATACTAAAACAGCACCATAAAAAATGAAATCACTCTGTGTTGTCGCCCATTCTTGCCGAGAGTCACTGCTCCAATAAACCAATCGGCAGGCTCACAAGAGTCATGAGTACGGTTTTGATATGGACATTATCACGCAGATGAAACCGTATTTACACAGTGAGCTGTGAATCATCGTCTTTATCCCCGTCCACTGCATACACCACGAGACAACAGCCCACACACGGTTATTACATGAACATCGCCACCCGACCGAAAGGCTATGCCCGTGCAAAACAAGCTAGCATTGTGCCCATTCCAAATGGAGCAAGGCCGGAGGAACCTGGTTCCATCTCCGCTAGAGCAGCGGCCGGAGGAACGCACAGGCTCATCAGCTCTCTTTTTGTGGAAAAGGAAAAGGAACCGCATGCCTGTACAGCCACGGGGAAGGGGAGTGAGAGCTGTTGGGGTTAGGGGAGGGCAGTCTCTTGATAAAGGTTTTAATCTTATCTTAGAGTTAAGAGCTGAAACGTACATTCGGAACCGTTCACGGGCTTAGCATTTTAGGAATTTCTGAAGTTGCAGAACGTGCTTATAGCAAATTACAAACGGTAGTGAAATATTAACAAAACTGTCTAAACTGTGGCAATAAATATTATTAACATCAATTTAAAAAAAATTGTCCATTACTGCCAGATCGAGCGTGAGCCATTATCACTTTTTTCCAAAAATCAGGGAAAACGGAAGAAAGCAAAGAAAAATATCAGTACATTTTCCCTGTTTTTAATGAAACAACCCAAACCATTTTCTATAAGCCAGTCTAGGGAAATGAATTGAACTCACGACATCGTACAAGGTAGCTGAGCTTTAACTAGCTGGGCAATTTAGAAATTGTGCTATCCCTAGGTAACATTGATCTTATAACTACTCTTTCACCTATAAGAGTTTCATCCAAAACTCTGTACCATGCTGAACTTTATAAACAAACAATTTCCCTTTTTTGAGGCCAAAATATGTAATCTGTTTATAAACAGGTTCAGGAATAATACTATGCACCAAGTGTTTCAGCGAACACAACATGCCTCACTGTATAAATAAACCAGACAGGGTTTGCAAACCATCAACAGCTAAACTTGTCTATCGGTTGGATGCTCAGTTCAGGATGCCAGATGCTCTGTAGGATTCGACGCTGTCCCCGAGGGTCTTCTCTACAGGCCTGAAGGTCCACCCTAGATTCTGAAGTTTCTCCGAACTGTAAACGATACTGTGTTCCACTTCCACAAAGCTGCAAAGAAATTTGGAGAGATTGACAAGTTGGTTCCAAGTTAAGAACGCAAAAAAACAGGAGGAAAGACAAACATCAAAGCAGTTTGCGATAGGCGACATAGTTAGTAAACATTTTACATTCCATATTCTAAACTACATGCTAAATACATGCAAAGTTTTAAAAATTCATACTTAGTAAACCTGAAACTGTACTATGCTTTATTCCATTTGCCAGTCCCAATTCTAGTACTTCCTTAGTGATGCGGACATGGTCAGGAAAAGAAAAATGAACTTTGATATTTATACTTCCCATTAGGAAATGCCATCTAGCTTATGAAATGCAGAATTAAACTAACAGTAAGATTAAAAAAAGTTGTCTGCCGAGAAAGGCACTTACTTTTTGGGATAAGTGTATGTTGGATATAAGGTCTTCAGTACGTTTATCATGTCAGAGACTTTAATTGGTGACGAACTGCAGATGTACCGTCCAGACGCGTCTGGATTCTCATAGGTCAAAAGAAGAGCATCGGCAACATCACGAACATCCACTAGGTTCCTGACTTTGTTTTCTACAGTGTCATGTTCTCCTGCAATAGAAAAGTAATTCATTTTAACAGAAACAGAACTATAACCCTAAACAAGTTTGGTGGTTCAAAACAGCTTGATCGTAAAGGCATGAAGGTCTTTCGTGCTATTGGTTCATATGCTTTGTTGAGTTGGAAAGAAACAACAGACTGTATATAAACACACCCACCTTTAAAATAATTAAGGAGGACTTTACTGCTCGCATTTACTGTAGATTGTATCAAGGGGCCAATTACCAATGATGGGCAAATAGTTACAATATCCAGCCCAGTTTTTGCTGCATAAGCAAAAGCCTCACGCTCTGCAAGTGTTTTGGAAAGGCAATACCAATCCTGCCACAATGAAAACACAGATAATTTGTTTTAAATAGGTGATCCAGAGCAAGGAATTACAAAAGGAGACCAGGAATAGTTTGCATGGTTAGCTGAAGAACACCAGTTTTTATTAGAAAGTCATAAGCTAGCTATTGAATGGCTTCAGTTTCGAACAAAGCAATGAGAAAAATAGAAACATAGTGCAAATAAGAAGTGACTTTTGAGTTAAAGAAAATTTCAACCTGTGAAAATGAATGAGCATTTTCAAGTCATGAATTTGAGAGGCAAGGCCTGGAGTAAGGGTAAATTGCTGTATTAACATATTTGTACATGCGCTGAGAAGGCATCTGAAACCCATGTCTTCCCGAGGGACATGTACTACATATAACAAACCTGGAGATATGTGTGGTTGCAAGGTTCCAGAAAAATCTAGAAATTCTCACAATAACAAAAAAAAAGGCCTCTTAATGGTCCAATGTGCTCACAGGATCCAAGAAAGAGAATTGTGCTATGAATTCAAACAGGAAAAAAACTAGCTCTTGGGGTGGATCCTATATTAAAGCTAACCCAAAACCAGTAAAATACGTTTTTCGAGAAAACGCAAAAAGCTTTTATGTTTCATTTCATTGAAAAGGAGAAGGTTTGTGATACAATCCTCCTAAGAGGTCAGGCGAGCAAAAACAAAAAATACAACTTCAGTGAACATTCAAACCAGTAAAATACTTGTTTACAACATAGTTAAATCGCGAGATATAAAAATGGTTCAACAAAGAATACTTACTATGAAAACATCAAAATAAGCCATAAAACCATATGTCTTCCAAGTCAAATATAAGTTTGTATCATTCAAAAAAAAAAGTTTATGATTATCTAGGATTCCATGTATATATACCCGCCATCAAATATTTAGCAAGCGCGAAGGCATTGCCTTACTTAGAGCATCTCCAACCGGAGTTGCCAAACCGTCCCCAAACGTCCGGACGGACAGCCTGGACACGATTTGGGGTAAAAATATGCACCCAACCACCTCCCCTAAAATCACCCCAAACGTCCGGGCTGTCCGGCAACCCCCAAACCCACCCCATATATGTGGAGAGTTTGGGGGCGACCGGACGCGTCCGGGCGGACAGTTTTTCCTTTGTTTTCTTTTCTTTTGTGCTTCATTGATTCTTCTCTCTCCTTCTCCACCAATCACATGCAAATGACCCCACATTTTGAGGAGAGTTTGAGGTACATGGTTGGAGGAGACCACTTTTAGGAGTTGTCCGGTCACTGTCCGCGGACAGTTTGGGGACCGATTTTGGGGGCTCCGACTGGAGATGCTCTTACCTCACTCTTTCTGCAGAGGTCCTCGTCTGACCAGCTGTCTTCATCAAAGACTTTACCCTTAGGCCAGTTAGGATTATTGAACACAGCAGCAACTGAAGACACAATGACAACTCGCTTAACTTTTGCCTCGTAGCAAGCCTTCAACACATTCAGTGTGCCTGTTACAGCAGGAGCTATGACTTCTGCCTACAAAGCAGTAAAGAGTACATTATTAACATAAGCACTTGCTTCTAGAAACTAACCAACGTGCAATTATATCTGTATACTAGAACGAGATTAAAGAAAGAGGTAACTTTTAGATAGTTTGATGCCGCACAAAGCACAAACCAGGCAATAAACGATATCTGTTGTCATGAACTATGTTCATAGGCAAACACGAATATCCTGAAAGGATGGAAAAATAATTGTCATGTGCATCTAGGCCTTAAAGTAAGCGTTACATCGTCAAGTAAACGTGTACATTTAACTCAGGAAACGAAGTCACACATAATTGGCAATAAATTGCATCATACTAAATCACAGTATTCACCAGCTAGGCCAACTTGTTTCACCTGAAAACACAACAAAACTGTGAAACATTTGTCCTTGAAAAATTCACCTCAGGGTTGGTTGACCGGCCTGAAGGGACAGGGCTAGCAACATGGAACACACCCTCACAGCCAGCAACCGCTGATGCAACGCTGTCATAATCCAGCAGTCAGCACTGACCAGCTGCAACTTTTCCCCAGCACCTTCTAGTGCCTTGAGGTGAGCATTCTTATCATCACCTGCAGCACATGGGCACACGCAAAACACAACACCATTATAATATATATAGAATTTGTTGGGTCCATCACAATAAAGTATACCCAAATTATTTGCTATGAATTTTCTTTGGTTTTGCATTGTTTAAACCCTTGTGTCATCATAGTTCTTAACTTTATGAAAGATAAAAAATTATTAAAATTATAATTTTTAGCAACTTACTAAGAAGTAATCTCATAAGAGCGAACTGACAGCCACCAAATCTGATCTTTATAAGAGTAAAGAAATTCAATAGCTACAAAACGTAGGAGTTTATAATTCCTACAATTTCATTCAACATTAGACATTCCGCTCCAAAAACCTTGATAAACTTGCTGAAGCATCAGAATTTTAGGATCTCAAGAAGCTTCTGTTTACGTCCAAGAACACAGATGGGCAGTCGTCGCCTAGCCTGCTTCGCCTCGGTCCTTTCAGCAACCATATTCTATTGACCTATCACTACATGGCACTGCATAAACAATAGATCTTCGACGACGCACAGGCGCACAGCCAATAGATAGAAGAGAAGAAAAAAACGAACTTGGCGAGGTGGGAAGTACGGGCTGAACCGAAGGGACAAGGAATGGCCCAGAGGGCCTTAGCTGCATAAAATCTGTCGGTGGGGGTACAAGGTACAGAGGACACAAAGAAAGTAAAAATTACAACGCAATCCTCATTTTTTGCAAGAAGAACCCTAGTCAATGGAAGGAAAACGCGATCAGGTCCCTCTGCTCCACCACCGGCATCAGAGCTCGAACTCCGGCCGCCCTTACTGCCACCGGGGACTACGCCACTTGGGGCAACAAGGCCGAAGAACGCCGGCACGAGCCCTCCACAGGGCCTCCTCGCAGGAGGTTGAAGAAGCGCCAAACTCGGCGCCTGGAGAGGCTGCCCTTCCAGCCATGGATCACGGCGGCTGATCTCGTCCGCCATGTGTGATTCTCCGAGCTGCAGCAACAGACTTCCTTGCGGCCACCCGAATCCGTCGACAGCCGCAGCAGCACCCTCCTTTTCGTCACTGGCACCATGCCAACGAAGAAGCAGAGGACGACCGCCGCCACCGCACGTGCCCAGGTCGCCACCTAACTCGAGCTTTATTAAGGGACCCGCAGAGAGGACGTGCAAGCTCGCCGTCGGCTCCGACCTCCGGAGCTCCAGCGACCACCTCTCCTCCACCATCTGCCTAGAGCAGCTCGCAAGCTCCAGCAGCAAAACTCCACACGGCATGGTGCCAGACGAGCACACAGGCCCAAACCTACAGCTATAGCTACTAGTTACTAACTATATAAAAGACAGTCCGTTTCGCAGCCCCTCAGCGATCGCGCACTGTGATTGCTACGATCCGCGCCGTCGTTCGACGATCGGACGGTGCACACGACACACCCGTGATGTTTTTGCAGAAAAACCCCTCCCAAAACCAGATATCAAACCCGCAGTCCACTAAATCGCGAAGCGACGGACCGATTCGGAAATTACGAAAAACATCGGACTAAATTGCAAAAACGCCACACATCTTCTCCCTCCTTATTCTTCTCCCGCGACGCCGAAGTCGCCACCGCCGCCGACGCTAACCGCCGCCGCTGTGCTCCTCCCCGGGCAAATCCATGGACACGGCGAGCTCCGGCGTCACTTCCTCTACCTTCTCGCTGGTGCGCGCGCGCCTCCACCGCCGCCTCCCGGTTCCCCTCCTCCAGCAGCATGACAACCAACACCTTCGCCGCCAGCCTGGCCGTCGCCGTCTCCCGCACCGCGGCCACCACCCCGGCCACGACGCCTGCCGGCGTTCCGCGCAACCATCGAACTGAGAGGTCCCGTGCCGCCTTCCCGCCTGCCCTCCATGCCAGCGACGGCCCCGTTCCCACTGTCCACGACCGATCTCGCCCGTCGACCGAACTCGCCGTCCAGATCGACCAGGCCGCCCGATTCGTGATGCCGTCCTCCCGGCCGGCCCTGTCCCCACTCCAATTCAGCAAGGTGCGCACCACCTCGGCCGACCCTGTCTCCTTTTCAATTTTTTTCCTGTTTCAAACCTGTACTGGCCGTGTGTTCTTGAGCTCATTTTTCTGCTATGCGCTATGAATCTGTGCTGGCTACATCGATTTAGTAGATGCTTGCTGGTCGACTTGGTAGATGCTTCCTGCTGCTTGCTCGCTTACCACATGAATTTGCTTGATTGCATACGGGAATTCAATTCATACAGTAGTTGTCTGCTTTTGTTGTGTTATAATCCAAGCATGCAGCAACTTGGGAGTGCATTACCTATAGCACATTTAGTATCAAGAAAGGCTTAAATCTAAGAGAATTATCTTCATGGTACCAATAAGGTCGTGGGTATCTGTGTACCCTTGATTTTTCTAACTTCTTCTACAAAATGAATTGATTGATGTATGAAAATGTCGTTGTATTAAATCTGCTTCCTACTATTTCAGAATAGGAACACAAACATATTAAAATGGTTAGCCTTTTCTTTCTCTTTTGTAGGAGGAGTAAACGGAATTATCTTGATGGTACCAATGAGGTCGTGGCCATGTGTGTATCCTTGATTTTTGTAACTTCTTCTACAAAAAGAATTGATTGATGTATGAAAATATTGTTGTATTAAATCTGCTTCGTACTATTTCAGAGTAGGAACACAAACATATTCAAATGGTTAGCCTTTTCTTTTTCTTTTGTAGGAGGAATAAACGTTGCGTGTGTTTATTTATCTGAGCCCATGAGAACACTTCTTCTAGCGTGAGGGAATTTCTGTTTTGGGAAAATTGAGTTTATAAGTATATACTTCTTTACTTTTGTATTCACCATGATTCATGCTATGATGGTATAATAAGTCATCATTGAGTTATCCTTTGCCTCATTTGAACAGAATGGATTTAAATTGAATTTTGTTGTTTCTAAAGAGGCATCACATACGAGCCATGTATATTAGTTTTTAAAGCAAACTTTGTTGTAATTTTTCGGAAAAGAAGACCACCATATTGACACGGGAACTTCCAGTGTATGTGCTAATCATGCAACCATAGACTATTAGGTTTTTTGTCAATGAAAATTCTTTGGTATAATATTGGTTTCATGAATGGACATACCGAACCTCTTTTTTTTTTGCTTCAGGAGTCTTTCTTCTTAGTTTTGATGCAAATTATGTCCTGCAGGATTGGGGTTGTTGGAAGGTTCATGGATGGTAGGAATTATTAATGAGATCTGAATGCCCATGAAAAGAATCTCATTTTATTCAATTCTGGTGGATACAAAGACACGTTTGAAAGCAACAATTCTTGAGGCTCTGCTCATTCTTATTCTTGAGGCTGTCCCATGATCAATGGGCATATTCGTGGGGTACTGATACATACACAGCCAAACAGTTCTATCAATTCTACTTCAGACACATTAACCCCATGAGGCTTATGTATGTCTACTTATTGAAGGTCAACCGTACCCCAAAACTCAGATTCTTCTGACAGGTTAGAAACTAAGCACATGCCCAAAAGGAGATACTATAATGTTAGAAGTGATTTTGAATGCAAACTCTGCAGCAATAGGCCGAAAGAAAAAACATATATTTTTCACTTGCCCTCTTCTTGCCGCGTTAAGCTAGGGATCTGTATGCAAGTATGGACAAATGGAGGCCAACTTATTGTTTTCGTCTTCAAATATTGGTTACTTGAAATCATTCTTTAATTTTAACAGTAGTGGTTTACTTAGAGAATATACAGTTGGTGAGTGCTAGAACCATATCCAAAATAGAAAAGGATATCGAAACTCACTGTTAAAATTGAAATCATGCATTAATTTGGTTTCAAATATTAGTTAATTAAAATCATACTTTTAACTTGCTGATACAATTCTAGAATATACAGTTGGTGAGTGCTAGAACCATATCCAGTCAGTTTTGTTTAGTGATTAAAATATTTAATTTGCTGAAGTGCCAATTGTAATTGAGGGGTTTTCTTAGAAAAAGTATCAAGTTAACTATCTATTTAATTGGTAAGATTATCATGTTATTCCAATGTGCATGTGTTATTCTTGGTTAAGTGGGCTTTCATGTGTGGTGTTTCTCAGTGTGAGGAGGGGTGTGTGGAGGTACCGGTTTGGCGTCCCTGTCTCTCAGTGCATTGCCAAGGCTGTGAAGAAGAAAGATAAACTATAGCATACAATTACATATTTTTGGAAATCCGAAAAACTCAGATCTGCAACTACTGTCGTGGGCAGGCCACACCACTTTTAAATTTTCTCTTCCAGCCAATCATATTGCATCTTTGCAGATAGTAACTTCCTGTAAGCACATTTACATTTATTATGATTCCCTTTTTATTCTATTCTTTCAATTCAATTATTAAATTCATGTTTCAACCAGTTTATGGTGTGCTGTGAATGAGGTGTCCTGATTCTACTTACAAACACATCCTTCTAAGCTGATACTTCTAAGTTATGTGTTATCCAAACAAATACGCCTTTGCATGGAAAAAATGAAAGAGAGTCCTCTGAATCTGAGACCATTCAGGTAATTAGCATACTACGAAATGGAAATTGATCAACAAACCAAGATGACAGCAAAAATTCACACCAAGTGCGCGGCGTGTCGCCGCGCCGAATTCAACTAGTATAATATACAGAGGAGGCCCGGCCTCCCCTCCCCCACCATCTCCGGCCGGCCAGGCCGCCGGATAGGGGAGGGAGCGGAGCCGGAGAGCAGCAGGCGACTCTCAACGGAGCGGGGTGGGAGAGAGGAAAGGAAGAGAGAAAAAGAGAGCCCCCGTTCCCGTCCGCGTGTGCTGGAATCTGGCTCGCTGAACCGAAGGGACGAAGGGACATACCAGGATTGCGCACGGTACCGCGGACCGCGTAGTGGCCCTTGGAGAGGAGGAGCTTGACGAGCCAAGAGGCGATGAAGCCTCCTGCGCCGGTCACGCACACGCTCTTCCTCGCCGCCGCCGCCATGCTCGTTCTTTTCTCCCGGCGCCTCTGCTAGTCCCCCTTCTGCTCTGTGGAATTTGGTTGCTCCGTGTCTCGCCACGCTGCGCTGAGGTGGACGGCAGGAAGAGTCCAGACTCAAGCGGTCGAGACTGACTCGCGTCGTTTACTGGTCCCCCTTTTCTATTGGGGCATAAATATCAGGGTTGACCTAGTTTGTTAATAGTGTTTTCTGGGAAGATGGACAAACTAATAATCTAAATCAGGATGTCTGATACTGATGCCATGGTGAATTTTGAACACCAAAACTTGATCCGGTTGAGCAAACATGGGCAACATATTCCTACTTTAACAGGTTCAGCCATCACAGAATGTGCAGCAAGTTACCCCTAGAAGCACCAGCAAAAATCGCAGCACACAACTAGTTTGCTCGAAACACCTCAAGAGTCCAGACCCACCCAGAAAAGGGGGCAAATATGTTTATTTGTTTTATGGCAACATGATTCTCCTGATGATTGTGTCACCAACTCATTTGTTTCACTGTTTACATGAATCAGAAAGAATTTGTAAGTGTCAACAGCAAAACTTGTCCCAGTTGCAGTTGGATGCTCAGTTCAGGAGGCCCGATGCTCTGTAGGATTCGAGGTTGTCCTTGAGCGTTTCCTCTACGGGCCTGAAGGTCCACCCTAGCTTCTGAAGTTTCTCGGAGCTAAGAACAACATTTTCTTCCGATTCCGTAAAGCTACAAAGCAATGTGGAAAATAAATAAGTTGCGGCCGCAAGCTAAAAGGGAAAAAGTAGGAGGAAGGCTGACATCTAGCTGCATTTGGTGATATGGTGAGCAATCTTCGTCCGTTAAAATTCTGTATATAAATTATATCCTAAATGGTATGTATACATGCAAAATATTATACTTCCATAAACATGTTCTACTATGATTTGTTAAATATGCCAGTGCCCATTTAAGTACATCCAAGAGATGTAGAAACATGCTTATCTCATGAAAGAAAACTGATCTTTGAATTCTACACAAAGTGAACTACAGGTTCTTTGACCTCCCTTTTTAGGGAATGTCAACTTGCTTATGAGATGGAAGACTAGAATAGATATAGCACAGGTAAGATAAAACAAAGTTGCCTGCTGATAAAGGGGCTTACTTTTTGGGATATGGGTAGGTTGGATATAAGGTCTTCAGTAAGTTTATCATATGAGAGGCTTTTATTGGAGGTGAATTGCATATGTACCGGCCAAACATCTCTGTATTTTCATATGCCAAAAGAAGAGCATCGGCAACATCACGAACATCCACTACATTCCTGAGTTTATTTTCTACGGTTTCATGTTCTCCTGCAAAAAAAAGTATTTCAGTTCTATTGAAACAGAACTATAAGCCTAAACTAATTTGGAGAACAACTTGATTTTAGTGATGTGGAGGTCTTCTAAGCTATGTTCAGTTGGATACAGGCACCCATGACCCATGTGCGGACTTCATTTCAAACATCCAAGTTTAATCATAGCAATGCTGAGTACATTATCTTCCTATTTATATAACCATGTTCCAAGAGAAGAGTTAATAAAAACGTAGCACACCCACCTTTAAAAATATTAAGGAGTATTTTACTGCTCGAATTTACTGTAGACTGCATCAGTGGTCCAATTACCCATGATGGGCAAATAGTTACAATGTCCAAGCCAGTTTTTGCTGCATAAGCAAAAGCCTCTCGCTCTGCCAGCGTTTTGGATAGGTAATACCAATCCTGCCAAAATAGCAACACACATTACTTGTGTTTTAAATGGGTGATCCAGAAAAAATATATATGTAGTAGGAATAATAAGAGACTAGAAACATCTTGGGAGATGAGCTGAAGAATTTTTGTATTTTCATAAAGCTGTAAGCCTTACCAGGTATTGATGGGGCCTTCAGAAAAAAAAGCGAAAAATAGAAACATAGTGCATGAATAAAAAGGATTTTCAGCTCCACGGTTAAATCAGTATGTCTGATGGTGCATAAGCTTAAGGGGATTCGAAAGTCGTCCAAAAACATTGTGTAAATGGTTTCGAATGAACAGTTAAGCCGCTGACCTGACCAAACAAACTGACTAGCTAAATGACTAACCTTTTATGCGAACTATTGAGTTCAGAAAATAGGCATGTGAGTGTGAGTGTGTGGCGGGATTTTAGTGGTGATTTTCTAGCTGAACACTTGTAGTCTATATTGAACTTAGTGGTTTCTCCTTGAATCAAAGTTGGAAACAGGGTGGTCTCCCACCCTTTCATCTAAAACGTTAAATAAAAACTCCCTTTGTACGAACAATTGAATTAATAAAACTCACTTTAAGCCTCAAGTAGTCTATGTAATATAAAGACCGCATGGGCTGAACAATCAGGTGTTGCCTTACCCCATTCTTTCTGCAGTGGTCCTCATCTGACCAGCTCTCTTCATCGAAGGCTTTACCTACAGGCCAGTTCGGATTAGCGACGACAGCAGCACATGAAGAGACCATGACAACCCGCTTAACTTTTGCCTCGTAGCAGGCCTTCAACACATTCAGTGTGCCTGTTAAAGCAGGAGCTATGACCTCTGCCTACAAAGCGGCGATCACATTATCAGAATAAATACTTATTCCCCAAAACTCGGTAATTCGTAATTCTGTCTATTGTTCATTAGTCCTGACAACGCACCTCGGGATTGGTTGATCGGCCGGAGGGGACAGGGCAGGCAACATGGAAGACGGCCTCACAGCCGGCTATCGCCGACGCTACACTGTCGTAGTTCAGCAGGTCAGCCCTTACAAGCTGCAACCTTTCCTCAGCACCTTCTAGCACCATGAGATGCGCGTTCTTAGCACCACCTGCAGCCACATGCACAAACATACCACTCACCATCGTAGTATAACACGATATAAGATGTTGAAATGCTAAGAAACTACGAATATAAGATCTTCCAAATTCTAATTCTGGTGATATGCATCTTGACAGTCCATATTTTGCTCCATGAGAATAGATCTAGACAAACAAAAAAACGGTTGGGGCATCGAAATTCAGGATCTCAAAGAGGTTCAGTTGACTTCCAAGTTCCAAGTTCCAAGAACCAATAGTGTCGGCCGACCTGCTTCGCCTCTGTATCAACATCAGCTACATTCTACCGATCTATTCTACAGCACGCTACTGCATAAGCATCATCGTCGAGCCGGGAAGGACGGGTCGAAGAGAGGAACGCCCTTACCAGGATCGCGCACGGTGCTGCGGACCGTGTAGTGGCCCTTGGAGAGGAGGAGCTTAACGAGCCACGAGGCGATGAAGCCTCCCGCTCCGGTCACGCACACGCTCTTCCTCGTCGCCGCCGCCATGCTCTTCTTTCCTCTTCTCCCCACACCTCTACAGCTCTATCTCTAGGCTCTAGCTAACTGCTCCCCGCTGCGCTCTGTTTTATCCAGAGAATCGACTAGGGTAGATCAATGCGTGTAGAAACAGTGGGATGGAGGAGGAGGATGTTCACCTTCTCCTTGAGCAGATGAACCCGGTGCGGCGGCCATGGTGGAGGTGGCCGACGATGTCTGGGAGTGGCGGCGATGCTTCCCGTCACTACAGCGCTGACCTAGATCGGTAGGGATGTTGGTGGGGTGTACGGCACACGTCGAACCTCGTAAGGCGTGCCGCCGGCCCCACCCTTTATATAGCGCTACGTGACAAGGGCCCGTCAACCATTAGATGGTTGAGCGCCCCCGATCAGGGCGCAGGATCATGGGTCACGGTGGGCCGTTGGACCCACGCGTGTGGAGATCAACCTAACATTCTCCCCTTGATCTCAGCTTTTCTTTTATCCATATACTTTTTGCTTTAATCGTTTCATCACATATCAGTATATAGAGCATGTTTCATCGTCACAGCTCAATTGCCGATAGAATCAGACAGATACAACATACCTCTCTGTTTTGAAACAAATTATGTTCCATTTTGGGCCTCTCATGATCCAGGAATCATAGGCTTTCCATTAAACCCATGATGGCTACATGTTCCATGAACACGCTGGGTGGTAAGCCTTTCGTAAGCGGATCCGCAAGCATATCCTTTGTCCTTATATGCTCGAGACTTATAGTTTGATCCTGGATTTTATCTTTCACAACATAATACTTTATCTCTATTGGTTTGGTAGCATTACTCGACTTGTTGTTATGAGCATAGAATACTGTGAGCTGGTTGTCACAGTACATTTTAGTGGTTTGTCAATACAATCTACCACTTTCAAGTCGGGTATAAATTTCTTTAACCATATCACCTGGCCTGTGGCCTCATAAGTTGCTATAAATTCTGCATATATCGTGGATGATGCAACTATTGACTATTTGGAGCTTCTCCCCGAAATAGCCCCTCCAGCGAGAGTGAACACGTATCCTGACGTGGATTTTCTATCATCTCTGTCTCCCGCAAAATCTGCGTCTAAATACCCTCTTATCTCTAGGGAATCAGATCTTCTGTATGTTAGCATGAGGTGCTTTGTGCCTTGCACATAACGCAATGCTTTCTTTGCCATTTTCCAGTGCTCTGGGCCTGGATTCTCTTGATATCTACCGAGTACTCCAGTGATAAAAGCTATGTCAGGGCGAGTGCACACTTGTGCATACTGTAAGCTTCCAACAGCCGAAACATATGGTATTCCTTTCATTTGATCGATCTCGTACTGGTTCTTGGGACATTGGAATTTCCCAAAACTGTCGCCCTTAACTATAGGAGCAGGTGTGGCACTGCACTTATGCATATTATACTTTTTAAGAACCTTTTCAAAATATGCTTTCTACGATAGTCCTAAGACTCCATTTTTCCTATCTCGGTGAATTTCTATGCCCAAAACATATGATGCTTCACCAAGATCTTTCATATCAAAATTTGAGGATAAGTACTCATTTGTTTCTTATAGCAAACTAACATCACTGCTAGCAAGCAAGATATCATCCACATACAAGATTAGGAAAATATATTTCCCATTTTTAAACTTTACATAAATGCAGTTATCCTCAACATTTTTTAAATCCAAAACTTTTAATTTTCTCATTAAACTTTAGATACCACCGTCTAGAGGCTTGCTTTAATCCATAAATGGATTTCTTCAGGCGGCATCCCATATCTTCCTTGCCTTACATGATAAAATCCTTGGGTTGTTTCATGTAAACATTTTCTTTTAAATCCCCGTTTAGAAATGCCGTCTTTACATCCATTTGATATAGCTCTAAATCAAAATGTGCAACTAGTGCCATTATGATTCTGAAGGAATCCTTACATGAGACTGGAGAAAATGTCTCATTGTAATCTACCCCTTCTCTTTGTATAAATCCTTTTGCCACAAGTCGTGCTTTATATTTTTCTACATTTCCTTTTGAGTCATACTTAGTTTTGTAGACCCATTTACAGCCTACTATTTTGGCTCCTTTAGGAATATCTTCTAATTCCCAAACATCGTTGGAACTCATCGATTCCATCTCTTCTTCCATTGCCTCCACCCATTTCGATGAGTGAGGGCTTCTCATGGCTTCTGCATATGAAGTGGGATCATTTTCCATATGAACTAATTCTGTATTATAAACTTTATAGTCATCAGAAATAGCTGACTTTTTAGCTCTTTTAGACCTTCTAGGGGCCTCATTTTCTAAAAGTGGCTGCTGTACCTCCCTTTCATGCTCAACAACGGGTTCAGTCGGCTCCTGACGGACAAGCTCCGGATCTTCACCCACAGTTGTCATGGGTGGAGTTACAACAAGTGCTTGCACCTCAACCTCAGGGATTGTCGGTGCAGGTACAACAGGTAGTGTGAAAAATGTCTCCTGAATCATCGGAAAAGGTGCACACACCCTCTTCTCCTCAAGATCAATTTTCACCTTGCTCCCCCTCATCATTTCGTCCTCTAAGAAGATTGCATGTCTCGTTTCTACAAACTTTGTGTATCTGTCTGGGCAGTAGAAACGAAAACATTTTGATCTTTCAGGATAGCCAATGAAGTGGCAACTGACTATTTTGGAATCTAACTTTGCAATATTTGGATTAAATAATTTTGCCTCAGCTGGGCTCCCCCACACCCTGAAGTGTTGTAGGGAGGGTACTCTTCCTGTCCACAACTCGTACGGTGTTTTGGGCACCAACTTGCTTGGTACTCTATTGAGAATGTGAATGGCGATTTTAAGCGCCTCCATCCACAATCCCAATGGCAAGGTGGAGTAACTCATCATGATGCGCACCATATCCATAAGTGTACGGTTACGCCTTTCAGCTACTCCATTTTGCTGAGGGTCGCCCGGCACTGTATACTGGGCCACTATGCCAGTCTCTTGTAAGAACCTCGCAAAAGGTCCAGGGACTTGGCCATATGGAGTGTGCCGACCGTGGTACTCCCCCCCCCCCCACGGTCAGATCTCACTATCTTTATTCTTTTATCATGCTGATTTTCTACTTCAGCTTTGAATATCTTATACTTATCCAACGCTTTAAACTTTTCTTTGATTGGATAAATATAACCATATCGGGAGTAATCATCTGTGAATGTTATAAACGAGTCATAGCCATCCACACTTTTCACTGGAAATGGTCCACAAATGCCAGTGTGAATGATTTCTAGTGTTGCTGTACTTCGGTTTGCACCCTTTTTGATTTGTTTTACATACTTTCATTTAATGCAATCTATGCATTGTTCTCAATCTGAGAATTCTAATGGAGGAAGAATTTCATTTTTAACTAGACTTTCTATTCTCCCCCTCGAAATATGGCCCAAACGACAGTGCCATAATTTCGATGAGTCATGAGTTCTCTTTCTTTTCTTTTGTTCTTTATTCGACGCGGAAACATGCTCATTCACTTTACACACAGAATACACTTTTTCACGTAGGGATAATAAATAAAGCTCATTGTGAAGTAAAGGAACACCCACATAAGCATTATTAAACCATCACTACTAGGAAACATGCTATCTGTGGCGCACCCTTTTGCCTTTCTGTGGCGCATGGCGGGTGTGCCACAGTTAGCACGCCACTAAAATATATTTCTGTGGCGCATCCCTGGGTGCGCCACAGAAAGATCAGGTTTCTGTGGCGCACCAATCAGGGTGCGCCACAGAATTATTGCAGTGGCGCGTCCCTCTGGAGTGCGCCACAGAATAATTTACAGGTATTCTGGAATTGCTGCTTCATGCTGTATAAATACAGGTATATTACAGGAAATACAGGTATATATACATGATTTATACAGATATAATAGAAACAATAATATATTTGACATGGTATATAAAAACAGACACATTACTATGTCATCACATTACTTAGAGACCGAGATACATAAATATATAGTGACAAGTGCCGAATATTTACACAAGTTATGATACAAAAGTTCATATATAGATCATGTCACACGTTACAAATGAAGTTCACCGCCTAAACTAGGATCAAATAGAGTACATCGGCGATGATGGTGAGCAATAGCAGGACCACGATCATGGAGTCTTCTTCTTGAGCGGCGCCGGGAGCGGTTTATACATCTCCTTTGTCGTCCATGTCCTGGTGTCCTGCTGAGCATCTAGGCGTTCTTCGATGTACCTCTGGCACAACCCTGGAGATGGATTGGGATATATATTGGTTAGTAATTCAAATAGAGTATGATTTATTCATCGAAGTGTCTAAGTCTATAATAAAGAAAATAAAGAAGCACTTCTTGCGAGTGAGACAAGTCTTTCTTTTATAATACATCGTCCTACCTCTGGCTTTGTGGAAGAACCCCCCTTTGTGGTTGACATTTTCGACGATGATTTGCGATAGCTGCATCTGGATGCGATGGAAGTCTTCTCTAAGCTCATCATCGGTGATATCCCCCGCAGATTTGGTCCATTCTGAGAGACTAGATGGCATCCTCGTTTTTTCTGCATCCCGGACCAACCCTTTAATGTGGTGGAGGACGTAGAAGGCATCCTTCACGCTGCTGCTTGATGCAATGGAACTCAGTCCCATGCCTGAACCGGTGGTTCTTGTCATTTGTGAGAGATTCCCCCTTCTTTTCGAAGGGGCCTCGCTTTTGGGCGTAGCCCTCGAGAGCCTCATCTAGAACACCCTTTATTCTGGTGTAGTCTTTCTTCCAATCCAAACTCCCCGAGTCAAAATAAGTGGCAATGGACCACCTCAGGCTTAGGACAATGAGTATGCAGTACTTGTCCCTGGTCAACACACAATTGAAACGGAATGTTGGAAAGGATCAGCAATGGAAGAAATCTAATAAGATACGATGGCGGCGAGCAGATGTGTACTTACTCAGGAAAGAAAGGCAGAAGAAGGTTGTTCTTCCTCTTGTTGGTCAGCATGAACCTCTGGAGGTACTCCTTCACCATGGTCCGTGTCCTTGATCCTTCCACCAGCTGGCTGTCACACATGTAGTAGGGATCCACTACCGCGACGTAAGGGGATTATCTCTCTGATCATCATCGCGAAATTGAGCGCGTATAGGCGGACCATGTTATAGTCCAGCCGTCTTAAGTGAAACAGCTTGAAGACGTCCTCGTACGCAATGAAGAACACATCCATTGGGGCTTCTTGGACTGCGTCCAAGTCCTTTGGCACCTGGGCCGTGAACACCGGGTAATTTGGATTCTCGTCTTTAAGAAGGATGCCCTCTAGCGTCAAGATAATTCCATGCAAAGTGTGCATGGGTCCTCCTGCGAGGTGGAGCAGATCCGGAGGCAGTATCGGTTTACCAGCTTCATGAAGTCGGGTCAAGCCATCCGCACGGGGTGGTACCATGTCTTCATGACCCCGGATAGTCTTAGGAGCTGGCTGGCTCGCAGAGGCATCTGGCCTACTTCTCTTCCTGTGCTTCTTCTTCTGCATCTCTGGGGATTGCACTCCCTCATGAACGGACTTGAAGATTGTGCCAGGGCTGAAAACGTTAGCCGGTTGAGATTGAATTCCGGCCTCTGGAGGCGTGTCTTGAGATAAACCATGGAAGGTCAGGCGCTGCGTGCATGTACTGGGACGAGCAGGTTGACCGTGGTGAGCGCGGAACGATTCCTCATCCATATGTATAGGAGGCGTGAACAAATCTTAGCTGGCGCCAGTGTTGATGAAGACATCGACGTCGACATTATCGTCATCATTGTCGTTGTTGCCACCATGTTGAGGTGCAACGGCTTTGTCTTTGGACGGTTGCGGTTCAGACGTCCCCAACAATTGTTTGTGGCGGTTGGTGGCGGCGACGACCGGCGGCTCCTTCCGGGTGGTGGCGACGACCGGCGTTTCCTTTCAGGTGGTGGCGACGGCTGCTTCTGGCGCCGGTTCCTTCGCAACAACTTTTCATTGCCTCGAGGGCCGAACGATCGGGGCCGGAGCTTCGAGGTGGCGCCGGTGGTGCGCCTGACCCCCCCAAGACGAATCTGTGTCTTCGGCCATTCGAGGCCCACTTGGGGCATTGTCCAAGGACAAGGTGTTCATCGGCTCCTGGAGGTTGCATGGGGGGGTCGATGTCATGAAACTCGGGCACTACCGCAGTCACCCGACTCTCATCACGGCCTCACTCATTCTAACTTTGTGCATATCGCGGGTCAAAGGTTGTGTGAGAGTGCCCTCTGTGACTTCCTTCAACTCGCCGCCGGCCCCCACCGTATGCAGGAGTATGCAAGGCATGTCCTGGGAGTCAACACATGTTGGGCATCGATCATGAGATGGCACTCAACAAAGGCATATATAGTTATAGAAGATGTCGCGGACTAACTAATTAATTAGTTACCTTGGTGATGACGTTGAGCTCGGCAATTGTCGAGACAAGGGCGCCATTGCCGGCGGCCGGCCTATCATTCTCCAGCCGCTCGTGTGCATTATCATTGATCACCGCCGCCACCGGCAGCGCCGCGGTATCTTCCGTGGTAGGGGCGCCGGTGGGACCAAATGGAGCGGCTGCTGCGCCGCGGTGTTGGGCGGCGGGGTCACCAGGTCCGGCGACACGTTATGGCTGGAGGTGCTGCCGGCGAAGCTGGGCACGTGTATTGGCCCCTGTCGACCTCCCGTGTTCCAGGCAGCTAACCCCTCCATCAACCCAGGGGGTAACATCATCCGGAGCTTCTCCTCCACTAACTTGTCCACCGTGGTGGAGTCCACTTTCTCCTGCTCTAGTGACTCCACCTTCTTCTTTAGCTCCACCACCTCTTTATCCTTACTCGACTTCCTCCTCACCTTTCTCGTCTCGGTGTCCGTGCTGTAGTACTAGAGGAACTTCATGCTCGTACCAAAGCCGGACATACGGCCAGCTGACGTCGGCAGCGCCGACTTGTCCCTTTCCTTATAAACATTCATTGCGCTGTTGAAGGTCGTGTCCCACGGCTCCATGGACCCCTGGGATGATGGGCCGGCCTCATCGTCAGCCTTCAACTCTTTCTCCTGTGCAGACAAAGGAAATTTAGGTGAACCCATTTAGAAATATGACTTCGTTATCTAATTAGATCAACGCAATGGACTTTGAGATATCCGCGGTAATTAAATTTCTTACCAGCACTTTCTCGAATGCCCTCACATCGTCATCGTCGGTGACGAATTCCCCCGTCTCCTTCTTCAGATAGTAGCGGGACCGGACAAAGTTCCTAACTTGCTCGTCCGTGATTTTGTGCCACATGTTCTCTTTGCCCATCTTTGCAACCTCGGCATCCTCCTTGTCCCAAATGGGTTGTTTTCCTCGGTAACCGCCGCTTCGCAAATGGTGGTTACCTATGTTTAGTTCCCGCATTTGCTTCCCCCAGGCGGTCCATTTTTTAGCCTCCTCAGTTTCCAAGGACAACTTGAATGTCTCAAACTCTTCTTGGTCGAGCATCGGCTCTTTGACCCTTATCTCCTCCCAGCTCTGACCCTTATCGATCTTCTTCTTCACCCGGGATTTCCAGCTGCTCAAGGCGGTGCTCATCTTCGTGATGGTGGAACTGTCCACCTTTTTGTTGAACGGCTCCGGGAATGTGTATCGTTGGTGAAGCTTCTGGAGGAGGTGTACGACCAAAGCCTCATTGTCCTTGCTTCTGAGGTCCTTCTTGTTGATCGACACGCTTTCACGAAGGATGCACCCTAGTTGCATGCCGTACCCTTTGGCAAGATGCTTAGGCTCCACTGGTTGGCCACTTGGCGTGACCTGAGTGAACACGACCGTGACGTTGGCGAGCGCTTACGGTGTCCGATCCCTCCTTGGCTTCTTCTGCTTCGGAGCGGTCGGGTTACTGCCACCACCGCCATCCGTGTGGTCGCCGCCATCGGTGGTGGTGTCATCCTCATGGCCGCCACTAGCAGCTCCATCGGTGGCTTCGGCATCATCCTCTTGCTCATCGTCGGCACGGTCGCCACCACTAGCAGCTCTGGCGGTCTCCGCCTCCTCCATCTCCTGGGACAGCTGCCTGAACGACTTGTTGGCCTCTCTAGCTTATCTTGGACGCTCATGTGCTTAGAAGGGCCGGCTTTCGACATGTTTGCACTGCATTAATAAAAAGAGGCAAAAGGTTAGTACATCAAATATAAAAATAAATCACTTAATTTAGTACTAAGATATCCTGGCCCATGCATTAGTCGCAATACCCCATATGTCCCTTTTTTAGCAAAGTCTTGCCAAAATTCACGAAAAATTTCGGCATAACCTTTGCTAAAAAAGGGACATATGGAGTACCCAAATTTGCCGGAACGGAAGTTAATCGACGTTCCGGCAATCTCAAGGGCCTCTCGGGGTACCTGCAAATATTTCACAAAAATGTCCACATCTCCGGCCGGCATCTGCGGCCGGCATCTCCACGACACGATGGTCGGAGCACAAACAACCACGACACGATGGTCGTGGTAGCACAGAACACAAGCACACAGAAGCACACACAAGCACCTCTTCCAAGGGCCTCTCGATCGGGGTACCTGCAAATATTTCACAAATCTCGTTTCCAAGGGCGTCTTCTTGCCTAGCACACACAAGAACCTATGCACCTGTACAACCAAAAAAAAGGATCATGAACTTATATAAGTAAAAAAAAAATGGACAAAAGATCCTTACTCATTCAAGATCATCTGTACAAATCATCGGCTACATACTCCAGTGGTTTGGTCGTGCGTTTGTTCTTTTACTCAGGGACAAGCATGAAGCATGCAACAAGATATATAGTCGTGTACATAGCAAGGCTTGAGGCTTCTATTGGTTTTGACTTGCAAGACATGGGCTTGCAAGACATGAGCTGCTGTATTTCTTTCCAAAGATGGACGACATGTAGTAGTTCTCATCTTTTTAAATCATTGATTAATTACTAGAACGCACTAGCAGTGACTACTTTGCATGCAAAGAAGCCCTCACTCACAAGAAAAGAAAGAATGGTGTTTGCTTGTGTCAAGACTCGAGCACAGACGCATCGAGCATAGACCTAACACTAACAGTGAGCTCAGAGCGTCCACGAGTCCTTGGGGAATTTCGTCGAACAGGTTACACGCATGGAAGGCGAGGTACGGTGGACGGCGAGTACGTGCTACGGTGGACGGCGAGGTACGGTGCGCCACATAATTCCAATATTCTGTGGCGCATCCAGTGGGGAATGCGCCACAGAATTATTTGGCCTCACACTTTAAAACGATGTTCTGCTGTACATGGATAACAACACGCAAATGGCCTAGTGGTTTGCTTCAGATCCTTGTACTAGGGCAGCCAGGTTCGAATCCTGGCTGTCCCACATTATTTTTTCTTTAAATTTTTTGTTTTGCTTAAATTTAAATGAAGAACACAAACACATTTGTTATTCTTAAAAAAAACATTTTTGGTTATATTGAAAGAAAGAACATACACACATTTTAAAGAAATTAAAGACGAATATACACACAATTGTTAGTAGACCAATATTTTATTCATGGTATATATATATATATATATATATATATATATATATATATATATATATATATGCTTGTCTCTCTCACACACACACATGTACAAATTAATACACAAAAAAGTCTTCATCGTCCCGGCGGCCGGTTCCGAGCTAGCTTCTCTTCTTTCCCTTCTTCGCGGTTGAATACTTTAGCCCGGGCACCTTGAGATTTCTTCGCGTGAACGGACAACCTTTAGTAGGTAGGGAGGTCTTCCTTGTGTGTTTGCTAGTAGTCGGCATGTCGAATTACTTGTCGAATTCCTCCTCGATCTTCGGATCGCCGTTCTTGTCCAAGTCTTCCTCATTGGCGTCTCCTTCCATTCCGATGATGCTCCTCTTGCCCCTCCTCACGACAACACGGCTAGGCTTTGAGGGTCGGTAATGAAGAAGCATTGCTCAACTTGGCTAGCGAGTACCCATGGCTCATTTTTCGCAGAGGCGTTCTTCGATTTGGCATCGGGTATTACCATGGTGGTGAAATACCGGCCTTCTTTGATGACGTCCTTGGCCCATCTCACACGGAACATTGGCACCAACTCTCCACAGTAGTTGAGCTCCCATATCTCCTCGATCCTTCCAAAGAATCTTTCCTTGACAGTAGCCTCGTCATCGCGTAGGATAGCATAGTTACTCCTGAGTTTTGAAATTCGCTAATCCTGTCCTTTTCCTCGGTGCTGAATCTGAAACCGCTGATGTCGTATGACTGATAGGTCCTTACGTTGTGCCCGGGCCCTGTGATAAGGAGAATATGAGTTTTTCATCTTGTAGATGGCGTTTTGCTCTTTGCTTCAATAAGTTGCCTTTTCTTGAACCAACGCGTGAAGGTGGAGTTGTGCTCTCTGGTTACGTCTCCCTTCTTCCTCGGTGGCCCAGGTCGACGTAATTCTGCTCGATTAAGATTTTGTGCTCTTCCACCCAAGGTTCGATCAATTGTAAGTGTTGTAGCGCGACCCGGTGAGCCCTGTCGAAGTCGTCTTTTCGACCATGAACGCCGACAAAGAGTGAGCGGTAGCCCTCGCGGTGACCATATCCATCGAGCCTGCCGAGGTGCTTCCTGGTGGGCAGACCAACATCCTGGTTCTCGGTGCTTAGATAATTCTGGCAAAAGGAGATGCACTCGTAGGTTAGAAAGCCCTTGGCCATGCTTGCGTCTGGACGGGCCCTGTTGCGAACGTATCCTTTCATGACACCGTTCTGCCTTTCGAACGGCATCATGTAGTGCAGGAACGTCGGCCCGAGCTGCCTGATGTCATCAACGACATGGAGAAGGAGATGCACGCAGATATCAAAGAATGCGGGCGGGAAGTAAATCTCGAGCTCGCATAGTATCAGCACGATCTCTTCCTGTAGCCTGTCGAGCTGCTTCACGCCGATCGACTTCCTGTTGATGACGTCGAAAAAGTTGCAAAGGGCAAGCAGCGTATCTCGGACGTGCTCGTCCATTATCCCTCGGATCGCAACGGGAAGTATCTGCGTCATCAGCACGTGACAATCGTGAGACTTCATCCCGCTGAACCTCTTCTTCGTTGCGTCCAGATATCTGCTGATCTTCCCCGCGTAACCGTGAGGAAATTTGACTCCTAGGAGGCACCTGTAAAACTGCTCGAGCTCCTCCGGACTCATAGTGAAGCAGGCAGCGGGAAGCACCACCGTGTTCTTTTTTACCCTTTTGCGGCGACCTTGAGTCCCTTCCGTCTGATCATCATCATCATCATCATCATCGTCGTCATCACTATCGGGTGCCTGAAGATCTTTCCTGACACCAAGCCATTTCAGATCGTATCTTGCTCTCGTCCCATCCTTGGCCTTTTCCGGCATGTTGGAAAGAGTGCCAAGCAGACTCTCGGTGACATTCTTCGTGATGTGCATCATATCGAGGCTATGTGGGTCTTGAGGACCTTCCAGTACTCCAAGTCGTGGAAAACAGACCTCGCTTTCCATACACCCAGCAGCGGATCTACCCTCGGTCGCTTCTTTCCCGGCGCAGGGCACTCCTCCCAATTTTTCAAAAGCTCGTCGATTTCGGTGCCGCTCCTCGGGCGCGGGGCTCTTTCGGGCTCGTGTTCACCATTGAACAGGTCACCGCGTTTCCTCCACGGGTGATCCATGCGAAGCCACCTTCGAGCCCCTGGGTACACGGTTTTCGAAGACCCGAGATCCCTTGGTAGCTGGAGATGCGGGGTCTCATCCATGCACCTGACACATGCGCAGAATCCGTGGCCTACCTGGGCCGATACATATGAGCAACCAGGATAGTCCTGCACCGTCGTGAACAACGCGGCTCTCATGTCGAAATAATCTCCAGTGTATGCATCCCACGTACGGGCTGGCGTCTCCCACAACGTGGCTAACTCCTCTTTCAACAGCGCGAGATACAGATGTATGTCGGCACCTGGTTGTTTCGGCCCCTGAATGAGAATACTCATGTGTATGTACCTTTGCTTCGTGCACAGCCACGGGGGAAGGTTGTAAGGCCATACAAACACGGGCCAGGTGATGTGCGTGCTACTCTGGTTGCCGAACGGATTGAGTCCATCGGTGCTCATACCCAGCCTGACGTTCCTTGCGTCGCCCCCGAAATTTTCGAAGGCGTTGTCCAATGCTTCCCACTGGCTAGCGTCTGAAGGGTGTGTCAGGATCCTGCCCTTCTCCGGATCTTCTTCGGGCTTCTCCCTTTCCGCGTGCCATTGCATGAGCTTTGCTTCCTTAGGGTCCACGAAGTACCGCTGCAGACGGGGAGTGATAGGAAAGTACCATACCACTTTTCGAGGAACTTTCTTGTTCCCAGTACTCTTGTACCGTCCTTGGCCGCACACCGGACATGTGGTTATGTCCTTGTACTCGCCCCGATAAATTGCGCAATCATTGATGCAGGCGTGGTATTTAACGTGCGGCAGGTCAAGAGGGCACACGACTTTCTTGGCATCCTCGATACTAGTTGGCAATGTGTTCCCCTCGGGAAGACGATCGTGCATGAATTTCAAGTTCTTGGTGAAGCTCACGTCGGTCCATCTGTTTTCCGCCTTCATCTCCAGAGCATCAAGCGTTACTTGCAAGCGCGTATCCTGTGGTCGGCACCCAGGATACAACGGAGTCTTCCCGTCTATCTCCATTTGCGCCAGCTTGGCTTTCTCTCTGGCTGCAGCTCTGGCGTTGCTCGTCTCCTTGAGGAGCAGTTCTTGAACATGAGAGTCCTGCAAGGCCGACATTAGCGGGTTATGCGTGTTCGCGTCTTCTCCACCACCATCTACTCCTTCATCATGACCATCTTGTCCGCCGACATCTCCTTCGTCATGATCATCTTGTCTGCCGACATCTCCTTCGTCCTGATAACCATGTCCGGGAGACTGTTCGTCTTCTCGCCGGCCGCCCTCGTCTTCATGCGCACCATTTGCTGTCGGCGCCTCGTTGAAGCCTAGCATGAAACCGCGCCTGAGCAGGTGATCCTCCAATTGTCCGGAATCAGGGTCGATCCAGCTCTCGAGTTTGCATTTTCGACACGGACATCTTATCTGGCGCCCGTTGCATCGAATCATTTCCGCCTTCGCTTCTTCCTTGTATCTACTGATTCGACCAGAGCTCATGTTGACGACCATGGTTGCCTGCGCGGTATACATAGAGCAGAAACGAGAAATGAATCACACATGCATGTTCGACGTAAAAATTCAGCATGACTTCTCTTGAAAGTAGGACGTATGGGTGGTGCAAAAATTTGCCAAAATGGAAATGAATCCACATTTCGGCAAACATCCATGCACCACGCCGGCGTAAGCAACAAAAAAAGCAACAACATGCAAATATCCACAAGCTTCATGTATAAACATTGTCTCGCCATCGTGCAAACCGCGATGTCAAGCGCTTCACCTAGAAGAAACATCCATACATGTACACCGCCGGCCACACACAAAACATGCATATGCATGTCCATCCAACAATACTCACCTAGTAGAGTCGTTACCGAGACGTGACCATGGTCGATGAGAGAGAGTGTGTGGTGTTGGAGAGAAAATAGGAGAAAAAAGAGATGTATTGGGAGAGGAGGAGAGTGTATACAGAGGCTCTCCCCAAGCCCTCACCAATTATCTATCAAACAAAGTAGGTTTAACTACAAGAAATGGAGAAAAGTATGGGCAAAATGGGATGGGAGGGAGGAGGAGGACGAGTTGGGTGGGGGAAGGGAGAAGGCCACAATGGGGGTGGTAGGTAGGGGAAGAGCTACCTTTTTGTAGATCTGGAACACCCATTCTATGGCGCATGCATCCCCATGCGCCACAGAATGTGTCATTTCTGTGGCGCATCAGACAAGGTGCGCCACAGAAAGAAGAATTTATGTGGCGCACCCAGGCCTATGCGCCACAGAAAGTTCATCCACCCAATCATTGGGGGCGGGGTCCACCTGAATTCTGTGACGCATGGGCCTGGGTGCGCCACAGAAATGTATGTTTCTGTGGCGCATCCGGGCCCATGCGCCACAAAATGGGTGGTGGGCCTCGAATTTCAAACGTGGGTGGTGGGGCCCACGATATTTCTGTGGCGCATGGGACAGAATGCGCCACAGAAATGCCATATTCAGTGGTGCATGGCAATCTCATGCGCCACAGATATCTGTGGCGCACCACAAGGGATGCGCCACTGATAAACTTTTGTGGCGCACCGCAAAAAGGTGCGCCACAGAATGATGATCCACCTATATCTAGTTTCCTAGTAGTGCATATGGCACACTTGCCATGTCCAAAATAACATTCATAACAATCTTTGTCCAAACATGAAACACTAATCAAGTTTCTGTGTAATGAAGGAACATATAAAACATCTCTAAGCAGAATCGTGAATCCATCAGCTAACTCCAGGGAGATGTCACCGACAGTTTCAACGTCTGCTTGGACTCCATTTGCAACTTCAATGCATCTTTCGCTTATTTGCGTAGTCCGCGTCGAATGGAATCCCTGTAATGAATTTGCAACATGAACAGTTGCACCTGATTCAATCCACCAAGTAGATTTTGAAAATTGTGTATACAAGGATTCATTTACAAAGGAAACAATGTTCTTACCTTTCTTTGCCATGATGGACTTTAGCCAGACAGGGCAATCTTTCTTGTAATGCCTAGTCTTCTTGCAGTGGAGACATATATCTTTGTCCACTGTAAGAGATTTCTGCTGATGCTGATAATGCGAGGGAGCTTTTCCATATGGCTTTGAAGGGGAACCATTGCTGCTTTGAGTGTAGTTCTTTTTCTTGTTATCCTTCACATAGTTCAGAGAACCACCATGTGAAGATTTAAGTCTTTCCTCTTCCTGCACACACATGGCTATTGTCTTTTCAATGTCACATTTTTCAGGTGACATGTTATAGTTGACAACAAAAGTGTCAAACTGACTTGGCAGTGAAGCCATAACCAGGTGAACAAGGAGCACAGGCTTGAGCTCCAAATCATCGTCCATGGGCTTAAGCTTAGCTGCCATGTTGCTCATCCTGAGGATGTGCTCTCTTATGCCATGTCCACCTCCTATGTATTTTTCTGTCATCAGCTATTTTAGTAGCCGGGTAGCATATACCTTTGAAGAACCAGTGAACTGGCTCTTTACCTTTTCAAGAAACTCCCTTACGGAAGCACACTCTGCAATTGAGCCCATAATAGCGTGCTCAATTGTGTTCTTTATGAAAGCCATGCATTTTTTGTTGGCGGTGAGCCACTTTTTGTTCTCGAGGGTATATGACATCTCCAATGGAGCATAACCCCTCCTCTTTTTATCCCAAGCACTATCATCACCTTTTTCATCTCTGACTGGCTCTGTAGATTTAACTAGCTGTGGAGTGTCCACAACCCAGTCCACCTCAGCACAAACAAAGGCCAGATCAACTTTCTTTCTCCATTCGGAGTAGTTGTCACCTCTGATGGTTGGAACATCCTTGATGCAACTCATCAAGTAGTACCCTCCAGAAAAATCACATTAAGGTGAGAACAAAACAACAATTGCATGCAATAATCCAACGTAGGTCAAAATTAAAACATACAACTGTTTGTGCAATTAAAACTATATCACCATTGGGCAGAAAATAGCAACAAATGCACATAATAATAAATCATGATTATGTTATTAATAACGTTGGTCATAAAATAACAGAATCATAATCATTTCAATAGTCAATTTTAAACATGCTCTTTTAAAATTAACTCTCACTTTTATTCTTTTTGCAGCGGAAAAACATGAATAAGAAATTTCATGAAACTTTATACTTTGCAGAAATATTTCTGTCACTTTTATGTTTTCTAAACAAAAATTCGTTGGATAAATTTGAATAGAAAAAAGTGAATGAATTTTGCCCAAAAATTGGACAAAAACAAATAAAACAGCTTCTGGAAAAATTAACAGAGGAAAAAGAACAGGCAGCACAGCGATCTCGGCCCCGCTGCGGCCTGTTTGACTTTCAGCCCACAGCCTGTGTGAGCGCCCGGTGCTTATCTGCCGCTCGCGGCGACGCAGACGCCAGGGACGCGGCCCACGGCCTGCTCAGCCTGCTCCGCGCGCGCGTTGTGCTGCCCGCTTCGAAAGAAAACGGCCCAGCCCAGCGGGGCCCAACCCACGGCCTATTCTGCGGCCCGCGCTCGTGGCCGCGTGCTCCTGTCCGTCGGATTAGATCCGACGGCCCTCCGCGCTAGTCGGTCGAATAAAACCGGCGGCTGCCCGCCCCGGTCGAAACCCTAGCGTCACTTTCTCTCTTTTCTCCTCTGTCTATCTCGTCGTCGCCGCCGGCCCGCTGGAGACCACCGCGCCGCGCGGCCCCTCTTTCCCTCCCTTTCTTTCCTACAGCTTTCCCATTCCTTCTCCCCCACAACCCGCATGTTCCCAGTGAGCGCATCGAGCAGAAAATGGTGGTGGCGGTGCCCTTTGCCGGCGGCGGCCGGTGGTGGAGGGCGGTAAGCTAGGGTTAGGGTTTCTTTCCCTTTTTTTCTTCTTTGCCCTTTGCCCCTTAGCTGCTGGGCTTGTTCTTCGTCCTGATGCCCTAGTTGGTGCGCATCTGGATCGAGAGGAACGGCGCGGCCGAGGCTCGGCGGCGCACTTTGCCGGCGAGCCCGAGGCCCTCTGCCGGTGAGCTTTCTTTTTGCCTTTTGGAATTGGGGAAAATTCTTTTTTCTTTTGCTTTTCTCTTTTCTTTTCTACACGAGATATAGAACCCTCTGGCTCTGATACCATTGTTTTATCCATAGAATCGACTAGGGTAGATCAATGCGTGTAGAAACAGTGGGATGGAGGAGGAGGATGTTCACCTTCTCCTTGAGCAGATGAACCCGGTGCGGCGGCCATGGTGGAGATGGCCGACGATGTCTGGGAGTGGCGGCGGTGCTTCCCGTCACTGCAGCGCCGACCTAGATCGGTAGGGATGTTGGTGGGGTGTACGGCACACGTCGAACCTCGTAAGGCGTGCCGCCGGCCCCACCCTTTATATAGCGCTGCGTGACAGGGGCCCGTCAACCATTAGTTGGTTGAGCGCCCCCGATCAAGGCGCAGGATCATGGGTCACGGTGGGCCGTTGGACCCACGCATGTGGAGATCAACCTAACACGCTCTGCTCTGCGGAGTTTCAGTCGTTCCACGCTGCACACTGAGAAGTTGGGAGGCCAAAGAGGAGTTTGTCAACATCGATCGAGGCGACTGCGCGGAGTTGGAGACTTTCGATGGTCTTTCCGCTTTGGTCTTTTTTTTCATCTTTCTCCGTTTGGTTCTCCAGTTCCTCTTGTTTAAATTTTGGTGACTCGTGCTGGTAGAGATGCAAGTGGGTTCATATGAACTAGTTTTCCAAGAAGTGACGTGATTTAATTTTTTTTAGTTCATTTGATTGGAGGGTAACGTAATACTGACCCATTTACATCTCTCGTTTTTTTCCGAAATGGGGATGAAGCCCCAGGCTCTGCATCAAGGAATGCACACAGCTGTTTTAAGTTTTAAATATCTCAAGTTTACAAATCACAGATCACATAAGGTTGAAACATGAATCAACCAACAAAACAAAGACAACATAAAGCAACTAGGCATCCCTAATGCGTCTAATATGTTACCTCGAAGCTCGACTGAAAATATCCTGGGTAACCGCCAAGAGTCGGGTACACCCAGCAACCATAAGCTCTCGCTGATCGAACGGTAGCAGGAATGCCCAAAGTTGTATCCAATGTGCCGCCATATTGACAACCCCCGTACATCCATGTTTGGAGCAACTTTGGTTGACACTAGTAGATCTATTAAAATGCCCCGCCGTGTCAAATTTTATAGTTGATGCATGGAGATGGCTAGCGAGGAGCATGGTGAAAGTAGATTACCATTTGGCTTAATAATTATATAGGAGAGGGGTAAATTTTAGAGTAACTTGTATTCCACCCTTGCTACCGTCGCCTCTACAGCGTCACGCTGCATCGATTCCGGCCATCTCTTAGCGTCGTACCAAGCCAATATCGCAACCGTACGCTGATACGAACCCATTACCCTCAAGTGAAACAAAACTTTGCAGCGGACAGCTTCCCCAAGGACCTTCCCCTCCTTTGTCTCCGCCCTCGAGCAATGTGTCGTTCTGACCATCTTGGTGGATGAAAAAGACGGGTTGGTCCACCGTGGGCTATTGGCTCTCCTCCCAATTGGTCCACCGTCATTGTTTGATGTAGAGGTTAGGCTTCCCTTTCTCGAAAAAGGATAAGTTGGACCAAACTTTAGCATTATACTATCCCACTCCCCCCCCCCCCCCCCCCCCCCCCCCCAAACACATAATGGGGTACCCCTGGTCCCTCGAGCCTATAAAAGGAGCCTCGAGACTCGAGAGCATGTTCTCCATTCACCCTCTTAATTGAAATCAGAGCAAGGTGAGGGACTATAACTCTAGGGTTTGAACGACCGCCCATCTGAGAAAGAGAAGTCTAGAGTTTGCCTGCAGGAGTCTCATACAACTCTAACTTTCAATCAAATCTCTCTTTACGCCTAGCACGGGACTAGGTCACACTCCATCGTGGCGGCTGGACCTATTCAAACAACATCGAAGTGTCATATTTGTCGGTATATGGTGACTTGAGCTATAAAGTCGGTATACACACCACCTGTTGCGACTATGTTGCTACAACCTAATCATTCCTTGTTCCATAACACAATAATACCTTTCATGCCACATAATTTCACATTAGGGCAGTGGTACTTCTACACTTTGAATACATTTTTAGCGGTGTGCCTAGTCTGCTCCTCATCAATGTCATAAAAAGAAGCTAATTAACTCTTTTTTCTGGCACCACTTGCTTCATAGAGGAAAAGGGGGAAATTTAACGCTTAGTATTGTAGGATTTTGATCCTTAGGAATCCTACAGAAATTTTGGAGAATTTTGATCCTTAGAAATTTTCTATGTAGATAGTTCGATTTTTAGGATTAGAATCCTTAAGATTTTTTTTTTTTGCCATAGGATTGCATTGCACTATACTTTGGAGGAAAATTTTCATTCAGTCAAATCTCATGTTACAGTTTTTTTGTTTTTCGTGTGATTCAAACAATTTTTGACAAAATTTGTTAGGATCTAAATCTTGTAGTATTCAACTGGACATGACACTCGAATCCTACTTTTTTCCCTATTTCTGTGTTTTGAGAATCCTGCAAATCAAACAGGCCCAACAGAAAAATAATACATAGGTGCAACAGGGACTTGTACCGTATGGATTTGGACCTATAAAAGTAAATGAAGCTCGTTGGCCGGCTTCATGGCTTCTAGAATACTGCACCACATTACGCATACGTCCAAATTTTATTCAAGCGAAATCAAGACAATCTAGGCCAATACTGTCTTATACAAAGCTACTCTGTTGTCAGCATTGGCAGAGAAACCACCCAGCCCAGCATCTCAAGCTTCTTCGAACTAAATGAAGGCTCATCGCTCACTTGAACAAACCTGACATTGGTTCGGAACAAAAGTACCCTTCTTGAACCACTGTTGGTAGGATGTCGAAGTCGTCGCCGTTGTTGATGTAAATTGGAGCCGCCGATACCGTGATTCTAGCGCGCGTCCTTCCCACAGACGGCGCCAATTGACGTGGGGTTACCACGGCAAATCCCAAGGTCGAGATACCTAGGGTTTCGTATAGAGAGAGAAGTTGGCGCGCTGGTAGTTCCGGACGGCTGACAAGCAAGGATTTACCCAGGTTCGGCCCCTCATTGTGAGGTAAAGACCTACTCATGCTTGTCTGATATGTATATATGTATGGTTACATGGTGGCCGCAATGGCGATGGTGGTGGTAAGATGTGATCTCTCTATGGCTATGCGAGTTGTGGATCTAGTCCCCCTTCTTTAGGGTGCCCCTGTTTGGCTTTATAAAGGGAGTCAAGTAGGGTTTACAAAGAGTCCTAGTAGACTACATCTTGAAGTCCTTAACTTGTGCTTGAAGTAATTGGTGGGCCGCCAGGTGGGGCTTCATCTGGGTCGCATCGGGTATGCCAACGGTGGAGTGCCCGGAGGGTATGCGCACGTCAAGGCCTGAGACTTGACGTCTAAGGTTCGAACAAGAAAGTTATTCGAGAACGCACAGGGGCTATCATAGCCATCCAGGTCTCCCTGATAGTCATTGATCGGAGAAGGGTTCTCAATCATGTATGGAGTGTTCCCGAACCGCTAGGGTGACACACTTAAGGGGTTGTGACGTTTATTTAGATTGGACGTAGAGAAGAAAATAGAGAGAAGAACACCGGAAGTATTTCGGGCACTCCGGAAGTGTTCTGAGAGATATCCGATGGAGTTCGGGGCCGGAGAAATGTTTTTCGGAGTCAGAATAAATTAGATAATATGTGTTTAATATTAATTAGTGCAATTAATAGTTAAATACATTTTTATTTATTTATTTTTAGATTTTTAGGCAGCCCCAATTCTAAATGGGCCTAACTTGTGGAAGAAAGGCCCAAAGGGGGGGAACTTCCCCCAAGTAGGGCGCACCAAGGGAGGTGGCCGGATGGGCCACATGGGCCCATCTGGGCCGGCGCACCATGCTGGTGCGGCTGGTGTGGGATTTAGTCCCACACCGCCCATCCAACAAGGTTGGCAGTCACCCTCCACCTATATAAGGAGGTGCCCATGCCTTGGAAAAATACACCAGAAATTCTCTCTCTCTCTCATCCGTTTTAGACGTGACTCCGCAAATGGGTTTGCGCATGGGTTGAGGTTTTCTCCACCATATACACACCGCCGTGCTATCGGTTCTTCGGTCCAATTCTTCTGCTTCCGCTGCTCGGCTGGATCTGAGCCCAGAGGTCGTCATCTTCACCGTACGTTTGTGAAGCCCTGCGAGGTGCCACACTTGAGGCACTTGGAGAGGTTCGTCCTCACCACCTTGAAGTCGGCGCCATCATCGTCATCATCGCGCCGTCTTCATCTTCATCGCGCCAAGTTCTTCGCGACCTCGAGGTCGGCTACGACGTTTACTTCTTCAATGCTTGTTGTGGGAGCGTAATCCCCGCTATCGGTCTACGAGGGTACATATATCGACCCTCTCCCTTATGGTATATCTGCATAGTAATAGATCTTGGCTAGGTTATGGTTATCGTTGCTAGGAATTTTTTTTGTTTTCTGCCTACGATTCCCTTCAACAATATCATGAGGATTGTTATCACAAGACAACCAGTAGAAAACATTACATCTTTATCTCAATTCATAGTAGTGCTAGGGTTTCCCCATCTCCCAAGAACTGATGGAACTACTCACACATGATGGCAGTAAACATCATAATGATTGTATTGCAAATGATAGACTGACATACGAATGAATACACGTGTAAATCCACAACTAGATTTCTAGAATTACAACGAGATGGGTTTGCACGGTAAAATGATAGATTCCCTATATCTACGTAATAATTCAATAAGCAAAAACACTATATAAAATAGACGCATCACTAATCCAAGTAACCAGAGCACACATAGTTGAAAGTTCAGATATCCTAATTTTGGACACTATTGGTCCGTAAGTAGAGGAAGAATGGATCTTCGAGCATGGAAGGTGCGTAGACACTGATGCGTCCCTACTGAAGCGTGTCAGCAAACTTACCTTTGGTACTTTCTCTTAACTCTTTCTTGTTTGGGTATCTTTCTTCTTTTGTTTGATATTTTGTCATGCCTTATTCTTTCTGTGCTCATGATTCTGCATTTCTTCTACACAACCCCTGCAATGTGTTACTTGCATAAAAAAATGAAAGGTTAGGTCATGTTTCCAAGTCACTGTGTTGAACTGGTTATCTTAACCGTCCAATACTTATACTACAACACCATTGTTATCCTTAACTCCAACTTGTTTGCTCCGAGTCGTGTTTAGTGACATATATTTGTCATTTCTGAGAATATGATGACGTTTTAGTTTTTGGACTCCATACGCCTATTATGGCTGGTTACATTATAGAGTTCTACTTTTTATTCAATCATGGTACACTTTTGAGAAAATAAAAGTATGCTGTTTGAATATGTAAATTGACTTATCACCAATATTGAAATGTTATCTAAGTAGTACTTCAACAGAAATACCCAAGTATGTCATCACAAAAATTATTTGTTCTTTCCACGTTTCCTTGCAGGTTCCTTAATTTTGACCAACACCAAAGTTGAAGGTGGCAGTCTGGCAGATCTCATTTTGGCGAAATAACGTGACGATTCTGGGCTCGTTCTGTTGGCTGATGCAACTCTCTGTGTAATGGTCGAATGTCTTATACTCCCTATTGAATGTCTATTGACGTTATTTTGGCGAAATAACGTGACGAATGTATATCTCAGACTTGTTTAGGTGCACAATTGATGAATAGATGACTAGATTGCATTGACCATGCTAATGCTCTTTGTTAAAATGTTCATGCACTTAAAATGTTTGGTTCTGATCTATTTCAGTTTATAATCATCAAAATTGGGATCAGATTGCTTTGCGTAGGGTATTTGTGTGCAGATGATGAGAAATGAATGCACTCTCTTTAATCTTAATAGACGCCCTTGAATAGTTAAAGAACTGTTCGCTGGCATAATGTTAGTTCGATATCGATTATCATGACATGTGCTGTAGAACATACCATTTTTATTTCTTATATCTGATATAAAGTGTGCATGTGCTTTAGAATGGATGATTGAGATATTCATCAGGAAAGTTGGATCCAAAATTGACTAGATTCTGATGTAGGGTGCAAAGACTGATACTTCGTTCTATGGATATTTTTTAGGAGAAACAAAAGGTAATTTCCTATATTCAAAACATATGTTACAAACATGTTATAGAGCTAAAATACTAACAACCTGAGAACTATTATAGAACTCTGGCCAACCAGCTAATGAGATCTAAAATACGGAAGTTCATTTCCTCCTTAAAACTCTTTGGCAGCAATACAGGTCTGGGTCAATTCCGTTGAAGATTGCACCAGAACTCCACGAAGCTACCGTGATGATCACGATCACATGAATAAACGGACATTGAACTCCTGCTTATGCTTCAGAAGACACGATCCTATGATTAACTTTGTCTCTGCGAAGCAACCAAAAATAGATTAGATGTTTTTCTCTGAAAACAAGACTTCCATACCCAATTAATGGCAGAGGTGTGTCATGATCAAGATTTTGTAGACACTGGAATAGAGTAGCAAGTGGTTTTCCAGAAGTAACCCCACACATCACAGGACTCAGAAGAGTGGTAGACTGCATGAGTACCTGAAGCTCCTGGAACTGCTGAAATTCCAATTCTGACAGAGGTTGACGAAGTAGACACACCGAAATCTTCAGTCTGGAGGGCGGAAGAAACTGAAGAGATTGAAAATCTTTGGAGAAAGAGAACAGTGTGTGGCATCCGGTTAGATAGAGGGGTGGAGTTCCAGGAATCATGGAAAGGACACAGTTGGCCAAAAAAATCCCGCAGCTTGAGTTGAGTGTGCCTATTTTTTTGGTTTCCTTGGAACGTTGCCAGTTCTGCAGAACCTGACCGTTGCTCGCTTCCCATGGAGCGATTTCAAACACACAGGTGGGTGAAAACTCGAAAATAAGAAATGAAACAGGCCTGCACAGAGCATTCGCTGGAACAAGTCTGCGGAATTACCCTTTTCGAGAAAATAAATAGCTGGAACAAGTCCACGGCAGCCGTCTCGTGAACTAGACATCAGAGAATATACAAAGGCACCCAACTACAAATTAACCATCGTGCATAAATTCGCATAATCAGTTGCTCATCAGTACCACTACAAGGCATCACGATCAAGTCGCAACAGCAATTAACACCAAAGAACTACCACTGCGGTTGCAAGTAGTAACCATTCTTCTTGCACACACCACATGTAGCCAAGCTCAGTTCAGTACGCCTGCAGCCATGTAGGACTCAACACTGTCCTTCAACGTCTCCTCCATGGTCCTGAACGTCCACCCCAGCCTCTGCAGCTTCTCGGAACTGAACACCTTCTCATCTCCCACTTGAACGAACCTGCCAAAATCACCGTCGTCACCGTTGTCAAAATCACGAGAGATTACACCAAGTTTGCACCGTACTTAATCTACGGTGCATGAGCGAACTCGGCCTCCTACTTCTTTGGGTAGTTCAGATTCGGATGCAAGTTTCTGACGATGGAAACCATTTCGGACACCTTCGTGGCGTACGCGCTGCAGATGTACCGGCCGACCGCCTCCGGGTTCTCATACGTCAGCACGAGAGCGGCGGCGACGTCCCGGACGTCCACCATGTTCCTCACCTTGTCGTCCATGGCGTTTCCGCCGTCGCCTGTGCAGTGCAGATCAAATCAGTGGCATCTTCGAATTGCAAGGTAGTGCTATACATGTGAGCTGTGAAGGCGTAAAACGAAGCTTACATTTCAAGTATTTGATGAGGACCAAGCTGCTGGTGTTCACCGTGGGTTGCAGCAGAGGCCCGAACACCAGCGACGGGCACACGGTCACGACGTGTAGCCCGGTCTTCTCTGTGTAAGCCAAGGCTTCGCGCTCGGCTAGTGTTTTGGAGAGGCAGTACCAGTTCTGACAAAAGCCCTAAGGTTAGCAGGTCAAATTCAGCCATCAGAATTCATGGCCGGAGGAAAAAGATCGAATCCTCACCTCGGTTGTTCTGCAGTATTCCTCATCGGACCAGCAGTTTTCGTCCAGGGCGGGGCCCTCGGGGAGGTTCGGGTTGACGAAGACAGCGCCCACCGACGACACCACGACGACGCGGCGGACGCCGGCCTCGCTGCAGGCCCTGAGCACGTTCAGCGTGCCGGCGCCAGCAGGTCCACCTGCGTCGTACGTGCAACGATGGGATGAACCATGACCGCACACACACGCACGTACAGTACAGAGTTTCCTAGCTCGCCGCAAGTAGTGCCGGGGAATCGGCATAGCTCGATCTTGTGGTGTTACTGTTACCTCGGGGTTCGATGATTTCCCTGCGAGGACGGGGCTGGCGACGTGGAAGACGCCTTCGCAGCCGGACAAGGCTCGCGCCACGCTCCCGTAGTCCAGCACGTCGGCCTTGAACAGCCGCAGCCGCTCGCCGGCGCCGCCCAGCGCTGTCAGGTGAGCGTTCTTGGGGTCACCTGCCCACACACACGCAGGACAATGGCAATACTTATCGCATTACACTCTGATGATCGAGGCAGGGGGACCGATCAAGACGACAAGAACGTGTCATACCGGGATCACGGACGGTGCCATGCACCACGTAGTCGCCGCTGGAGAGGAGTTCCCGCACGAGCCACGAGGCGATGAAGCCTGCCGCGCCCGTCAGGCACACCGTCTTCGTCGTCTTCCTTGCGCCGGCCGGATCCATGGCTTCTTCTCCTCTCCTCTGCCTGCAACGGGATCGGCTACTAGCTCGGCTGTCGTACAGGGCGACCTGAAACTGAAAGACACTACCGCCGGTACAATTGTATATCTTCCGATATTGGAAGGGACGTATACGTCCGCTTCGATGTTACTATCGTTCAGCCGTCCGACAAAGTTTATGTATACATTTGACTGACCCGTTCATCTTATTATTGGCGTCTGAATAGAAACTTTTTCATTGCAAAAACTATTGGGGCACTGCATCTGCATGACTACATTGCAGCACATTGCCGCCTGCAACTACCTTGCTCGAAACACCTGGAGGCTACTGAAAAGAAAGGCTCACATAATGTTCACTTTGTTTTTCATGTAAACATGGTTCCGTCGGTGATTATTAGTTGGCTTGTCCACACTTTCCCCTCCTTCCCCTCCGGGAACAGTTCTCAGAGGCGAAGAAGGGCGAATCCACTTTTCCACCGCATCCGCCGGCGAGGCCGTGGGTTCCCTCCCCCTCCGTCGGCCGCTCCGGCGGCGGGAGGGTGGGGGAACCCCGGATCTCTGCTTTGGCGTGTATATACGGTGTGGATAGTTAGGTCTCCGGCTGGCGGCGCTGTGGAGGCGGGGGCGTTGTCGGTGGGGAGTTTGGTGCTGCTGTTCTGCCTCCTCCGTGTCGTTGTCCTTGGTGATCTCGACGGTGAGCAGCCAGCTTTTGGTGCTCCGGGCTCTTCGGGCTCGGGGAGTTTCTCTTCCCTCTGCGTGGGCGGCGAGGCGATGTCGTCGCCCGTGCGGGTTGGGGATTTTGTCCTCCGGCTCCATCTTCGCTGTGTCGTCGTCTCCTCCAGCGGCGCCACGGAGCTTGTGAGGTGGTGTGTAGGAGGTGGTGCTCGGGCTCGGTGGGGCGTCTGCCTCGAGCTCCCCTGGCCGACCGTGGTGGCGAGGGGGGGAGCGGCGGGGGCGGCATGCTTCCTTCTGGCGGCTCTGGCGTCTGGTTCTTCGTGGCTCCTCCAGCCGGCCGTGGAGGTGAGGAGAGGAGTCACCTGGAGGTGGTGCGCTGGAGTGGAGGGGTCTGGTGCTGAGCTGAGGTGCTGGGCTGGTTGGCGCGGTGGTGGTGGTTTTTCTGGCACGGCCTCGCCACCCGGCGGAAGGCGGTGTTGGTGCTGGGCGTGGGGGTGGCTAGGCCGTGCTCGTTCATCGACAAGATCGCGTTGCTCGCGGCGTGTGGATCATGCGGCTTTCTTCAATGTTGGAGGTCATCCTTCTCCCAGGTGGCAAGTGGTTCGTCTTCTTCTTCTCCGGCGTTCGCCGGCGTCGACGAGGTTTGGTGGTTCAGCTGCTTCTTGCTGCTGTAGTGCTTTCAGTTCAGCTCCGTCTGTACGGGCTGGCGTTTGTTCTTCTTCTTTGTATCCTGTATTTGTACGCTGGTCTGTACTCCCCTCTTTCAAAAAAAGAGTAACCAACTTATTTTTGTTACACTGTCTATATGAATCAGAAAGGGTGCGCAAACCATCAACTGCTAAACTTTTCCCGGTTGGATGCTCAGGTCAGCTGGCCAGATGCTCTGTAGGATTCGACATTGTCCCTGAGCGTTTCCTCTACGGGCCTGAAGGTCCACCCTAGCTTCTGAAGTTTCTCCGAACTGACAACTTTACTGTGCTCCACTTCGGCAAAGCTGCAAAGCAATTTGCATTATGTGATATGGTACAACATCTTCCTAAAGTTTTACATTCCTTACAAACTATAAATACATGCAAAGTGTGACAATCCATAAACTTGACACTTTACTATGATTCATTCACTTTGCCAGTCCCAATCCTTTTCATAGTGATGAGGGCATGCTTATATCGGACAAATGGACTTTCATATATATCCTTCCCGTTTTTAGGGAATGCCAACCTGCTCATGAAATGCAGTATCAAAGTAGCAGTAAGATAAAACAAATTTGCCTGCTGAGAAAGGCACTTACGTATTGGGATAGGTGTATGTTGGATACAAGGCCTTGAGGATGTTTATCATATCAGAAACTTTAATTGATGAAGAACTGCAGATGTATCGTCCAGAAACCTCTGGATTTTCATATGTTAAAAGAAGAGCGTCGGCGAGATCACGAACATCCACTAGGTTCCAGAATCTATTGTCTACAGTCTTGAGTTCTCCTGAAAGAGAAAAGTATTTTCATTTTTACAGAAACAGAACTATAATCCTAAACTAGGTTGGTGATTCAAAACAGTGATCGTGAGGTATGAAATCTTTTGTGCTATTGGTTAGTCTGCTTTGTTCAGTTGGAAACAAACAACAGAGGCAGACACCACTTGTGATGGCCCGATTTAAACAGAGCAATGCCAAGTAAGATAGCACTCTATTATGTAGTAACTGCATGAAAAACAAGAGAAAACTAGGATAAAGACACCCACCTTTGAAATACTTGAGGAGGATTTTACTGCTTGCATTTATTGTAGACTGCATCAAGGGGCCAATTACCAATGTTGGGCAGACAGTTACAATATCCTGCCCGGTTTTTGCTGCATAAGCAAAAGCTTCACGCTCTGCAAGCGTTTTGGAAAGGTCATACCAATCCTGCAAGAATAACAACACATATACTTTATTTCAAATAAGTGATCCAGAGCAAGGAAGTACCAATAGAGACCACAGACCAGAATTAGTTTGTGCGATTATTGATTAGCTGAAGAACTTCATATTAGAAAGCCATAAGCCAACTATTGAATGACTTCACTGGTGAACAGCGCAATGCGAAAAATACAAACAGAGTGCGATGCAAATAAGAAGTGACATTGGAGTTAGAGAATATGGAGTCAATGTCATACAAACAGTGTGATGTGGCTTGTACTATTTTTGATAGGTTGTTAGTGTTAGGTTTTACTGTCAATAGTGTGTTTAGACTAAGTTGCAATGGATTAGAAGTTGACCTGGTGGAGAGTGCAAAAATCCTGAAAAGCTGGTGGTTTCCGCAACTAGATGGCATGAGCCTGGTGGAATGTGCAATTTCCTCGAAATAGAACCGTATGTGTTCAAGATCAAAAATAAATTTGCGATTAATTAGGAGACTACGAGTCCATGTATACTAGCCTGCCATCAAGATTTAGCAAATGCGAAGGCACTGCCTTACTTACCTGGTTCTTTCTGCAGAGGTCCCCGTCTGACCAGCTGTCTTCATCAAAGACTTTACCCTTGGGCCAGTTAGGATCATTGAGCACAGCCAAACCTGAAGACACCACGACAACTCGCTTAACTTTTGCCTCATAACAAGCCTTCAGCACATTCAGAGTGCCGGTTACAGCAGGAGCTATGACTTCTGCCTACAAAGTAGTAACAAATAGATCATTATTATAAGCACTTGTTTCTGGTAAATATTAACAATTAAATCTACATAACTGCACTATATTAAAGAAAGATGTATCTTTCGGATATCCTTATGCTGCAGAAAGCACTAAACTATACCTGTTGTCATGACTGCACAAACCCGCCTCCCCTACAGTGCGGTGCTTCCCAGGTCATCTCGGAATATGTGACGAGGTCTTAAAGTTAAGTAAACCTTACATCTAGTAACTCAGGAAGCAAAGCCACACATATTTGGCAATAAACCGCTAACCACGTGTCCTTGAAAAATTCACCTCAGGGTTGGCTGAACGGGTGGAAGGGAGAGGGCTAGCAACATGGAAGACTCCCTCACAGCCAGCAACCGCTGATGCAACGCTCTCGTAGTCCAGCAGGTCAGCCCTGACCAGCTGCAACCTTTCCACAGCACCTTCTAATACCTTGAGATGGGCATTCTTATCATCATCTGCAGCACATGGGCACACACGAAACCGACAACACCATTGGTTACAACTTACATATGAAAAAAAGGATATCAAATTTTATGTTTCAAAATTCAAGAACTACAAGATGCGCGAGTTCATGATTCTTGCAATTTCGTCTCAACATTACGCATTCCGCTCCAAGAGATCTTAAAGTACTTGCTAAAGCATCACATTTAGGATCTGCAGACACTTCCGTTCACTTCCAAGGACCTCATATGGTCTGGCCTGCTTCGCCTCGGCAACTACATTCTAGTATTGATCTATTCCTACATATTCGTCGGGCCTCGGCGCAGATAAGAGAGATTAAAGGAGAACTTGGGGAGGTGGGAAGTAGGACGAACGCCCTTACCAGGATTGCGCACGGTGCCGCGGACCGCGTAGTGGCTGTTGGAGAGGAGGAGATTCACAAGCCAGGAGGCAACGAAGCCACCTGCGCCGGTCACGCACACGCTCTTCCTCGTCGCCGCCATGCTCGTTCTGTTCTCCCGGCGCCTCTCGGCCTCTCCAGTAGGATTTTTTTGCTCTGGCCTTTTTTTATTTTTGACAGTTTATCCGCTCTGGTCTTTTCATATGGATATGGTGGAGAGAGAAAGCTAACAAGTATTACCATCCTCTGTTGTAAACGATAGCAAATAAACGACGAAGAGCGGAACGATCAAACCAATGGGGACACGAGATTTTAACGTGGAAAACCCCTCCAACAATGGAGGAGAAAAAACCACGGGCGCCAGCCAGCAATAGTTCACTATATCGGGTGAGGTTACAAACGCCGTGGGTTTACAATGTATGGCTTACCCCAAAACGGCGGCTTACAAGAGGAATATATAGAAGCATAAAATCCTAAGTCGGCTGCAGTCCAACCCAGAAGGCGGTAGTACCGCTGGGATGGGCTGGTTCGGCTCTTCCCACCTCAGCGGTACCGGCGGCGGTACCGTCAGCGGTACCAGTCGGTACCGGACAAGTGCGTCAGACGGCCATTCTGACGGTAGCGGAGGCGGTAGCGGTGGCGGTAGCTCTCGAGCGGTAGTACCGCTACCGCTGGAATTTGGATCACCAGAAAATAACACTCCACCTTGAGACAAATTCCATCTTGTAGCATAAATGAGAACCTTCACCCTGAAACAACAAAGAAAACACCTTCGGCGCCAAATAGCCTCTTGGGCTAGACAGTGATACCAACTAAGCCCGAGCAAAGCTCGAACTTAGTAACAGGAACTGGCTTTGTCATCATATCAGCAGGATTATCATGAGTACTTATCTTGCATACCTTCAGCTTACCTTTTGCAACAACATCACGCACATAATGGTATTTGACGTCAATGTGCTTTGTTCTCTCATGGAACATCTGATCCTTGGTAAGGTAAATAGCACTCTGACTATCACAAAACAGGTTAATGCAAGTATCATCTCCACAAAGCTCAGCAAACAAACCTTTCAGCCAAACCGATTCTTTACATGCTTCAGCAATAGCCATGTACTCTGCTTCAGTGGTAGACTGGGCAACAACAGATTGTAACGTTGCCCTCCAACTCACGGCACAACCACCAAGCGTGAACACATAACCTGTGAGGGATCTCCTCTTATCCAAATCGGCAGCAAAATCTGAATCCACATAGCCTACGAGTCCCTCATCAGTCTTGCCGAACTTGAGGCAAGCATTGGATGTGCCACGAAGGTACCTGAAAATCCACTGAACAGCCTTCCAATGTTCTTTACCAGGATTAGCCATATATCTACTAACCAAACTCATAGCATATGATAAATCTGGACGTGAGCAAACCATGGCATACATTAAAGAACCAACAGCACTAGAATATGGAACTCTAGACATGTACTCAAAATCCTCATCCGTACTAGGACATTGTTCAGCTGACAATTTAAAGTGAGGAGCAATAGGAGTACTAACAGACTTTGCATCATGCATGTTAAAACGATGAAGAACTTTCTTAATGTAATTTTGCTGACTAAGAAACAACAAACCAGAATTTCTGTCACGGGTAATCTCCATACCTAGAATTTTCTTAGCAGCACCAAGATCCTTCATCTCAAACTCGCTACTCAACTGTGACTTGAGAGCAGCGATATCTTTCTTGCTCTTGGCAGCAATCAACATATCATCAACATATAATAACAGGTATATAGGTGATCCATTAACAAACTTAATGTACACACAGCTATCAAATTCAGACCTCTTAAAGCCATGTGACAACATAAAAGAATCAAACCTTTTATACCACTGACGAGGAGATTGTTTCAAACCGTATAAGGACCTTTTCAACTTACACACAAGATCCTCCTTACCAGGCACTATGAACCCTTCTGGCTGGTCCATGTATATCTCCTCCTCCAACTCTCCATGCAGAAACGCAGTCTTTACATCTAACTGCTCAAGCTCAAGATCACGCATAGCAACAATACCAAAGAATGTACGAATTGAACTATGCTTAACAACTGGAGAGAAAACATCATTATAATCAACACCTGGAATTTGACTGAAGCCTTTTGCAACTAACCTTGCCTTAAACCTCGGAGGCTCGCTAGGAGATAAACCCTCCTTTCTCTTGAAGATCCACTTACAGCGGACTGCCTTCTTTTTCTTAGGCAAGCGCACAACTTCCCATGTGCCATTCTTATCGAGTGACTGCATTTCTTCTTGCATAGCAGCAAGCCACTTCTCGCGGTCACCGGAACCAATAGCTTCAGTATAGGTGGACGGCTCATGTCCGTGCTCCACCTGTTCTGCACAACTCAGAGCATAATCAACAATGTTACACTCTTCAATTAAACGTGGTCGAGGACCACAATTCCTCCTGTTCCTACGAGCAGCAATAGACTGTTGTGGCTGCAAAACAGGGGGTGAGTTCTGAACATTATTATTATCAGAATCAGAAGAATCAGAATCATCAGAACCAGCAGAATCAGGATCAGAATCATCTGAAGTAGCAGCACCATCATTGTCAACAGTGACATTTTCATTTTCAACAGAGTGCTCCACCTCGACACGAACCTGCTCCTCAGAAAAATCTGGCAAAACATCTGAGGACAACTTATCAAAGTACATAACAGATTCATTGAAAACAACACTCCTGCTCATAAAAGCCTTTAGTTTCGGGATTCCACAACTTGTATCCTTTTACACCCGAACCATAACCAATGAACACACACTTAATAGCTCTCGGCTCTAACTTTCCATTATCAACATGAGCATAAGCAGTGCAGCCGAAAACTTTAAGTTGTGAATAATCAGCAGGAGTACTGACCATACCTCAATGGGAGTTTTCTTGTCGAGGGGAATAGATGGTGACCTGTTTATCAAGTAGCAGGCGGTGGCAGCCGCCTCAGCCCAAAAACGCTTACTCATGCGAGCGTTGGAGATCATGCAGCGAGCCTTGGAGATGATGGTCCTGTTCATCCGCTCCGCTACACCATTCTGCTGAGGCGTGTACGGGATGGTGAGGTGCCTGACAATGCCTTCTTTCCTGCAATAATCATTAAAGGCATTCGAACAAAATTCGCCACCATTGTCAGTACGAAGTAATTTCACCTTCCTTTCTGTTTGCCTTTCAATCATAGCTTTCCACTCTTTAAAAGCAGCAAACGTATCATCCTTATTTTTCATGAAATAAGGCCAAACTCTTCTAGAGTAATCATCAATAATGGTAAGCATATAACGAGCACCACCATAAGAGGGCTTACGAGATGGCCCCCAAACATCAGCATGTACATAATCAAGTGTACCTTTGGTGGTGTGAACAGAAGCATTAAACTTAACTCTTGTGTGCTTACCGAAAATGCAGTGTTCACAGAACTGCATCTTACCCAAACTGCATCCTTGCAGCAAGTCTCTCTTGATCAATTCTGCCATACCAAGTTCACTCATATGTCCAAGACGCTTATGCCAAAGGTTAGTTTTACTAGCGTCATCATGAGAAACAGCAGCAACAGTACCAGATAACGTGCTACCTCTAAGAACATATAACTTAGCAGAATTCATATCACCAACCATAACATGAGAGAACCTTTTGATACCTTTAGGAGTTTATTTCCTCCGTACTTGTACCCGTCACAGTCAAGGGTACTGAGCGAGATCAAATTTCTTGCCATGGTTGGTATGTGTTTCACTCCCGTCAACGTGCGTGTCATACCGTCATGTGTCTTGACCTGAACAGACCAACACCAACAATGTTGCATTGTGGTCGTTCCCACACGCACGAAATCTCCAGTCTGCACTAACTCATAAGAACTGAACCAATCTTTGTTACAGCAAATATGAAAAGAACATGCAGTATCTAGAATCCATTCATCCTGACGAGAAACACATGCAGCTAAAACAGCTAGGCATCGCCATCAGAACTACCATCAACAACAAGCCTCACCGGTATTATTACCTTCATTATTTTTCGGTTGGTAAGTACCTTTTCTTTTCTCCTTGTTCTGCAACTTCCAACAATCATCAATGACATGATTAGATTTCTTACAATACCTGCAGAACTTGTCTCGTCCTTTGGACTTTGAGCGACTTCTGTCACCCTTGCTCTTATCTCTGTTGTTGTTGTGGTAGTGGTTATCTCGCTGCTCAGGCCTCCCTCGGACCTGCAAAGCATCGCCCTTGGAGGACGACTCCTCTTTCTGTACCATACCTTTCATCTTTTCCCTGGCAAGCAGGGCCTCATATACTTCCGCAGTGGTTAGTTCATCACGGCTTAACAGTATGGTATCACGAAAATTTGCAAAGGAATTTGGCAGCGAGCATAGAAGTAAAAGTGCTAGATCTTCATCATCGTACTTTACCTCCATCGACACTAGGTCAGAAACGATCTCCTTAAAGATCGATAAGTGATTCATTACCGAACCACCTTCTTGCAACTTGTGCGTGAACAACTTCATCTTCACATGCATCTTGCTGGTGAGATCTTTGGACATGCAGATCGACTCCAGCTTAGCCCACAGTGCCGCTGCGGTTTTCTCCTGGAGTACTTCTTGCAGAATATCATTAGATAGATGAAGTTGAATAAGATAAAGCCTTACGGTCTTTCCGCTTCTCATCGGTCCATGCCGCCGCATCCTTGTCGCCGAATTTCTCCAGCGCCTCGTCAAGATCATTGGACTGTGCGAGGATCGCACGCATCTTGACCTGCCACAACGAAAATCTCGTCTTGTAGTCCAGCGCCGGTAGATCGAACTTCATCGATGCCATCCAAAACCCTAATCTGAAAACAGATCTGAAACAGGGCTCTGATACCACTTGTTGTAAACGATAGCAAAGAAACGACGAAGAGCGGAACGATCAAACCAAAGGGGACACGAGATTTTAACGTGGAAAACCCTCCAACAAAGGAGAGAAAAAACCACGGGCGCCAGCCAGCAATACTTCACTATATCGGGTGAGGTTACAAACGCCGTGGGTTTACAATGTATGGCTTACCAAAACGGCGGCTTACAAGAGGAATATATAGAAGCATAAAACCCTAGGTCGGCTGCAGTCCAACCCGGAATGATCCCACCGCGGCGGTACTACCGCTGGGATAGGCGGTAGTACCGCTGGGGTGGGCTGGTTCGGCTCTTCCCACCTCAGCGGTACCGGCGGCGGTACCGCCAGCGGTACCAGTCGGTACCGGACAAATGCGTCAGACGGCCATTCTGACGGTAGCGGAGGCGGTAGCGGTGGCGGTAGCTCTCGAGCGGTAGTACCGCTTAACCCAGCGGTACTACCGCTGGAATTTGGATCACCATAAAATAACATCCTCTACAACAGCATAGAAATTTGCTCGATCAATACTAACTTACTAAGCACCGAGTTAATTTAAAGAAAAGTAACATACAACTTGTAAATTGCTTGTAAAATTCATAGTTGAAAATATGGGTGAAGGACTCGTCGTGGACTTCTCGCGGTGCAACGGGGTCACGATAACCGGGTAGGATGTCGTTGTGGTCGGGGAGCTGGATGCCTCGTATTCGTTCAATGCGAAGGTCAATCTAATTGTTGCGCCGGGGCGGTGGCCCCGGATTTTGTGCGACGTTCATTGTCGGTGAATGATCGTCTTGGTAGCGAGGGCTACAAGATGGCTGGGTCGTGCGGCGTTGTGCCTCATACGTGTGCGGCTTTGGTGCTGAGTGGTGTAGGTCAGGGTGGCGGCCCAAGATTCGGTGGTTTGTGTTTGTGGCGTTTGGCGGACTTGCGTTGTTTGTACGACGTCTACTCGCTTGTGCAGTTTTTAGGCTCGTTTTTTCTTATAAACAAGGTAATGTATAGTTTGTATAATTTTTGGACCTGGTTTTCCTTCAACTCTATTTATCTAATCGGGTGATGGATATTAACCACTTAAGAAAAATATGAGTGAAGCATGGTCAAAGTGTTAAAAAACATATGGGTGAAGCATGGTCAAAGTGGGTGCTTGTTTGGCTCTTCAAAGTACTCCTCTTATTCTAATTTTGGACAAAATAATCGTTAACAACCATGTTTCTGAAATCATATAAACATTCAAAAATAATACGAACATAATAAAATAATGAACGAAATATTATCTACTTGTCTAACTATTATGATACCGGTGGAACTGGAAAGATAATTTAATTTTTCACCCATAGGAAAAAAGAATCATATCATTTGTTTTCATTTGGATTTGTAAATAAAAAGTAACAGGGGTTTAGTATTTTAATTTTTAGAGGGTAGCGCTCCCGGCAAGGGCGCTACCGATCTACTCGTATATGTCCGTCAAAACAGAAAAGTTACAACATGATTTCAGATGGTCGACTAGGAACAACAGATTTGACAAAATTCATGTAAAAAAGGCAAACATCGGTGCAAAATTGAAAAGTTACAAGCGAAGAAACTTAAATTTGACCACGGGAATGGAATCTACTCGTCAACCCACACATATTTCATGTACAAATTATTTCGAATTTAAGTATAGTTATGTAGATTAGAGAGAATTATATGGAGCGGTTTGAAGTAGGTGAGGAGACGAAAAATAAAAGTTAAAAGTAATGTACCTGACACCGCTAACATGGAAGGCCTCCTTGGCATAAGGAAAATGTAAGGGGGCATTTGGTAGCCAGCAGCAGTTTTCCATCTCTCTGTGGTCAGGCTCTTCAGGGCCCTGCTAAGCAAATACAGCCTCTGAGTCGTGTTGTGTAGTTCGTTTGTTAGGCTGGAGCAAAGAACGTGGCATCGGATGGGTAAACAACTCTTCTTTGTTTGTTTGGATGCAAATCTTGGTTAGCCTCACCAATTTTCACATGGGTGAAGTTACCACCTATCATCACACTTGTACAGCTCAACAATAGTGGCATGGTGGTGGCGGAGCTGGACGACAAGGGTACGCCAGGGCGGCGGCGGAGCTGGACGACGACGACACGCCATGGCGACGGTGGAGCTCGACGGGACACGGCATGGCAGCGGCGGAGCTCGACGACGATGACACGGCATGGCGGCGGCGGAGGTAGAGCGGAGATTGATGAAGACACGTACACCAAGAACAGTATAAATACGCATCTTACAGTATAAGATATATCCATCTACAAGCACCAAAACGCAAAACTTACAACATGAAAGTTGTGCGGAATGACGAGGTGAAGCTACTACTCGAAGGAAATCGAAAACGGTAGACCGCGCGCGACAAGATCTTCAAAATTCGTCTAAAAAAGCTTCACACAAGAACACGAAATTAGGCCCGCACGGTTAACGAAAGTTCGAGCTGATCGCCGGAATGGAACCGCATCGCTAATGCGCACAAGTTTCATATAGAGCTTATTTTGAATCAAGCTACTTTCGTGCTAGGTAGGTGAAAGAGAGGGTGAGGGGAAGCAAGCCACAAGCACGAGAGTGCACGAGCCACTATTCGCTTTGCAGCTGCGGGGCATGGCTCCACGGAAATGGCGGATTCGGTCGTTTCTATGGGCCTAGCCTAAGTGTGATTTGAGTAACGCACTAGCCAAGCCCAGTGACAAAAAAACAAGTAACCAAACATGAGGAGGTCGTACCTGGCGGGCCGGGCTAGAGTGGCTGTGACCTACTAAACGCGCCCTAAATCGACCCTTCCTTCTCAGGTCCAAGCTGTTTTAACAAGGTGCTATGTAGGAACGCGGACCGGGCCAGAAAACCAAAGACACTATTTCTATATCAGGCAGATAGCCAAACACACAATTTCTATATCCATCCATCACGTCTGGCTAAGTTGCATCGGGTGTGACTAAGGTGCATACAGCTAACCAAACACATCCTAAGAACCTCAGGTTAACCAAAAGTCCAAAAATCATGGGTCTAGTGCATCTGCATAACTGCATACAACTATACGAGCTATATACTTCTGAGTTCCTTTTCAACGATAATATATTTTGAGTTTCACCTACCCAAACCCAAATAAACTGAGTCACTGGAGAAACAAACATACGTTTTAGATACCTTTCGATGTACAATCTACTCATCCAGCTCAATATGCACGACCCTGATACTGTGTACAATTTTGTGTAGAATTATAATCCGGTTGCGAAGATATGGGTAATATATAGATTCATACGTCGACAGGCTCTGTAATCACATAACACGCAGTAAGACTAATCGTAGAAACACCAGAACACTGCGTCCTACAACAACCTTGCTCGAACCCGAGGTTACTGAAAGAAAGGCTCACATAATGTTCCACTTATTTTTCATGTAAACATGGTTCCGCCGGTGATCGCGTCACCGACTTATTTTGGTACACCGTCTACATGAATCAGAAAGAGAGCGGAGACCATCAACGGCTAAACTTGTCCCGGCTGGATGCTCAGTTAAGGATGCCAGATGATCTGTAGGATTCGACGTTGTCCCTGAGCGTCTCCTCTACAGGCCTGAAGGTCCACCCTAGCTTCTGAAGTTTCTTCGAACTAACAACTTTATTGGGCTCCACTTCTGTAAAGCTGCAAATCAATTTGGAGAGAAGAACAAGTTGTTAAGCATTCGAATTCAAGAGGAAGGACAAACATCCAAGCACTTTGTGATATGGGGCAACATCTTCCTAAGGTTTTACATTCCGTGCTGTAAACTAGTAGAAGCTAAATACATGCAAAGTGTGACACTGCATAAACATGACATTTTACTATCCTTTATTCAATTTGCCAGTCCCAATAATAGTACTTTCCAAGTGATGAAATGCATATACCAGGAAACAAATGGACTTTCATATTAACCCTTCCTTTTTTTAGGGGAATGCCATCTAGCTTATGAAATACAGAACTAAAGTAGCAGTAAAAAAACAAATTTGCCTGGTGAGAAAGGCGCTTACGTATTGGGATAAGTGTATGTTGGATACAAGCCCTTCAAGATGTTTATCATATCAGAGACTTTAATTGGTGAAGAACTGCAGATGTACCGTCCAGAAGCCTCTGGATTTTCATATGTCAAAAGAAGAGCATCGGCGAGATCACGAACATCCACTAGGTTCATGAATCTATTGTCTACAGTCTTGAGTTCTCCTGCAAGAGAAAAGGATTTTCAGTTTTACATAAACAGAACTATAATCCTAAACTAGATTGTAGATCCAAAACAGTGATCGTGAGGTATAAAGGTCTTTTGTGCTATTGGTTAGTCTGCTTTGTTCAGTTGGAAACAAACAACATGAGGTTGTTGTACTCCACACCACTTGTTGGGGCATTTTTTTGCGGAAAACACCAATGTTTGCCGTTTGGGTGATGACTTGCACAGAACACAAAACCAAGTAATTACATTTACATAGTTTGACAACTAATTAGCCTGTTGAGTACATATTGGTGGCAGCCACATTGGCATATGCAGCAGCGTCTACTAAATTTTCAACACTTTTTCTTGGACATCTGAGCAATGCTTTTGTCTTAGTCGCATCTATGCTAATTTTTAACTAGCATAATTTGCAGGAGATGACCTAAAAAACTTAGTAGACGCTGTTGCATATGCCAAGGTGGCTGCCACGAATCTTCTAACAGTGCACAACAGGCTAATTAGTTGTCAAAAAAATTAATTACATGTTGTATTCTATGTAAATCATTACCCCAAACGTTGGTGTATTCCGCAAATAATGTTAGGGATGTCGTTTTGTGCAAAAAATGTCCCAACAAGTGACGTGAGCTGCAAAACCTCACAACAGAGGCAGACATCATTTGTGATGGCCCAGTTTAAACAGAGAAATGTCAAGTTAGATAGCACTCTTTTATGTAGTAATTGCATGAAAAACAAGAGAAAACTAGGGTAAACACACCCACCTTTAAAAAACTTGAGGAGGATTTTACTGCTTGCATTTACTGTAGACTGCAACAAGGGGCCAATTACCAATGTTGGGCAGACAGTTACAATATCAAGCCCGGTTTTTGTTGCATAAGCAAAAGCCTCACGCTCTGCAAGCGTTTTGGAAAGGTCATACCAATCCTGCCAGAATGACAAAACATATAATTTATTTCAAATAGGTGATCCAAAGCAAGGAATTACCAGCAGAGACCACAGACCACAAATAGTTTGTGTGATTAGCTGAAGAACATCATATCAGAAAGCCATAAGCCAACTATTGAATGACTTCATTGGTGAACAAAGCAATGCGAAAAATACAAACAGAGTGTGATGCGAATAAGAAGTTACATTGGAATTAGAAGAAAAAAATGTGAAAACCACTAAGGATTTTAAAGCCATAAGTGGATATTTGAGAGTCAAGGCCGAGTAAATGCTATATTAACATATTTGGAACATGCGCTGAGAAGCATCTGAAACATGGAGATATGTGTTGTTGAAAAGCTTCAAGAAAATTCTATAGATTCTCACAATAAAAAGAAAATCAAGCTTCTTAAGAGGTCCAACGATATGTGTCCACAGGCTTCAAGAAAAAGAATTATGCCATAAATTCAAACACGATAAAAACTAGCTTTTATTTTGGTGGATCCTAAATTATAGCTAACCAACAACCAGTAAGAAGTCAAAAATTGGAGTTAGAAAAAAAATTAAAATGTGAAAACCACTAAGGATTTTCAAGCCATCAGTAGATATTTGAGAGTCAAGGTCGAGTAAATGCTATATTAAGATATTTGGAACATGTGTTGTTGAAAAGCTTCCAGAAATTTCTACAGATTCTCACAATAAAAAAGAAAATCAAACCTCTTAACAAGTCCTAACAAGTCCAACGATATGTGCCCACATGCTTCAAGAAAAAGAGAATTATGCCATAAATGCAAAGACGATAAAAAACTAGCTTTTATTTTGGTGGATCCTAATTATACCTAACTGACAACCAGTAATTTTTTGTTCGTAACATATCAAAATTGTGAGATAAAAAGATGGTTCAACAGATAATACTGAATGTAAAAACATAAAAATCAGAACTGGAACCATATGTATTCCAAGTCAAGCATAAATGTTTGATTAGTTAGGAGAGACAATGAGTCCATGGATACTAGCCTACCATCAAGATTTAGCAAATGCGAAGGCACTGCCTTACTTACCTGGTTCTTTCTGCAGAAGTCCTCGTCTGACCAACTGTTTTCATCTAAGACTTGATCCTTGGGCCAATTAGGATTATTGATCACAGCAGCAATTGAAGACACCACGACAACTCGCTTAACTTTTGCCTCGTAACAAGCCTTCAGCACATTCAGTGTGCCGGTTACAGCAGGAGCTATGACTTCTGCCTACAAAGCAGTAACGAATGGATTATTATTATACGCACTTGTTTCTAGAAATTAAGAATTAAATCTGCATAATAGCACTATATCTATTAAAGAAAGATGAATCTTTCAATATCCTTATGCTGCACAAAGCATAAACCAGGCAATAAACTATGCCTGTTTTCATAACCCATGAACATAGGCAAACACGAACATCCTGAAAGGATGATAAAATAATTGCAATATGCGTCTAGGCCTTAAAGTCAACTAAACTTTATATATAACTCAGGAAACGAAGCCACACATAAAAAGGGCAGCCCCGGTGCAGTAGCTCAGGAAACGAAGCCACACATAGCTGCCACTAAATTGCATCATACCAAATCATAGTCTTCACCAGCTATGCCCGATTGTTAGTACCAAAAATCTGTGAAACACATGTCCTTGAAATACTCACCTCAGGGTTGGTTGAACGGGTGGAAGGGACAGGGCTAGCAACATGGAAGACTCCCTCACAGCCAGCAACCGCCGATGCAACGCTTTCGTAGTCCAGCAGGTCAGCCCTGACCAGCTGCAATCTTTCTCCGGCGCCTTCTATTGCCTTGAGATGGGCATTCTTATCATCATCTGCAAAAGCATATGGGCGCACACGAAACACAGCCCATCGTTACTACTTACATATAACAAATTTCTTAAATTTTATTTTTTTAGAATTGAAGAACTACAAAATGCGCGAGTTTGTGATTCTTGCAATTTCATCTCAACATTACACATTCCGCCACAAGAGATCTTAACAGTACTTGCTAACGCATCAAGATTTAGGATCTGAAGAAAGCTCCCGTTCAGTTTCAGTTAGAACCGGGCTGCCTCCCCTCAGGAAACTGAATTCTAGTATTGATCTATTGCTACATATTACTCGGGCCTCGGCACAGCTAAGAGAGAGAAAAAGGGGAACTTGGGGAGGTGGGAAGGATGGGTCGGGGCGAGGAAGGCCGGCCGTTACCAGGATCGCGCACGGTGCCGCGGACCGCGTAGTGGCCCTTGGAGAGGAGGAGCTTGACGAGCCAAGAGGCGACGAAGCCTCCTGCGCCGGTAACGCACACGCTCTTCCTCGTCTCTGCCGCCGCCATGCTCGTTCTTCTCTCCCGGAGCCTCTGCTGTCTCGGCACGCTGCGCTGACTGCTAAAGTAAACTCCAACCGAGTGTGCTGGGTTCTTCTAGTAGGAGTACGGTTTTTCCGCTCGGGTCTTTTTTTTTTCGACAGTTTATCGGCAAAATTGACACTGTTGACCTCTTGACGAAAGTTTAACACAAAATAAACCTCCCGCGAAACTATTTCACGCTTTTGACCCTTTTATGTAGCGCCTCACGATCGGGCGCTACACTCCTGCGCCTCACGATCGGGCGCTACACTGTATAGCGCCTTACGATCATGCGCTACCCATCAGTGTAAAGCCTGATCGTAAGGCTTTACACTGTGTAAGGGTAGCGCCCGATCGTGAGGCGCTACCCAAAAGGGTTAGATGCGTGAAATAGTTTCGCGGGAGGTTCATTTTATGTTGTAGTTTCGTCCAGAGGTTAACAGTGTCCAAATTGCCCAGTTTATCAGCTTCTTTTCATATGGGTGGACCCGCAGGAGAGAGAAAGCTGAGAGGATAGGGTCGCATCGCAAGTAGGCCCGCCTCTCCTTATCCCACGAGTAGCACGTGCTGAACGTGAAACCGGTCTCTCTTTTTTATTTCTTGAGTTTTTTTTGCGAAACATAGTCACGCTCATATAAACGCGCATATACTCACCGTAACAATGGTGTACTTCTGTTATTTTTTTGAAGGCATTGTTTGGAGACTACTCAGACTTATCTGGGTGAAAACCCATAATCTGGCTTTGATAGTTAGATTAGGCGATGATGGTGTTTGTGCACTATTTTCTTTCTCAAGGCATCGTTGTGGAGAACCTTATTTGTAGTCTGATGTTGCCAATGATGGTGGTTGTTTTACTGCTGCAGTGAATCGCTCATCATTTAGGCAGGGCTTTTTATTTTTTATTTTTGGGTGTGCATCCTTGATGTCTCGGACTTGTCCTTGACACTATGTTGTTGTAGAGCCTGGTTATAATTGGTATCTTCTTTATATTAATATATTACCTTTATCGAAAAATAATTACTCCCGACCTCCACTCCAATGATCCTGTTATTTAAAAAAAGGAAAATAATACGAGTTTCAAAAACAATTGCAAAAATACCGACGTAGCCAATGGTGTATAGTAAAAATAAACTTCAAATACTTTGTATTCCGAGCTAAAAGACAAAAAAAATGTGGATCTAAGTATGCCTATTTCAAATCTCCAAATTTATCATATTTTATGATTATTGTGTAGCTCAGAATACAAAGTATTTGAAGTTGACGTTTTTCGTGTTTGTGGGATACACAATTGGCTACATCCAAGATTTTCAATATTTTTAAACTTGTTATTTTTATTTAAAAAAATACAGGATCGCTATAGCTCGGGAGTAAAAACACTTTTTGCAAAAAAATTGTATTCAAGTTTCGGTAAATAATATTGTAATTGCTCGTGCCAATACCCAAAGTGATAAAAGTAGGAATGCTTCCACCGCGTACATATGACTTTAGCCAAAGAAATTACAAGAAATTCTACTGCACAAAAGATAAACCTTAACCCCTCCCTCACCTCCACCATAGCCGAAGCACCCGCCAAAGAATGTACGAAGAGACAATCGCGCCATGCGGTGAAGAAGCACCATCGCATAAATGCTTTGAGAGGCGATGAAATTCCCCTTCGCGAACAGGGAGGCTTTCTCGATTGTCGTGTGTTGACTGGGAAACATCCCATGCCTCTGTGGATCCGCCGCCTCCATCAAACCTCCTCGGTGCGCCATCGACCAACGATGCAATAGAGCAACTGCATTGCCAGGAACATTGTCATCATCACCGTCGAAAAGAGGAACGGTCTATCTCATGTACAAGACGACCTCACAAACTTCTTTGTGGTGCCAGAGCACACGCCACTGGAGGACCTTATTAAATAGGGTGGCTATCGCGGCTTGCTGATGAAGCCACCGAAAACTAGCAATTTTGGGCCGAAAAGCAAACAAGGAAACCTAACCATAAGCTCCTCCCCACCAACGAGGCGGGAACAGAGCTAGAGAAGAACTTTGTTCCTCTGCGCCGCAACCGCAACAATAAGGGCCATGTCACCAATACAATTATATATTTCCCGTTTAAAGAGAAAATATCAAGATAATGCCAATTAAAACCCTCATCCGCAACATCGTCAACCAATTATTAGATCACAGGTTAGAACAAACTCCACAGTGCTTCTGACAGAAAACGGATAGAAATCTATCATGGTGAGAGGTACACCCTATAAATCAAGACTCGATACTAAAACAACACCATAAAAAATGAAATCACTTTGTGTTGTCGCCCGTTCTTGCCGAGAGTCACTGCTCCAATAAACCAATCGACGGGCTCACAAGAGTCATGCGTACGGTTTTGATATGGACATTGTCACGCAGACGAAACCGTATTTACACAGTGAGTTGTGAATCATCGTCTTCATCCCCGTCCACTGCATACACCACGAGACAACAGCCCACACACGGTTATTACATGAACATCGTCACCCGGCCGAAAGGCTATGCCCGTGCAAAACAAGCTAGCATTGTGCCCATTCCAAATGGAGCAAGGCCGGAGGAACCTGGTTCCATCTCCGCTAGAGCAGCGGCCGGAGGAACGCACAGGCTCATCAGCTCTCTTTTTTGTGGAAAAGGAAAAGGAACCGCATGCCTGTACAGCCACGGGGAAGGGGAGTGACAGCTGTTGGGGTTAGGGGAGGGCAGTCTCTTGATAAAGGTTTTAATCTTATCTTAGAGTTAAGAGCTGAAACGTACATTCGGAACCGTTCACGGGCTTAGCATTTTAGGAATTTCTGAAGTTGCAGAACGTGCTTATAGCAAATTACAAACGGTAGTGAGATATTAACAAAACTGTCTAAACTGTGGCAATAAATATTATTAACACCAATTTTAAAAGTTTTTTTTTTGTCCATTACTGCCAGATCGAGCGTGAGCCATTATCACTTTTTTCCAAAAATCAGGGAAAACGGAAACCATTTTCCCTGTTTTTAATGAAACAACCCAAACCATTTTCTATAAGCCAGTCTAGGGAAATGAATTGAACTCACGACATCGTACAAGGTAGCTGAGCTTTAACTAGCTGGGCGATTTAGAAATTGTGCTATCCCTAGGTAACATTGATCTTATAACTACTCTTTCAAAGAAAAGCAGAAGGACCTTGGACCTTATCCTCTTCCCCGTTACAGTAGAGAAGAGGCGATTTTTCCCCTCCTTGTTCGATCTAGCTCACCGACGGAGTATCGCCGGTTTCCCCTCCCTCCGCCGGCCGCTGCAGCGGCGGGAGGGTGGGGAAACCCCGGTTCCTGTCTGTATATAGTCTAGGGTTGAGTAGGGGCCTGCCGGCGGCGTCGTGGAGAGGATGGCGCGGCCGGTCCGGCGTTTTGGTGGCGGCGGTGATCTTCTCTGGTGGTGGTGCTCTTCGGCGTGCGACCACGGATCCGCCTCCTTCCCCGCGCTCGCAGCTCGGTGCAGTTGTGGTGCGCTCGTTTCCCATCCCGGTGGCCGTGGAGCGGCGGCGCCGGTTTCGGAAGCTTCTGAAGGTGAAGATGTTGCGGACCAGATCGAAGGCGATGACGGCGATGCAGGGTGGAGGCTCTCTGGAGCTGAGGACTGTCGACTTCCCGTCCGCCATGGGACTCTCTCCGATCCAAGGATGCAGTGGAGGAGCGGCGGCGGCGCGCCGGCAGAGCCTCTTCTTCGACGGCGTTGACTTCGTAGTTGTTGCAGGACTGGAATGTAATTTCCTATTTCTTGTGGACTGTCTTGTAAGAACTCTGGTGTAATACATCTGATCTTTCCTCGCAAAAAAAAAATATAACTACTCTTTCACCTATAAGAGTTTCATCCAAAACTCTGTACCATGCTGAACTTTATAAACAAACAATTTCCCTTTTTTGAGGCCAAAATATGTAATCTGTTTATAAACAGGTTCAGGAATAATACTATGCACCAAGTGTTTCAGCGAACACAACATGCCTCACTGTATAAATAAACCAGACAGGGTTTGCAAACCATCAACAGCTAAACTTGTCTATCGGTTGGATGCTCAGTTCAGGATGCCAGATGCTCTGTAGGATTCGACGCTGTCCCCGAGGGTCTTCTCTACAGGCCTGAAGGTCCACCCTAGATTCTGAAGTTTCTCCGAACTGTAAACGTTACTGTGTTCCACTTCCACAAAGCTGCAAAGAAATTTGGAGAGATTGACAAGTTGGTTCCAAGTTAAGAACGCAAAAAAAAGGAGGAAAGACAAACATCAAAGCAGTTTGCGATAGGCGACATAGTTAGTAAACATTTTACATTCCATATTCTAAACTACATGCTAAATACATGCAAAGTTCAAAAAATTCATACTTAGTAAACCTGAAACTGTACTATGCTTTATTCCATTTGCCAGTCCCAATTCTAGTACTTAGTGATGCGGACATGGTCAGGAAAAGAAAAATGAACTTTGATATTTATACTTCCCATTAGGAAATGCCATCTAGCTTATGAAATGCAGAATTAAACTAACAGTAAGATTAAAAAAAGTTGTCTGCCGAGAAAGGCACTTACTTTTTGGGATAAGTGTATGTTGGATATAAGGTCTTCAGTACGTTTATCATGTCAGAGACTTTAATTGGTGACGAACTGCAGATGTACCGTCCAGACGCGTCTGGATTCTCATAGGTCAAAAGAAGAGCATCGGCAACATCACGAACATCCACTAGGTTCCTGATTTTGTTTTCTACAGTGTCATGTTCTCCTGCAATAGAAAAGTATTTCATTTTAACAGAAACAGAACTATAACCCTAAACAAGTTTGGTGGTTCAAAACAGCTTGATCGTAAAGGCATGAAGGTCTTTCGTGCTATTGGTTCATATGCTTTGCTGAGTTGGAAAGAAACAACAGACTGTATATAAACACACCCACCTTTAAAATAATTAAGGAGGACTTTACTGCTCGCATTTAATGTAGATTGTATCAAGGGGCCAATTACCAATGATGGGCAAATAGTTACAATATCCAGCCCAGTTTTTGCTGCATAAGCAAAAGCCTCACGCTCTGCAAGTGTTTTGGAAAGGCAATACCAATCCTGCCACAATGAAAAACAGATAATTTGTTTTAAATAGGTGATCCAGAGAAAGGAATTACAAAAGGAGACCAGGAATAGTTTGCATGGTTAGCTGAAGAACACCAGTTTTTATTAGAAAGTCATAAGCTAGCTATTGAATGGCTTCAGTTTCGAACAAAGCAATGAGAAAAATAGAAACAGAGTGCAAATAAGAAGTGACTTTTGAGTTAAAGAAAATTTCAACCTGTGAAAATGAATGAGCATTTTCAAGTCATGAATTTGAGAGGCAAGGCCTGGAGTAAGGGTAAATTGCTGTATTAACATATTTGTACATGCGCTGAGGAGGCATCTGAAACCCATGTCTTCCCGAGGGACATGTACTACATATAACAAACCTGGAGATATGTGTGGTTGCAAGGTTCCAGAAAAATCTAGAAATTCTCACAATAACAAAAAAAACAGGCCTCTTAATGGTCCAATGTGCTCACAGGATCCAAGAAAAAGAGAATTGTGCTATGAATTCAAACAGGAAAAAAACTAGCTCTTGGGGTGGATCCTATATTAAAGCTAACCCAAAACCAGTAAAATACGTTTTTCGAGAAAACGCAAAAAGCTTTTATGTTTCATTTCATTGAAAAGGAGAAGGTTTGTGATACAATCCTCCTAAGAGGTCAGGCGAGCAAAAACAAAAAATACAACTTCAGTGAACATTCAAACCAGTAAAATACTTGTTTACAACATAGTTAAATCGCGAGATATAAAAATGGTTCAACAAAGAATACTTACTATGAAAACATCAAAATAAGCCATAAAACCATATGTCTTCCAAGTCAAATATAAGTTTGTATCATTCAAAAAAAATTATCATTCAAAAAAAAAAAAGTTTGTGATTATCTAGGATTCCATGTATATATACCCCCCATCAAATATTTAGCAAGCGCGAAGGCATTGCCTTACTTAGAGCATCTCCAACCGGAGTTGCCAAACCGTCCCCAAACGTCCGGACAGACAGCCTGGACACGATTTGGGGTAAAAATATGCACCCAACCGCCTCCCCTAAAATCACCCCAAAAGTCCGGGCTGTCCGGCAACCCCCAAACCCACCCCATATATGTGGAGGTTTGGGGGCGACCGGACGCGTCCGGGCGGACAGTTTTTCCTTTGTTTTCTTTTCTTTTGTGCTTCATTGATTCTTCTCTCTCCTTCTCCACCAATCACATGCAAATGACCCCACATTTTGAGGAGAGTTTGAGGTACATGGTTGGAGGAGACCACTTTTAGGGTTGTCCGGTCACTGTCCACGGACGCGTCCGCAGACAGTTTGGGGGCCGATTTTGGGGGCTCCGACTGGAGATGCTCTTACCTCACTCTTTCTGCAGAGGTCCTCGTCTGACCAGCTGTCTTCATCAAAGACTTTACCCTTAGGCCAGTTAGGATTATTGAACACAGCAGCAACTGAAGACACAATGACAACTCGCTTAACTTTTGCCTCGTAGCAAGCCTTCAACACATTCAGTGTGCCTGTTACAGCAGGAGCTATGACTTCTGCCTACAAAGCAGTAAAGAATACATTATTAACATAAGCACTTGCTTCTAGAAACTAACCAACGTGCAATTATATCTGTATACTAGAACGAGATTAAAGAAAGAGGTAACTTTTAGATAGTTTGATGCCGCACAAAGCACAAACCAGGCAATAAACGATATCTGTTGTCATGAACTATGTTCATAGGCAAACACGAATATCCTGAAAGGATGGAAAAATAATTGTCATGTGCATCTAGGCCTTAAAGTAAGCGTTACATCGTCAAGTAAACGTGTAAATTTAACTCAGGAAACGAAGTCACACATAATTGGCAATAAATTGCATCATACTAAATCACAGTATTCACCAGCTAGGCCAACTTGTTTCACCTGAAAACACAACAAAACTGTGAAACATTTGTCCTTGAAAAATTCACCTCAGGGTTGGTTGACCGGCCTGAAGGGACAGGGCTAGCAACATGGAACACACCCTCACAGCCAGCAACCGCTGATGCAACGCTGTCATAATCCAGCAGGTCAGCACTGACCAGCTGCAACTTTTCCCCAGCACCTTCTAGTGCCTTGAGGTGAGCATTCTTATCATCACCTGCAGCACATGGGCACACGCAAAACACAACACCATTATAATATATATAGAATTTGTTGGGTCCATCACAATAAAGTATACCCAAATTATTTGCTATGAATTTTCTTTGGTTTTGCATTGTTTGAGTTGTTTAAACCCTTGTGTCATCATAGTTCTTAACTTTATGAAAGATAAAAAATTATTAAAATTATAATTTTTAGCAACTTACTAAGAAGTAATCTCATAAGAGCGAACTGACAGCCACCAAATCTGATCTTTATAAGAGTAAAGAAATTCAATAGCTACAAAACGTAGGAGTTTATAATTCCTACAATTTCATCTCAACATTAGACATTCCGCTCCAAAAACCTTGATAAACTTGCTGAAGCATCAGAATTTTAGGATCTCAAGAAGCTTCTGTTTACGTCCAAGAACACAGATGGGCAGTCGTCGCCTAGCCTGCTTCGCCTCGGTCCTTTCAGCAACCATATTCTATTGACCTATCACTACATGGCACTGCATAAACAATAGATCTTCGACGACGCACAGGCGCACAGCCAATAGATAGAAGAGAAGAAAAAAACGAACTTGGCGAGGTGGGAAGTACGGGCTGAACCGAAGGGACAAGGAATGGCCCAGAGGGCCTTAGCTGCATAAAATCTGTCGGTGGGGGTACAAGGTACAGAGGACACAAAGAAAGTATAAAATTACAACGCAGTCCTCGTTTTTTGCAAGAAGAACCCTAGTCAACGGAAGGAAAACGCGATCAGGTCCCTCTGCTCCACCACCGGCATCAGAGCTCGAACTCCGGCCGCCCTTACTGCCACCGGGGACTACGCCACTTGGGGCAACAAGGCCGAAGAACGCCGGCACGAGCCCTCCACAGGGCCTCCTCGCAGGAGGTTGAAGAAGCGCCAAACTCGGCGCCTGGAGAGGCTGCCCTTCCAGCCATGGATCACGGCGGCTGATCTCGTCCGCCATGTGTGATTCTCCGAGCTGCAGCAACAGACTTCCTTGCGGCCACCCGAATCCGTCGACAGCCGCAGCAGCACCCTCCTTTTCGTCACTGGCACCATGCCAACGAAGAAGCAGAGGACGACCGCCGCCACCGCCACCGCACGTGCCCAGGTCGCCACCTAACTCGAGCTTTATTAAGGGACCCGCAGAGAGGACGTGCAAGCTCGCCGTCGGCTCCGACCTCCGGAGCTCCAGCGACCACCTCTCCTCCACCATCTGCCTAGAGCAGCTCGCAAGCTCCAGCAGCAAAACTCCACACGGCATGGTGCCAGACGAGCACACAGGCCCAAACCTACAGCTATAGCTACTAGTTACTAACTATATAAAAGACAGTCCGTTTCGCAGCCCCTCAGCGATCGCGCACTGTGATTGCTACGATCCGCGCCGTCGTTCGACGATCGGACGGTGCACACGACACACCCGTGATGTTTTTGCAGAAAAACCCCTCCCAAAACCAGATATCAAACCCGCAGTCCACTAAATCGCGAAGCGACGGACCGATTCGGAAATTACGAAAAACATCGGACTAAATTGCAAAAACGCCACACATCTTCTCCCTCCTTATTCTTCTCCCGCGACGCCGAAGTCGCCACCGCCGCCGACGCTAACCGCCGCCGCTGTGCTCCTCCCCGGGCAAATCCATGGACACGGCGAGCTCCGGCGTCACTTCCTCTACCTTCTCGCTGGTGCGCGCGCGCCTCCACCGCCGCCTCCCGGTTCCCCTCCTCCAGCAGCATGACAACCAACACCTTCGCCGCCAGCCTGGCCGTCGCCGTCTCCCGCACCGCGGCCACCACCCCGGCCACGACGCCTGCCGGCGTTCCGCGCAACCATCGAACTGAGAGGTCCCGTGCCGCCTTCCCGCCTGCCCTCCATGCCAGCGACGGCCCCGTTCCCACTGTCCACGACCGATCTCGCCCGTCGACCGAACTCGCCGTCCAGATCGACCAGGCCGCCCGATTCGTGATGCCGTCCTCCCGGCCGGCCCTGTCCCCACTCCAATTCAGCAAGGTGCGCACCACCTCGGCCGACCCTGTCTCCTTTTCAATTTTTTTCCTGTTTCAAACCTGTACTGGCCGTGTGTTCTTGAGCTCATTTTTCTGCTATGCGCTATGAATCTGTGCTGGCTACATCGATTTAGTAGATGCTTGCTGGTCGACTTGGTAGATGCTTCCTGCTGCTTGCTCGCTTACCACATGAATTTGCTTGATTGCATACGGGAATTCAATTCATACAGTAGTTGTCTGCTTTTGTTGTGTTATAATCCAAGCATGCAGCAACTTGGGAGTGCATTACCTATAGCACATTTAGTATCAAGAAAGGCTTAAATCTAAGAGAATTATCTTCATGGTACCAATAAGGTCGTGGGTATCTGTGTACCCTTGATTTTTCTAACTTCTTCTACAAAATGAATTGATTGATGTATGAAAATGTCGTTGTATTAAATCTGCTTCCTACTATTTCAGAATAGGAACACAAACATATTAAAATGGTTAGCCTTTTCTTTCTCTTTTGTAGGAGGAGTAAACGGAATTATCTTGATGGTACCAATGAGGTCGTGGCCATGTGTGTATCCTTGATTTTTGTAACTTCTTCTACAAAAAGAATTGATTGATGTATGAAAATATTGTTGTATTAAATCTGCTTCGTACTATTTCAGAGTAGGAACACAAACATATTCAAATGGTTAGCCTTTTCTTTTTCTTTTGTAGGAGGAATAAACGTTGCGTGTGTTTATTTATCTGAGCCCATGAGAACACTTCTTCTAGCGTGAGGGAATTTCTGTTTTGGGAAAATTGAGTTTATAAGTATATACTTCTTTACTTTTGTATTCACCATGATTCATGCTATGATGGTATAATAAGTCATCATTGAGTTATCCTTTGCCTCATTTGAACAGAATGGATTTAAATTGAATTTTGTTGTTTCTAAAGAGGCATCACATACGAGCCATGTATATTAGTTTTTAAAGCAAACTTTGTTGTAATTTTTCGGAAAAGAAGACCACCATATTGACACGGGAACTTCCAGTGTATGTGCTAATCATGCAACCATAGACTATTAGGTTTTTTGTCAATGAAAATTCTTTGGTATAATATTGGTTTCATGAATGGACATACCGAACCTCTTTTTTTTTTGCTTCAGGAGTCTTTCTTCTTAGTTTTGATGCAAATTATGTCCTGCAGGATTGGGGTTGTTGGAAGGTTCATGGATGGTAGGAATTATTAATGAGATCTGAATGCCCATGAAAAGAATCTCATTTTATTCAATTCTGGTGGATACAAAGACACGTTTGAAAGCAACAATTCTTGAGGCTCTGCTCATTCTTATTCTTGAGGCTGTCCCATGATCAATGGGCATATTCGTGGGGTACTGATACATACACAGCCAAACAGTTCTATCAATTCTACTTCAGACACATTAACCCCATGAGGCTTATGTATGTCTACTTATTGAAGGTCAACCGTACCCCAAAACTCAGATTCTTCTGACAGGTTAGAAACTAAGCACATGCCCAAAAGGAGATACTATAATGTTAGAAGTGATTTTGAATGCAAACTCTGCAGCAATAGGCCGAAAGAAAAAACATATATTTTTCACTTGCCCTCTTCTTGCCGCGTTAAGCTAGGGATCTGTATGCAAGTATGGACAAATGGAGGCCAACTTATTGTTTTCGTCTTCAAATATTGGTTACTTGAAATCATTCTTTAATTTTAACAGTAGTGGTTTACTTAGAGAATATACAGTTGGTGAGTGCTAGAACCATATCCAAAATAGAAAAGGATATCGAAACTCACTGTTAAAATTGAAATCATGCATTAATTTGGTTTCAAATATTAGTTAATTAAAATCATACTTTTAACTTGCTGATACAATTCTAGAATATACAGTTGGTGAGTGCTAGAACCATATCCAGTCAGTTTTGTTTAGTGATTAAAATATTTAATTTGCTGAAGTGCCAATTGTAATTGAGGGGTTTTCTTAGAAAAAGTATCAAGTTAACTATCTATTTAATTGGTAAGATTATCATGTTATTCCAATGTGCATGTGTTATTCTTGGTTAAGTGGGCTTTCATGTGTGGTGTTTCTCAGTGTGAGGAGGGGTGTGTGGAGGTACCGGTTTGGCGTCCCTGTCTCTCAGTGCATTGCCAAGGCTGTGAAGAAGAAAGATAAACTATAGCATACAATTACATATTTTTGGAAATCCGAAAAACTCAGATCTGCAACTACTGTCGTGGGCAGGCCACACCACTTTTAAATTTTCTCTTCCAGCCAATCATATTGCATCTTTGCAGATAGTAACTTCCTGTAAGCACATTTACATTTATTATGATTCCCTTTTTATTCTATTCTTTCAATTCAATTATTAAATTCATGTTTCAACCAGTTTATGGTGTGCTGTGAATGAGGTGTCCTGATTCTACTTACAAACACATCCTTCTAAGCTGATACTTCTAAGTTATGTGTTATCCAAACAAATACGCCTTTGCATGGAAAAAATGAAAGAGAGTCCTCTGAATCTGAGACCATTCAGGTAATTAGCATACTACGAAATGGAAATTGATCAACAAACCAAGATGACAGCAAAAATTCACACCAAGTGCGCGGCGTGTCGCCGCGCCGAATTCAACTAGTATAATATACAGAGGAGGCCCGGCCTCCCCTCCCCCACCATCTCCGGCCGGCCAGGCCGCCGGATAGGGGAGGGAGCGGAGCCGGAGAGCAGCAGGCGACTCTCAACGGAGCGGGGTGGGAGAGAGGAAAGGAAGAGAGAAAAAGAGAGCCCCCGTTCCCGTCCGCGTGTGCTGGAATCTGGCTCGCTGAACCGAAGGGACGAAGGGCCATACCAGGATTGCGCACGGTACCGCGGACCGCGTAGTGGCCCTTGGAGAGGAGGAGCTTGACGAGCCAAGAGGCGATGAAGCCTCCTGCGCCGGTCACGCACACGCTCTTCCTCGCCGCCGCCGCCGCCGCCATGCTCGTTCTTTTCTCCCGGCGCCTCTGCTAGTCCCCCTTCTGCTCTGCGGAATTTGGTTGCTCCGTGTCTCGCCACGCTGCGCTGAGGTGGACGGCAGGAAGAGTCCAGACTCAAGCGGTCGAGACTGACTCGCGTCGTTTACTGGTCCCCCTTTTCTATTGGGGCATAAATATCAGGGTTGACCTAGTTTGTTAATAGTGTTTTCTGGGAAGATGGACAAACTAATAATCTAAATCAGGATGTCTGATACTGATGCCATGGTGAATTTTCAACACCAAAACTTGATCCGGTTTAGCAAACATGGGCAACATATTCCTACTTTAACAGGTTCAGCCATCACAGAATGTGCAGCAAGTTACCCCTAGAAGCACCAGCAAAAATTGCAGCAGACAACTAGTTTGCTCGAAACACCTCAAGAGTCCAGACCCACCCAGAAAAGGGGGCAAATATGTTTATTTGTTTTATGGCAACATGATTCTCCTGATGATTGTGTCACCAACTCATTTGTTTCACTGTTTACATGAATCAGAAAGAATTTGTAAGTGTCAACAGCAAAACTTGTCCCAGTTGCAGTTGGATGCTCAGTTCAGGAGGCCCGATGCTCTGTAGGATTCGACATTGTCCTTGAGCGTTTCCTCTACGGGCCTGAAGGTCCACCCTAGCTTCTGAAGTTTCTCAGAGCTAAGAACAACATTTTCTTCCGATTCCGTAAAGCTACAAAGCAATGTGGAAAATAAATAAGTTGCGGCCGCAAGCTAAAAGGGAAAAAGTAGGAGGAAGGCTGACATCTAGCTGCATTTGGTGATATGGTGAGCAATCTTCGTCCGTTAAAATTCTGTATATAAATTATATCCTAAATGGTATGTATACATGCAAAATATTATACTTCCATGAACATGTTCTACTATGATTTGTTAAATATGCCAGTGCCCATTTAAGTACATCCAAGAGATGTAGAAACATGCTTATCTCATGAAAGAAAACTGATCTTTGAATTCTACACAAAGTGAACTACAGGTTCTTTGACCTCCCTTTTTAGGGAATGTCAACTTGCTTATGAGATGGAAGACTAGAATAGATATAGCACAGGTAAGATAAAACAAAGTTGCCTGATGATAAAGGGGCTTACTTTTTGGGATATGGGTAGGTTGGATATAAGGTCTTCAGTAAGTTTAAGCCTCAAGTAGTCTATGTAATATAAAGACCGCATGGGCTGAACAATCAGGTGTTGCCTTACCCCATTCTTTCTGCGGTGGTTAGGTATATAAACGGATTGGATCGGATCGGATTTTATCGTTACCATATCCTATACCATATTTTTCATCGGATTCGGACCGGAGCGGATAATGACCGGTTGCGGATTCGGGGTCGGATATATCATATCACGGATTCGGGGACGGAAACGGAGCGGATTCGGCAAGGAAAAAATTTAATCGGATATGTACGCGTATAAATATATCGGCAAACCATACAACCAAAAATAATAGTTCAATATGCTAATAACCTAACAAAGTTGTACTCCATAGTCATAACAATCACTATGTAAGTGAGTTTTTATTTAATGGGCGAAATTTACAACTCACTAACCACTAATTATATTCTATTAGGTTAGATGTTTCGTAGAAAATCGGATTATTCGGATTAAAATCATCGGATAATCCTATTTAATTTTCGGATAATCCATATTCGGGGGCTATTTTTCATACCATATCCTATACCGTATCCGGTGTCAAATTCGGAATCGGATATCCTTATCCGTCGGATTTCTTCAAACCGGATATGGATTGCTTAAAACGGTTTTGGAACAGGATTTGGTGCGGAAATTATCCTATCCATTTACACCGATTTTGGGGGCTCTATTGAAACAGAACTATAAGCCTAAACTAATTTGGAGAACTTGATTTTAGTGATGTGGAGGTCTTCTAAGCTATGTTTAGTTGGATACAGGCACCCATGACCCATGTGCGAACTTTATTTCAAACATCCAAGTTTAATCATAGCAATGCTGAGTTATCTTCCTATTTATATAACCATGTTCCAAGAGAAGAGTTAATAAAAACATAGCACACCCACCTTTAAAAATGTTAAGGAGTATTTTACTGCTTGAATTTACTGTAGACTGCATCAATGGTCCAATTACCCATGATGGGCAAATAGTTACAATGTCCAAGCCAGTTTTTGCTGCATAAGCAAAAGCCTCTCGCTCTGCCAACGTTTTGGATAGGTAATACCAATCCTGCCAAAATACAACACGCATTACTTGTGTTTTAAATGGGTGATCCAGAAAAAATATATATGTAGTAGGAATAATAAGAGACCAGAAACATCTTGGGAGATGAGCGGAAGAATTTTTGTATTTTCATAAAGATGTAAGCCTTACCAGGTATTGATGGGGCCTTCAGAAAAAAAAAGGCGAAAAATAGAAACATAGTGCATGAATAAAAAGGATTATCAGCTCCACGGTTAAATCAGTATGTCTGATGGTGCATAAGCTTAAGGGGATTCGAAAGTCATCCAAAAACATTAAGTGTAAATGGTTTCGAATGAACAGTTAAGCCGCTGACTGACGGAACAAACTGACTAGCTAAATGACTAACCTTTATGCGAACTATTGAGTTCAGAAAATAGGCATGTGAGTGTGTGGCGGGATTTTAGTGGTGATTTTCTAGCTGAACACTTGTAGTCTATATTGAACTTAGTGGTTTCTCCTTGAATCAAAGTTGGAAACAGGGTGGTCTCCCACCCTTTCATCTAAAACGTTAAATAAAAACTCCCTTTGTACGAACAATTGAATTAATAAAACTCACTTTAAGCCTCAAGTGGTCTATGTAATATAAAGACCGCATGGGCTGAACAATCAGGTGTTGCCTTACCCCATTCTTTCTGCAGTGGTCCTCATCTGACCAGCTCTCTTCATCGAAGGCTTTACCTACAGGCCAGTTAGGATTAGCGACGACAGCAGCACATGAAGAGACCATGACAACCCGCTTAACTTTTGCCTCATAGCAGGCCTTCAACACATTCAGTGTGCCTGTTACAGCAGGAGCTATGACCTCTGCCTACAAAGCGGCGATCACATTATCAGAATAAATACTTATTTCCCAAAATCGGTAATTCGTAATTCTATCTATTGTTCCTTAGCCCTGACAATGCACATCGGGGTTGGTTGATCGGCCGCAGGGGACAGGGCAGGCAACATGGAAGACGGCTTCACAGCCTGCTATCGCCGACGCTACACTGTCGTAGTCCAGCAGATCAGTCCTGACAAGCTGCAACCTTTCCTCGGCACCTTCTAGCACCATGAGATGAGCGTTCTTAGCACCACCTGCGGGTGCAGCACATGCACAAACATACCACTGACCATCATATTATAACACGATATAAGATGTTGAAATGTTAAGAAAATACGAATATAAGATATTCCAAATTCTAATTCTAGTGATATGCATCTCGACAGTTCATATTTTGCTCCATGAGAATAGATCTAGACAAACAAAAAAAACTCTTGGGTCATCGAAATTCAGGATCTCAAAGTGTTATCATACTGTGATCTGCAGGATTTGGGCTACAAAGTACCCCGTGGACCTTTGATAATAAGCAAAGTGGTATAAAAAATGTCCGGGTAAGATTAGACCGTGCTGTAGCCGATCCAGATTGGACATCCCTTTTTCCTAACTTTTAGGTTACTCATTTAGTTTCCTCAAAATCTGACCACTGCCCTGTTCTGGTTAGTATGGATCAGAATGTTGTTCTCAGACGTTCGGCTCCTATCCGTAGATATGAATGCTACTGGGAACGAGAGGAGACACTAAAAGATGAAATTGACACAGCCTGGTCTCTGCATAAAAAACCTATGAATCTTGGGGATGTCGCAGGTAACCTGAAAGGAGTTCTGGACTCTTTACATGAGTGGAGTGGAAGGACAATTGGCTCCATCCCAGGTCAGTTAAAGAAGAAAAGGAAGAGGCTGGAATGGTTAACCAAAATACATGATGACCGAAGCAGCTAGAAAAATCAGTGAGGAAATTAACGAACTGCTGGAGAAGGAAGAACTGAAATGGAGACAAAGATCTCGGGTTACATGGCTAAAAGCAGGCGACAGGAACACCAACTTCTTCCATAGGAAGGCTACTTGGAGACGCAAGAAGAATAATATTGAGAAGTTGCTTCTGGATAATGGGAACATCTCCTCTGACCTGACTGAAATGGAAAATCAAGCAACACATTATTTCAAGAACTTGTACACAGCAGATCAAAATGTGCAGCCATCTATTATATTATAACAGACCTCTTAATGGTGGTTAGCGGTCCTAGGGTTCCAAATTGCGCTAAGACGAAGATCTGCCTGACGTGTGTCCCCTTTGATCTGGCCGGAGTGTCGGGTTCCGGAAGGCTCCACCGGCGATCTCACATGGACTTTTTTGCCTGGAGACTGCTGGATCGGAGGGATTCGGTCGCGCCGGAGGGAGCGGCGTGAAGCTCTGCTTCTGTGCCATCATGGGCAAATCCATGATGAAGTCAGAGACGGAGAATGTCATGGAAGCGAGATTGGAGGACCACTAATGGTGATTCGAGTCTTTGGCGACGATGAGGCACTTGCTTGGAGTTTGAGGACTCGTATGCAGCGGTATGCAAGTGGGGGCGACAGCACAGTGAAGTTCAAAGTCCTACTTTCAGGGTGAAAATCCAAGGTCTGGCCTTAATTGGTTGTGCCTGGCAATGGCCTTGTTGAAGACATTGTTTTGAGAGTGGGGACTATCTCTAGGGTGAAAACCCAAGATCTCGATCGGGCGACGACGCGCTTGTGCACTGTTTCCTTCTTGAAGGCGTTGCTTTTGGAGAGTCTGGACATCAGGTGTTGTCTTGGTGGTGATTGTGCTGCTGCTACAAGGACTGTAACTCCGTAGCGGGACTCTTCTTTTTTAGTTTCTTCTTCTTATTGTCTTTCGGCTGTGTGCATCCGTAATACCTTCGGTTATTGCGTTGTTGCAGAGGCTGGGTGTAATTGGTATCTCCGCGATATTAATATATACTCTTTTTCTAAAAAAAATAACAGACCTCTTAAGAAGCAAAATAGATGACGAAACAAATGTCCGTTTGTGTGCACCTTTCTCTGATGAAGATATAAGTTTTGCACTCTTTCAAATTGGACCATCGAAAGCACCAGGACCTGACGGCTTTCCGGCTGCCTTCTTTCAGAGAAATTGGGGAACTATGAAGGAAGATATAATTAGAGGAGTCCGCAGGTTCTTTGAAGATGGAATAATGCCTGAGGGAGTTAACGACACCTCCATAGTGTTAATTCCAAAGATAAAGAACCCTGTGACAATGAAAAATTTCCGACCCATAAGCCTCTGCAACGTAATCTATAAAATTGTTGCAAAATGTTTGGTGAACAGGATGAGACCTTTACTACAAGACATCATCTCTGAAACCCAAAGTGCCTTCATCCCGGGCAGAATGATAACAGATAATGCTGTCATTGCTTTTGAATGCTTTCATGCGCTGCAGAATGGTTCAAAGAGCACAAGAAAGTTTTGTGCCTACAAATTGGACTTAATGAAAGCATATGACCGTGTGGACTGGCCTTTCCTTGAAAAGGCTATGAAAAAGATTGGCTTTGATGAAAAATGGATTAATTGGATCATGGTTTGTGTTAAAACAGTTCGGTTTTCTGTCAATTCAATGGGAAACTGCTTCAAAACTTTAAACCCTCTAGAGGGCTTCGCCAAGGTGACCCACTATCACCATATTTATTCCTCTCGTTGCGGATGGATTGTCTGCCCTCCTACAACATCAGATAAATGCAGGAAATATCCAGGAGCTAAAAATCTGCAGGAGTGCTCCTGGCATCTCTCACCTGCTCTTTGCAGACGATAGCCTCCTCTTTTTCAATGCTAATGTCGATCAAGCCAACAGTATAAATAAGACCTTGCGTGAGTATGAGAAAGGGACGGGCCAACTTTTAAGCCCAAAAAATGCTCGATCATGTTTGGTCCGCACTGCACTGATGAAGACGAACAAACAGTGACTACTATCCTAGGGGCTGGACAAATGGCACATGATGATAAATACCTAGGACTTCCTATCCCAGAAGGTCGTGTGAAGGATGGAAAGCTGAAGACAACAAAGGAGAAGCTTTCAAAAAAGTGTTCAGATTGGAATGAGAAATACATGTCTGGTGCAGCGAAGGAGACACTTGTAAAGGCAGTGGCGCAAGCAATCCCAAACTACGCTATGAGTGTGTTCAAATTCTCAGCAACACTGTGCGATGAACTATCTCAAATCATTAGAAATTTCTGGGGGGTGATGAGAATGACCGCAGGAAAGTACACTGGTTATCATGGGAAAAAATGACAAAACCAAAAAAATTGGTGGGATCGGTTTCAGGGACTTAAGGATTTTCAACCAGGCCCTACTAGCTAGACAAGCCTGGCGTCGAATTGAATATCCAGAAAGTCTATGTGCAAGACTGCTTAAGGCAAAATATTATCAGTCTGGAGACCTGACTGACACCGTTTTTAATCAAAATGTCTCGCCTTGCTGGCAGGGGATAACTCATGGTCTAGAATTGCTTAAGCATGGTATTATTTGGAGAGTTATTAATGGTCGAAAGATAAGGATATGGAGAGATAATTGGCTGCCAAGAGGAAACCATAAAGTCATCGGAAAGGCAAATGGTTCGAGGCTAAAATGGGTATCTGATCTGATTACTTCCGGGTCCCGCAGCTGGAATGAAGATCTGGTTCGATCAGTTTTCCACCCACCAGATGCTGAAGAAGTTCTGCAGATTCCTATTCCCTCAAGGTGTGATGAGGATTTCATTGCCTGGACACAGGAAAAAAAATGTTTTGTTCTCTGTTAGAAGCGCGTACAAGCTAGGAATGCAACTGAAGGAGAAAGAACAACGGACTACCTGCAGTACCAAGCCTGATGGTGACAGAGATATTTGGAACTTAATTTGGAAAAAATGTGGATCTAAGTATGGCTATTTTAAATCTCCAAATTTATCATATTTTATGATTTTTGTGTAGCTCAGAGTACAAAGTATTTGAAGTTGACGTCTTTCGTGTTTGTGGGATACACCATTGGCTACATCCAAGATTTTCAATATTTTGAAATTTGTTATTTTTTATTTATTTTTAAATACAGGATCGCTATAGCTCGGGAGTAAAAACACTTTTCGCAAAAAAATTGTATTCAAGTTTCGGTAAATAATATTGTAATTGCCCATACCAATACCCAAAGTGATAAAAGTAGGAATGCTTCCACCGCGTACATAGGACTCTAGCCAAAGAAATTACAAGATATTTTACTGCACAAAAGATAAACCTTAACCCCTCACTCACCTCCACCATAGCCGAAGCACCCGCCAAAGAATGAACGAAGAGACAATCGCGCCATGCGGTGAAGAAGCACCATCACATAAATGCTTTGAGAGGCGATGAAATTCCCCTTCGCGAACAGGGAGGCTTTCTCGATTGTCGTGTGTTGAATGGGAAACATCCCATGCCTCTGTGGATCCGCCGCCTCCATCAAACCTCCTCGGTGCGCCATCGACCAACGATGCAATAGAGCAACTGCATTGCCAGGAACATTGTCATCATCATCGTCGAAAAGAGGAACTGTCTATCTCATGTACAAGACGTCCTCACAAACTTCTTTGTGGTGCCAGAGCATAGGCCACTGGAGGACGTTATTAAATAGGGTGGTTGTCGCCGCTTGCTGATGAAGCCATCGAAAATTAGCATTTTTGGACCGAAAAGCAAACAAGGAAACCTAACCATAAACTCCTCCCCACCAACGAGGCGGGAACAGAGCTAGAGAAGAACTTTGTTCCTCTACGCCACAACCGCAACAATAAGAGCCATGTCACCAGTACAATTATATTTTTCCGGTTAAAGAGAATATATTAATATCAATATAATGCCAATTAAAACCCTCATCTGCAACATCGTCAACCAATTATTAGATCACAGGTTAGAACAAACTCCACAGTGCTTAGAAAAAAGAAAGAAATCTATCATGGTGAGGTACACCCTATAAATCAAGACTCGATACTAAAACAACACCATAAAAAATGAAATCACTTTGTGTTGTCGCCCGTTCTTGCCGAGAGTCACTGCTCCAATAAACCAATTGACGGGGTCACAAGAGTCATGCGTACGGTTTTGATATGGACATTGTCACGCAGACGAAACGTATTTACACAGTGAGCTGTGAATCATCGTCTTCATCCCCGTCCACTGCATACACCACGAGACAACAGCCCACACACGGTTATTACATGAACATCGCCACCCGACCGAAAGGCTATGCCCGTGCAAAACAAGCTAGCATTGTGCCCATTCCAAATGGAGCAAGGCCGGAGGAACCTGGTTCCATCTCCGCTAGAGCAGCGGCCGGAGGAACGCACAGGCTCATCAGCTCTCTTTTTTGTGGAAAAGGAAAAGGAGCCGCATGCCTGTACAGCCACGGGGAAGGGGAGTGAGAGCTGTTGGGGTTAGGGGAGGGCAGTCTCTTGATAAAGGTTTTAATCTTATCTTAGAGTTAAGAGCTGAAACGTACATTCGGAACCGTTCACGGGCTTAGCATTTTAGGAATTTCTGAAGTTGCAGAACGTGCTTATAGCAAATTACAAACGGTAGTGAAATATTAACAAAACTGTCTAAACTGTGGCAATAAATATTATTAACACCAATTTTAAAAGTTTTTTTGTCCATTACTGCCAGATCGAGCGTGAGCCATTATCACTTTTTTCCAAAAATCAGGGAAAACGGAAACCATTTTCCCTGTTTTTAATGAAACAACCCAAACCATTTTCTATAAGCCAGTCTAGGGAAATGAATTGAACTCACGACATCGTACAAGGTAGCTGAGCTTTAACTAGCTGGGCGATTTAGAAATTGTGCTATCCCTAGGTAACATTGATCTTATAACTACTCTTTCAAAGAAAAGCAGAAGGACCTTGGACCTTATCCTCTTCCCCGCTACAGTAGAGAAGAGGCGATTTTCCCCCTCCTTGTTCGATCTAGCTCGCCGACGGAGTATCGCCGGTTTCCCCTCCCTCCGCCGGCCGCTGCGGCGGCGGGAGGGTGGGGAAACCCCGGTTCCTGTCTGTATATAGTCTAGGGTTGAGTAGGGGCCTGCCGGCGGCGTCGTGGAGAGGATGGCGTGGCCGGTCCGGCGTTTTGGTGGCGGCGGTGATCTTCTCTGGTGGTGGTGCTCTTCGGCGTGCGACCACGGATCCGCCTCCTTCCCCGCGCTCGCAGCTCGGTGCAGTTGTGGTGCGCTCGTTTCCCATCCCGGTGGCCGTGGAGCGGCGGCGCCGGTTTCAGAAGCTTCTGAAGGTGAAGATGTTGCGGACCAGATCGAAGGCGATGACGGCGATGCAGGGTGGAGGCTCTCTGGAGCTGAGGACTGTCGACTTCCCGTCCGCCATGGGACTCTCTCCGATCCAAGGATGCAGTGGAGGAGCGGCGGCGGCGCGCCGGCAGAGCGTCTTCTTCGACGGCGTTGACTTCATAGTTGTTGCAGGACTGGAATGTAATTTCCTATTTCTTGTGGACTGTCTTGTAAGAACTCTGGTGTAATACATCTGATCTTTCCTCGCAAAAAAAAAATATAACTACTCTTTCACCTATAAGAGTTTCATCCAAAACTCTGTACCATGCTGAACTTTATAAACAAACAATTTCCCTTTTTTGAGGCCAAAATATGTAATCTGTTTATAAACAGGTTCAGGAATAATACTATGCACCAAGTGTTTCAGCGAACACAACATGCCTCACTGTATAAATAAACCAGACAGGGTTTGCAAACCATCAACAGCTAAACTTGTCTATCGGTTGGATGCTCAGTTCAGGATGCCAGATGCTCTGTAGGATTCGACGCTGTCCCGAGGGTCTTCTCTACAGGCCTGAAGGTCCACCCTAGATTCTGAAGTTTCTCCGAACTGTAAACGTTACTGTGTTCCACTTCCACAAAGCTGCAAAGAAATTTGGAGAGATTGACAAGTTGGTTCCAAGTTAAGAACGCAAAAAAACAGGAGGAAAGACAAACATCAAAGCAGTTTGCGATAGGCGACATAGTTAGTAAACATTTTACATTCCATATTCTAAACTACATGCTAAATACATGCAAAGTTTTAAAAATTCATACTTAGTAAACCTGAAACTGTACTATGCTTTATTCCATTTGCCAGTCCCAATTCTAGTACTTCCTTAGTGATGCGGACATGGTCAGGAAAAGAAAAATGAACTTTGATATTTATACTTCCCATTAGGAAATGCCATCTAGCTTATGAAATGCAGAATTAAACTAACAGTAAGATTAAAAAAAGTTGTCTGCCGAGAAAGGCACTTACTTTTTGGGATAAGTGTATGTTGGATATAAGGTCTTCAGTACGTTTATCATGTCAGAGACTTTAATTGGTGACGAACTGCAGATGTACCGTCCAGACGCGTCTGGATTCTCATAGGTCAAAAGAAGAGCATCGGCAACATCACGAACATCCACTAGGTTCCTGATTTGTTTTCTACAGTGTCATGTTCTCCTGCAATAGAAAAGTATTTCATTTTAACAGAAACAGAACTATAACCCTAAACAAGTTTGGTGGTTCAAAACAGCTTGATCGTAAAGGCATGAAGGTCTTTCGTGCTATTGGTTCATATGCTTTGCTGAGTTGGAAAGAAACAACAGACTGTATATAAACACACCCACCTTTAAAATAATTAAGGAGGACTTTACTGCTCGCATTTAATGTAGATTGTATCAAGGGGCCAATTACCAATGATGGGCAAATAGTTACAATATCCAGCCCAGTTTTTGCTGCATAAGCAAAAGCCTCACGCTCTGCAAGTGTTTTGGAAAGGCAATACCAATCCTGCCACAATGAAAACACAGATAATTTGTTTTAAATAGGTGATCCAGAGCAAGGAATTACAAAAGGAGACCAGGAATAGTTTGCATGGTTAGCTGAAGAACACCAGTTTTTATTAGAAAGTCATAAGCTAGCTATTGAATGGCTTCAGTTTCGAACAAAGCAATGAGAAAAATAGAAACAGAGTGCAAATAAGAAGTGACTTTTGAGTTAAAGAAAATTTCAACCTGTGAAAATGAATGAGCATTTTCAAGTCATGAATTTGAGAGGCAAGGCCTGGAGTAAGGGTAAATTGCTGTATTAACATATTTGTACATGCGCTGAGGAGGCATCTGAAACCCATGTCTTCCCGAGGGACATGTACTACATATAACAAACCTGGAGATATGTGTGGTTGCAAGGTTCCAGAAAAATCTAGAAATTCTCACAATAACAAAAAAAACAGGCCTCTTAATGGTCCAATGTGCTCACAGGATCCAAGAAAAAGAGAATTGTGCTATGAATTCAAACAGGAAAAAAACTAGCTCTTGGGGTGGATCCTATATTAAAGCTAACCCAAAACCAGTAAAATACGTTTTTCGAGAAAACGCAAAAAGCTTTTATGTTTCATTTCATTGAAAAGGAGAAGGTTTGTGATACAATCCTCCTAAGAGGTCAGGCGAGCAAAAACAAAAAATACAACTTCAGTGAACATTCAAACCAGTAAAATACTTGTTTACAACATAGTTAAATCGCGAGATATAAAAATGGTTCAACAAAGAATACTTACTATGAAAACATCAAAATAAGCCATAAAACCATATGTCTTCCAAGTCAAATATAAGTTTGTATCATTCAAAAAAAATTATCATTCAAAAAAAATAAGTTTGTGATTATCTAGGATTCCATGTATATATACCCCCATCAAATATTTAGCAAGCGCGAAGGCATTGCCTTACTTAGAGCATCTCCAACCGGAGTTGCCAAACCGTCCCCAAACGTCCGGACGGACAGCCTGGACACGATTTGGGGTAAAAATATGCACCCAACCGCCTCCCCTAAAATCACCCCAAAAGTCCGGGCTGTCCGGCAACCCCCAAACCCACCCCATATATGTGGAGGTTTGGGGGCGACCGGACGCGTCCGGGCGGACAGTTTTTCCTTTGTTTTCTTTTCTTTTGTGCTTCATTGATTCTTCTCTCTCCTTCTCCACCAATCACATGCAAATGACCCCACATTTTGAGGAGAGTTTGAGGTACATGGTTGGAGGAGACCACTTTTAGGGTTGTCCGGTCACTGTCCACGGACGCGTCCGCAGAGAGTTTGGGGCCGATTTTGGGGGCTCCGACTGGAGATGCTCTTACCTCACTCTTTCTGCAGAGGTCCTCGTCTGACCAGCTGTCTTCATCAAAGACTTTACCCTTAGGCCAGTTAGGATTATTGAACACAGCAGCAACTGAAGACACAATGACAACTCGCTTAACTTTTGCCTCGTAGCAAGCCTTCAACACATTCAGTGTGCCTGTTACAGCAGGAGCTATGACTTCTGCCTACAAAGCAGTAAAGATACATTATTAACATAAGCACTTGCTTCTAGAAACTAACCAACGTGCAATTATATCTGTATACTAGAACGAGATTAAAGAAAGAGGTAACTTTTAGATAGTTTGATGCCGCACAAAGCACAAACCAGGCAATAAACGATATCTGTTGTCATGAACTATGTTCATAGGCAAACACGAATATCCTGAAAGGATGGAAAAATAATTGTCATGTGCATCTAGGCCTTAAAGTAAGCGTTACATCGTCAAGTAAACGTGTACATTTAACTCAGGAAACGAAGTCACACATAATTGGCAATAAATTGCATCATACTAAATCACAGTATTCACCAGCTAGGCCAACTTGTTTCACCTGAAAACACAACAAAACTGTGAAACATTTGTCCTTGAAAAATTCACCTCAGGGTTGGTTGACCGGCCTGAAGGGACAGGGCTAGCAACATGGAACACACCCTCACAGCCAGCAACCGCTGATGCAACGCTGTCATAATCCAGCAGTCAGCACTGACCAGCTGCAACTTTTCCCCAGCACCTTCTAGTGCCTTGAGGTGAGCATTCTTATCATCACCTGCAGCACATGGGCACACGCAAAACACAACACCATTATAATATATATAGAATTTGTTGGGTCCATCACAATAAAGTATACCCAAATTATTTGCTATGAATTTTCTTTGGTTTTGCATTGTTTAAACCCTTGTGTCATCATAGTTCTTAACTTTATGAAAGATAAAAAATTATTAAAATTATAATTTTTAGCAACTTACTAAGAAGTAATCTCATAAGAGCGAACTGACAGCCACCAAATCTGATCTTTATAAGAGTAAAGAAATTCAATAGCTACAAAACGTAGGAGTTTATAATTCCTACAATTTCATCTCAACATTAGACATTCCGCTCCAAAAACCTTGATAAACTTGCTGAAGCATCAGAATTTTAGGATCTCAAGAAGCTTCTGTTTACGTCCAAGAACACAGATGGGCAGTCGTCGCCTAGCCTGCTTCGCCTCGGTCCTTTCAGCAACCATATTCTATTGACCTATCACTACATGGCACTGCATAAACAATAGATCTTCGACGACGCACAGGCGCACAGCCAATAGATAGAAGAGAAGAAAAAAACGAACTTGGCGAGGTGGGAAGTACGGGCTGAACCGAAGGGACAAGGAATGGCCCAGAGGGCCTTAGCTGCATAAAATCTGTCGGTGGGGGTACAAGGTACAGAGGACACAAAGAAAGTAAAAATTACAACGCAGTCCTCGTTTTTTGCAAGAAGAACCCTAGTCAACGGAAGGAAAACGCGATCAGGTCCCTCTGCTCCACCACCGGCATCAGAGCTCGAACTCCGGCCGCCCTTACTGCCACCGGGGACTACGCCACTTGGGGCAACAAGGCCGAAGAACGCCGGCACGAGCCCTCCACAGGGCCTCCTCGCAGGAGGTTGAAGAAGCGCCAAACTCGGCGCCTGGAGAGGCTGCCCTTCCAGCCATGGATCACGGCGGCTGATCTCGTCCGCCATGTGTGATTCTCCGAGCTGCAGCAACAGACTTCCTTGCGGCCACCCGAATCCGTCGACAGCCGCAGCAGCACCCTCCTTTTCGTCACTGGCACCATGCCAACGAAGAAGCAGAGGACGACCGCCGCCACCGCACGTGCCCAGGTCGCCACCTAACTCGAGCTTTATTAAGGGACCCGCAGAGAGGACGTGCAAGCTCGCCGTCGGCTCCGACCTCCGGAGCTCCAGCGACCACCTCTCCTCCACCATCTGCCTAGAGCAGCTCGCAAGCTCCAGCAGCAAAACTCCACACGGCATGGTGCCAGACGAGCACACAGGCCCAAACCTACAGCTATAGCTACTAGTTACTAACTATATAAAAGACAGTCCGTTTCGCAGCCCCTCAGCGATCGCGCACTGTGATTGCTACGATCCGCGCCGTCGTTCGACGATCGGACGGTGCACACGACACACCCGTGATGTTTTTGCAGAAAAACCCCTCCCAAAACCAGATATCAAACCCGCAGTCCACTAAATCGCGAAGCGACGGACCGATTCGGAAATTACGAAAAACATCGGACTAAATTGCAAAAACGCCACACATCTTCTCCCTCCTTATTCTTCTCCCGCGACGCCGAAGTCGCCACCGCCGCCGACGCTAACCGCCGCCGCTGTGCTCCTCCCCGGGCAAATCCATGGACACGGCGAGCTCCGGCGTCACTTCCTCTACCTTCTCGCTGGTGCGCGCGCGCCTCCACCGCCGCCTCCCGGTTCCCCTCCTCCAGCAGCATGACAACCAACACCTTCGCCGCCAGCCTGGCCGTCGCCGTCTCCCGCACCGCGGCCACCACCCCGGCCACGACGCCTGCCGGCGTTCCGCGCAACCATCGAACTGAGAGGTCCCGTGCCGCCTTCCCGCCTGCCCTCCATGCCAGCGACGGCCCCGTTCCCACTGTCCACGACCGATCTCGCCCGTCGACCGAACTCGCCGTCCAGATCGACCAGGCCGCCCGATTCGTGATGCCGTCCTCCCGGCCGGCCCTGTCCCCACTCCAATTCAGCAAGGTGCGCACCACCTCGGCCGACCCTGTCTCCTTTTCAATTTTTTTCCTGTTTCAAACCTGTACTGGCCGTGTGTTCTTGAGCTCATTTTTCTGCTATGTGCTATGAATCTGTGCTGGCTACATCGATTTAGTAGATGCTTGCTGGTCGACTTGGTAGATGCTTCCTGCTGCTTGCTCGCTTACCACATGAATTTGCTTGATTGCATACGGGAATTCAATTCATACAGTAGTTGTCTGCTTTTGTTGTGTTATAATCCAAGCATGCAGCAACTTGGGAGTGCATTACCTATAGCACATTTAGTATCAAGAAAGGCTTAAATCTAAGAGAATTATCTTCATGGTACCAATAAGTCGTGGGTATCTGTGTACCCTTGATTTTTCTAACTTCTTCTACAAAATGAATTGATTGATGTATGAAAATGTCGTTGTATTAAATCTGCTTCCTACTATTTCAGAATAGGAACACAAACATATTAAAATGGTTAGCCTTTTCTTTCTCTTTTGTAGGAGGAGTAAACGGAATTATCTTGATGGTACCAATGAGGTCGTGGCCATGTGTGTATCCTTGATTTTTGTAACTTCTTCTACAAAAAGAATTGATTGATGTATGAAAATATTGTTGTATTAAATCTGCTTCGTACTATTTCAGAGTAGGAACACAAACATATTCAAATGGTTAGCCTTTTCTTTTTCTTTTGTAGGAGGAATAAACGTTGCGTGTGTTTATTTATCTGAGCCCATGAGAACACTTCTTCTAGCGTGAGGGAATTTCTGTTTTGGGAAAATTGAGTTTATAAGTATATACTTCTTTACTTTTGTATTCACCATGATTCATGCTATGATGGTATAATAAGTCATCATTGAGTTATCCTTTGCCTCATTTGAACAGAATGGATTTAAATTGAATTTTGTTGTTTCTAAAGAGGCATCACATACGAGCCATGTATATTAGTTTTTAAAGCAAACTTTGTTGTAATTTTTCGGAAAAGAAGACCACCATATTGACACGGGAACTTCCAGTGTATGTGCTAATCATGCAACCATAGACTATTAGGTTTTTTGTCAATGAAAATTCTTTGGTATAATATTGGTTTCATGAATGGACATACCGAACCTCTTTTTTTTTTGCTTCAGGAGTCTTTCTTCTTAGTTTTGATGCAAATTATGTCCTGCAGGATTGGGGTTGTTGGAAGGTTCATGGATGGTAGGAATTATTAATGAGATCTGAATGCCCATGAAAAGAATCTCATTTTATTCAATTCTGGTGGATACAAAGACACGTTTGAAAGCAACAATTCTTGAGGCTCTGCTCATTCTTATTCTTGAGGCTGTCCCATGATCAATGGGCATATTCGTGGGGTACTGATACATACACAGCCAAACAGTTCTATCAATTCTACTTCAGACACATTAACCCCATGAGGCTTATGTATGTCTACTTATTGAAGGTCAACCGTACCCCAAAACTCAGATTCTTCTGACAGGTTAGAAACTAAGCACATGCCCAAAAGGAGATACTATAATGTTAGAAGTGATTTTGAATGCAAACTCTGCAGCAATAGGCCGAAAGAAAAAACATATATTTTTCACTTGCCCTCTTCTTGCCGCGTTAAGCTAGGGATCTGTATGCAAGTATGGACAAATGGAGGCCAACTTATTGTTTTCGTCTTCAAATATTGGTTACTTGAAATCATTCTTTAATTTTAACAGTAGTGGTTTACTTAGAGAATATACAGTTGGTGAGTGCTAGAACCATATCCAAAATAGAAAAGGATATCGAAACTCACTGTTAAAATTGAAATCATGCATTAATTTGGTTTCAAATATTAGTTAATTAAAATCATACTTTTAACTTGCTGATACAATTCTAGAATATACAGTTGGTGAGTGCTAGAACCATATCCAGTCAGTTTTGTTTAGTGATTAAAATATTTAATTTGCTGAAGTGCCAATTGTAATTGAGGGGTTTTCTTAGAAAAAGTATCAAGTTAACTATCTATTTAATTGGTAAGATTATCATGTTATTCCAATGTGCATGTGTTATTCTTGGTTAAGTGGGCTTTCATGTGTGGTGTTTCTCAGTGTGAGGAGGGGTGTGTGGAGGTACCGGTTTGGCGTCCCTGTCTCTCAGTGCATTGCCAAGGCTGTGAAGAAGAAAGATAAACTATAGCATACAATTACATATTTTTGGAAATCCGAAAAACTCAGATCTGCAACTACTGTCGTGGGCAGGCCACACCACTTTTAAATTTTCTCTTCCAGCCAATCATATTGCATCTTTGCAGATAGTAACTTCCTGTAAGCACATTTACATTTATTATGATTCCCTTTTTATTCTATTCTTTCAATTCAATTATTAAATTCATGTTTCAACCAGTTTATGGTGTGCTGTGAATGAGGTGTCCTGATTCTACTTACAAACACATCCTTCTAAGCTGATACTTCTAAGTTATGTGTTATCCAAACAAATACGCCTTTGCATGGAAAAAATGAAAGAGAGTCCTCTGAATCTGAGACCATTCAGGTAATTAGCATACTACGAAATGGAAATTGATCAACAAACCAAGATGACAGCAAAAATTCACACCAAGTGCGCGGCGTGTCGCCGCGCCGAATTCAACTAGTATAATATACAGAGGAGGCCCGGCCTCCCCTCCCCCACCATCTCCGGCCGGCCAGGCCGCCGGATAGGGGAGGGAGCGGAGCCGGAGAGCAGCAGGCGACTCTCAACGGAGCGGGGTGGGAGAGAGGAAAGGAAGAGAGAAAAAGAGAGCCCCCGTTCCCGTCCGCGTGTGCTGGAATCTGGCTCACTGAACCGAAGGGACGAAGGGCCATACCAGGATTGCGCACGGTACCGCGGACCGCGTAGTGGCCCTTGGAGAGGAGGAGCTTGACGAGCCAAGAGGCGATGAAGCCTCCTGCGCCGGTCACGCACACGCTCTTCCTCGCCGCCGCCGCCGCCGCCATGCTCGTTCTTTTCTCCCGGCGCCTCTGCTAGTCCCCCTTCTGCTCTGCGGAATTTGGTTGCTCCGTGTCTCGCCACGCTGCGCTGAGGTGGACGGCAGGAAGAGTCCAGACTCAAGCGGTCGAGACTGACTCGCGTCGTTTACTGGTCCCCCTTTTCTATTGGGGCATAAATATCAGGGTTAACCTAGTTTGTTAATAGTGTTTTCTGGGAAGATGGACAAACTAATAATCTAAATCAGGATGTCTGATACTGATGCCATGGTGAATTTTGAACACCAAAACTTGATCCGGTTGAGCAAACATGGGCAACATATTCCTACTTTAACAGGTTCAGCCATCACAGAATGTGCAGCAAGTTACCCCTAGAAGCACCAGCAAAAATTGCAGCAGACAACTAGTTTGCTCGAAACACCTCAAGAGTCCAGACCCACCCAGAAAAGGGGGCAAATATGTTTATTTGTTTTATGGCAACATGATTCTCCTGATGATTGTGTCACCAACTCATTGTTTCACTGTTTACATGAATCAGAAAGAATTTGTAAGTGTCAACAGCAAAACTTGTCCCAGTTGCAGTTGGATGCTCAGTTCAGGAGGCCCGATGCTCTGTAGGATTCGAGGTTGTCCTTGAGCGTTTCCTCTACGGGCCTGAAGGTCCACCCTAGCTTCTGAAGTTTCTCAGAGCTAAGAACAACATTTTCTTCCGATTCCGTAAAGCTACAAAGCAATGTGGAAAATAAATAAGTTGCGGCCGCAAGCTAAAAGGGAAAAAGTAGGAGGAAGGCTGACATCTAGCTGCATTTGGTGATATGGTGAGCAATCTTCGTCCGTTAAAATTCTGTATATAAATTATATCCTAAATGGTATGTATACATGCAAAATATTATACTTCCATAAACATGTTCTACTATGATTTGTTAAATATGCCAGTGCCCATTTAAGTACATCCAAGAGATGTAGAAACATGCTTATCTCATGAAAGACAACTGATATTTGAATTCTACACAAAGTGAACTACAGGTTCTTTGACCTCCCTTTTTAGGGAATGTCAACTTGCTTATGAGATGGAAGACTAGAATAGATATAGCACAGGTAAGATAAAACAAAGTTGCCTGCTGATAAAGGGGCTTACTTTTTGGGATATGGGTAGGTTGGATATAAGGTCTTCAGTAAGTTTATCATATGAGAGGCTTTTATTGGAGGTGAATTGCATATGTACCGGCCAGACATCTCTGTATTTTCAGATGCCAAAAGAAGAGCATCGGCAACATCACGAACATCCACTACATTCCTGAGTTTATTTTCTACGGTTTCATGTTCTCCTGCAAAAAAAAGTATTTCAGTTCTATTGAAACAGAACTATAAGCCTAAACTAATTTGGAGAACAACTTGATTTTAGTGATGTGGAGGTCTTCTAAGCTATGTTCAGTTGGATACAGGCACCCATGACCCATGTGCGGACTTCATTTCAAACATCCAAGTTTAATCATAGCAATGCTGAGTACATTATCTTCCTATTTATATAACCATGTTCCAAGAGAAGAGTTAATAAAAACGTAGCACACCCACCTTTAAAAATATTAAGGAGTATTTTACTGCTCGAATTTACTGTAGACTGCATCAATGGTCCAATTACCCATGATGGGCAAATAGTTACAATGTCCAAACCAGTTTTTGCTGCATAAGCAAAAGCCTCTCGCTCTGCCAGCGTTTTGGATAGGTAATACCAATCCTGCCAAAATAGCAACACGCATTACTTGTGTTTTAAATGGGTGATCCAGAAAAAATATATATGTAGTAGGAATAATAAGAGACTAGAAACATCTTGGGAGATGAGCTGAAGAATTTTTGTACTCCCTCCGTCCCAAAATAAGTGTCTAAAAAATGTCCAAAAGTGAATGTATCTATACTTGTTTCATGTCTAGATGCATCCACTTTTTGACAAATCTAAGACAGTTATTTTGGGACGGAGGGAGTATTTTCATAAAGCTGTAAGCCTTACCAGGTATTGATGGGGCCTTCTGGAAAAAAAAGGCGAAAAATAGAAACATAGTGCATGAATAAAAAGGATTATCAGCTCCACGGTTAAATCAGTATGTCTGATGGTGCATAAGCTTAAGGGGATTTGAAAGTCGTCCAAAAACATTGTGTAAATGGTTTCGAATGAACAGTTAAGCCGCTGACCTGACCAAACAAACTGACTAGCTAAATGACTAACCTTTATGCGAACTATTGAGTTCAGAAAATAGGCATGTGAGTGTGAGTGTGTGGCAGGATTTTAGTGGTGATTTTCTAGCTGAACACTTGTAGTCTATATTGAACTTCATGGTTTCTCCATGAATCAAAGTTGGAAACAGGGTGGTCTCCCACCCTTTCATCTAAAACGTTAAATAAAACGGTAAATCTATTTAGCAGGCGCCTGCTACGGGGCATATCTCGACGCACCCCACGCGCACCGTCGGATCGCGGACGGACGGCGGATCTCGCGCGTCGCGCGGTTGCAGTTGCACGCACGCAGCAGACATCACCGCCCCGTCCCCGTCTCTCTCTGGCTCGCTTGCTACCCAAACCCAATCTCGATCCTCTTTCTCTCCTCCCGCTGCGCTGCCGCTCCCGGCTCCCCATCCCAACCTCGCCGCACCTCCTCCGCCTGATTCCCAAGCCACCCGGCCTCGCGCGCTCCCGATCCTAGCCGGCATGTACTCCCGGTCTAGAGAAAACAGCTTGTTTGTTATCAAGTTTCTAAATGAAAGTAGGATGTCTGTCATCATGTTATAATACTGTCATTCCGCGATTCCGCAGGTTATGTTGCTCTACTGGGGAAGCCGAACGTTGGCAAGAGCACCCTTACAAACCAAAATAATGTTGGTCAGAAGCTTGCTGTTGTCTACCAAGAGGATTTAGTAGCTGGCCGGTCGCCCATCTAGTTTATGTTGATATGATGTCGTCAGAGAGGACGCCGCCGTCCCGCGGCTCGGCCAACGGGCTTCCTCCAAGGCATCAAGCATCAAGTATCGAGGTACTCTCTCCAACCCCCCTGCTAGCTGCTGGTTCAGTATGCACTCTTGTTGGAGTTCAGTGTTCTAGTGTTCACAAAGTGTCAAATGCATGCTGCTAGTACCATATTTAGTTCAGTTAATAAAATCTAGAGTGTTGGACTGTACAACCATACCACCACGTACAGAAAAAGTGCCACTAGCTAGCAAGACATTTTGAATGAGAGAACTTAGAGAAAACACCTTGTTTGTTTTGGAGTTTCCAGATGAAAGTATTCATGTCTCAGAAAATTGATAATTGCCATCATGTTATAATTAATAGTGTGATTCCGCAATGTGTGATTCCGCAGGTTATCTTGCTATACCGGGGAAGCCGGAATGTCGGCAAGAGTTCTCCAAACATGAACAAGATTATTATTTAGTGTATCAATGTTAAAAAAAACTAGTTTGCTCATGTGTATATGTGGTGTAGAAGAGGGATGCTTAATAATAGTGAATTATTCATTAAATATTTATATGGACCTAATGATGTTGATTTTCATTGCAGAAAGATATCTTCTCTCATCTTCCAGAACTGGTGGTGCTCGGCAATTGGTCAACTGATCTTCGAGGATTGTGCTATGTGTTTAGAATTATCCTATGTCGATCGTATCTTCGCCTCCGTCATTTTGTATGAAAGGATGGCTTTTTGTTCGTGTAGAATATATGTAGAAAATTGTGAATTATCAAAGGAATGGTGTTCCTATTGCTCTCTCTTTTTTATGATTGCTGCTTCGTAAATGGATTAGGTCCGTCGGCCGCTACCCAGCTCCTTATAAAGATTAATCTAATACTTATAAAGTTACCGACCCAGTATTGTTGGAGTTACCCACTTAGTACTAATAAATTTACCATCCTAATACTTATAAAGTTACTCACTCAGTATTGATTGAGTTACCCACCCTGTACTTATAAAGTTACCAACCTAGTACTGATAAAATTACTCACCTAGCACTGATGGAGTTACCCCACCCATTACCGATGGAGTTACCCACCCAGTACTGATGGATTTTACCCACTCTATATTGATAAAGTTACCGACATAGCACTGATAAAGTTACTCACCCAGTACTGCTGGAGTTACTCACCCAATACTAATGAAGTTACCCACCCAGTACTGATGAAGTTACCCATCCTGTAGTGATAAAGTTACCCACCCAGTACTGATTAAGTTATCAACCTAGTACTGATGAAGTTATCAACCTACTACTGATAAAGTTTCCCACCCAGTACTCTCGTTGTGGGGGCACGACACTGGCTGCGGTTGTACCGCGTGACGGCATGAGTGCATTGGACTCCGCAACCGCCGTGGAAGGCGGGGATGCACTTACTGAAATGGATCATCGTGCTAATGTGGCCCTAGCTCTGCTTCCTCCACGTATGCTCTGACGACCCCGCTTGTCCCGATGCTGTAGAAGCCTCTCCCCCGAGCTGAACCAACCGGAGCACACCCACCTATTACTGATAAAGTTACCAACCCATTTACTGATGGAGTTACCCACCATGTACTAATGGATTTCACGATGTGTTCATGATATAGTTATACACAACAAAATCGATGTAGTTACCCTACTCTATAATTCCGGCGAGGAATTGGGTGGAGTGATGTAGTTATCCACCACGAAATCCATATGGTTACCATACTCCATCGGTAATATTTACCCAGCATATACTGATAAAGTTACCCATGTGCTCATGATATAGTTATCCATCAGGAAATCGACATAATTACCCTACTCTGTTGGTAATAGTTACCCATCAAGTACTGATAAAATTACCAACATATTACTGATAAAGTTACCCACCTATTATGGATGGAGTTACCCACCCAGTACTCATGAAGTTACCCACATAATACTGATAAAGTTGCCCATGTGTTTATGATATAGTTACCCACCCAGTACTGATAAAGTTATCCACCATGTACTGATGTAGTTACCATGTCCTCTAAATTATAGTTATGATCCCAATGTCCATTTTTTATGGTATAGTTGTCATTACAAAATCGACAATTATCATCCTAATACTAATGAAATTGTATGGTGTTTTAGTGTATAGTTACCAACTTGTGCATGATACATTGGCCATGCAAAAGCGATATTCACTAATGAAAAACTTCAAAACTCGAAAAAATCGAAAAGAACAGCGAAAAATGGTTTTATTTCAACCCGAAAACTAATCGTTAATATGGTGGGTAACTTACATACAATAGTCCAGATAACTTATGTGTTAAAGGTGGGTAACTTTTGGGTCCGAAAAAAAAGTTCTCGGAATATGTCAACATGGGATCTAGTTTCGAAGATCTCGTCGCGACTAGCTCAGCGGTGAAAACGGATTCTAAATCGGATAAACGGTTTGGGCTACAAAACTTTTTGAATTTTCGGATTTTGCATTAAATGCGGAATGACATCACCTTTTTGGTTTTTTGTGGCTTGCATGTAAAGGAGGACCATTTCACTCCGCCAGTGCACCACCGCATATGAGTTTAGGATGACATCAACATTCGGTGCATGCATGCAAAATGAGGCTGTTTTTTCTCATACGGGTGCTTACACATTCGCCAAATGTAAGGCGCCTTACACATAGTCGCTCCCTAAATAAAAACTCCCTTTGTACGAACAATTGAATTAATAAAACTCACTTTAAGCCTCAAGTAGTCTATGTAATATAAAGACCGCATGGGCTGAACAATCAGGTGTTGCCTTACCCCATTCTTTCTGCGGTGGTTAGGTATATAAACGGATCGGATCGGATCGGATTTTATCGTTACCATATCCTATACCATATTTTTTCATCGGATTCGGACCGGAGCGGATAATGACCGGTTGCGGATTCGGGGTCGGATATATCATATCACGGATTCGGGGACGGAAACGGAGCGGATTCGGCAAGGAAAAAATTTAATCGGATATGTACGCGTATAAATATATCGGCAAACCATACAACCAAAAATAATAGTTCAATATGCTAATAACCTAACAAAGTTGTACTCCATAGTCATAACAATCACTATGTAAGTGAGTTTTTATTTAATGGACGAAATTTACAACTCACTAACCACTAATTATATTCTATTAGGTTAGATGTTTCGTAGAAAATCGGATTATTCGGATTAAAATCATCGGATAATCCTATTTAATTTTCGGATAATCCATATTCGGGGGCTATTTTTCATACCATATCCTATACCGTATCCGGTGTCAAATTCGGAATCGGATATCCTTATCCGTCGGATTTCTTCAAACCGGATATGGATTGCTTAAAACGGTTTTGGAACAGGATTTGGTGCGGAAATTATCCTATCCATTTACACCGATTTTGGGGGCTCTATTGAAACAGAACTATAAGCCTAAACTAATTTGGAGAACTTGATTTTAGTGATGTGGAGGTCTTCTAAGCTATGTTTAGTTGGATACAGGCACCCATGACCCATGTGCGAACTTTATTTCAAACATCCAAGTTTAATCATAGCAATGCTGAGTTATCTTCCTATTTATATAACCATGTTCCAAGAGAAGAGTTAATAAAAACATAGCACACCCACCTTTAAAAATGTTAAGGAGTATTTTACTGCTTGAATTTACTGTAGACTGCATCAATGGTCCAATTACCCATGATGGGCAAATAGTTACAATGTCCAAGCCAGTTTTTGCTGCATAAGCAAAAGCCTCTCGCTCTGCCAACGTTTTGGATAGGTAATACCAATCCTGCCAAAATACCAACACGCATTACTTGTGTTTTAAATGGGTGATCCAGAAAAAATATATATGTAGTAGGAATAATAAGAGACCAGAAACATCTTGGGAGATGAGCGGAAGAATTTTTGTATTTTCATAAAGATGTAAGCCTTACCAGGTATTGATGGGGCCTTCAGAAAAAAAAGGCGAAAAATAGAAACATAGTGCATGAATAAAAAGGATTATCAGCTCCACGGTTAAATCAGTATGTCTGATGGTGCATAAGCTTAAGGGGATTCGAAAGTCATCCAAAAACATTAAGTGTAAATGGTTTCGAATGAACAGTTAAGCCGCTGACCTGACGGAACAAACTGACTAGCTAAATGACTAACCTTTATGCGAACTATTGAGTTCAGAAAATAGGCATGTGAGTGTGTGGCGGGATTTTAGTGGTGATTTTCTAGCTGAACACTTGTAGTCTATATTGAACTTAGTGGTTTCTCCTTGAATCAAAGTTGGAAACAGGGTGGTCTCCCACCCTTTCATCTAAAACGTTAAATAAAAACTCCCTTTGTACGAACAATTGAATTAATAAAACTCACTTTAAGCCTCAAGTGGTCTATGTAATATAAAGACCGCATGGGCTGAACAATCAGGTGTTGCCTTACCCCATTCTTTCTGCAGTGGTCCTCATCTGACCAGCTCTCTTCATCGAAGGCTTTACCTACAGGCCAGTTAGGATTAGCGACGATAGCAGCAGCCAGCACATGAAGAGACCATGACAACCCGCTTAGCTTTTGCCTCATAGCAGGCCTTCAACACATTCAGTGTGCCTGTTACAGCAGGAGCTATGACCTCTGCCTACAAAGCGGCGATCACATTATCATCAGAATAAATACTTATTCCCCAAAACTCGGTAATTCGTAATTCTGTCTATTGTTCATTAGTCCTGACAACGCACCTCGGGGTTGGTTGATCGGCCGGAGGGGACAGGGCAGGCAACATGGAAGACAGCCTCACAGCCGGCTATCGCCGACGCTACACTGTCGTAGTTCAGCAGGTCAGCCCTTACAAGCTGCAACCTTTCCTCAGCACCTTCTAGCACCATGAGATGCGCGTTCTTAGCACCACCTGCAGCCACATGCACAAACATACCACTCACCATCGTAGTATAACACGATATAAGATGTTGAAATGCTAAGAAACTACGAATATAAGATCTTCCAAATTCTAATTCTAGTGATATGCATCTTGACAGTCCATATTTTGCTCCATGAGAATAGATCTAGACAAACAAAAAAACGGTTGGGGCATCGAAATTCAGGATCTCAAAGAGGTTCAGTTGACTTCCAAGTTCCAAGTTCCAACAACCACATAGTGTCGGCCGACCTGCTTCGCCTCTGTATCAACATCAGCTACATTCTACCGATCTATTCTACAGCACGCTACTGCATAAGCATCATCGTCGAGCCGGGAAGGACGGGTCGAAGAGAGGAACGCCCTTACCAGGATCGCGCACGGTGCCGCGGACCGTGTAGTGGCCCTTGGAGAGGAGGAGCTTGACGAGCCACGAGGCGATGAAGCCTCCTGCTTCGGTCACGCACACGCTCTTCCTCGTTGCCGCCGCCATGCTCTTCTTTCCTCTTCTCCCCACACCTAGCTCTAGCTCTAGGCTCTAGCTAACTGCTCCCCACTGCGCTCTGCTCTGCGGAGTTTCAGTCGTTCCACGCTGCACACTGAGAAGTTGGGAGGCCAAAGAGGAGTTTGTCAACATCGATCGAGGCGACTGCGTGGAGTTGGAGATTTTCGATGGTCTTTCCGCTTTGGTCTTTTTTTTCATCTTTCTCCGTTTGGTTCTCCAGTTCCTCTTGTTTAAATTTTGGTGACTCGTGCTGGTAGAGATGCAAGTCGGTCCATATGAACTAGTTTTCCAAGAAGTGACGTGATTTAATTTTTTTTAGTTCATTTGATTGGAGGGTAACGTAATACTGACCCATTTACATCTCTCGTTTTTTTTCGAAATGGGGATGAAGCCCCAGGCTCTACATCAAGGAATGCACACAACTGTGCACCGGTGGAGAGAGGATATGGAATGAAGCCACGGCTGTCTATGCCGATATAATATCCACGGCTGTTTCGATTGGTAATGTTTCTTTTAGCCATTGTAAGAGGGAGGCAAATGAGGTGGCTCATGAATTAGCTAGAGATTGTTTTTCAAACAAAGTATCTTGTAATTGGGACGATGAGCCCCCTAGGTTTCTCTTAGACAAACTCTTACATGATGTAACGATGATTTGATTGGAGGCGGCAAGTTTTCTGACGCACTCTTTTCCTAACCAGGGTACCGAAAGGGACTGGCAGGGTTTTAATGAGGCGGGCTTGCTGACCTAATATATATGGTGGAAAAGTTCAAAAAAAAAAGGAATGCACACAGCTGTTTTAAGTTTTAAATATCTCAAGTTTACAAATCACAGATCACATAAGGTTGAAACATGAATCAACCAACAAAACAAAGACAACATAAAGCAACTAGGCATCCCTAATGCGTCTAATATGTTACCACGAAGCTCGACTGAAAATATCCTGGGTAACCGCCAAGAGTCGGGTACACCCAGCAACCATAAGCTTTCGCTGATCGAACGGTAGCAAGAATGCCCAAAGTTGTATCCAATGAGCCGCCATATTGATAACCCCCGTACATCCATGTGTGGAGCAACTTTGGTTGACACTAGTAGATCTATTAAAATGCCCCGTCGTGTCAAATTTTATAGTTGATGCATGGAGATGGATAGCGAGGAGCATGGTGAAAGTAGATTACCATTTGGCTTAATAATTATATAGGAGAGGGGTAAATTTTAGAGTAACTTGTATTCCATGAATATTTGGTGCCAAGAAAATTTCACCTCCCACCTTTGCTACCGTCGCCTCTACAGCGTCACGCTACATCGATTCCGGCCATCTCTTAGCGTCGTACCAAGCCAATAATCTCGCAACCATACGCTGATACAAACCCATTCCCCTCAAGTGAAACAAAACCTTGCAGCGGACAGCTTCCTCAAGGACCTTCCCCTCCTTTGTCTCCGCCCTCGAGCAATGTGTCGTTCAGACCATCTTGGTGGATGAAAAAGACGGGTTGGTCCACCGTGGGCTATTGGCTCTCCTCCCAATTGGTCCACCGTAGACAAGTTGTAACATATGCATTGTTTGATGGGTCGGGCTTCCCTTTCTCGAAAAAGGATAAGTTGGACCAAACTTTAGCATTATACTATCCCACTCCCCCCAACACATAATGGGGTACCCCTGGTCCCTCGAGCCTATAAAAGGAGCCTCGAGACTCGAGAGCATGTTCTCCATTCACCCTCTTAATTGAAATCAGAGCAAGGTGAGGGACTATAACTCTAGGGTTTGAACGACCGCCCATCTGAGAAAGAGAAGTCTAGAGTTTGCCTGCAGGGGTCTCATACAACTCTAACTTTCAATCAAATCTCTCTTGACGCCTAGCACGGGACTAGGTCACACTCCATCGTGGCGGCTGGACCTATTCAAACAACATCGAAGTGTCATATTTGTCCGTATATGGTGACTTTAGCTATAAAGTCGGTGTACACACCACCTGTTGCGACTATGTTGCTACAACCTAATCATTCCTTGTTCCATAACACAATAATACCTTTCATGCCACATAATTTCACATTAGGGCAGTGGTACTTCTACACTTTGAATACATTTTTAGCGGTGTGCCTAGTCTGCTCCTCATCAATGTCATAAAAAGAAGCTAATTAACTCTTTTTTTCTAGCACCACTTGCTTCATAGAGGAAAAGAGGGAAATTTAACGCTTAGTATTGTAGGATTTTGATCCTTAGGAATCCTACAGAAATTTTGGAGAATTTTGATCCTTAGAAATTTTCTATGTAGATAGTTCGATTCGTAGGATTAGAATCCTTAAGATTTTTTTTTTTTTTTTTTGCCATTGGATTGCATTGCACTATACTTTGGAGGAAAATTTTCATTCAGTCAAATCTCATGTTACAGTTTTTTTGTTTTTCGTGTGATTCAAACAATTTTTGACGAAATTTGTTAGGTTCTAAATCTTGTACTAGTATTCAACTGGACATGACACTCGAATCCTACTTTTTTCCCTATTTCTGTGTTTTGAGAATCCTGCAAATCAAACAGGCCCAACAGAAAAGTAATACATAGGTGCAACAGGGACTTGTACCGTATGGATTTAGACCTATAAAAGTAAATGAAGCTCGTTGGCCGGCTTCATGGCTTCTAGAATACTGCACCACATTACGCATACGTCCAAATTTTATTCAAGCGAAATCAAGACAATCTAGGCCAATACTGTCTTACACAAAGCTACTCTGTTGTCAGCATTGGCAGAGAAACCACCCACACGGGCATCTCAAGCTCATGCGATACATCAACAGTGGTTCCTTAATCGAGGACACCTGCAGCCCTGTATGATTCAACACCGTCCCGAAGGGTCTCTTCAAGTGGCCGGATTTTCCAGCCCAGCATCTCAAGCTTCTTCGAACTAAATGAAGGCTCATCGCTCACTTGAACAAACCTGACATTGGTTCGGAACAAAAGTACCCTTTAGGTCACACTAGCCATACCACTAGTGCCAATAAGCAGGAAATATGATGGACTTATATGCAGCAATAACACATTGACCACTGTTGAACAATTTCACACGGCATAAGTCATCGTACCAAATATGCAGGAACATGGTTTTTTTCCCATTCTGTATAAGAAGTTAGATAGTAGACAAATCATAGGATGCGTTCTAAGAACACCAAGTTTCATCTGTTATGCATCTACAAAAATTAAGGTTAGGCTTACTTGTCGGCAAATTTGTAACTGGGATACATCTTCTTCAGTAGATCTAGGACATCAGACACCTTCGTTGCATGTGAATTACAGATATAGCGTCCGGAGACCTCTGGGGTTGCATACACCAGGATAAGAGCATCGGCAACGTCCCGAACATCCACGAAGTTTCTGATTTTGCTCTTTACCTCACGATCGCCTGCAGAGAGTCAGGGTATAGCAGCAGATCAAAGATACTCACTGGCAAGCAGATTTTGGACATACGCGATGAATTCAGTCTGTGGCAATGCAGATTCTAAATGTTGCGCGAACTGAGGCAAACCTTTCACGTAATCAACTACGATCGAGCTGCTCGCATTCACTGTAGGTTGTAGCAAGGGCCCGATCACCAAGGATGGGCAGACTGTTACAACATCCAGTCCGGTTCTCCTTGAATAGTCGAAAGCCTCAAGCTCTGCTAGTGTTTTGGAAAGGTAGTACCAGTTCTGGCAGGGTGATGGGGACAGAATTAGAACGTGCCAAAACTGAAACAAATGAATTCCAATGAAAAAACAGTTTGATTCTGTATGAACTGCACATTCAAACGACGCATATTAGCCGATGGTTGTTTGAGCAAACCACTGGGAGTTTCTAGCACCAGTGTAACATGAAGGTGCAGTAAGTTGTGTAAGTCACGATCTCATGATTTGGTGATCTCACCATGGTGGTTCTGCAGTACTCGACGTCAGACCAGCAGTCTTCATCCATGGCTTTGCCTCCAGGCCAGGAAGGGTTGACCATGACAGCAGCGAGGGAAGACACCATCACAACCCTCTTAACCTTCGCCTCCGAGCAAGCCTTGAGGACATTCATCGTGCCTGTCAGAGCAGGTGCAAGCAAATCAACCTGCACAAACATGGATTTGCTTGTTGAGACTTCAGAGACACGAGGCTTGGGCAAGGGGAAGGGGTTGACGTGCCTCGGGGTTGGGGGTGGTAGCGGCGAGGACGGGGCAGGCGACGTGGAAGACGACGTCGCAGCCGGCGATGGCCGCCGCCATGCTGCCGTAGTTCAGCAGGTCGGCCTTGAACATCCTCAGCCCCTCCGCGGCGCCATCCAACGCCGCCAGGTGCGCGTTCTTGGCGTCGCCTTCCAGCAGGAACAGGAGATTGATTCTCTCTTTTCAGCATCCGTCACAGTCAACGGAACAACACAAATGATTCAGAAGTTCAGAAGTGAACTTACCGGGTCACGGACGGTGCCGTGGACGGCGTAGCCGCCGCGGGAGAGGAGCAGCTTGACGAGCCACGAGGCCACGAAGCCGCCGGCGCCGGTCACGCACGCCGTCGTCGTCCTCCCGGCGCCGTCCATCGTTGCAATGGCAGGAGTATGGTGCTCGATGGCACAAGGGAAGAAGATCGACCTCACGGCAGGTAGCGGAGTCAACGAACTGATGCATGATTTGGCCCACTATTAGAACACGTGGAAATCGCACGAGTTGACCAAACACATTCTTGCTACTGGTATTCTTTTTTTTTTTTGATTTTACATACTTGTATTCATACGTAAGGGAAACCAGTACCAAGCCGGATACAAGCAAGGAAAAAAACAAGGAGAATACAAAGCGAAGAACCGCTGCAGCACGCCATCTTCAACCACGAAGAACTCCAGCTCGAACGTCCTCCATCGCCGGAGACGAGGGAGAAAGCAGCCGCCCGGAGCTCGCACCCATGGAGCAGAAGAGCTCCTAGCCCGAAGGCGTTGAAGAGCCGCATCAACCACCAGCTCCGAGGAGCTAGATCTAAAAGCGGAGGTCGTCCGTCGGCCGGGGGCACGCCCCAAGCACCTTCCGCCCTGGATCCGGGCCTGCGCCGCACCACCTCACCGGAGGTGGCCAGATCCACCACCTTCACGCCACAGCACCACGCAGCAGCCACCTCGCATCTCCTCCTCCGGCCTCCTGCCCACTCGTCACCAGCCTGCCACCGATGCCGGAAGAAGCAGCGGCAGGACGGGGACGCACCTGCGGCTTGAGAGCGCCGTCGAGGACGACGCCATGGAGGGGAAGCCACAGAGCTGCAAAATGACGACGCCGGCCATCCCGCCTCCGCCGCGCCGCCCAAAACACCTCTATCTACACGCCGGAACGCAGATCTGGGGATTCCCCACCCTCCCGCCGCCGCAGCGGACGGCGGAGGGAGAGGAATCTCGCAGATACGCCGGCGGCCGCCGGGAGAGCTCGAGTCGCCTCTGAAGTCGCCTCTGTGCACTGTAGAGAGAGGAGGGGTTCCAGAAATATCGCGAGTGGAGAAGCGCTGTTTTCTGCTATTGGTATTCATGAAGTTGATGGATAGAGATGGCAAATTAAGTACTCGTGCCGATTGCGCAAGTTGTTTCTCTGCACACAGACCTACACTGGCATCTTTCTTTAGCAAGTGCGGTACAATTTACGGCCTCCCTATTTATGTTAACTGTTCATAAAGATAGATAAAGAGGTAATAATAATGTACATACAATAACCTGCGCGATGAGTATAATTTGATGTCAGAACTTGAAAATTGGGTTTTATGGCGGTGTATGGGGCGAGCAACTACCACTATGGAGAACGAGAGCAGTCGGAGGAGGGGGAGATGGGGCGCCGGAGATGGGTTGACTGGGGCACCGGAGATGTAGAGGAACCCATGTCATCGCACTGCTGTTGCCTCCTCGCCTGGCACCACACTACTGAAGGAGGAAGGGGAGGCCTTGCTTGCCCGACGCAGTGGAGGGTATAGGGCTCGCCCGACTCAATTGACCTGGGAGGAGAACACGAGGATGGGAGGAGTTGTTGAGAGGGGATGAGGAGGCTAATGAATCGGCGAGAGAGAAACAATGAGATTAGAATAAGCTTTTTTGGAGGATTTTGTAAAATATTAGCTATGTGCCAACATGCCACACGGATAGGTCGGCGGAGGTGTGTGTGTGGGGGGGGGGGGGGGGCGTGTTAATAGGTGACTAACAATATTTTATGTTTCCTTCCAATTTAGGGATACAGTGATAATAGATATTATCCAAATGTGCAACTAGGTGGACAATCCTACACGGCGAGCATACAAGATACAATAAGCAACGGTAAACAAGTAGTAAAGGTAACAGATAACCACAATGGTAGACACGAAGATGTAACTATCGAAGTTCCTTTCCAAGGGAATTATGTCTTCGTTAGACGTGTGTAGTACCCTCCAATGCAATGAATGCTCACCCTATTCTTCTTGAAAATCTTCCACAGAGAAAGATCTCAACCCACTATAAGGTCAAATTGAATGTTTCGACCATACCTTTACACAAGGTTGGGGCTATCTCCACAATAATTTGAGGCTCCCAACAAGCTCCCAAAACTTTTAGCACCAAGGTGGAACTTCGAGAACCAATTTCCATCTAGAGTTTTAAGAAACCTAAGGGTAACAAGATTCACAACGGGTAAGGATAGTGTAATCAAACCGGTTTGGTCGAGGTTGTGGATCTAGATCTTCTCATTCTAACCCAAAGAATTATAGAGTTTGGCAGGCTAGAGAAGGAGATCCGTGAGCTTTTTATGAATTCTTTAATGGTGAAGATAGGGAGTGTGGCCATCACTTTCTAAATGAGGAAGAACATGACTTATATAGGGGAGACGAGATCTGCTCGTTACCCTCAGATTATGTGTACCCGGACCTTCCGGACCGAAGTCGGACTAGTCCGGCCACCCAGACCAAGGACCCGGACCACTCCGGTTGGCTGGTCCGCTCCTCTGACATCACAAGATATGGCACAACGGCATAAGATTTTCTCTGACAAAATGGCGCACAAATTTTGGCGGGTGTATGATATTTTAACCGATCCAATTCCACCATACGAAAACTTGTCTGCATCCCCTATTAATAATACAAGAAACTAGCTAGCGAACCGAAACGAAAAAAACGCCGGCTTCCTGCTCTTTTCTATTTTAATGTTCAAGGATCCACCTTTCAATTTGATTTATCTTTCACATAATCTAAATAGCTCAAGTAAATAATTAGGCATGCTTTTTAAATATGAACCAGTTTAGCTGAAACTTTAAAAAATATAGAAAACATATAACAAATGTTTAGCACAAGTTGTAATAAACATTAAGCCATGTCCGACATTATTCAAAGTACCAAAACGATCTCAAATGGTCGGTAGTTCGTACAAACACAAAAGATGAGAAGACATTGATAAATCAATCTTGTCAAGACAAGAGCATGGCCTTCTTTTCTTCATAGCAAGTCCTTGGCATGTCATCCACAATGCTCAGGTCGGCTGTCGTTACCCGGGCCTCCATGGTGAAAACTTAAAATCTACTTCCTTTGCCCTTACTTCAATTTGAAACTTCTAGGTTTGCATCTTCATGAAGCTTTTGAAACCTTCATATGTTTGTTCTCTCCTTCTTGTTAGTTGACACATCTTTAACGGTTATCATTTATTTCAATGATTCTTGCAATGGCAGTGATGAAGCTTCACGCTTCAAGGCCTCTTTGGAATTCCTTATTCCCTTTGGCCTAACCAAAGGACTCCCCCCCCCCTCCCACTTAATGTGGCCTCTTCTTCAAGACCGATTGTTGAAGAATCGACGTTTCTTTCCTTTGGAGGCATCATTGTCGACTTGGAGTTTGATTGAAGCAACAAGATCTATCCACTTGGGGCATTGTTGTATCTTGGTCCAACAATGTGTCAAGTGGAAAGGTTTGTTGTCCTACGTCATCTTGAAAAGAGACAAATATTGGAAAACATGTAGTTATGAAAAACAATAAGATATATTCCATATGTAGAAAAATAAGGACTTCAAGTAGAAATCTTTAGCATGTCTTTCACTCCAATGACACACATAGGCCTATTCTTGATTTGATCATAAGCGTTGGAAAACTTGTAGCATTCCATTTGGATTAAAGACCACATATGTGCTAGAGAATTTTTGCTTGTACTCCGTATATGATCTGGTTCTTCTGGCACATCTTTCTGTTTGTGTCGCTTGTGCGAGCTCAACTGCAGCAGCCACTTGCTCACTCCCTTGCCCAACCTTTTTGATTATGTCTCATGATCTTCATCAAAGTAGGCCACAATCCCAATTTGCACACAATATTCACACAATATGGCTGGGGGCAAATCAAAAATTCCAAAACATACTGCATCCGCGGGCGTCGTGGCCATGGGCATTCCACCGCATAGGTTACGAGCATCCGGTCTACTACCCTCCGGAAATGTTGGTGATTGTCGTAGTTTCACCGTTGTGGCGATGTCTCACCAACAACTGGAGAGGCGTTGAGGTCAAGAGCCATCGGCGCGCGAGGGCAAATGGCATGGACTCTCCGACCTCCAGGGACGATGAGCGCGGTGTTGTGACTGACGTGTAGGATGGGAGCGCCTATATAGCGCGGCACGCGAGCTGGGATACGCTCCGCGTACCCTCCCAGCGTTGCGTCGATGGTATTGGGCCGGGCCCAAAATTTGAATTCTTTGGCGCGAGTGGTGCTGGTTCCTACTTCGCTGGTCCCTGGTTCGCTGACACTGTTTGTCATTGGAGTTGAATCTATTGGCGCGTTGAACTGTAGTCAGGTTCATCCAGATATTTGAAACTTTTCGTTGTTATCCTGATGCATTCAAATAACTGTTTCGTTATTTGAACAGTTTCTCTGGTTATAAAAATTCAATGAATTTCTATGCGATGATGTTCAAATTTCATCATATCGAATCAGGACAAAATTTAGAAAAAGTGCTAGTTACACAAATAGAACTAGCTTTGTGACAGCAAAATTCTTGTGCTGCAACCAATGTTTTTGATTAAACTCTATCCTTTTTTGACTCTCTGTAGCAAATTCCTTCTGATTATTGATCTGAAAAAAGAAGTTGCAGAATCATACATATTAGATTGTGGAAAAAAATGAATTAAATTTAGGAACATGAATTTCTATTTTACAAGGAAAAACTTACTTTGACACACTTACAAGTGAACAGAAAAGGCCGGTGAACATAAACTAATTTTAAATTTGGAACCATTTTCAAAATGAAACCATTTTTTAATTTGGAACCATTTTTAAAATGGAACCATTTTAAAAAATGAACCACTTTTAAATTTTGAACCACTTTTAAATTCAGAACCATTTTTTAATTCGGAACCATTTTAAAAATGAACCATTTTCAAATTTGGAACCATATTTAAATTTGGAACCATTTTAAATTCGGAACCATTTTTAAATTCAGAACCGTTTTCAAAATAGAACATTTTTTAAATTTGGAAACATTTTAAATTCGGAACAATTTTCAAATTGGAACCATTTTCAAAACGGAACCATTTTTAAATTTGGAACCATTTAAAAATGGAACCATTTTAAAAAATGAACAATTTTTAAATTTGGAACCATTTTTAAATTTGGAACCATTTTCAAAATAGAACAATTTTTAAATTGGAACCATTTTAAATTTGGAACCATTTTTATATTTGGAACCATTTTTAAAAATGAACAATTTTTAACTTTGGTAGCACTTTTTAATTTGCAACCATTTTAAATTCGGAACCATTTTAAAAATGAACCATTTTTAAATTTGGAACCATTTTAAATTCAAAACCATTTTTAAATTCGAAACCATTTTCAAAATAGAACCATTTTTAAATTTGGAGCCATTTTAAGTTCGGAACCATTTTTAAATTGGAACCATTTTCAAAATGGAACCATTTTTAAATTTGGAACCGTTTTAAAAACGAAACCATTTAAAAAATGAACATTTTTAAATTTGGAACCACTTTTAAATTTGGAACCATTTTAAATTCAAAACCATTTTTAAATTCGGAACAATTTTGAAGATGAACCTTTTTAAATTTGGAACCATTTTTAAATTTGGAACCATTTTAAATTTGGAACCATTTTTAAATTCGGAACCATTTTCAAAATAGAATCATTTTTAAATTTGTAACCATTTTAAATTTGGAACCATTTTCAAAATGGAACCATTTTTAAATTTGGAACCATTCTTAAAATGGAACCATTTTAAAAAATGAGCTATTTTTAAATTTGGAACCACTTTTAAATTTGAAACTATTTTAAATTTGAAACCATTTTAAATTTGAAACCATTATAAAAAATGAACCTTTTTCAAATTTGGAGCCATTTTTAAATTTGGAAAATTTTAAATTTGGACAATTTTTTTAATTCGGAACCATTTTCAAAATAGAACCATTTTTTAATTTGGAATCATTTTCAGAATGCAACCATTTAAAAAATGAACAATTTTTAAATTTGGAACCATTTTAAAAAATGAACAATTTTAAATTTGGAACCATTTTAAATTCGGAACCATTTTCAAAATGGAACCATTTTAAAAATGAACAAATTTTAAATTTGGAACCATTTTCAAAATGGAAACATTTCAAAAAAATGAACAATTTTCATATTTGGAATCATTTTTAAATTTGGAACCATTTTTAAAATGGAACCATTTTAAAATTTGGAAACATTTTCAAAATAGAACCATTCTGAAAAAATGTACAATTTTAAAATTTGGAACCATTTTCAAAATGGAAACATTTTTAAGTTTGGAACCATTTTTAAATTTGGAACCATTTTTTAATTTGGAAGTATTTTAAATTTGGAACAATTTTTAAATTTGGAAGCATTTTTAAATGTGGAACCATTTTCAAACTGGAACCATTTTTAAATTTGGAACCATTTTTGAAATGGATCTATTTTTAAATTTGGAACTATTTTCAAAGTGGAACTATTTTTTAATTTGGAATCCTTTTTAAATTCGGGAACCATTTTTAAATATGGAATCATTTTAAATTCGGGAACCATTTTCAAAATTCAAGTAAATTCTTTTGCTTCCCTGCTACAAGGCGGTGCCTTGCAGCATTTGTAGTAACCAAAGAAGCATAGTTCACCAGAGTTAAAAATGGAGTTTCAAGTAGTTGGACAACCTGGGATAAAAATTAAAAGGCAAAAGTTGACAGAAAGGTAATATACAACAACAATCTATTTTATTTGCTAACCAGCTCCCGGTACTTACCGCAACAGGTCTTTAAATTATCATCAGTGGAACCTTAGGAAACAAAACAGACCCCTCAGGGATGGCATAAACCTCAACTTCTGAGCAGTCAATCGAGCTGAGGTACTCAAAGAAAGCATCCTGCCAAAAAAAATAAGTACATATTTGTAGTTGCAAGCAAAGATGGAAATAATTTTCTAAATAAGAAGTGAGTGTACTTGAGGGTGACAACTAAAATTATGTCTCAGATTCCCCTTGGGTTGCATCAAATTCTATTCATTTAATTTATTTTTCCACATACGAACACTATGCCACCAGGTTCCACTAGTTCGCAATAACTGAACCTAGTCCCTTACATAAAGCGCTCAGGCTAGCTAAATGAATCAACAGACAGACAGATCCTACACTTCCAACCCGATCGCCCCCCTCCCCGTCCCTCCCCCAATAGCTTCCAAATCACCACCCCGCCATCGGAGCTCAGGAGCAAAGAGCACACATACGAATCGACAGACACAACGTGCGCGGGAAGGCGTTGCGGGGGTTCAGGGTGCTCACACGGCGCGGTCGAGGTGCTTGACGGCCTTCCAGTAGGCGTAGGCCATGGAGAACCGGTAGACGTCTGTGAGCAGGGCGTGACCATCGGGTTCGTCGGCCGCGGCACCCCGCCACTTCCGCCGCCGCGCACGTTCCCGTTCGCCAGCGCCGCGGCCGACGCCATCTTCCCGGGGAGCGGTTGTGCTCGCTCGTGGGCCGGACCTGCGAGGAGAGAGCGGCGAAGCGGGTGGAGGAGGGCAGAGGGGAATTGGGTGGCCGGTGGCTGTGAAGAGGAAACTGGAGAAGTGGCACGAATAGGGGAAGAAATAAGTCAAATCAGTGCGGCCCCGAACGGGAAGGGAGAAGAAGCAGGGGTCAGTGCGGCACGGGGAGGAAGGAAGAAAAGAGAAGAAGCAGTGCGGCGCGGTCGGTCGACCGGGAACTGGGCCAGGCCCAAATGGAGTCGGGGGTACGCGGAGGATGGTAACCTCTGTGGTACACGTCCTATAGCTTTTTCCGTGTAGGACAGGGGCAGACAAAAGACAGACGGGGACGGACGGGCGCGTGTATAGGACGCGGTACGCGGAGGGAGCTTAGCTCCGCGTACCCCTCGTTCCCTCGCGTGGATGGTAATGGGCCGCAGCCCATTTAATTGATCGACGTGCCTGTTTGATTGATCGACGTGTTTGTTGACTGTTTCTTCTAGGCGGACGTTTTGCTGCTTAGGCGGACGTTTGTTGACTGTTTAATTGACTGTTTCGCTGCTTTTGTAGAACTATTTTAGATTATTGAATAAAAATCACAAACCATTTTTCAAAGAACCGTTTTTTAAATTTGGTACCATTTTAAAATTTTACATTTGGAACAAATTTTAAATTGGAACCATTTTCAAAATGGAACCATTTTTAAATTCGGATCCATTTTTATATTTGGAACCATTTTTAAATTTGGAACCATTTTTTAAATTTAGAAACATTATAAATTTGGTACTTTTTAAATTGTAACCATTTTCAAAATGGAACCATTTTTAAATTTGGAACCATTTTTTAATTGGAATCATTTTCAAAATGGAACCATTTTTAATTTGGAACTATTTTTTAAATTTGTAACCATTTAAATTCAGAACAATTTTTAAATTGAAACCATTTTAAAAAATGGTACCATTTTTAAATTTGGAACCATTTTAAAAAATGAATCCATTTATAAAATAGAACCATTTTTAATTTCGGAATCATTTTCCAAATGGAACCATTTTTTAATTCGGAACCATTCTCAATTTCAGAACCATTTTTAATTTCAGAACCATTTTCAACATTTCAGAAAATGGAACCATTTTTAATTTAAAAACATTTTAAAAAATGAAACCATTTTCAATGAACTAACCATTTTCAAAAAATGGAACCATTTTTAAATTTGGATCATCTTAAAAAATGGAATAATTTTTCGAATTCGAACCATTTTTAATTTCGGAACCATTTTCAAAATGGAACCATTTTTATTTCGAATTGGAAATTTGGAACATTTTGAAAAATGGAACCATTTCCGAATTTGGAACCATTTTTAATTTTGAACCATTTTTAAAATGGGAACCATTTTCAAAACGGGTCCGTTATTAAAATGGAGCAATGGACCCGTTTTGAAAATGGAACCATTTTAAAATTGGAACCATTTTCAAAATGGAACCATTTTTTAATTTGGAACCATTTTCAAAATGGAACCATTTTCGAATTTGGAACCATTTTTAATTCGGAACCATTTTTAAATTTGGAACCATTTTCAAAATGGAACCATTTTTATATTTGGAACCATTTTCTAAATTGTCAAAAATGGAACCATTTTTAAATTTAGAACCATTTTAAATTTGGAACCATTTTTAAGTTTGGAACCATTTTAAATTTGGAACCGTTTTTACATTTGGAACCGTTTTCACAATGGAACCATTTTATAAAGTTGGAATCGTTTTCAAAAATGGAACCGTTTTAAAATTTGGAATCATTTTTAAATTTGGAACTATTTTCAAAAATGAAGAATTTGCAAATTTGGAACCATTTTAAATTCGGAACCATTTTTAAATTGGAACCAATTTCAAAATGGAACCATTTTTAAATTCGGAACCATTTCAAAAAATGGATGCATTTTCAAAAATTGGAACCATTTTAAATTCAGAACCATTTTTTAAATTGGAACCATTATCAAAATGGAACCTTTTTAATTTGGAACCATTTTAAATTAGGAACCATTTTTAAATTGGGAACCATTTTCGAATTTGAAACCATTTTCAAAATGGAACCATTTTCGAACCATTCTCAAATTTGCAACCATTTCCAAATTCGGTACCATTTTTAAATTGAAACCATTTTCAAAATGGGAAGCATTTTCAAAATCGGAACCATTTTGAAATTTTGGAAGCAATTTCAAAATCAGAACCATTTTTAAATTTCAAACCATTTTCAAAATCGGAACCATTTGTAAATTTGGAACCATTTTCAAAATTGGAACCATTTTCAAATTTGGTACCATTTTCAAAAATCGGAAACATTTTAGAAATCGGAAACATTTTCAAAATCAGAACCATTTTTAAAAAATTGGAACCATTTTCAAAATCTGAACCATTTTCAAATTTGGAACCATTTTTCAAAATTGAAACCATTTTTCAAAAATCGGAAGAGAAAAAGAAACATACTCCGTACTTAATTACTGTAGAACGTACGTACTGTTAGGAAAACAAAGATGGGAAAGAAAAATCAGAAGAAAAAAAGGAAAAACAAATACGCGTACTGTTTTTTCGTCGCTGGTCCCATGCTTTTGTTTTTATTTTTTACGACTGATGAAGCATTTGTCGTTCGGTAGCAGAAGCATTCATGCGTGCCGGCCCAGGCCCATGTAGGGGCAGAGGACGTGAGCGAGCGGAGCAAAGTACGTACGCGGAGGATGGTAACCTCCGCGGTACGCGCGTTATAGGTTTTGCCGGACGGACGCGTTGTTGAACCACAAACTAGTCTTAAACTTGGGCCGAGTTTAGAGCCGAATAGACAGCCCTGGACAATTTTCTGTTTGGCAGCCCGTTGGGTCCTAAATACTTGGGCGGTACCCCTCAAAAAAATATTTGGGCCGCAGACACAAGCATACAGATTGAGGAAATGGTGAGCCCATTAGAATTCACCTTAAACCATGGACCAATTGTTGTGCTCCTCCATAATTCAAGACGTGGATGAGAGCGAGTCAGAATGAGTACTCGTCCAATCACACACATGCACTAGTTGCATCTCCCATGCAGCCATGCTTCGTGCATATCGTTTCCCTTGCATGAAGCCAGAACTGCAGATGCATTGCTAAAAGTTATCTTCTTCATCGGTTAATGTGATTTGTCGACGGCTTCGCCACTGCACTAACGACATTCCAGGTATTTGGACCGTAAGGTCGGAATTTTTTTACGGACGTTGGAAGGTACCTAAATTAACGACGGCATGCGCCGTATTTCACGGAGGGGAAATCTAAACGCTAATCCAAGCGAGCCCTTACCAAAAACAAATCGATGCGACATGCTCCGAATCAAGCCAAGAGCGCCCTTTTCACATCACAGCTAAGCCCGTCGGATTAACTAACACACCTTCCCGCTAACTCGATCCACACACATGATCCCAGCAGTACGAACCAGTTCTAAAATACTCCCCGGCCAGCAGGCTGTAACGTGCGAGCCGATTAGCACGAACCTCCGAGCTCGACAAATCCGCCATTGGATCCCTTGATTACCCGTGCTAATCCCGCTACGTGTCCCGGCGAGGCTGCTTATTATAGTGCCCGGAGCGGCGCCGTGCCGTGCCGCCGGGGCGAAGCCCATGTGCCCGGCACCGGCGCCGGGATCATTAGCCACGCCCCGACAAAAGCGTGACCTTGAAAAGCGCCATGATCAAGCCTAATCTTCGCTGTCATTGGCGGCCGGGTTTAATTACTACATAAGCCGGCGCATAGATTTGGCCACTTGTCAGGTTTTGATGGGCGTTTGCTTGAGCATTCGAGACAGCTATCTTCAGGCAAAACTTGAAATAAATCCCAACATAATAATCCATCATCTGGCATATCACTATAGAGTGTTTGGGATCATGACTGGAAATATTTGGATTTTGGGGCACCACATCAAACACTTTTTTAAAAAAAAATTGTGTTTCAACAAACAATCATAATGTGGGAGCTTTTGGTTAGGCGATGCAGAAATAGTGCTTAAGAATCCATCATGCGTCCAAGGCCTTTTATTCTCCTTGCATGCCCTATTTGCCAAAGGTTTTATTTCTTCTAAAAAAACAGTTTGAAGAGGTTCAGTTGTGTTAAATGAATTTCTAAATCCTCACCAAAAGGCTAAAATTCCCGGTTGAACAATACGGAGTTTGAGAAAATTTCATAAATGTTGTAACATAGCTTCGTTTCAAGTGTCTGAATGGACATCTCATTTCATGCATAACCATTTGGAAATACAGACTTCACGACTGGAGCATCAAATCAACATAAATTGGGTGTGCTTAGTATTGTTGCCTCAGCTATTGGACAAAGTTTTTCTTCAACTCTCGCACATGGTTGATCTTATCTCCCTGGCAAAAAAAAAGAGTTGTATGCCAAATGATGTGGCGATGGTTTCAAGGTAATCATGAAACAATAAAACAGAAAACATTTTCCTATTAAATATATTATAAAACCCAAATAACATCAAAATTAGAGATATTCTTGAAAAGATAGAGAAGACATTGAAAATATACAAACAAAATTTCAAAAAAAAATTGAAAAATCCTAATATCATGAAAAAAAAATGGAAAGTCGAGAAACTTCCAAATAATGTATGACCAAATTAGAAAATTATTTTCATGATTTTTCTTTGACCAAAACAATTTAGGAAATATCAAATATGGTTTCAAATTTTATTACATTTTTGGTAAACTAGGTTTCCCATACTCTAGTATTTTTTTATACTTTTTGATATTTCAATTTTTCATAAGTTTTGTTTTCCCTGTTTAGCTTCCCCCATTTTTGTCTCCCTCATTCTGGTTAATTTAAAAACTTATGCGACCATTTGCATTGATTAGATTCTCTAAATAACCATCAATATATGGTTATGCTACTTTAACTCGGATAAAAAACTATATTGTTTTTCGCAAAAATTGTTTTAATCCATAATTAAGTATGGAATTGGTCTAATATTTGTATTCCTATTTGGGATTTTTAAATTAACGATTAGTTAGGTTGACCAAATATAAACTTTTCTACTAATTGATATGATTTCTTATTCCATTTACATATAGTGAGGTCGCAGTCATGTTTACGACTAGTTACCTCGGTGTGTAAGCTGCGAAATGTCTGAATATATAATCTCTGGACAAACTAGCTGACTACGGACCACTTGCACTCAAGCGTATATATTATCGAGCAGGATAATCCTAGTTTACGACCTCAGAGTGCATATTAATTCAAGGGCAAGTACATCTAGTGGTTTAGCGTTATCTACAGTGAAGTGTTGATTTAGCTCAACCTCAAACACACCTGTCATTGTCCATGTCAGCAGAACCAGGGGGCAATGGTGGGTGTGACTCTGGATGAGTTGTTTTTGTTTTTGCCGTCAGATTTTTTTTTTTTTTTTTTGCGGGGAATGAAAGTGACCTTACACCATCGAACTTACAGAAAGACCCAGAGGAACAACAAAATTACAACAAGACCCTTTTTCTAGATCCCGACACAGGCGACGCACTGGAGACGTCGGTGGCGCGCCGCTGCCGCTGCTCCGTCTCAGACCTTGGATTAGACCCAGCCCCATGGCAGCCAGGAAGTCGCCGATCGCCGGATCCGAAAACCCTACCCGCAGGAGCGCCGTCTTCGTCGCGATGGAGCTCAACATCACCTTCACCTTCAACTTCAAACTCCGGAACAAGACCGTCGCCGCCTTGAACCAAGCAGAATGAGAGGAAACGGCTCGGCACGGCGGCGCCATTGACGGCAAGGAAGATCGCCGCCATGAACAAGACCGTCGCCGCCTTGAACCAAGCATTCGCCTTGGGAGGAAGCCCAGAGAGCAACGCCACTCTACGATGCAAGGTTGGTGGCTCACCGTCGAATTCCTCCTTCTTCGCCGACAGCGCCTCCGCCACGCCTCGCACCAGGTTCTCCCCCGAGTACGGCGACAGCCAGCATCACGGCGGCTTTGACCCCAACGTCATCTTCCCTTCTTGTGGCCTGGATCTAAACCACCCCGTCGATCTGAATTCGCCGGCGATGCGGAGAGATCCCGCCGTCCAAACGGCCGCCGGTCGGAGCCTTTCATTCGACGCGGGCGCCTCCCATGTGATCGACGGAATGACTCCCGACGCCCCGGAGCTCATGCAGGTATGAACCCGCGTTTTGTAGCCATGGCATGTACAATAGACGTGTGCATAGGCGAGGTGTGGCTACCGGCCTTACTCCTTGTGTGTAGGAGACCGCCCATATCATGGACGACATCATCAACGACAACGCCCGGGCGGAGGATGACGACGACGGGTTCGACGAGGATGAGGAGTACTACGAGGACGACGACGAGGACGACGACGAGGTCGAGGAGGAGGGGGTGGTGACCAACGCTGTGGTCGGCGAGCAGGCGGCGAAGAAGAAGAAGGGCAGCCGCGGCATAATCTGGACGACCAAGGAAGACGAGTGCATGGTCGGATCATGGAAGACCATTACTACCGGCGAGATCACCGGCACAAACCAGTCGAGCACCGCCTACTGGTCCCAGATCAAGGACGAGTTCGACGAGCGCCGGTTCACCAAGGACTACTACAAGGTGAGCATGGTGCGCGGCCAAGGCGCCATCGAGCATAGGTGTCGCATCGTCCAACGCCTCGTCAACAAGTTCCACGGCTGCCATGAGAACATCGTCGACCGGAAGGAGAGCGGGAAGGGCCCGGCAGATCAGGTGACCGCCGGCTTAAGATCCCCTTGTTGTTTTGTTGCTTAAGTACAATTGTGATCGTCGTCGGCTTGCTTTGTTATAGGTCATGGACGCCCTTGTATTGTACAAATCCATCAACAAGGAGAAAGACTTCAAGTTGATGCATTGCTACAAGCTTCTCCAAAGTTGTGAGAAATGGAAGGCACACCGGCGGACTTTGAACAAGAACGGCCGCGCCGACCTCAACGCCGATCCCCAAAACTCGGAGGGGCGGCCAATCGGGAACAAGAAGGCGAAAGCGGCCTTGGCAGCGGCGGCAAAGACGGACAGAGTGCAGTCGTCCATCGACAAGGTCCTCGCCGATGTTTGCTCCAACTCGAGCTTGAGGCGCGAGGAGAACAACGCAAGGTGGGCGACCTTGATGTAGAAGGCCGACGTCAAGATCAACCTCGAGCAGAAGAAAGCCGCCATCAAGAAGAGGAGTCAGGACTTCATGATCTTGACGGCCGACGTCTCCAACTTGGACCCGCTGGCGAGGGCGGCGCACAACATGTATCGCGCCGCGATCCTGCAAGAGCTTGGGCTCGTTCCGCCCGAGAACGGCGGCAACCACGGTGCCGAGACTGGACACGGCGCGGACGGCCAGGTCGACGATGACCCCGACATGATAGCTGATTTTGCCAGCATTTGTTGAATAAATGAAACCTATGAATCGAAAAGGTAAAAAAGGTGTTATACTAATACTGGGGCTTAAATTACAATGGTAGCACCCTGTTTTTGCTCCGCCGCAGCAAAGGAGGCGCAAGGCGTCCGGCGGCACGTTTTGCGCGCAGAGAAAACCGAAACGCCGCAGGAAAACGCTGCGCGCGGACGGCACGACGACGGGGAAACGTTACAGATTTCGCCGCGCAGCCCGGGCTGGCTTGCCGCACGGCGACACGTACCGGCGTCGCCACCACAACGCGCACATGCCGCGCCTTCTCGTGGCGCTCCACCTGTCTGTCCCCCGTCCCGTCACCAGCCGCTCCTCCATCCTCCATGCTCTGCTCCACACCGACCCAACCCCGAGACCAGACCCCCTTCCGTTCCAACTTCAACTCTCTCTCTCTCTCCTGCGCGTGAATACAACAGGGTGGCGAGGGAGCCGAGGCAGCGCCCAAAAGCAAGAGTCTTGCTGTCTCTCTCTCCGACTTCGAGATCTTGAGGAGGCAGACCGGCCGCAGACATACAACGCCAAGAAGAAAGGAAGCCGGCAAGGGGGCTGTGTGGTTCTACTGTAGAGCGAGCGAGCGAGGCTACGTGCATGGCCACCGGCAACGGCAAGTGGTGGCAAGGGCAAGCGCCACTGGACTACGCGCCGCAGCAGCTGCCGATGCAGCATCTCCAGCACCACCACCAGCAGCAGCAGCTGCCGCCGTCCACCATGGCGCCGGCGCCGGCTCCCCTGGAGGCCGCCTCGCCGGAGAGCAAGAACCAGCAGCAGCGCCAGGTCCAGACGGGCGCGCTGTCGGCGGAGGCGGGGCCATCGTGCCGCTCCGCAAGCCGCGGGGCCGCCCGATGGGGTCCAAGAACAAGCCGAAGCCGCCGGTGATCATCACGCGCGACAGCCCCAACGCGCTCCACTCGCACATCCTCGAGGTGGCCCCCGGCGCCGACGTCGCCGCCTGCGTCGCCGAGTACGCGCGCCGCCGCGGCCGGGGCGTCTGCGTGCTGGGCGCGTCGGGCGCCGTCGCCGACGTCGTCGTGCGCGGCGCGGCCGGCCCGCTCCAGGGGCGGTTCGAGTTGCTCTCCCTGACCGGCACCGTGCTCCCGCCCCCGGCGCCGGCCGAGGCGTCGGGCCTCGCCGTGCTGCTCTCGGGCGGACAGGGACAGGTCCTGGGCGGGTGCATCGTGGGGCCACTCGTCGCCGCCGGCACCGTCACGCTCTTCGCCGCCACCTTCGCCAACGCCGTCTACGAGCGCCTCCCGCTCCAGGAGGACGCCGTCGACGTCGACGTCAAGCCCGGCCTCTCCACCGCCGCCTCGGTGTCGCAGCAGGTGCAGGCGCAGATGTCACTGGCGATGTCTCAGCCCATGGCCATGGGCGCGGGCTACCCTGATCACCGCTCGCCTCCGTACCCTTGGGGAGGCCATTGAGGTGGCATCCCATGACCAACCTTGGGGGAACGGATTGTTAACTTTTTGGTGTTGTTGCTCCTAACATCCTCTAGAGAAAGCAGTAGTTTTTGTCAAGTTGATTTATTCATGGAGTGCTCTTCTTGGGCTCCTGTAATTTATTTCCCCCTCATTGTGACGTTGTTGTCCAAGATCAGCAGAAACCGGTGACGAACTGCACACACATCAGGCGTCGAACCACATTTCGTGTGGTTAATTGAGGTCAGTGCTCTAGTTTTACAAGCGTGATTAGTGGTTTCGTCTTTGGCGGAGTCGGTGCAGAACCGCTAGCATGCCACCATGTGAAATGTGATTAATGATTGGGAAAATTTGGGATTTTTTTGTTGCTAATTAAGCTGTGCTATTTTTATATATCCAAGTTCGACAAAATTGGGGCGTGTTTTTATGCTTGCCACTGTACAAAACCTCCACCTTGCAATTGGTATTTTTTGAAAATGCTACTGCTTCTGTACCTTACTGAACGAATGAAACAAAAGAGCAAAATATATATTGCGTCATGCACCATCTTAGGCCTCTTTGGATTGTAGGGGTCTCGTAGAAATATTGGAGGACTTGAATCCAGAGGAGTTTTTTTTTTCCTATAAAAGCCCTTTGATAATGAGATTGGGCTACAAATTCATCCCCGTTTCATAAGATTCTCTACTCTTCTCTCATCAATCCTCCAAATTCCTATATTTAATTCCTGTGCACCATCCAAAGACACTTCTTTCAAAATTTATATGTTTTAGAATTCTATGTAAATCTGCGTTGTTCCTGTTCCTATTTTTTCAAAATCCTACAATTCAAAAAGCCCTTAAATGGCAGGGGAAAACATAGGACTTGCATAGGAACGTAGCCACAGAATGGAAGATCAAAAACATGTGTGTGGCTTCTTTGATTCAAGGATATTTCATAGAAAAATTGAAGTATTGGAACTAGGGCCCTAATTGGAACCCGTAGAAATCTTATTCATGTTGATCATTTGATTTGTTGAATGAAGTTTATGAGGATTTTTTTTCTAGCAGTTCCTTTACACTCTATTTCCTATAACTTTTTCCACCCAAGATTGGGTGTGTTTTTATGCTAGCTACTATACAAAACGTCCACCTTGCCATTGGTCAATGGTCGTATAATACTACTGCTTGTGTACCTTCGAGAACTAATGAAACAAAAGAGCAAAACATATATTGCGCCATGTACCATCTTAAATGAGAGGGGAAAACATAGGACTAGCATAGGAACGTAGCGACAGAATGGAAGATCAGAAAACATTGTCTATGGCTTTGTTGATTCAAGAATATTTCATACGAATTTTGAACTGTTGGAACCCTTAGAATTTTTTCTTATGTTGATTATTGGATTTGTTGATTGATGTTTACAAGGATTTTTCTAGCAATTCGTTTACACCAGTATTTACTTGAATTTTTTCACCCACTCAAATCCTGTAGTAATAATTGTTTGTTTCTTATTATGCCAATGTGCAATCAGTAAACTTTGAGCAACCAAATCCTGAAGCAGTCAGGTGGGCATAACACTGAAATCCTGTTTTGTACTCGTGTTTTGGACATTTCTGAAGCACTCAAGTCACACGGTCGTGGATATTAGAATGCAGTTTCCTGCCGTTTACTCGAGAAAAAGAAAGAAAATTATGCGGATCAAATAAGCCTTTGAACTATGGTAGAAGCGATGGGCTGCAGAAAAGGGATCACAGTTCATCTTTTTCCCAAATGATATCCTGTAGGATGAAAGGAAATGACAATGTTCGTTACTATATCCATGTTGTCTTTGTTCGAAAGGGATTGCTCAATACCAATTCCTATACAAAAAAATGAGGGTCCATAGTTCACTCGACCTCGAAAATCTCATCAGACATTGATAGCCATTTGGTCAAGATCTCTTTTGATGTAGTTGCTCGAATATCCTAGTTGGTATCCCATGGTTCTTAACGGTAATTTAGCCACAGTTGACATTTACATTTTCTCTATTTTTGGAAAGACAAGGTTTCATTTGTTCTCTTCCGGAATTTTCCATAGAACATATCAACTTCAGGTTACAACTAATGGCAGTGCCGGGCAGAGTCATAACCTATGCTGGAACTGTATCAAAGTTGGAACGAGCATCTGCATGCTTGCGGCAGAAAAGCAAGCATAGCCTGGATGTTTTGTAAAGGAAGAACAGCCTGCCATTGTAACTTCCAAAGGTCGGGCTTTTGCATGTGCATCAGTGCATGGAACCGCGCACCCTTGTTGGTCCGTTCTTGCTAGTACCATTTTCACCTTTGTGTGTGTAAAGAGAGCTCCCAGCGTTGTGAGTCTGGATTAGATAATAGCAGAGTTGATCCAAAGATGGAGAGATGATCTAACCACCAAAAGGCCTCGTAGGATCATCTCAAGAAAAGAAAAAGAAAAGCCTAGCTCCAGCAGGTTTAGGTTCAGTTCAGAGTGTTTTTTGCAAAGAGAGCAAATGAAGTGGCCAAAGGGAAAGCCATTGGTTGGTGGGTCAAACCACAACAAGCAAAGGAAGCAACCAAAGTTCTGTGTGTGCCCTCGGCGCAAGAAAGAAAGGTGGCGTGCTGGAGCAGTTATCGGTGTCGTCTGTTTTTGTTTTCTTCGGCCTTTTGCCGTAACAAGGGAGGATCTCCGGTAGGACTCCGGCGAGTTGTCCATGAGATTTGATTCTGCCGCAGCTTTACAACACCTTCCATCGATCCATGGGCCGGCCCCTTGCCTCTCCTTTTGGTTGCTTCCTGCTGCGTCTTTGCCTGTTCCCCGAGTACAGCCTCTGTCCCTCTGCTGCGGTTACGGGTCAGGGTGGCCGGCGTCGATCTCAGTGCCGGCCGGCCGGCCATGCGATGTGGTGGTGAGGGACAGACAGAGCCGCACAGAGCTTGACGCTTTGACCGCCGTGCGACCCTGCTCTCCTCTGCTGCGGCGCTCCGTTTCCTGCGAGCAGCGGTGTGATGCTGTGAGATGTGTCTCTTTGTACTTCGGCGACGTTTGACAGTGTCAACGTGATTGCTTGTCTTGAATGAATGTATCGAGTGCGTGTGTTGACTTGACTGCAAGCGGCCGGGGTGACTCGGGCTATGGTTGTGGTTGCGGGTGAAAATATACAAATTTGCCCCTTTTCTAAAACTTCAACACAAGGAAAAGAAGAAATAAAAGACAACATAGGCGGATTGACTAAGCGACGACGACCCGCAACCGCTGCGCCCTCTTTTATTTCTTCTTTTCCTTTCTTTGGGTGCTTGTTGGCTGTCGCACCAGCCGTGTCTCTCGTTGGTTGTATCGGGTGGTTGCTATATATATATATAGCGGGGCTACGGCCTATTTCGTCAAAACTTCAACACAAGGATTTGAAAAAGTAACCTACGACCAGTGGCGGCGCCAGTAGGGGGTCGAGGGTGGTCGACCGACCCGGTTCAACTCGAGCGAAAAAATAAACAGGTGCCGTGCCAGGAAGAAACAACGACTGAGCGAGCAGAGCATCCGACCCGCCCGAGCCCGACCTTGCCCTGTTCTTCTCTTCGCCCCAACCCTATCCTCTCTGCAGCTCCCCTCGATCCCATCTCTCCCACGCCGCAAATCCCCACCCGGCCAGCCCCCGCCGGCCACCGTCCCGCCCCTCCGGCCACCGCCACGCCCTGCCCGACGCGAAGCTTCGGTGCCCCGGCGCCCCGCCGCCAGTCCCTGCCCCGGCGCAGCTGCGCCTTATCCCTGCTCCGGGTGGCCGGCCCACTGTCTCCTGTCCTTGCCCCGGTTCTGATGGATTCCGACGACGAGGTCTGGCTCCAGTTCAAGGAGGAAGATGCAGCACAAGCGCTGGTTCAAGCTCGGCAAGAAAAGGAGGCCTCCAGAAATATCAAGAGGGCACACCATGAGCAGGTTAATTTCCCCTTCGGATTTCAGATTTCAATTTTGATATCCACTTGTAGAGTGAGCAGTAGTGTGCAGGAGATTGCTCAAAGATTGATTTTGATTTCAATATTGTAGGACACTGAACAAGCAAATGTTTCTGAAATTTTTGATCTAGCAAATGTGGTTGCCGATCCTAGAGTTCGGAGACCAATTGATGAATATGGTACCCCTGAAATCAGGGATAATATGGCTACGTTTCCAATCCTACAATGATCGTAGAGGTCATCTTCCTTGACACTTTCGTCTTGTCAACATAGATTCAACTTAATGGTACTATCTTCTTATCAAAATGTAGCACTATTTTTTATATTGTTTTCTTGTTCTTTGTAGTCAGTTTGTACTTGTGCTTGATGAAATATGAAATTGAATCTGTTTGAACCTTTTTTGTGTTGAATACACTTACTTTTTTGCCTAAATTTTTTTTAAACCTTATTTGTTCGACCCGGCTCAGTTCAATTCCTGGCTCCGCCACTGCCTACGACCCCATGGTACGACGCTTTGGGGCAGGGCGCCATGATATATTACATGGCGCCTTGACCTATGATGACCGACGGCGTTGCCAGAGCATGTCGTCTTTCCCGGGGCGTCATGCAATGTACCATGACGCCCAAGCTCAAGGCGCCATGAAAAAAAGTTCATATTGTGAAATTTTGACAGACCCCGTCCAGTCATCGCACAAGTTACACGAACGGGTCATTTGTGTCAAATTTGCCTGGTTGCGGGCAGTGCTCTACGTTGGCACTGATGGAGCGAGATCCCGACCGCCGGTTCCGGACTGTCTAATTTGACTTAACACCATCATTTGGAGCCGTTTGATCGTTGCAACATTCTCCTCCTTGTTAGATAATTTATTTTACGTTTTTTTATCATGGTCAAGACATTTCTTACTATGTTGTGTTTTCTTTAGGTATACTCTCCTTTGTTAATACCATGCCAAAAGTGAAGCGAGATTTCTAAAACGAGTAAAACGCACGTGGAGTCTACCAAGTTGCATGGTTGGAGCGTTTTGGTCACGAACTGAGAAAATGCAAACTTTTGGTCACGAAGTTGTGTAAATGTGGGACGTTAGTCATTCCGTCAGTCCCACCGTTAAAATGCTGACGTGGACACTGATTTTTTACGAAAAAGACCTTAACCTTCTGGAAAATCACATTCGCACCCGAGCTCATATGCTACAGTGATTTTCGGGAAAATAAAAAAAAAGTAAAACTTTTCAAAAAAATCGAAAAAAATCACAGGCAAACATGAGTATGGTACACACGCCTGTGATTTTTTTCAGATTTTTTGAAAAGTTTTACTATTTTTTTTATTTTCCCGAAAATCACTGTAGCATATGAGCTCGGGTGCGAATGTGATTTTCCAGAAGGTTAAGGTATTTTTCGTAAAAAATCAGTGTCCACGTCAGCATTTTAACGGTGGGACTGACGGAATGACTAACGTCCCACATTTACACAACTTCGTGACCAAAAGTTTGCATTTTCTCAGTTCGTGACCAAAACGCTCCAACCATGCAACTTGGTAGACTCCACGTGCGTTTTACTCTTCTAAAACACCACATCGATAAACAAATATGTGCAACGATTGGTGCTTGGAAGTTGATGGACAGGATGGTGAGGAGGAGAAGATGTATGGGAACGAGACCTTGACGGAGGTCCTCGGCCGGAGCTTTATCTTCGGCGGCCGCCTCTGCCCGTGGTGGAGCGCCGCTTCTATAGTTCTTTATGTTCATGGATTAAAGAAATTTGTTCACTGGCTAAAGAAATATGTTCTCGAATTCCAAATAATTTGATGGGTTGAAAAATACGTTCATGGATTCAGAAAATGTGGTTTCATATTTAAAATTTGTTCATGTAGTTTGAAATAATATTCATGAGGTTTAGTCAAATGTTCTTGAGGTTCAAAAAGCTGTTCACGGGCTCAAGAAAATACTTCACAAAATTTAAAAATGTTCACATATTTCAAAAAAAGATCACGAATATGAAAAAAAACGAGATTAAAAAAATGATTGATGGGCTTAAAAATACATTCATGGATTGAAGAAAGGTCATGAAATTTTAAAAAATATTCATAGTTTCAAAAAGTATGTTCATCGGTTCGAAAAATGTGCATTGTACAACAAATGTTCATGATTTGCTGAAAATATTTCTTATTAATAACAGTAATATTGATGATAATGAAAACATAAAATAGAGTATATAAAAAGCACGACGAAATTTATAAAATAAAAATGAAGATAAAACTGTAAAAACAAAAAAAGAGAAAAAAAACTGAAAATGGAAAAAATCACGTTACATAAAACCCGAGCAGCCAACCCTAAACTAGCGAACATGGCCGCGCGCCGCTCTAGGCAGTATATAGGCAGTATATAGGAGGTTCCAAGCAGGTGCGTGCCAAGCAGCTAACTCTAAAGAGAACTGTTTGGGCCGGCCCATATTTTTCATCTAAATAGGTCATAGCTCGGCCATAACATGATTTCAAAGACATTCTAACTACTATTGTGACTTGCTGTCTTAACCATCCATAATCGTTACATCGTTTTTTAGTACTCTTTTCCTTATTAGGGTATCTAAGTGGACTGGAAGGTTTTTAATGAGGCGGCTTGCTTGCTTATATATATATATTGAAAATTTCAAAAAAAAAAAAAAAAAGAACTACTATTCTGACTTCCCTTGCCTCAAAAAAAAAAAATTTGTGACTACCCTAAAACAAATCCTAGATCATGTGAAATTTTGTTTTTTCTAAATAGTAGTGTAACACAGTTTCTTCAAAATTAAGAAATGCACAACGCTTCACCCAATTGATATCAGAAACCGTTAAATCCCAGAACTACTAAACGTGTATTAGGATGTTCACAAGTTCAAACAAATAGTACACATAAGGGTAAAATCAACTCTCCATGCCCTATCCCTCCCCGTTGGAGTCGTCCTGCTACACGGTGGTGGACTGGTGGAAGTGGAACCAAGTTTTTTTTTCTTTATGGACTTCAGCTAAATTTATTGGGTCCTCGCTTCCAACTACTTTTACTTAAAATATTGCTCCAAAACTTTTTTTGCAAATGATCTAGGTGGTCATTGCTGAATGTCGTGGGACAACCAGACCACACAACCCCTTGGCTACTATTCTACGGTGACATGACAAAGCTTTAGAGTTCGGATCATTTACAGACGTGGAAACTGGGTTCAACCCATAACCATGTGTGCCTCGTTGAAACAGTTTTTTTTTTTGAGCCTCTCTCTTGAGAGTACAAGTTTGTAGCATCTGTTTGGATACATTGGTACTCACACCACACGCACGCACACCCCTACCTATGTATCTAAACTAGACCTATAACCTTATATCCCTAATACGACTTGAGAGACTATCCCGAAGAACAGAGCTTCGATGACCGACGGGCACGTCGACCTCGCCTGTGGCACATAGGCGTCGAGAGGCACTCCCTGTTTTATTACACTGTTCCTAGTGAACAGTGTTCTATAGTGGTGCTACGGTACTGCTACAGGGAACATAGTACTGTGGGTGAGGAACCCAGAAATTCGCTCCGGAGGAGTCGAACCTGGGTGGGGGCGAAGCCACTGCTTCAGCCCTACCAACGCGCCATCGCGCGTCCTCTTGAAATAGATTATTGTTTCTTCGGAAGACGAATTTTTTGCCGATAGCAAAACATATGTGGTGATTATGCTAATTTTGAAACTCCTTGATGCAATTATTGTTATGTGTAAGTGTGGGCGTTAAGTACATGCTGTTTCTAGTAACACACATGCCATTTGTAATTGCGTTGTTTTGAATCCTGGCTCCCAGATATTTAGAGGTTTCAGAAAAAAAAAATTATCCCACATTTGTCTTTTTTGTGTAGATAACGAATGGTAAAATATTTCGACGAAACTTGTGTCATGGATACAAGGTGTGTAGATTTACTTATATGATTGTTTCAAAATTATTTGAGATTTGAAAAGGTGTTTTTTTTAAGCTCTAGGGATCTCGGGAGCTAATGGCAATTTTCGGGAGCAAGGGCCACAAGTATTATACTCCCTCCGTTTTTTTAATATAAGATGTTTTAGTTGGTACACATGTTGTCTATATGCACACTCAAATGAGTGAACATGTACACAAAAGTGTGTCTACATACATTTGTGTGCATGTGCATGTGGACAAAAACTAAAACATCTTATATTAAAAAACGGAGGGAGTAGTATATAGTTTCACCTAGTCAATTTCCTCACGAGCTGTATGCTCCCGTTGTATATAGTTTCACCTAGGCCAGGAGGTGCACCCTGGCGGGTCGGGCGTAAACATCATATAGACCCAGGTTTTGCGTCACCGTTTTTCACTTTTATTAGGGATAACCGGTAGAATGATCACCTATTAGTTTGGCCTCATTTGGAAAAGTGTGGGCTATACTCACTTGGCAGACTATTTGATTATACTGTAATACTTAAGAGATTTTAGGGTATATATAGGGTCTGTTGTTTAAAATGCTACTTCCCTAAGCTCTGTTGTTTAACATGTGATGTTCACCAAAATCCTACTACGCCACTGAGTCGATTTTCTATGAAATCGACGCATGCCAAACGAGCTACGCAGCAGGGTGCAATATCTAGCTAGCATAGCACCAAATCAGATGGGGGATGGAATCTAGCATACACCAACCCTAAAATACAAAGAATAAGAAAAGGCAAACTAGAGGTATTTCGATTGAGACTTCCCTCTCGTGCGCTCCTGTCGCCCCCGAGCGACGGTGCGCCGCCACCCTTCTCGCCCCGCCTCGGCACCTCTTCCTCCTCCCTCCCCCGTCGCTGCCGCCGGCAGGGTCCGCCGGGCGCAGTGGGAACACCGCCGCCGGCGGCGGCCTGCTTTTCCCCGCGCGCTGGAAGCGGATTTCGGGGATCCCTCCCTGCCGGCGGCGGTGTTCCCAGGGCGACGGCAGGTCGGCAAAGGCCGGTGGCTGGCGACGCGTCCGTGGTGTTGCGGGGCGGCGCAACACGGCGGGCGACGAGCTGATGCGGGGCGCGCCCGGCTACGTTCTTCGGCCTAGATCTGGGCCCTACGTGGCCCATCTGGGTCGGGGAGGGCGGGCCGTCCTGCTCGGCGAGTTCAGCAGATGGCGGTGGTGTAGCTTGTGTACAGGGTGCAGCGGCGACGGCGGCCGGCCTGTTGCAACGTGGCAGCGGGCTTTACGGGCCCAATCTGGGCCCGGCCGGACTCTCTTGGGACTGATGTGCCTCTAAGGGGGCTTTACAGACCCGCTGGGTCCGTCCGGATCTAACTGAGAATGGTGTGCCCTGCGGCCGCGTCCAGTCGACTACTGCCTTCGGCGGTGGAGGTAGCTCCCTCCCGCGCGGCCGCGATACTGCTGACCTAGGTTCGAGCTACTCCTCGCTTCCATCTGGCCGACCTCGTGGTGGTAGCTTCGGTAAGACGACGATGGCAGCTTCGTGACTGTGGTGGCACATGTTGGTGGGCGGCGAGTTTGGTTTGGTCAAGGCTTCGTCCTCGCAGGGATCCTGTGTTACGGATTGCCCGGGGGTGTGGATTGGGGCTTCGGGAGAAATCCTTGTCGGCTCGCCTGACACCGACGCGGTGCCGCCTTTGGTGGCATCTTTGCTTCTTGGAGGGCGTCGTGGCTACCCTTTGTCCACCTCCCCCTGTGTGCCGGGGGAAACCCTAGGACCAGTGCGCTGGTCTGGGCAGCAGCGTTCGCGTTCCTTCTTGAAGGTGTTGCTTGGTGCTCGACGATTTGGTACTAGGAGCGTGGTGGTACTTCTTCGGAGAGGGCGCAACAGTTACGGGCCACCTTCGCTTAGTCTTTCCACCTCTGTCTCCATTTTGTTTCTTTTTTTCGTTTCGACGTATGTTTGCTGCTGCCCCAGCATACCGTTGTTTCGTGACTGTGTATTGTGGGTGGTTGCTATATTAATATAGCGGGGCGTAAGCCTGTTTCGAGAAAAGGCAAACTAATTGTTGGCATCCTCTGTTCACTGTTGTAAGTTAGCTCGTGTGAACTACTGCACAGCTGCCCTCCAAAACTCCCAATCATGCAGGGACCCGGCTAGAACCGGGAGTTAAATAGCGGGGGGCCGTGAAATGTTTTTGTCCGGAGGCGGCACGGCGACGGCGAAAGGCTCGTCCTCTCCTGCCGCCTTTGCACCCGAGGCTCCGAGTTGTAGGTAGTGCAGCACAGACTGCGGAACTCGTGTCCGGGCCGTGCTGACGAACCAAAATTCATTGAATCAGACGTGGTGCCGATGCGAGGTGCACGGCGGCAGGCAGGGGCACCTGCCTTTGTCCCCGGTGTCTTTCGATGGTCGATGTGGCGTCGCCGTCGTGCGCCCTTGCGGCGGCCTGCCGGTCGAGGAATTCGCCCCGTTGGCTTCTCAGGTCCGTAAACTTCACTGACTACAGCTCCTCGCCTGTTCTTACTCCGTCACCTTTTCATACTTTGATGCCTGACTGCAAACTTCACCAACTTCAAGAAAAAAGATTCATCCAAGTCCAAATTTCAGGTGACATGGAGAAACGACGTCCTTGACGCATCGACGGAATAAAGCTGACGTTGAACTCAAGTATCAGAAATTATGCGGTTCCGGATCGACTTTCGGCAACTCCGTTTTCAGAGTCAATTCTTTTACATACGGTGCATGGGGCCAGTTTCGCTTTGAATGGGGAGCACGTATAGATGAGCATCTACGGTTAAGTGTGCGCAAGAATGTACTCTGTACTACCACTCGCTACTAGTACTTCTCTTTTGTGATATGTTCCTAACAACATCACGCTTTATCTTTACATTAAAGGATCACCCTACGGTTAGAAAAGAGGATGGCCATAAAACAATCTGCCGCCATTGTAGGAAGTAGGTTTACTGAACTGAACCCAATTAAGCCGCTGATTTTCAATGGCGATTCGTAGCATCCCAAAAACGAGCAGGTCGCCAACTTTAGGTGCTTTGGCATCCTGCCGTCTATGTTCCGTCCAACGGCCCGATCAAGACACAGTCGTTGGGCAGTCACGTCGTTTCCGGCGTGTGAGAAGAATTATCACGCGCGCACCGCGAGTTCTTCTGCAGAATTCCTTGTCTGAAGCTACGCCGCACAAAACTTGACGGTATCCGGAAGGAAAACGCTCTTGGTCGCTAACTGAAACGACTAGAAAGAACGAGCAAAGACACAAAGCCAAAGCGTGGAAGAAGGCCATTTTTTTCCCTTTTGCAATCATGGCATGTGATCGGCGAGACGATAGAAAGGCTCAAAGGCCATGCCGCTAGCCCATGGCCTTGGCGCCATGCGCCGGTCAGGCTGACTTGATTCCTCTCTTTTCTCTCCTACTCTGTCAATTTCTGGAATCCTCTCTCCTTTTACAGTGCTCGAGAGGCGACTGCGGAGGCGACTCGGCGTTTCCCGAAGGCCGCCGGCGTATCTGGGGATTTCCCACTCTCCGCCGGCCGCTCCGGCGGCGGGAGGATGGGGAATCCCCAGATCGGCGCTCCGGCATGTAGATATGGAGGTTTTGGGCGGCGCGGCGGAGGCGGGGTGGCCGGCGTCGTCGTTTTGCAGCTCTGTGGCTTCCCCTCCATGGCGTCGTCCTCGACGGCGCTCCCAAGCCGCAGATGCGTCCCTGTTCTGCCGCTGTTCCTTCCGGCGTCGGCGGCAGGCTGGTGACGAGTGGGCTGGTGGCCGGAAGAGGAGGTGCGAGGCGGCTGCTGCGTGGTGGTGTGGCGTGATGGTGGTGGATCTGGCCACCTCTGGTGAGGTGGTGCGGCGCAGGCCCGGATCCAGGACAGAAGATGCTTGGGGCGTGCCCCCGGCCGATGGACGACCTTCGTCTTCAGATCCAGCTCGTCGGAGCTGGTGGCTGATGCGGCTCATCAACGCCTTCGGGCTAGGAGCTCTTCTGCTCCATGGGCGCGAGCTCCGGGCGGCTGCTTTCTCCTTTGTCTCCGGCGTTGGAGGTCGACCGTGCTGGAGTTCTTCGTGGTTGAAGACGGCGTGTTGCAGTAGCGACCATCTCTGTATCCTTCTCGTTTTGTTCTTTGCTTGTATTCGGCTTTGTAATCCTCCTTTTTAATCTATGAATACAAGTATGAAAAATCAAAATGAACACTTAAGTGTTGAAAATGGCTTTATGGTTTGTAATTGCATCTTACAGAACAAACATATTATATTCATACTGAAAATTTTAGAAAAAGCTTCACGCTGGATTTTGGTTTAGATCATGACAGCAACACATCGGTTTTTACATAATACTCCCTCCGTTCCAAATTAATTGACTTTCTTTTGTGCACACATAAATGTATCTAGACATGTTACACGTATAGATACATCCACATGTGGACAAATGGAAATCAATTAATTTGGAACGGAGGGAGTACATAACAGTTCATTAGTTTATACATAAAACGATTAGAGCTAGATTTTAACATAAATCTAATTGAACCATAAAACTAACCAAAAGAGACAACTAGAGATCTTCACTAGGCCTTAAGCCGGTCCGCCCTCGCGCTACTCGCTATCTGAGGAGTAGAGCTGGAGTAGGTGCTGGCGGCAACGCTCCTCCTCACACTACCGCGCGCGTGGGGGGCATGCCCGACATCCTGCCGAAGTCGCGCTCTGTCTGCGTTCAACGCGTGGAGCAACCGGACGTTCGCACGACGCCGCTTTCCAGCGTGCCGCTTGGAGTGCAAGGAATTGGTGCAAACGCACGCCATCAGCTCCTCTTTGTCGACGATCTCAACGAAGGGGATTGGGGGAGGGGACGGCTAACCCTAAATCGCCACCAGTTCACAAGATATAGTGAAATTACCGGGAAAGTAATTTAGTGCTTACCCGAAATTCTTTTACATGCCTTACGGATATATGGTGCATATTCGGCTCATCAAAATGGCTTAAACCCGCATATTAGCTGAAATTTTCTAAGCCAGGGTGATTAGGATCTGCTAGAGATGCTAAGCCTCACTCCTTAACCCCCTCGTCTTTCGATTCATTGCGCAACTGCTCGCTCGTCATCGCTTTATCCATGGCCGTCCCCGCCGTTCAGTGACGGCGTGTGCGTGCGTGCCGTGGATGAGAGACGGTGACCACCGGCTGACCGGCGCCGTACGCTCTATCCGGAGAGCCCATCCACGTCCGTCCATGAATCCGGCTAGTCAGCAGCACGCGTGGCCCGTTGCACTTCCTCCTCGTGACACCTGTACTGTGGGTGCCCGTGGCAGCAATCATCGGCATGGGCGTGCTCGCCGGAGTTTGTCAGGTTCGCTTGCTATGAGCAGATGGGAAATGACCGTTGGTTCATTTTCCGTTCGTGTCGTTTTAATTTGGGCTCTGTGCCACCGAAAGGTGGTAGGTTCGGCAGCATAGTTTAATGTTGATCTCTGCCGCATTAAGGCCGGATCTTACTTAGTGTTTGAAGCGGTCCGTGGTAAATTTAGCCAGGGAGTGTAGTACAGGAAATGATGTCATAAAAATGGTTTATCTATAGTTTATTTTTGTGACATCTTTTTCCAAAATATCTGTATTTTTGCCGCTCGATTTCTCTACCATGGACGATGCTAACTGAAAGCTGACGGAGTGTGACGGTGAAGGACGCACCCAAACACGCTGGGGGTAGACGCTGTTCATTTGCTTAAGAGTCATGTATGACGATGTATATCTGTCCTTTTGCTTCTATTTCTATTCCGTTTTCGTTTTCCGGAGAAAATTCGGAAAATTTCGCTTCCGTTTTTCATCGTAGATAACTCCCGCCACCGTCCTGATAACTTTCCGGTACTACCGTACTATGCTAATTAATCCACCAATGGAAAGGTCGCCCTCTAGGCTCCTCCACACTGTTCCCAGTCCCACACTTGACAATCCCACTCGGCGCTCTGCTCACTCTGCTCCTCATCTGCAACAGACACGACAATGCGGAGCGAAGCGGCGGCCGGCGGCGGCGCCATTGCGGCTGCTCCGCCCCCCGCGCTACTCTGCTTCGACCTCAAGCCCTTCCTCGCCGCGCTCACCGTGCTCACGCTCCTCACCGCCGCCTGGCAGCTCCGCCCCTACCACTCCCTCTTCGCTTCCCCATTCTCCATCTGCCCCGACCCGACAGCCACCATCTCCACAACCTCGCCGCTTCGTCTGCTAGCCATCCAGGGCAAGGCCACCAGCTCCAGCCCCAACGCATCCGAGCTGCTCGACCCCAACCGGCGGGAGTTCCGCAAGGTGGGCAACGCCGCGGCGCTGTTCGTGCAGATGGGCGCGTACCGCGGCGGGCCGTACACCTTCGCCGTCGTCGGGCTCGCGTCCAAGCCCACCCACGTCTACGGCAAGCCCTGGTTCCGCTGCGAGTGGGTGCCCAACACCAACACGGCCGCCAACGCCTCCGCCTCCCCGATGCGCGCGGCGAGCACGTACCACATGCTCCCGGACTGGGGCTACGGCCGGGTGTACACCGTCGTGGTGGTCAACTGCACCTTCTCGACACCCCCCAACGCCGACAACGCTGGCGGTTCCCTCATGCTCAACGCCTACTACGGCGCCTCCCGGCGCGGTACGAGCGGATCGTGGCGCTGGAGGAGGCGCCGGGGGCGTACGACGAGGCGGCCTTCCGGCCGCCGCACAGGTACGACTACCTCTACTGCGGCTCGTCCCTGTACGGCGGCCTCAGCGCGGCGCGGGTGCGGGAGTGGATGGCCTACCACGCGCGCTTCTTCGGCGCCCGCTCGCACTTCGTGTTCCACGACGCCGGCGGCGTCAGCCCCGCCGTGCGCGCCGCGCTCCTGCCCTGGGTGCGCGCCGGCCGCGCCACGCTGCAGGACGTGCGCGCCCAGGCCGGGTACGACGGCTGGTACCACAACCAGTTCCTCGTCGTCAACGACTGCCTGCACCGGTACCGGCACGCCGCGAAGTGGACCTTCTTCTTCGACGTCGACGAGTACATCTTCCTGCCGGACGGGCGGACGCTCGAGGGCGTGCTCGCCGAGCTCGAGCCATACACGCAGTTCACCATCGAGCAGAACCCCATGTCGAGCAGGTTGTGCGCACGGGACACTACTGGCGATGCCCGAAATTACTCCAGGTAGGTGACTGTTTTCTTGCCCAAAATATGATCGTTTTGTTGAGATATTGATTGTTTCACACCCACAGTTAGTGCGTTGTCTGAATTTTGCATGTGGTTACTATTTGAACTGCAGTTACCGAATTAGGATTCAGGATCTCAATCTACCTTCCTGGAATTACAGAAGTTGCTGTATTCTTACAATGCCACCCTATAATCTGAAAGAATTTGAGCCATACTTTTCCAATGCAGTTTCATTTTCGTGTCTTGTTTGTATTTTCAGTTGCATTAAGACTTCTTATGTGGTAGTTGGAAAATTAGATTCTCCAATTTAGTCATCCAAGTTAATTCTTGTAATGCAATGAACAAATCTTACCATACTCTTCTTGCACTAGTTGTATTCCTTCTGTTACATTTGTCAATGGTATATCTGAAAGATCAGCTATTCTTACTGAACACCTTTTGCAGTCAATGGGGGTTTGAGAAGCTGGTTTTCCGAAATTCAATCACTGGAGTGAGACGCGACAGAAAATACGCTATCCAGGCCAAGAACGCTTACGCCACAGGCGTGCATATGTCGGAGAATGTTATCGGTAACACCACCCACAAGACGGAGCATCTTATCCGGTACTACCACTACCACAACACCATCAACGTTCTCGGTGAGGTATGCCGTGAGTTTGTGCCAGTACCACCCAAAGGTGGCCGGACATGGTCCGAGAAGACGCCCTGGTACTATGATGACAGTATGAAGCGCATGGCCAACGATGTGCGGGAATTCGAGAAGAAAGCCATTGGTAATGTGCGAGTGTGAATGTGGCATGACCATCGGAGAACTGATCTTGGTGTACAGTATTGCTATTGGCCACACCTATGGAGCATGGCAAGGGCATCCCTGATGTTACCAGCCTAACAAATAACTTCCGAATTGACAAAGATGCGAAGAAAGTGAAGCTGGCAACCACAACGAAATGGCACAATGTGTAACGCTGCCATTAAATTGTTAATCTGCTAAGGTGAGAATTTTGTATAGACATCTCATCCGTGTAAATTTCATTGTCTTACAGTTCGGTCATATTCATTGTCCATTCACGCTCCAAGTTGATAATAGCCTTGTTTCTGAGATGTATTTCTGAAACAGATAAATTTGCAACTTTCTCAACTTTCTCTATTCATTGTGCCACAACAAAGTATAAATGACACTGTTCTTAACCCTATTTCTGTTGGATCGATAAGTTAATTCATAAAGCTCACTAGCTGAATAAACTGGATGTTACTTGCCTCATGCTGGAATGATATGTATTGTACCGCTGAAGTAACCAAATAAGGATGACTCTGAATTTTCTTGTCCTAAACTCGTAAAGTCATCGAGCAATGCCATAAAATTTGTAGCTAGAAAGGCAAAGAAGAGTAGGGGACCGTGAGATGGGCATGATTGGGGAAGGTGGCCTGGCCTATAGCAACAGCATGGGAGTGTGCTATTGTCTCAACTAGGCAACTTGGCGCGGCATATTTAAAAGAAGAAATATCACGGTGTAAAAAAAATTAAATTTGTAAATGTTCGCATTCAAAAGTTGTATAGATTTAAACCTGTTGAAATTCAAAAAGAAAAAGTTTACACTTGTAAGTTGTTAAAATTTCAATAATTGTAAAAATTGGGAAGTTACTCATGTTTGAATTATTTTTACGTTTATTAAATGATCAGATTTGGAAGGTATTTAAATTTTTGAAATATTCAAATTTGAAATTTGATCATATGCCATAAATAGTCAGTGTTTATTTTTGTAGTCATGTTGATTTTTTTTTGTTATATTTGTAAATAACACGGTGTAAAGAATTCAAATTTGAAAATGTCCACATTCAAAAGTTGTTCGGATTTTAAATCTATTGAAATTCGAAAAAAGTTTACAGTTATAAGTTGTTCAAATTTTAAAACTTATTAAAATTGGGAAGTTATTCATATTTGGATTATGTTGACATTTATTAAATGCTTAGGTTTGAAAGGCATTCAAAATTTTAAAATATTCAGACTTGAAGGACATTTAAAATTTTAAAATATTCGAATTTGAATTTTGATCATATGTTATAAATAATCAGCATTTATTTTTTGTGATGATTTTGTTTTTTTATATATTTTGCAGTTGGATGTATTTAAATTTATTGATTTTGCAGCATTTAGTAATTTTCCAAAATTGTTTAATTAAGTCTGGTATATTTTTTATTTTTCCGTTGGATATATTTAAAGTTATTGATTTTGCAGCATTTAACAGTTTTTGAAAATTGTTTAAATAAATTGGACCCACCTGTCAGGGATCTAGTAATTTCTTTTTTTTAAAAAATCGAAAAAGGGAAAAAAACTGATAGACCGGGCCCACTGTGACGTCGTGATGACGTCAGCAGTGGCCGGATCTGCCGCGGCGGCGACGACCACGCCGGCGTCGAACCAGCGCGAGCTGGGACGCGCGGCTAGACGCGTCGGATGCGCGCGGACGCGCGGTACCCAGAAGCGGCAGCGCTGCTGTCTTTAGGTCGCCGGAGCGTCGCCGAAGACGTGCGAACTCGGCGGCCGGACAGAAGCGACGGCGGGGACGTTTCCGCCGCGGGTGCGGCGTCTCAGCAGCTGATCTTCGGCGAGGAAGAAGAGGAGGCGACGGCGGAGGTCTCCGTGGACGTCGATCTGAGTGGGGAGAAGTGGAACGGCGTGGCGGCGCGTCGGCGGCGGCGGCGAGGTCGGGACGACGTGGGAGAGAGGAGAGGGAGGGGGAGGTGCGTGCACGGTTTTCTAGATAGGTCCCTAGGATTTCCTAAAATTGCATATTAGTCCTTCGTGGTTTTTTTTGTGAAGTTGCGGCGAGGCAGCGAGGCTACCGAGGGGCGACCGGGAAGACGCGCGTCAAGAATCGTGCGAAGCGGTGGACTACCGGCTAGCAGCGAACGGTGACCGACGCGGCGGCGCGCGTCAAATTTCGTGCAGGCAGGGGGCAACCGGAGGCGACCGGTTGGACGGGCCACTCCGCGCGCCAAAATTCGTGCAAGCACAGTAGCGCGAGCGGCTGTTTACCGGGTGGAGGTTGTTGTGAGCCGTTGATCGGCGATCGGATGGCCTAGATTCATACTGTAGCTACTGTTCCTAGCTACAGTAGCTACAGTAACAAGTGCGCTGAGAGGCCGAGTTCTTGTCGCCCCTTTATATATAGTAGTATATCTCCAGCTGCTGCATTCTTGGTCATGTCATTTGGTTCGATGTTCCGCTAATTATTTGTTGCGGGCCCAGTTCTTAACGAGTGCGCTGAGAGGCCGAGTTCTTGTCGCCCCTTTTATATATAGTAGTATGTCTCCAACTGCTGCATTCTTGGTCATGTCATTTGGTTCGATGTTCCACTAATTATTTGTTGTGGGCCCAGTTCTCATTTGCGATCTGTTGTGACGTGGATATTATTAGAACTACCAGGCCGTGTAAATTCCACCACAACTATGAGTATCACTTGTCATGGACAAGGAGTATATGGAGATAATTCTCGGTGGTATATAGCAATGATACTCCCTCCGATCCGAAAAAAGATTCGTGACAACGCATTTTGCAAAAAAGGCCTCATGGTTTTTGTACGTCAACCCGCAGTCCACCCTGCGTCTCTCTCGTCCGCACCGCTTGCACACCCGCACAGCTCCGCCACCGAGCTCGTCTCTCCGCGCCGCTGCCGAGCTCCTCTCTCTGCTCTGCCGCTGAGCTTCTCCTCTCCTCGACGCGCTCCTCTCGCGTCACCGCGCCCCCCTCCTCATTCCCTCAGCCCCTCGCGCCGCTCGCCGATTTGACCTTCCGTTGAAGCCATTTCGCTGCGCTTTTCTTGGTCGACGCCATCGACGAATAGCCGGATACGGCGTCGTCGAGGCCGAATCCGGTGGCTTCGCGGTTGGAGCGCCGGATCTGGTGGCTGCCTTCCCCATCACCACCTCGTTGACAATGGTGGATGCCCTGCCGGATCTGGTGGCTCGTGGCTGCCCTCCTCCTCAGCGGCGGCGCGGCTCAAGCCGCCGTTCGCGGGATGCGGTAGGAGTGCCGGCGATTCCTCGGGACGGCCGTGGCTCGAGCGCCGGCGAGGGGCGCCGACGACTCCCTAGAATGGCCATGGCGGTGACATAGGTCACGAATGATGCAGTTGGGGTCACTGCGATATTTGTAAATTAGAGGAACCTCTTTGTAAATTTACATTTGTACACACGCTGCGTCCCTTTTTTTCGGATCGGAGGGAGTATTAAAGACCAACTTCACAACAAATAAGCATATGGCAAAGGATAGGAATTAAACGCCATGTTTAGATAGATAGATATTCTTGATAGCTTCAATATTCACGCGATCATGCAAAGCCACTACAAAGTGTAGCTTGAATCAATCAATTTCCCAAATGCTCCGTTCGGATGTTCGCATTGGGAGCCTCGATATTATATTGGATTGAATATCAATATCATGGGATATTGATATTGAGTCTGAATGTCAATATTTTCAGTTTGGATGTGTTAGATATTCAGACCTAGACAAGATATTGAGTTTGAATATCAAATGTTGTTTGGATGTTATAAAAGCAGTTTTTCGAGACATTGATCATTGTACTGTTATATTCATGACAAAATGTGCAAAACAACCACATATTATGGTACAAACAACAGCACCTAACTGACTACCATTATACATCACGATTGTACATGTAAGAAATTCAAAGCATAATTCATCATAAATTTCTGAAATTTCAAATGAATGTCTAAAATCAGAGGACTAAATACATCACGATTGTACATGTAAGAAATTCCAAGAAATTTTGATTGTACATGAGTAATGAGCACCTAACTGACTACCATTATACATCCAAGCAATTCGAACTGAATCTGTACATCAACGGGTCTGTACATGCCCAACTGAAGGTCTATACCTGTCCCTATACACGAAGGATTTGGTCATTTCCTCGGCGTCGTGACGGGGTATGGCAGAGGCGTGGCCCTCCTACTCACCGGCGGCAGCCCGCCCCTCCCTCTCCTCCAGCGACGGCACGGCCCTGCGGCTTCTCTTCCTCCCCGTTGCGGCGGCCGACGCAGGTCCCCTTCCTCTCCGATACGGCGGAGCAGGAGACGGCGCCGGGAAGTAGGGGCAAACGCGGAGACGGCCTCAAACCACACCACCAGGGAAGCTGCAGCGCCGGAATCACGTGCGCCGGCCGTCGGAGCTCCTCCAAGCAATCCGTCCCTGCAAACGAAGAAGACGAAGATCAGACGGGAGGGACGAACGCCGAGAGAAGGCGACGACGCCGGGAAGGCGGAGTAGAGGAGGGGGCCGGACGGATCCACACCGGGAAAGATGAGCTGCGGCGGGAGGGCGGTGCCTGCTGCGCCGCCGCCGCTGCTTTTGGTCGCGTGCGAGCGAGGAGGGAGAGGAGCGACCGTAGCGAAGAGTCACGGGGCAGCGAATATCTCACGATGTCGAGGTGTTTGCCTCGACATTGGCTGGCCCAATTTTTTGCCGTCCGGCGCTGCCTCGATATCATGGAACAATACCCAGGTTGAATGTCTAGCGCATCCGAACAGGCTAATTTCGTATATTCGGGACGAGAGACTCCCGAATATCCAATATCCAGCCTCAAAGCGAACATCCGAACGCAGCAAAAAGGATATGCGAACATATTTGGGGAAAACCGTACCAAGAATGTCCATCACAAACAAGATCCAAAAGAGTGATTAAATAAAATCATTTTAACACATATGGAACTTGTTTGAGCAACATGCCACATAGGAACAAGATTATTTACAAATCAATTCTAGGTGGCAATACCTCACATGTTCACAGTTTTTAGGTTTGTAATATGCACAAAGCTTATTACTCCCCCATAATGTGATGATCCAAATTTTCTTAACAAGAGGCAAATAAAACCAACTAGAGATGATTAGTGGACATTATTGAATTTGAATTTCTCATGAGAAAGGCATACCACATAGAGAATAGATAAGATTGATATATCATCACTAAGTGGTATTCCTCATGTACACACATTTTTAGGATTGTGAAGTAAACGAAGCATATCACTCTCCCAAAATGGGCTAGTCCATTAATCTCTCAAAGAGAGCCAACAAGATAAGATATCAAACAAAAGCAATAAGGCTCAAAACAAGTAGGTGGTGTGCAAGCCAACATACACATACTTGATTTCTCAAGATAAGTAAGTAGAGAACACAACACATACAAACACTAGTAATGTACAAAACCAAACACATGCAAGGGTGCATGCAACTTTCAATGTATATATGATATAAGCACAAGTTACCGCAAGGAGGAACATTGGATATGAGATAGAACAATATAATCCAAATGACTTGGGGCTTGAGAGAATATGATTGATGAAGATCCCTTAATTCTTCATGATGTAGCCAAGTCTCCAATGCCCTCCATCAATACCTATTGATCAAGTTTTAACTTGTTGGTCCCCAACCAAGTTGGGTCCTAAGAGGTTAGTCACAATAGGCTTGGCAACCCAAATAGTTCTTTTCTTGACACCACTTTGAGTATCAATATATTTGGCAAACACATTGCCAACCTTATCCATCCTAAGAGAATAAACATTATCAATTATGATAGGGTTGGATAAGGTTCCACTAGTGCATGAAGAAGCAAAGTGACCCTTCTCACGGCATAAGTAGCAACATTGGCCTTTTCCCTTCTTCTTAGTTGAAGTCTCAACTTGAGAAGGAATAGCTTGATTCTTCTTAAGAAGTGGCCATTCTTCAACTTGAGGAACTTGAGTTTGAGCTTGAGGCCTCTTCCCTTGTTGCTTCTCACCAAGGGACTTCTTCTTCAAAGGACAAGATCTAACATGGTGCCCTTCAACTTTGCACTTGAAGCAAATAATCTTGGCCGAATCTTTAACTTGTTCTTGGCCATTTTTCTTCTTGTTATACTTGGACTTACTCTTGATATTGGAGTTGAATCCAAGTCCACTCTTGTCATTGGGGCGTCTTCGAACACTCAACATATTGTCAAGTGTAGAATCCCCAACATGACGCTTTTCCAAGTCTTTCTTCAAAGAAGTGACTTGGGCCTTGAGCTCACTTAATTCCTCTACATGGTTAGTATCAACACAAATACTAGAGGAAGTAGATGTTTCATTGTTAGAGCAACAAGGCAAGGAAAGTAATTCATCACAAGATTTTGCAATAGTATGTGATGTAGAATTACTAGGATTAGCACAAGACAATATAGCATTTTTAATATAAATTGTGCCTTTGTCCACATGAGGCTCACAAGATGTTACCTTTGTAGTGATAGCCTCATGAGCTAAGTTTAGCCTAGCATGGGATGCTAGAAGATCCTCATTAGAGTTAGAGAGTTTTTCATGATTTTCTTCCAATTTTCCATACTGGCTAATTAGCAACTCAAATTGAGCCCTTAGCTCAACATTCTCCTTCAAAACAGATGCTTCACATGAAGTAGAGTTAGTAGCACAAGCATCATTAATATTAGAAATGGAAGAAGACAACTTAGCAAGCTCATCATTAATATTAGAGGAACTAGGCACATCATTTTTAGATAGTTGAGTTTGGAGTTGATCATGAGACTTGGTAAGGAGAGAGTGTTCACTTTCCAAAGTCTTAAGAGTTTTGTCAAGTCTCTCTATATTCTCAATTAGTCTAGCATCACCAACAACAAATTCAACTTTTTCCCTTTAAAGCACTTTATATTTAGCAATAGCATGATCTTTTTCCTTAATGATTTTAGCAAAAATAAGATCATTTGTTTCATCAAGAGATTCAGTTTCTCCTCAAGAGACACTCGAAGCTCATGCTCTTCCGTAAGAGCATTTTCTAAGGATGCTTTTTTCATAGCATCCTCTCTTTCGATCCTTCCCTTTTCTTCAATGATTTCCTTGCACTTAATAGCATAAGTCAAAATTTCACACAAATAAGAGCAAGCTTTACTACCTTTAGGGAGAGCACTTAAAGAGTCAATATCATCCTCTTTTAATCCATAATAATCCTCATCCTCATCATCACAAGATGTAGAGGGTTCGAAAGGAGGAGATACCTTTGAATCCTAGCCATAAGGCAAAAGTGAGTAATGGACGATGATGATGATGAGTTGCTTGAAGCACCATTGAGGTCCATGTCTTGTTCCAACAAGTATTGGGTTTCCTCTACATTGTTAGCCACACAATTACTAGAGGAAATGGAAGCATTGTTTTCATGGCAACAAGACATAGAAAGCATATCATCTTGAGATTTAGTTAAGCAACTAATACATGATATGCAAGGACTATCAACACTAGCATGTAGGACATTTGAAGTGCTAGAGGAGTTTAAGTCCAAAGATAGACCATTGCAATGAGATAGAGATGAAGGATAGTCAATAGAATATTCACCATCAAGAAGGCAATTTCTATCACCACTCACCATATCATTACCTTGTGACAAATCACATGTTGGTGGAGTGGAAGAAGTTGTGAACTCATCACGGCCGGAGGTGGAAGGAGAATAATCATCCTCAATAATTTTGGACACTGAAAGGACAAGGATGTCGCCTAGAGGGGGGGGTGAATAGGCGATTTAAAACTTTTCCGGCTTAGGCTTGATAATTGCGGAATAAAACTAGGTGTTTAAATTAACAAGCCAACAACCTAAATATACTAGGCTCACATATGTGCACCAACAACTTATTCTAAGCATGACAAGTAACAAGGTGATAGCAAGATGTAAAACTTCAAGCACGAAGTCTATCACAATGTAAAGTGCATAAGTAAAGAGCTCGGGTATAGAAATAACTGAGGCACGTGGAGACCACAATGTATTCCTGAGTTCCTCCTTTTTATGGGAGTACGTCTCGTTGGAGGGGTGTGAGTTCCAAACTCAAGACGCCACAAATGGCCTCACCCTATTCTCCGATGAACCTTGCCCAAAAGCTCGGTTCACCTTCCACTATTGATTTCCTTTTGGGCGGAAATCGAGTCCCTTACAACAATCTTGAGGCACAACCCACAAAAGGATTGGGAGCTCCCAAGTGGCCACAAAAGGCCTCAACCGCCACAAAAGGCGTCTAGGGTCCAAAGACCCAAGAGTAACAAGCTCACGAACTTTCACTTCCACGAATCCTCGTGGAGAGCACAAACCGATGCACAAAAGCAATGGCAAGAGCACAAGTGCTCAAATCCTTCACTCTCAAATCCCACCAAAAGCACCTAATGCTTATGGGGGGAGAATAGAGGAAGAACAACGAAGAACTCAACAAATGGAACTCCAAGATCAAGATCTACTAGGTTCCCCTCACTTAGAGGAGGGATGGATTGGTGGAATTGTAGATCTAGATCTCCTCTCACTTTCCCTCAAGGATATGTAAGAATCATGGGAGAGATTGAGAGGTAGGCAAGCTTTTCCAAAGGTCAACAATGGAGGAGAGAGAGGGGAAAACATGCTTAAGAGATTAGTGAACCATTGGGGAAGAAACCTCCTTAAATAGGTCCCCTTAAAAAGTGCCCGTTGGGCAGTGCAGGGAGGCCAGCCTGGGAGCCGGCCTGGATGGCATGTGGGCTGGCCACCCAGCAGAGGCGCCAGCCTGGGAGCCGGCCTGGCCTGGCCTGTAGGCTGGCCACCCAGCAGAGACGCCCAGCCTGGGAGCCGGCCTGGGCTGGCCTGGAGGCTGGCCACCCAGAGACAAAGAGAAAAACTTCAATAACTTTTTCATCCGGACTCCGATTTCGATGATCTTGGACTCGTTGGAATCGCAACGAAGAGCTCTTCAAGATTATGCAGAGAAACATCATAGTCCATTATGTGAGGATAAATCCAAATGTAGAAAGGTAAAACCTCTTTATAAAAGATGAACTGGCAAAACCTCCAAATGGGATGAAACCAACTTTGTTGGAAAGATAGCAATAAGAGTTTTCCTACAAAAAGTGGAAATACTAAGAACCATCAATCGAGTTAAGTTAACACACATGGGAAGGTGTTGAACTTTCCTCAAGGATAAACCGATAATATTTCCATTATGAAAACACAAGTTTTTCATATGAAATCCGTTTTCGGTGAACTTGGGCTTGTCATGAAGATCACAACAAGCACCAAAACCTAACAAGGAGAAAGAGCCAAATAAGAACCAAGAAAGATGACATACCAAGTATGCAAAGGTTTGAGCTCTCCACAAAGATGTGATCAAGTTACTCACTTGAGAGCCCCTCTGGATAGTACGCCGTCTACCCTATAACATGGTCTCTCACTAACACCATGAGACCGGTAAATAGAAACCCTATCAAGATCATACCTTTGCCTTACGCATTCCACTTGAGCTAGATGATGACGATCTTTTTTTTTTCCGAAAAGGGTACCCCCGGCCTCTGCATCGTGAAGATGCACACAACCGTTCTTTATTGAAACTAAGTATCAAAATATTCAAGTATGCTTATTACAAACATGGATCAGCCAAGGTGGTGACAAACACCAACAATCTAAAAAGCGCGCAGCGATTAAGATGACACATCTTGAAGTCTTCTAGTATGCTGCCACCCCCGGTGGAAAATAGCTCGGAGGACCGCCAAAAGTCGGGAGCATCCACAGTCCATAAGGGAGCGTTGGTCCTGCGGCAAGAGGAAAGACCACATATGGATCCAGTAGACCACACGATAGATAACCTGCATAAAATGAGCATCTCTAACTTTGTTAAAAACCACATCATTACGACAATTCCAAATTGCCCATAAAAAAGCACAAGTTCTAATGCGAATTCGTGCTTTGGTGAGTTTATCTACACCATCTAACCAATGTCCAAACAAATTTGCTACACTAGTTGGTGGAGTAATATTAAAAGTAAAATGAATCAATCTCCAAATGTCTCGCGTAAACGGACAGGATATAAAAAGATGTTCAACCATTTCATGATGACGATCTTGACTACCTCAAGTTGGAACACCTTTCTTGATTTTGCTTGCTAGCACGAAGACTTCTCTAAATACTCCCCCATACACCATGATGGGATGGGAGAGCCTTGCTAAGCTCCGTCTTCATGAATCCATTTGAACTTCATCTTCTTATCTTGATATATATGATGGCTTGGAGATAACATGAATGTTTACTCAATCTTCTTTTCCAAGCCATGCTTGCAATAAGCTCAAGTCTTCACATGACCATTCTTCATATAAACCCTTGGATAGAATCTTGGTCATCATGTAATCTTCTAGAGTCCAACACATGAACTCCAATCTTTTCCTATGGACAAGATCTACAAGAATATCTCAATACAAATATTAGTCCATAAGGATTGTCATTAATTACCAAAACCACATGGGGCAACACATGCACTTTCAATCTGCCCATTTTTGTAATTGATGACAATCCCTTTTACGAGGGTTTATATAATGAATTAAGCAAACATGCACAACAAAGAGCAATGATGCAAGAGCATGAAAGGCAAATGCTTAAGAGCGAAACTAAAGCATAAAACCAAATTACTACATATAAACACTACTACACTACCCGGCCTCTCCTTGCTTTGGATGAACAGTGTCGAGGCAGACTATCTCAGCCGTCCATTCACCGCCGTCCATTGATTTACGGCCGTTCGATCGCGGTTGTTTTCGGTTTTTACCCGCTGCCACACACACCACGTCCATGACGTGTGGGCCAACATGGCGGAGAAGCCCACCCGCACCACGTACGCCGTGTCGCCCTTCCTTTTCCGCGCCTTTTCACCTTGACCCGCGCGCGTCTCTTCACGCGGCGAAAGGGCAGGTGAGCTGGCTCGGGTGAAAACCCTAGCCAATCGTGCTCGCCTCTTCCTCTCCAATCCTCTCCCTGCCTTTTCTCCAATCAACGGCGAGTGCAGCGGCGTCGTGGTGCGCGGCCCCGAGCGCGGCGGTCCTTGTCGTGGGAGAGCAGGCAAGCGCAGCCTCAGACGACGGCAGCCCCGGACGGCGGGGCCGAAGGCGGACAACTCGATAGCGGCCCGGACGTCGGAGCCCTTGGGTCGCAGCTCGACGGCGGCTCCCACGGCCGGCGACCTAGCGGCGACGAGGCTGGAGGGGGTCGCAGGAGAGGATGGAGCTTGGGCAGCCTCGGACGGCGGCAGCCCCGGATGGCGGGCGGCCTGGCCTGCGGGGCGGAGGGTCGTGTCCCGGACGGCGGCGACCGGGCCGGGAGGACGACGATGGGGAACAGCCGCCGCGGCCATGGCCCCAGGCCAAACACGGACGAGGTTTCGTTCGCGGGCGACGGCGCCGCCAAGAGGGCCGAAGATGCAGGCAAGGTTTTGGGTCGGTCCTAGCTCTTGTTCATCTTTTTCTTCTTCTTGACTGTTTGTTCTTGACTCTGCACTCTGCAGGTCCAACCAGGAGCTTGCACGGCTACGGGGATGGAGTAAGGTGACTACTCGAGATTTGCAATGGAGACCAATATCTGAGGGATATGGGTGGTGATTGTCCTATTCGCGCTAAAGATTGAGGCATCTCCATCACAGGCTTTCTGCTCCTTCTGCCCTCCCCGTCCTCTCCTCAACTCTGCCCTCACCAGCTCCGGCCGCGGCAGCGGCCAGGAGGATGAAGAGAGTCGCGTCCCCATCTCTATTCCCTGACGCCTCCTCTCCTCCAATCTTTCAAGGACGAAATCGAGCTCACGCCTTGCTGCAGCTCAAGGCCATGGGCGCGGCTGCGGCTTGGCTGGCGGAGCATGAGGGTCGAGCGGAAGAAGCCGGACGGGACGGCCACGGTGGTGTGCGGGTGGAGGCGCTCCGCTAGAGGTTCCTGAACCGGCGAGGTGCGCCGTCTCGAGAAGGTCGAGCAACACCGGCGACCAACACACCAAGCGAGGTACAGCTCCTCAGCTCCTTCCCGCAAACCTTGCTGAGATGCTCTTTGCTGCAGCCGTGCTGCAGCCCAAGCTCGTGCAGCTCCTCTTGGTCAACATATCCGGATTCTTAGTTTGTGAACCTTTTACCTGAGTAGACGTGCACATAACCTGTTCGATAAAATGCAAGTGAAAATAAATCAAGTTGATGCAAGGTGACGAGCCTTTCGCAAGCTTAGGCGAGCTCCTCTTTGGTGGATTGGATTCCATGGTGTGGAGGATTTGATCTCCGGTGTGGATTTTGGTGGGGCGCCATGGTGCAGGCGGTTTCTTGTATTCTTAACGGAGGTTGTTGCTGCCGTGGAGCACGGAGCTGCAGCTGTGGAGTATGGAGCTCAGATCTTCTGTAGAGCTCCTCATTTTCTTCTTTGCTTTTCTCTTTTCTTCCTCAAATTGCATTTACATTTATTGAATTACTGTGTGTTTTGCCAAATATCTGTTTATCTTCTTTGAGACAAATGTCAGTTCATGCTGCTCCGGCAAAGTCACAACTGAGCTACACTTTCTCCTTGCTCAGGTCTGTGTATGTACCTCGCTCTCCTTTTTCATGTGTACATGTATTGATTTTGTTGGAATTATCCTAGCTAGCTCTACGTCTTTTTTTTTGCAGGCCTATTGATTTCTCTGAACATTTGGTTGGATTCAGTGGTCCACTACCAGGTAAAAATGGATGGCTTTGATGCAGTTGTACCCTCCTTGAATTTTTGCTCCCCTGAATTTTTGTATCCGATTGGGCGAAAATGGATGCCTTTGATTGAGCTGGATAGATCATTTTTATTAGCATATCTGTAAACTGTTGTCTGTGACTGTTTTTCTAGGACATTGCTTCTATACATACATTCAGCTCGATTTTCATTCGTGTCTACCTTTCAGGGTCATATTAAAATGGTTCTTGGCTAATTGTGTTATCAAGATTTAACTTACTATTTATTTAAAGAGGCAAATGAATGAATGAACATGCATGAAGGTTGCTCTTTTCTAGCTTACTTTTTATAATATCACTATTGCATGAACATAGCTCCAGCTCCATGGTAATATTATTATTTAGCTGCCAGTTTATATTTTTTGGTGACCTGGTGAGGCTGTTTAGCAAATGGTAGAAAATATTTTTCCTGTCCGCATTTTTTAGAACTTATTTCATATTGAAAAAATCTTTTAGTGACATGGGCCTTTTCTGATGCTATGGAAACCTTGTTAAAAAAGAACCTACCAAATAACACTTACTGTCCATTAATTGAAATTTGATGGTCTGCTTTATAGATTGCTAATTAAAATGTAGCACAATCTTCTACTGTGACACACACTTCTCTCTAAATTTTTTAAATAGATATCACGGTGCATTTTGTAATTATTCCCCCTTTTTTGTCAGCCCGGATAAATAAAGGGAAGTTTTTAAATAGATATCATGGTGCATTTTTGTAATTATTCCCTTTTTTTGGCAGACCGGATAAATAAAGGGAAGCTTTCAAATCCCTAGAAACACTTCTCTCTTGATTAGGCCACTGATTTGAAGGTATACTTTTTCCGCTTTCTTCTATCCTTTTTGTTCATGTTCTCATGTGTTGGGAGCGTTTTTACCAAGCCTTGTTCTGCCATATTAATTAAGCGGTTTGGTACATATCTGAAACTAGGAATTTTGAGTGAACCCACATTTTATGATGCCCATACCAAAGTGGATGTTTCAATGTTATTTTGTTTCTGCCATTTATTTTTGTAAAGACGAGCAACATCTTTTTTTGTATTATCTCAGTTTTTTGACCTGACTCCATGGTTACAGTCCCGGAGTACCAAATGTGACTATCTTCATGTTTGGTTGTTGCTGCTGTGTTATTCTGAGTTAGTTTTATCTAGAGCTCTCCTTTTGCGATTGGAGAACATAGAGAGCTGACTGCAAAAATGTTGCTTGAACAAACAGACTGCTCCACATTTGTACCTATCCAATGTTTAATAATCATCAATGTTTTACAGTGCAGTCCACATGCTCTTGTCCATGGTGAGAATATATGTGGAGCTAGGACAAGATTCAAATATTATTTTCCAGGTATTGTAGAGTTCTTAGCGCTAGAAGCATTCTTGTTCTACATTTTTAGTTGGACTGTTCGTACCACTGTATTTTATTTCCTTTAAAGATGAAGGATTACTGAGACTGTTTGGACTGAATTCTGAATATGTGACATTTTCTTTCATCTGAGAGAAATAGTATATTGATAAATTGGCTAAACCTTGAGATAATGGTACAGTGTGGTTGTTAGTGCATTGTGGGCTCGACAATGCCCAGTGTGGTTGGTCACCTTTTGTTTTTGCTGCAGGGAGTGGACCTTTGGAATTGATGTGGATGGGTTGAGCCGTGATAGACCTTTTTTGTCCTAGGTGAGTGCTCAGGTTCTGTAAAATTTGCTTTCATAGTGCTACAAAAAAAATTCATACTACAAGGAATTAGGTGTGATTTCTCTCTCCCAGATTTGTTACCACAATGAGCAATTCTTGATTAAATGGTGCTTGCTTTATGTGTGATCAAAGTATGTTTTCATTTTATGTTTTGCAGCTTGGAACGTGAATGCTGGTGGAACATGGACAGTTCTTTCATAAGGTAATGTCCTCTCTCTGAAAATTAGTCGTCTATCTGTGCTTCAGCTCTGGTTACGTTGGTTCTAATGCATAGATTTGGACTCTTTTTTATTCTCATTGGTGCTACAGATGTACTTCGAAATTGTGAGATTTATTCATTCCATGATATATGAAATGGTTAGGAAAAGAAGATTCAAATTAGTCCTGATCCTTCACTAGATATCTGTATGCACTTGAAATACTATATCGATCTTATAATCCTCTGAACATTTGTTTCGTCATATAAAGTTGCACTAAATTTGGTTCTACCTCTATTTTAGATTGGTAGATGCTTTGTAAAGAATATTTAAATTAGTCCTGATCCTTGCACTAGGTCTTTTTTATTTTAGCACTAGAGATACTATATTGATCTTATAATCCTCTGAACATTTGTTTCATCATATAAACTTGAGCTAATTTGGTTCTAGCTTTATCTTGGATTGGTAGATGCTTATTGATTTTATTACAAGATTGTAGTGTGTGTACAACTATCAAGATGACATGATCAACCTTTTGTTTCTCTCTGACAGGTACAAGGGGCTCATTGGTAGTTTGGCCTGCTGTTGGTATATCAATATGGATTTCCCTGGCATAAATTCGTTTTGTGGCAGGTAATTCTGCGCATCAGCTGTTTTGTGTGACCTCTGTTGTTTGGTTGGCTTAGTAATCATCTTTATGCCTTCCGCTCTTTTCAAGTAGTGGTTCTTTGTGCTTGACTACCTGTGATGTGCTGCATTATTGCAGGTTGCGGTTGAACTAATCATGATATATAGAATTTTATATTTATGCGTATTGAGTGCTTGATGATCTGCTTGCGGGTAGATTTTTAAATAGCAACATAAAATTAGGTTTTATTTTGTGAAGCTATGTGCTGTACATGAGCAAGTTTGTGTGTTTTTGCAGAGTGATAACGATTAATGGCTAATTCTGTTTCTAGGAGTGAAGCATCAGTGTCGACCGAAGGTCGCGGTGCTGCGGAAATCAGTTGTCGTTTGATCTTATTGGTCACCTTTTGTCACCTATTGATGTCTGATAGTTAAAACAACCGAAGAATTTCTACAGTTCTTCTGTACGCTTTTGGTATTTTCTTTCATGGTGTTGCAAAAATTTCATTGGTCACCTTTGGTTTTTGCTGCGGGGAGTGGATCTTTCGGAATTGATGCGGGTGTGTTGAGCAGCAATAGAGCTTTTTTTAGTCATAGGTGAGCGCTCAGGTTCTGTGAAATTTCCTTTCATATTGCTGCACAAATAGCAATAGGATAATTCGCTGATGGTATTATTTTGTGGCAATAGATGTTGCCCCTCTCTATACTGAACAAGATTAGATATTGATGTACCCAAGAAATACTCCTTGTTCAGGTGGTTGTCCTTTCATTGCCTCGCTTCTTCATATTTTAGATTTGAACTCCTATTGTTTCATAAAGCATTAAGACCTAGAAAAAGATTTAACCGGTAGCAGGATAGACAATTAGCCTACCTGGCTCCTCAGGTCGTGTTCTCTATTAAAAATATTAATCTTCTTACTAAAACGTTTGGAAACTTTTGGGACCAATAATTGTAGCTTGACCTTACTTATCATGGTGCAGATGGATTATCTCGATCGCTTCCAAGCTATTCCATCAAGTTTCCACCAACCTGAATTAAAATCCCTAGAAGCTCCATTATGCAGCAGGGCCTTGTACATGAGGCTGCAGGTAAGTATTAGCATAGAGGCTGCAGCTAAGTATGAGCATAGAGTTCAGTTAATAACATTACTGCGGAATGGAAAATAGATTTCTGTAATTTGTGGTGAGCTACATAAAGGTAAAACAAATGGTTTGATTCTTCTGCACTATGCATTTGTTGCAGGAGAGTAAAGGAATTTAGCTGCTGAACCTACCTGTAACAATGCTACAACATGTGAGAATTAAGACAGTACTTCGACTAATTAAGCCGTGAAGTTTTATTAATAGGGATTCAGAACACTTCGAAAATCTGTGACACACTGGAAATAGTATAGTATTGCGCACAAAAGAGCTTTTTTGGCTCTACAATTTGATTAGGCTTTCTTTCATTTTCTTCCAAAATCTGTGACACACACTGGAAATAGTACAGTACCTTTCTTTCATTTTATTTCCTAGCTAGATACAGATCATTTTTATTAGCAAGTTTGTAAACTGTTGCTGGTGAGTGTTTCCTTGCCCCCACAAAAAAAGGAGTGTTTCTGTAGGATATTTGCCTTTGAAGTTGGTTTGTTTGATCAAATGCCAATGATAGGATATAGTAATTTTTAGATAATAATGATATATCAAGTTAATTTTAATGTTTGCCGTTCCTGGGGAAACCTTGAGCTTCTTACTTTAATAATAGTCATCTCGGTACATTTCCCAAATCTGGCTGTTTTCATTTTAGTATTTAGTAATAGTTGTACTGATGGAGGAACATGTGCTAATTGGGTTCTCTCCATTTTTACCACCTATACAGATCATGGCGTTCATGAGGATGATGATGCAAATTTGGAAGTATCGCCAGGGGCCAAATCGGGCAAGCCTAAAACCAATTTTTACCACCTAAAGGTAATTTTGGATGTTTGCAGCTTCATATGGCATCTATTTTATTCACATGCTCTACTCTTACTCAAGTTGCCTTTTAACTATGAAAACTGAGTATTTCCTTCTATTAGTAGATCTCTAAAGTTGCCGCAGCGTCATATATTTATCTATATGCAGAAAATTGCATGAAACATTTTGTTTGCAAAAGCTCTCACAATGTTGCTTGAACAACCTGTCTCTTTGACACTCACAAACTTGAGTTTCTATAATTTTATAGATTCAGGTTGTGGCTTGCTCTTGTATGCCAATAATTTTCTTACTGCTATACATGAGCTCTTTTATTGACCATAAGCTCGGTTAAAACATTGGACAACGTTTACTTTGATTGTTTATTTCCATTTTGTTATGCATATGAGTGATTGAAGCAATCAAATCCATATCGACTTACTGTTGGTTTTAGGCTTGATGATGCAATTACAGGTTGTAATTGGAAAATTGGTTTGGTGAAATTATTCGTACCTCCGCTCTATAGAATCTAGGCCCAGTACTTGCAGCCAGGAAATAGACTTTGATTCATGTGTTAGTCTGAAGGTTTTCATTCTACTGCAGTTCTGTTGAAGATGCATGTTCTATTTCATTTTGTCTGTGCCACTTTAATCTACTGCCCTTTCCTATTCTTATTTTCTTTTTATTTGGTTTACTCGGAAACTACCACAACATATTGGTCCGTCGTGATCTGCATTGTAATTTGGCACATGAGGTAGCTATATGGAAACAACCACTTTTAATACATCTGATGGTTCAATCTGTCTTTGGGCTTCTTTTGTTCTCCAACTGATATTTGACGCAGTCAACTTTCTGCTCTACAATTTCAAACAAAAACTTTCTGCCATTTTTTTTCTTCTAAATGGGTCAGTATCACTATTTCCTGGGATTTATATTCTTATAAATGAGAAGATTGGATTTAGCCTAGCTTATGTTGAATACTTGATTTGGTATTCTTTCTCTTCAAGAAACTTTGTAATCTGTAATTATATGTTTCCTATTGCATCATTCAGATATTCTTCTTGGTGTTATGTAAGTCCAGCTCTATTATTTTCTCTACAATTGACAGGTTGAAGCTACAGGGGTCTCGGCCACATTGTAAATATCTCCAGCACCAACTGCAGTGCTGTTGTGAGTTATATGAAGGTATGCCACAGACCGAATCCATGTTACCATTGTGGGGATGATTACCATGATGCATGCTAGAAGGTTCCTGCTCTAGGCATAGCTAGTTTTCTTTGAGCTGATGTGCAGCGCCAACGAGCGCGCAAGGCCACCTTTGAACTGTGGCCGATTCTTGCGTTTTAGCTGTTCAATCATACTGCACTAAGGGAATTCAGTGGGCCAAGCTCAGTTTTTCATACTGCTGCTGTTGGGTATTGGACTTTTTTTTGAGGCGGTGGGTGGAGGGACATTGTGGTCAAACAATTGAAAGAAAGAAATGGTTTGATTGCTCTTGTTTTAGCTACTATGGTTGCATATGCAGGACCATTCCTCTTGGCGTTGAAACATTTTTGTCTCTCGTATGTGCATCCATCATGTTTAATGAAAGGATATTCTTCTCTGTTCCCCTTCCATGTTAGTTCTTTCTAGAGAGCATTATTTCAGTTTGACTATGAATTTAAACTATTACCTCTCACCTTTAGTTTGACTTTAGAGTGAGAGTACCAGTCCAGAGTTTCATGGTTGGATCTAAGTTCGACTGATCTGCTCTTAATATTATGCAAATTTCAGTTTTCGTTTTTGCCAAAAGAAGCACAACGAGTTAGGAACCTCTATCATGTGTTGGATAATGTAGCAAATAAAAAGCTGCGGTCCTTTTACTTCATTTTACTTCAGGCTGTTTAATTAGCTTGATGAACTTCCCAGCCCGAGTAAGTAATTTTTTGGTTGCTTGGTTACTCCAATAAGATACTGTGCTATATTTCGTTCCTAACCCACTCTACAATTTTTGTATTTTCAGAATCACAGATTTACAGTGTACAAGCTAGCGGCAGAGGCTGAAAGCATGAACTATGGCGAGCTTACTCACAATGCTCGCATGGGTTCCAGGATACCTAGCTGCATCCATGCCATAGATTGGAACTATTTGAGGTGGTGGTTTATTTGGCTAATATCACTTGCATACTGCTTTCTCTTCAGCGTTCAACTTGAACTGTAACTAGAAAACTCAATCAATATCATCTGTTATCAGTGGCAAATGGCTTGTGTCACTACTAAAATCAACTCATATTTTCAAGCCAAATTGATATAATCACAAGATTTAGGGCACCTTTTATGCAAATCTGCAACCACTCTTTATATAGCATCTGAAGGATGCCGGCGACCACCTACCCAAGCTTGTGTCGCCGCCAATCTTTAATTCTTCTTGCTTGCACGATTCTTTTAATCCTGGCATTCTTTTATGATGTTGCTGCTCTAATTTTTGCAGCTGAGTGAACTGCTAGAAGCATATATTAATACTCCAGAATATATGCAGACTAATATGCTTCACAAGCAATATTAATAATATGCCTGTTTTTTCGTTGAGCGAACTGCGTGTGGAGCTGGATGTTGTTGCGTGCGTGTGGAGCGGTGGATGTCGTGGTGGGATCACGACAGATGCCATGGGTATGGCTAAGATGGGGCCGAATGGTCGTTGGGGGAATCCGGGGAGGGTTTATGCACTCTCGAGGTGCACAAGCAAGAACACACCAAAAACCGCAAGAACACGAACTGAAAACCAACCAACCAAGAACACGAAGAACACCATGATGTACCCTGCTTCGGGGCCCTCTTGTGGAGGTAACACCCCACTAGGGTGCCGGGGTCTCTTTTCTTTCTTCTTCTTTGTTTTCGTCCTCCCCTCTCGTCGTCCTCTAGCACAGGAGGGGTAGAAGCCCCTTATATAGGCTAGCCGGGTTACCATAGTGCCCCTCGTCGAGTACTGTAGCCATGCCTCTGCTTTGATCATCATTGTACTCCTGTCAGGGACAAGACATGACATGCCCATCCCCTGCATCACCACAGTGGAGCTAGGATGTCCCCTCTGACTGAGACAGGACGTAGCCGCGCCGAGCTACCTCGTAGCCCTGACCCCGGATCTCCCGGGGTCAGCGGTCAGAGATGTGCTGCCCCGCTGAACCCGGGGCACGCCTCTGCCACGCTCCGTGACAGACGCTCCCGTGTCAGGCGGGAAGTGACTGGAGCATTGACTCCTGCCCGAGCTATGGCCTCCTGCGCATAAGATCTTTTACCAGGTCGGACTTCACTTCCTTCCCACAGCTCATCCTGCACTCACAAACCAAACCATAACACCGAGGTATTAGCTCGGACCCCTCGGCCCATGCCAACGGGATACCTCGGACCCCTCTGGTCCAAGCTAGGTCGGCCTGTACTCTCCAGGTCAAGACGAAGCTCGGACATTCCCAGATCCAAACAGCTCGGCAATTTCCGTACCTCGGCACACCTTTGAACTCCACTCATGCCAAGCCTTGACCCTACCCGGGGGTACTCCCCCGACATTAGTCCCCGAAGCTGGTGCGGTCCTACGACCTCGGATGGAGGGCCGTAGCAGGTTCAAAACAAGCAAGGCACCACCGCCTAAACCGACCTCAAACATAGTTCCGCCGAGGTACTTCCCACATACCACCACCTAATCCGAGGTAGATATGTATCCTGAACTTTCCGAGCTATTTGACTCAGCACAATCTTGCCTCAAGATTCTCCGAGGCACGTGGCGAAGAATCTCTGCCCGGGCTTCGAAATCCGGACCTATGAAAGACAGGTCCTGACCACACGCCGCCCTCGTCAGCCGGACCCACCGAACAGCGCGCCTGCGCACTCAAGTACTTGACCAACTTGACTTCCTCCGACCCCTCGATTCTCGCGCTGACCAGCACAGGAAATCCGAGGTTCGGCGGTTGCCACTCCGCGGCCCACGATGTGGCCGATCGTGCGGCCACCAACCGCGCCACCGTGCGCTTACCCGCACACGATCCCGCGCCTTCCCGATAACCGCGCGGTAGTGCGCAGTTAACGCGTGCAGTTACCGCACGCTGCCCATAAATAGGCCCAGGGGGAGATTCATCGTCTTCTTCCCCACTCGCCCATTGCTCCGCGCCCACTGCACCGTGCACTCTGCCTCCATCGCCGCCGTCGCGCACTCGCCACTGAGACCTCGCCGCCGTTCTGCAACACCGTTGCCTTGAAGAACCTCGCCGGAAACGCGCACCGCGCCTTGCGCCGCCACTCCGCCGTCGATCCTTCCCCGATCTTCGAGTACCTCACCGGTGAGTTCCTCATCTCCCCTCCATTGCCATCGCCATGAACAGGTTCATCCCTCGATGAACTCGAGGATCTGGACGAATCCGATGAATCTGAGGAACCCGATGCTCTATCTTTGCACTCGTTTTGCCATACTTAGATCTTGTCTAGACTTGTAGCGGACACACCCGTAGCATTGTCCTTTTAGGTTTGCCCCTTGATTGAACTCGAATTTATCTTCCTTTTTAGCTCACCGGTAGATCTTTGCTAGTATCCCGCCGTGGTAGAAACATGTTTCCCGCCTAAATTCTTTAGCTCGGCTGCCTTGAATGACCCGAGGTATCTACTCCGGCTGAACCTTGAACTGCCCGAGGTACTTACCCCGGTTGAACCTTGAACTGTCCGAGGTACTTACCCCGGTTGAACCTCCCTTTTCTGCAGGAAAGTGCCAACATGTCGGCCATCAGCGAGAGAGGTGGATGGGATGGCTCGGACGTCACCGATGACGACATCAAATGGCTCAAAGAAACTCATCGAATCCCAGCCGAACTGCTGTATCGGCTTCACACTGGGGACGGCGAACCGATCGCCAACCCCGGCGAGAAAGTGGTGTTTGTCTCTCACTTCGAGCGCGGATTCGGACTTCCGGCCAGCAAGTTCTTTCGAGAATTTCTGAAGTTCTTCGGCTTGCAGCCGCACCACCTCCCAGCTAACTCCATACTACAGCTGTCGTGCTACGCAGCTTTCTCTGAAGGATATCTCGGCCTCTGGCCGAGCGTTGAGGGCTGGGCCAAGTACTTCCAGCTGAAGAAACAGAGCATCCCCAACAAGGATGTTGTGCACAAGGATATGACTGCCTGTGGGGCGGCCGCTATCTCACCCCGGCTGGGCTCCGAGTTCCCACGGATCAAAGGCCTGGAGAGCTGCAAGAAGTGGAATCGATCCTTTTTCTATGTGAGGAACCCCGGTACTGCCGACCTTATCAACCTTCCGGACTTCCAGCTCGGCCCTCCCACTGCACAACTCAATTGGGATTTCAACCCGGAGGACGCCTACGCCGAGGTTCAAGAGATCCATGAATACATGCTGGATCTCAAGAAAAGAGGGTGGAGTTCCGATGACATCCTCCGGACTTTCGTAGATCGAAGGGTCAGCCCCCTCCAACAACGAGCCCATAAGATCTGCCATATGGAAGGTCTACTCGATCCTACCCGGATCAGCAGCAAAGCGCTCTCCAAGGCCTCAGTTTGGCGCCGGGTCAAAGCCGTTGCCCAGACTGAAATGGACGAGGAGTGGACATGGGGCGTGGAGCCTCACAACAGAGAAAATCTTCCGGAGCAAGTGAGTACTTTACTAACTTTCCGAGCTTACGCTCCGGTCTTGCACACCTCGGTTGCTTCTTAACTCAACTCTTTTTTGCCACTCCTGCAGCGGTTCGCCCGGCAGCTGATCGAGGACGGCCCTGAGCCGTCGAACTGGGCTCCTGCCCGCCTCGCCCTGGAAGGTTCGGAGACTGACGACCCGGACAATGAGGATCACCTTCCGATCCCTAAGGCCGTTCCGAGGTCCGCCCCAAAGACTGGCTCCTCCAACCCGGGTAAGAAACAAGTTCCCACCTCCATCAGAGACTGGTCTGACGACGATGATGACGATGACGATTGCCAAATTCTGGAACCTGTCAACATTATTCCCATTTCATATGCTCCTCCAACATATAAGAACTTTCATCCAGCGTCTGCAGCTTCCCGGAAGCGCTCAGGACCTGGTACCTCGGATGCCGAGGCTTCCCAGACCTCGGATACTGCGGCGCCCAAAGCCAAGCGTGCCAAGAAAACCTCGGCGAAGCGCAAGAAACGAGGCCCCGTGGAGGAAGATGCGTAAGTCACGTTTGCTCCTCCTTTGCTTCTCCTTACTCCTCACGCTGCTCCGAGGTTAAGTTTTTTACACTCTAACTTAATCTTTCTCTTTTTTGTCTAGCCCGGCTCGGCAGATCAAGCAGAGCCACAGCTCAATACACTCACCACTGCCTCCAGTGGTTGAAACTCAGACCCCCGAAGTTGAGGTCAACCTCGGAAGCCCCGCCAGAGCCTCTCCTCCAGGACCGTCCATCGACCTTACCAGCCCGGAGAAGACCGTCTCCTCCCCAGTGCGCGTCTCCTCCTCCGAACTTCCACCGCCGAGCTCTGCTCCCCGCCGAGGTCAGACTCCTCCACCTCCTCAGAAAGATGCGGAGACAGACCGCGCCAAGACTCCGGCAAAGACCGTGCAGGAGCCTCGGCTCTCCCCCAAGTCTCAGGCTGCGCGCAACCAGCAGCAGCAGCAACAAAAGAAGAAACAACAACAACAGCAGCAGAAGCAACAGCTCCAACAGCAGCAGAAAGATTCTGTTGTTGAGCCTCCCAAACAGCCACAACAAACTCCAATGCCGCCACCGCCAACGGGACCCAAGGCTGCGAGCACCCAACTGGTGCCGCACGTTCCTGCGTCTGCGCCGAGGTCCACCTTGACCAAGACCGCGCCCTCGAGCTCTCAGGTCGCCACCTCCCGAGCTCTTTTTGCTGCTACCACTCAGCCGGACATCAGCAGCTGGGAGGTCGGGCAACTCCGGACCCAGAGCGGGAACAGCTTAGGCTCAGAGAAGCATTATGACATAGACTGGAACTCGGCTGACACTGCCGAGGTCTCCTCTAACCCGGGCTCTGAGCATCCCGTTGGACCCAGCGCCGTGCTCCAGTCCATTTACACCATGCAGACTGCAGTCCTCGATTGCAGCAAGAAGGCCTCGGTAAGTTTCTTTACAACTTTCTTTCTTCCTTTGATATCAAATGACCAACACATACTATTCCCAGTCCCCGAGATTCGGGTTGAGCAATTGATACTCCACCGAGTTAAAATTGCTCGGCTTGAATCTCAAAAACTTGTCATTTCTCCACGCTGAGTCCCCGAGGCCAATGCCAAGTCCCCGGGCCTCTTCGAACTGATCTCTCTATTTCTTCAGGAATGCAACAATGCTCGGACAAAGGTCTTCAAGAACCTCCTGCTAGATCACAACAGACTGAAGAAGTCTCACCGGACTCTTCTATCCGCCAAGGAGCAGAGCGACAAAGATCACGCCTCCAAGCTGAAGACAGCCGAGGATGAAATAGCTCGGCTGCAGCAAGAGCTGAACCGGGCTAACGAAGCCAAAACCACTGTGGAGGACGCCATGAAGGTCAAAGACCAGGCCGCCGAACAGCAGCAAGAGCTTGTCAAGACCCTGGAGAGCCGCGCCACCTCGGCCGAAGCCGAACTTACCGCCCTCCGGGCTATCTCGAAAAGCTGTTTGTCCGAGCTTACTCGGATTAACGACCAAATGGACAGTAAGTTTCTTTTCCCCTTTTCCTTATTTTCTGCCGACCTAGACCCCGTGCCACCGTATGTCTTATTTCAGCAACAGCCTTTTTGTCCTCTTCAGAGAACTTCGAGCACTCCAAGGACAAGGCTATCCGCGAAGTTCAAGCAGCTCGGGCAAAGAGGGCTGAGACAGAAACCCTCAGCGACAGCTGGGATATCCAGGACCACCTTGTCGCCCTCAATGCTCGGATCAGGCCGCTCAGAGCCATTGGAACCAAGCTGGTTGATGCTGCCATCGAGGTCCACCGTGCCCTCTGGCCCAAGGTTAATGCTCCCACTTGCATCGACGAGCTCGCCACAAAGCTGAAAGGAGCCGAGGCTAGACTTCGGGAGTGGAGATGCTCATCAGCTCGGGCTGGATCGGACAAGGCCCTGGTATTCGTGCTGTCCTGGTATGAAGAGATTGAGATCCATACTGTTACCTCCTTGCGCAAGGGCTCTCCTTGGAACTCCACCCCTGATGGCATTGCGAAACGCCAAGCAGCAGCCGACCTCTTTGCTAGCTATGCAAACACCCGGATCTTCAATGAAGGGCGCCTTTACTCAGAGGACGAAGAGAGCTCGGACGAGGAAGGAGAGTCCGGTGAAGAAAGTTCTGAGGGCGAGGAAATTGACTTTGACGAGCCTGAGAGTTCCAAGGGCAAGGCCGGCAACACCACCGAGATAGCTGAAGGCTCAGATGATGACTTCAGCTTCGACGACCTCCGAACTCCAAGGGCAAGTCCGGCACATCCGTAGCCACCGAGGTGATCTCCCCGACGTGACGGACACTCCGGCATCCACTCCAACAACCGAGGTTGCCTCCGCGACCGAGGTGGTTCCTGCGCCCGAGGTGGTTCCCGCGCCCGAGGTTGTTCCTGCACCCGAGGCTCCTTCTTCCGAGGCCTGAACTTGTCTCGAACAAAATATTAAATCCCCGGTATGCCGGGTGCAGATGTAACAGACCTTAAGTAGTTTGCCTTGCTACCAGTACTATTAACTTGCTATCCGAACCATGCTTTTCTACAACTTTATGCCGAACCCTTTTGGAACGAGTCCCCGAGTTCACTTTCATGTTTACTATATCTGGCATTCTTTGCTCTTGTCTACCATTTAGGCGTTCGACAGTCGAGTCACAAGATTGTTGTTTATAGCATACAGTACTTAGCAAATCTCGAAGTGTGTTTCCAAAACCATCCGACATAAACGAAAGGTAAAGACAGGGGTTAGTAAACGACACATGCCGAACTATATTTTTGGACCGAGTCCCCGAGCCATTTTCATGTCTCCCACGTTTTTTCATCTTTGCTCTTGACTACCTTTTAGGCAGATGCCAGTCGAGTCACAAGATTAGTTACATAGCACACATTACTTGAAGTTTGGGACGAGGTTCAAAATAGTTCGGCATATGAACAAAACTGACAAACAGAAATAAAACACAAGCACAGAGCGAGGCAGTCCCCGAGCTTCAACCTCGGAGTGCCGACATTTCATTAAGGATTAACCGAGGTTCATACATTGCGCCTTTCATGAGTAGAAAGGTCGGAGTAGAGCTATATTCCATGGTCGCCTGACCTCTGATCCGGGGTTGTCCAGCCCATCTTCCCTGGTTCCTGCGCATCTATTAGATAGTAGGAATCATTGAGCAGAGCTCGGCTCACAATGTACGGTCCCTCCCATGGAGGTGACAACTTGTGCCGACCTTTCTTGCGCTGCACCAGCCTCAACACCAAATCTCCCTCGTGAAACACACGAGGGTTGACACTCCGGCTATGATAACGCCGGAGACCTTGCTGGTATATTGCTGACCGAGATGAGGCCAACTCTCTAGCCTCCTCAAGCAGATCTACTGCATCCTCCCGAGCCTCTTTGCCTCGGCTTCAGTGTACATGGCCACTCTGGGCGCATCATACTCAATGTCAGTGGGTAGTACAGCTTCTGCCCCATAGACCATAAAAAATGGCGTATAGCCAGTTGATCGATTTGGCGTGGTCCTTAGACCCCATAGTACTGCTGGTATCTCATCAATCCAGCACCCCGGAGTTTTCAGCAGTGGTTCAAAGCCGAGCCTTGATGCCGGCCAACACAGAGCATTTGATCTTTCCACTTGCCCATTAGACTCCGGATGTGCCACCGAGGCTATGTCCAGCCGGATTCCCTTGTTCATGCAAAACCGAGCAAACTCTCCAACAGCAAAGTTCGTGCCGTTGTCCGAGATAATGCTATGGGTACCCATATCGCAGAATGATTTCCTTCAAGAAAGTCACTGCTGAATGACCATCCAACTTCCGATTGGTTTCACCTCGATCCATTTGGTGAATTTGTCCACCATCACCAGTATGTGTGTCATGTTACCTCGGGCTGGTTTGAACTCTCCCACCATATCAAACACCATACCGCAAACGGCCAAGTGATAGGAATTGTTTTGAGCGCCGAGGCTGGCACATGTGTTTGCTTGGCAAACCTTTGGCATCCTTCACATCTCCGGACTATGTCCTCTGCATCAGCAAGAGCGGTGGGCCAATAGAACCCATGCGAAACGCCTTGGCCACTAAAGCTCTTGTGCTGCAATGATGTCCACACTCTCCTTGGTGGATCTCCAAAAGCATCTCCTTGCCTTCAGCTGGCTCGACACACCGTTGCAACACCTCGGTTACGCTTCTTTTATAGAGCTCCTTGTTTATGATGGTGTACGCCTTGGCCCTCCTTTGGATTCTCCTAGCCTCGGTTGTGTCACTTGGCAAACTCCCTCCGTTATGAACTTCATGATTGCTCCGCCCACTCCGGCACTGGGTGCAAAGGAAAAAGTTCCTCGTCCACCTCCATTGGTTCGGCCACCATAATTCCTCCATTATTTCCTCCACCATCCTGCGACCAGTCCCCGAGTTTGATGAGCAGTCCCCGGGTTCGGTGCGCAGTCCCCGAGCTCTGCCACGCAGTCCCCGGGTCCGACCAAACGCAACCGACGTCTACCTCCATTGGAACAGGTCCGGGCTCTTGCTCAGCCGGGATGAAAATAGATTCGGATTCAGGGAAGGTTTGATTGAAGGAGTTCTCAAGTGATTCAGGGCTACTCCAGGTGGTATTGCCTCTTAGATGAACCGAGCTTTGACAACACGTCGGCAGCATTTTTTCTGTCCGAGGTATATGCCTGTACTCACACCCTTCAAAGAACCCGGATATCTTTTGCACATGGAACCGATACAACGCCATGTTGGCATCCAGTGCATCCCAAGTTCCAGAAGATTGTTGCACCACCAGGTCGGAATCGCCGAAGCACTCTACACGCCGGATACCGATCTCCTTTGCCACCTTGAGGCCATGGATTAAGGCCTCATACTCCGCCACATTGTTTGATGCTGAGAAATGAATCTGCAGCACGTACTTCAACTGATCTCGCTTTGGCGAGGTGAGGACTATTCCAGCCCCCAGCCCGATCTTTGTTTTGGACCCATCAAAATGCATCTTCCAATAATTATAGTCCGGCCTGGGTGGCTCATACTGCATCTCGGCCCAATCACAAAAGAAGTCCGGCAACGCCTGGGATTTAATTGCATCTCTTCTCTCATAAGTGGTGCATATGGAGACACCTCAATCGCCCATTTGGCAACCGGCCAGTTGCATCTTTGCACCCGATGATCTCCGAGATTGGAGCTTCGCACACCACCGTCATGGGATGCTCCTGGAAATAATGCTTCAACTTCTTGACCGCCAGGTAGACACCATACGTCATCTTCTGGTAGTGAGGGTAATTCTGCTTCGAGGTAGAGATCACCTCGCTCAAGTAATACACGGTCTTTGAACCGACCTGCCACCTTCTTCGCGCTCCACCACCACTGCCACACTTACAACTCGGTTTGTGGCCGCAATGTAAAGTAACATCGGCTCATTGTGCAATGGTGATGCCAACACCGGAGCGGTGGACAACATCTTTTTCAGCTCACTGAACGCCACGTCGGCCTGCGGGGTCCATGTAAACCCGGTACTTTTCTTCATGAGCTGGTACAAAGGTAAGGCTTTTTCTCCTAGCCGAGCTACAAATCGGCTCAACGAGGCTAGACACCCGTGAATTTCTGCACATCTTTCAAACACTCGGTAATTCATGTTCTCAATAGCTCGGATCTTGGCCGGGTTAACCTCAATACCCGGCTAGACACCAGGAAGCCGAGCAACTTTCCAGCCGGGACACCAAAGGTGCACTTGTCCGGGTTAAGTTTCAACCTATACTTTCTCAGGTTCACAAATGTCTCCTCTCCTCGAGGAGAGTATGTTTCTCCTTAGACTTGATGACAATATCATCGACATACACTTGCACATTTTTACCCATCTGAGAGTGCAGGCATTTCTGCATACACCTCTGATAAGTTGCCCCGGCATTTCTCAGACCAAAACACATGACACGATAGCAGTACGCCCCATACGGGGTAATAAAGCAGTCTTTATTTGATCTTTCGAGTTCAGTGGTATCTGGTGAAAACCAGAGTACGCATCGATAAAGACAACAGTTCACAACCAGCAGTAGAATCGATCACTTGATCAATCCGAGGTAATGGAAACGGATCCTTCGGGCACGCCTTGTTGAGGTTAGTGAAGTCGATGCACATGCGCCACACCTTGACCACGGCTGGCTCGTCTTCTTCTTTTCCACCAAGACTGGATTGGATATCCAGTCCGGATGCAGCACCTCCATTATGAACCCGGCTGCAAGCAACTTAGCCAGCTCGTCCAGCACCACTTGTCTTCGGTCGTCTGAGAGACGACGGGTCGGTTGCCTCACCGGTTTCACCTCCGGCCTGACAAATAAAGAGTGCTCTGCCAACTCCCTCGGAACACCAGGCAGGTCCTTAGCTGACCATGCAAAGATATCCCGATTCTCACGGAGGAAGTGACAGAGCTCGCCTTCCTATTTCTCGCCCAGCCCGGCCCCAATGATGGCCATGCGCTCGGGTGCTCCGGGTCAATGGGATTCTCTTGGTCTCCTTGGGCACCTCGAACGCAGCAGCTGAGTCCGGGCTCATCAGTCCGGACACGCCGAGCTGTGGACTGCGCCATTGCCACCACTTCGTGCAGTTTCTTCTTCTCAGCTGCAATCACCAAAGCCTCGGCCAGATTAGACCCCGCCGAGGCACACTGAATGGCTCGCTTGTAATCACCCGAGATGGTTATGATCCCATTGGGCCCTGGCATTTTCATCTTCAGGTACGCCACATGGGTGGAAATCATGAACTTGGCCAGGGCTGGCCTTCCAAGCAATGCATGGTATGCACTCTCCAAGTCCACCACCTCGAACTCGATACTCTCAACTCGGCAGTTATCCTTGGTTCCAAACGCTACATCCACCCATATCTTGCCCATGGGTGCACAGGAAACGCCAGGCACAATCCCATGAAAGGTACAACTGCTAGGCATTAACTGATTTGGGATATGCCTAACTTCACCATTGTGTCCGGTACATGATGTTGATGGCACTGCCATTGTCCACCAGAACTCGGGTAAACCTTACATTGTTAGTAGGCCCGCACAACGTCGGATCTACCACCAGGGCCACAATTGTGAATTTGAGAAAATATCTCGCGAGCGGATCGCGAGCTGATTGTTGGCCTGTAGTTGATTCAAGTAAATATGTAAAGGTTTTTTTTTCTGTAAAATGGTGTACAGTTAAATAAAATCTTCCCCGCGTCATTTATTTCAGAATCGGAGGGAGTGTATTTAAATTTCCAAGAATAGCATTGGTGCCTTGAACCTATGTCTCTGGAATTGTGTTCAGCTATTAAACATTTCAAATGGACTATGATCTTATTGATTTTGTGTGTATGGATGTTGAATATGTAGATTGGCAGTAAAGTTTCTTGAGTATATTTTCAATATCTGGATATTTCCTGATTGTGTATTTTGTTTGATATAATGTTCTTGCTCATATTTTTTTATGGCTTATTTGTCCAGTTTTGTGGATGTTTTGTTTAAATATAATGTGGTTGACTCAAATCCTGAGAGGAACAGAGCTTGCATTCTATTGACGCCTTGTGTCTTCTAATTCATGGTAGGCTATTCTCACATAAACATTGATAGTACCACATTTGGTCAGCTAACTTTCTTCTTAATTGTTTTGCAGTTTGGAGCTGATGGGAGATGATGTAGTCCAAGGCATTGTCCAATACTCCTTTTCATTTTAGTCTTCCATTTTTCCATTGTGCCGAAGCAGCATAGTCTATTAGGTTGAGAATAGAAGAGACTCTGTAGATATTGTGTACTTGTGTTATCCTATTATCTACCTGTCATTTCAATCAAATGATGGGTAGTAGTCTTGCTTCCGGTAGTTGCGTAGTATTATTCGTTGTGCTAAAAAATATTAATCGTTGAGATCCTACTTCGCACTACAGTATTATTTGAACGAGAAAACTTGGTGGTGCCTCCTCTTTTTAAAATGCAATGTGCCACCGCTGATTACCTACCCGAAAACAATGTGGTGTTATTCAGCAATCTTGAACTGCGTGTTTTCATTTATTTTACATGTTTCGGTGAGCGTTTTTTTTTCTGAGCCCGACAATTACTTACCTAAAACTGGCATAATTTCAATCAAATGGTTGGTTACTAAATAAATAAAGAGCATATGCCAACAATTTTTCTTGCTTCGGGTGTAATGGCATAAATATATCTGATTTTGATCTTATTTTTCATGCATAAAACTTAATTTTTCTTACTCTACCTTGGCCAACTATCACTTTGTCAGGCATAAAAGGGTCATGTGCCTTCGTGTTTTGCTGACATCAATCATCACATGACTCAAATTATGGATGACTTCTATAATATAACCTAAAAGCAAAACTAACAGCCTGCTCCTCTATTTTACAAGAGACCAAAAAATATAGTAAATCATATGCCATAAATAACGTCTTTGTTCATCTCAAGATCATTTTTTCATTACCGTTTTGTTCACTTTATAATCAGTATCAGTTATAGAGGTAATTTGAAAACATACTAATTTGTATTATGTATGTGCTTAAAATTAGAGAAGCCAGGTAAATTATCATATTTTATAGCACATGTTAGGTAGTTAATCGAAATATTAGTATGTGCAACACAACAAAATTATGTTTTATATTTGTATGCATTCATAAAATTATATCCGCGTTTACAATCATTTTATCACTCCATAATATCCACTTTTGCCTTTGTGTTGTTTCATATTGTTGTTTTGCCATTTTCATACCTTTTTTTCCAATACACATTATGGTCACAAGAATTATGCTAAAGTTGTAAAAACTTAAGGCTACATTACAGTTTTGAGTTTGTCACCTGCGCCAGTGGCGCAACGGGTCATCTAGTTCCCTTAAACCCTCTAAACTTCTCCCCCATTGGAATCGATTACCGAAATGGGTGAGAAATTATGAATGCCAATATAATAAGAGTTCCCCATAAGTGTGCATTTCTCATGATATGAGTGAAATCAAATGCACATATCCAATGACGAATAGATGAAGGGAGATCAAACTATATCAAGGATCCAATCAAAAGAGAAAGATACTTCGAAGAAAGAAGCAAGCAATCAAAAGGATCCAAAAACAATGTTCTAAACAACAAGAGGGAACTCCCCAAGGTACGTGCACAAAGTAGGATTTCCAAAGCAATATGGAGTGCACAACATGGAATTCTCACTCCCTCTTAGATGATGTTGAACACAAACAAGTGCAAGAAGGCATAAAGATAGAAAAGAAGCAAAACAACTTGCAACAAAGAATGTTGAGCAATAAGAATAAGAAGTGACAAATAAAGACTCGCTCAACCGAAAAGAGATGGGTGTGACATGGAGAGACATTTTACGAGACTAATGCAAGGATAAGCAATAGCATTATCATAATCTTTCAACATAAGAGGCACATAGTGCATATCATGTCTTTCCAATAAACACAACCCAAATAAGATGTAGCCACTAGATCCACAAGCTTATTAAGATGCAAACGAAATACCAAGTAAAACACAAAGCTTGTGCCTTTTAGAAACCACCAAAGAATCAAACGTAAAAAGAAAGGTTGGTCACTAAAGGATTAGAATACCAATTAAAGATGTAACTACTCTCATGTGTATAAATTTCCAAGTAGACATCAATCATGAGATATAGGTCCACAAAGAAACATGCACACATAAAATAGATACTACGGTTAAGAACATGATATCCTAGTGGAAGTCATATATATACCAATAAGATCTTTGCTTAAAAGCATAGCACAAAGCTCAATTTTATCTTAAAAGGATATAGACGAACTTTCAAGACAATCTCATCAAAGCATCAAGAAAGTCCACAAGGGAAAAATGATAGATGGGATGCTCCGAGAAAGATAACAAGTATCACAAAGGGCAAATGATTTTGCAAAATCATCAATATTGCACATGAGAGACTTTGAGAAACTTGCTGGATTACCATATTTGGGATTGGTGAATCAATAAAATGATTATATATATTCCTCTTGATATGTAATCATCCCGGCTTGCTGATACGTCTCAAACGTATCTATAATTTCTGATGTTCCATGTTGATATTATGCCAATTGTTACATGTTTTATATACACTTCATAGCATTTTTATGCATTTTCTGGGACTAACCTATTAACAAGATGCCACAGTGCCAGTTCCTGTTTTCTGCTGTTTTTGTATTTCAGAAAAGCTGTTCTGGAAATATTCTCGGAATTGGACGAAACCTGGACAGGACCTCCTATTTTTCCAACACGTACACGAAGTCCGAAGGAGAGACGGAGGCGACCGAGGAGGGATCCACACCCTAGGGCGGCGCGGCCCCTCCAACCGCGCTGTGGTGGGGTGTGGGCCCCTCGGGTCACTCCAGCCGCCGCCCTTTCGCCTATTTATTCATCTTCACGGGAAAACCCTAGACACCCGAGCCTCCATCCACGAAAAGTTCTGTAGCCGCCGCCGTCGTCAACCCTAGCTCGGGAGGGTTCTGAAGCTCCTCCCGGCACCTTGCCGGAGAGAGGAATCATCACCGGAGGGCTCTACATCACCATGCATGCCTCCGGAGTGATGCGTGAGTAGTTCATCTTTGGACTACGGGTCCATAGCAATAGCTAGATGGTTGTCTTTCCACTTTATGCTATCATGTTTAGATCTTGTGAGCTGCCTATCATGATCAAGATCATCTTATTGTAATGCTATATGTTGTGTTTGCTGGGATCCGATGAATATTGAATACTATGTCAAGTTGATTATCAATCTATCTTATATGTTATTTATGATCTTGCATGCTTTCCGTTACTAGTAGATGCTTTGGCCAAGTAGATGCTTGTAACTCCAAGAGTTAGTATTTATGCTAGATAGTGGGTTCATACCTCCGGTAATCTGGGAGAGTGACAGCAACTTCTAAGATTGTGGATGTGCTGTTGCCACTAGGGATAAAATAACCGATGCTTAGTTTAAGGGTGCGCCGTAAGGTCTAATGCATTTGTTTACATTACGCACATTACTTAATGCGATTATCCGTTGCTTGCAACTTAATACCAACGGGGAACTCGGTATGACAAACTGGAGGTGGATTATTAGTCATAGATGCTGTTGGATAACAATCTATGTATTTTGTCGTAATGCCCACATGAATATCAGTAATCATCATGTCATATATATGCATTGTCATGCACTCAATATTTTGTCAATTGCCCAGCTGCAATTTGTTCACCAGCATGTTAGTTATCTTTTATGGAGAGACACCACTAGTGAACTGTGGACCCGGTCCATTCTTTTACACTGATAATACAACCAACTGCAATCATTGTTCCTTTTCATTCTTTGCAATTAAACACTATTTTCCACACCATACGTTTAATCCTTTGTTTTCAGCAAGCCAGGAAGATTGACACCCTTCCTGTTTCGTTGGGGCAAAGTAGTTTGATTGTGTTGTGTGCAGGTTCCACGTCAACAGCCGAACTCCCTTCCACACGCAAGTACTTTTTTGGCACCGTTGACAAACTTCAGAAGTGCTTCTTGCTCCTACTGGATCTGATAACCTTGGTATCTTACAGTAACACCCCGGCCCAACCCCGGACCAGGCCTGTCACCCCTGGCAGCTCTCTAGGATATCTAGACTGGCCCCACAGATCAACACTGGTCTTTTCTGCGCACTTTGTCCTCACTCGTGCTCACCCGAGAACGACTTCCCGGTCGGTCACCCATCCTTGGAGTGCTCCGGGCCAAGCATGCTTAACCTCGGAGTTCCTTCCAGATGAGCTTCCGGAAAAGAAGTTGCAACTTGTTGATATGAGTATTCTATCAAATCCTATTAAGCCCTGTGCCAGGATCTCACACTTACTGAGGGAAAATTGCTGCTGCACTGCTTCATACCTTCCTCTTGGGGTCTCCCAACGAACGTGTGTCCCACGTCATCACTTGCTCACATTTGCAATAAAGATGTTTTGATAAAGGCTTTGCAAGAACATATCAATTGCGACTAAAGGGATTCATGCCAAGATACAACCTACACAAGGTTGAAAGCTAGTAAAGTATGCATGAGGTAGATACTTGTTACCGAGATAGCATTGGTGATGTAGAAGATAAGAGTTCACGATCATCCGAGCTTGGCTCCAATAAGCACATGGTGATAACATCTTCCTTGTAAATGAGACAAGCTTCCAATGCACCTCCAATGTACCTAAAACAAATTCAAGCACAAGATGGTACCCAAACTCATTGGGTCCAAAGTAGTTAGAGCAACTACAATACATAGGACAAACTCCACATAAATATGTGCATATTGATATGAAATTGAATTTCATGCACATCTTAGCCATTTAGGATTTGATGGAGTTTATCCTATATATTGGATCAACAAAATTAAGTATGCCATAAGATATACATATAGTAAATATGCATGCACAAGACTTTCAAGAACCAAACGAGATATAATTTGGACAAAATACCAATTATACCAAGAAAGCACACACAAGTGTGACAAGAAAAAAAATTGTCCAAATTATATCAAAAGCCCAAAACAATACATGATTGAAGGTACCACTTTAAAAAGATGCCAAATGAAAGTAAGATACCAATTGATGAAAATATCATCAAGGAATAAACCAAACCCTCTACACTTTTCATGATGGCACAAAGTACCAAGACAAAAAAATGTTTGTCTTCCAAAGAGACACGTCATCGGGATCAAATACCAATTGAAGACAACTAATGTTCAAAAGCATATAGGATTGCTCCCCCAAGATTTGTGCATTATTTATGATCTTGCATTTGAATACAAAATGCACACAAATGGGATCATCACTCTGCATACATATTATTCAAACACTAGTCATGTTCAAGGAAAGCAAAGATACAAAACCAATTTAAAGAATGATTCTACTCAATGTAGGATAGCTTCCCAAAGAATAGTGCATTATTTAGAAGTATGACTTTGAATGAAAATGCACTAGAATGGGATCATTGCTTTTCCTAACTCAAGAAATCATAAAACAAATTTTGAGTAGAGCAACAAGGATCCAAAAGATACAAGGATGACAAGAGGATTTAGATCAAACCAAGTCCTTGGCAATAAAAAAGGCAATTCAAAGCAAGAGACAAAAAGGAAGATGGTCCACAAATTCCACCACAATTACGAGTATCACTTGTCATGGACAAGTAGTATATTGAGATAATTCTCGGTGGTATATAGGAATGATATTAAAGACCAACTTCACAACAAATAAGCATATGGCAAATGATAGGAAATAAAGGCCATGCTTAGATAGATAGATATTCTTGATAGCTTCAATATTCACGCGATCATGCAAAGCACTACAAAGAGTAGCTTGAAGCAATCGATTTCCAAAATGATATGCAACATATTTGGGGAAACCGTACCAAGAATGTCCATCACAAATAAGATCCAAAAGAGTGAGTAAATAAAATCATTTAAGCAAATATGGATCTTGTTTGGCAACATGCCACATAGGAAAAAGATAATAAGAATATCAATTCTAGGTGGCAATACCTCACATGTTCACATTTTCTAGGCTTGTAATATGCACATAGCTTATTACTCCCCCATAATGTGATAATCCAATTTTCTTAACAAGAGGCAAGCAAACCAAGTAGAGATGATTAATGGACATTATAGAATTTGAATTTATCATGAGATGACACATGAGAGTAGATAATATTGATATATCATCACTAAGTGGTATTCCTCATGTATACACATTTTAGGATTGTGAAGTGCACGAAGCATATCACTCCCCCAAAATGGGATAGTCCATTAATCTCTCAAAAAGAGAGCCAACAAGATAAGATAGCAAATAAAAGCAATAAGGCTCAAAATAAGTAATGGTGTGCAAACCAACATACACATACTTGATTACTCAAGATAAGTAAGTAGAGAGCACAACACATACAAACACTAGCAAGGTACAAAACCTAACACATGCAAGGGTGCAAGTAACTTTCAATGTATATATGATTTAAATTCTAGTTACCGCAAGGAGGAACAAAGGATATGAGATAGGACAAAATAATCCAAAAGACTTGACTTGAGAGAATATAATTGATGAAGATCCCTTAATTCTTCATGATGTAGCCAAGTCTCCAATGCCCTCCAAAACACCTATTGATCAAGTTTTAGCTTGTTGGTCCCCAACCAAGTTGGGTCCTAAGAGGTTAGTCACAATAGGCTTGGCAACCCAAATGGTGCTTTTCTTGACACCACTTTGAGTACCAACATATTTGGCAAACACATTGCCAACCTTATCCTTCCGAAGAGAATAAACATCATCAATAATAATGGGGTTGGATAAGGTACCATTAGTGCATGAAGAAGCAAAGTGGCCCTTCTCACGGCATATGTAGCAACATTGGCTTCCTCCTTTCTTCTTAGTTGGAATCTTGACTTGGGAGAGGTAGCTTGATTCTTCTTGGGAAGAGGCCGTTCTTCATCTTGAGTTTGAGCTTGAGGCCGCTTCCCTTGTTGCTTCTCACTAAGAGGCTTCTTCTTCAAAGGGCAAGATCTAACATGGTGCCCTTCAACTTTGCACTTGAAGCAAACAATCTTGGCCGAATCTTTAGCTTGTTCTTGGCCCTTGTTCTTCTTGTTAGACTTGGACTTGTTCTTGTTATTGGAGTTGAATCCAAGTCCACTCTTGTCATTGGGGCATCTTTGAACACTCAACACATTGTCAAGTGTGGACTTCCCAACATGACGCTTTTCCAAGTCTTTCTTCAAAAAGCGACTTGGGCCTTGAGCTCTTTTAATTCCTCTACATGGTTAGTATCAACAAAAACACTAGAGGAAGTAGATGCTTCATTGTTAGAGCAACAAGGCATGGAAAGTAATTCATCACAAGATGTTGCAATATTATGAGTAGATGAATCACAAGGACTAGCACATGGCAATAAAGCATTTAGAGTAGAAGTAGTGCCATTGTCCACATGAGGCTCACAAGATGTTACCTTTGTAGTGATAGCCTCATGAGCTAACTTTAGCTTCGCATGGGATGCTAGAAGATCCTCATTAGAGCTAGAGAGCTTTTCATGACTTTCTTCCAATTTCCCATACTTGCTAGTTAGCAACTCAAGTTGAGCCCTTAGCTCAACATTCTCCTTCAAAATAGATGCTTCACGAGAAGTGGAGTTAGTAGCACAAGCATCATTAACATTAGAAATAGAAGAAGACAACTTGGCAAGCTCATCATTCAACCTAGCATTTTCCTCAATAATATTAGCATGATCACATGAGGAGTAGAGGAACTAGGCACATCATTTTTAGATAGTTGAGTTTGGAGTTGATCATGAGACTTGGTAAGGAGAGAGTGTTCACTTTCCAAAGCCTTAAGAGCTTTGTCAAGTCTCTCTATATCCTCAATTAGTCTAGCATTGCCAACACCAAATTCAACTTTTTCCTTTTTAAGCACTTTATATTTAGCAATAGCATGATCTCTTTCCTTAATGATTTTAGCAATAATAAGATCATTTGTTTCATCAAGAGATTCAAGTTTCTCCTCAAGAGACACTCGAAGCTCATGCTCTTCCTCAAGAGCATTTTCTAAGGATGCTTTTTCCATAGCATCCTCTCTTTCGATCCTTCCCTTTTCTTCAATGATTTCCTTGCACTTAATAGCATAAGTCAAAATTTCACACAAATAAGAGCAAGCTTTACTACCTTTAGGGAGAGCACTAAAAACCATCTCACTCTTTTCTTTTAAAGAGTCAATATCATCCTCTTTTAATCCATAATAATCCTCATCTCATCATCACAAGATGTAGAGGGTTCCAAAGGTGGAGATACCTTTGAATCCCTAGCCATAAGGCAAAAGTGAGTAATGGACGATGATGATGAAGAATTGCTTGAAGCACCATTGAGGTCCATGTCTTGTTCCAACAAGTGTTGGGTTTCCTCTACATTGTTAGCCACACAAGTACTAGAGGAAATGGAAGCATTGTTTTCATGGCAACAAGACATAGAAAGCATATCATCATGAGATTTAGTTAAGCAACTAATACATGATATGCAAGGACTATCAACACTAGCATGTAGGACATTTGAAGTGCTAGAAGAGTTTAAGTCCAAAGATAGAACATTGCAATGAGATAGAGATGAAGTATAGTCAATAGAATATTCACCATCAACAAAGCAATTTTATCACCACTCACCATATCATTACCTTGTGACAAATCACATGTTGGTGGAGTGGAAGAAGTTGTGAGCTCATCACGACCGGAGGTGGAAGGAGAACAATCATCCTCAATAATGTTGGACACTTCATATTTATCTTGAAGCTTGGTCCAAAGCTCATGAGCGTTCCGAAAAGGCATGATTGATGCAAGAACTACATCGCTCAAAACACAAATGAGACCATTAGATACTTGAGTATCGAGATGAGAGTTTTCTCATCCTCTAAAGATAATTCTTGGGAATCCTTTGGAGGAGAAAAACCCACATCTACAATGCTCTCAATATAATTTGGACCCATGTCCCTAAAAAGATTAAGCATGCGAATTTTCCAAACATCATAATTTGTGCCATCGAATATGAAAGTGGGATCGTGCACTAATTCTCTAAACGACATTTTACTCTCTAGGCGGTAAAGCCCTAAAAGAGAGCCCAGGCTCTGATACCAATTGAAAGGACAAGGATGTCGCCTAGAGGGGGGTGAATAGGCGATTTAAAACTTTTCCGGTTTAGGCTTGATAATTGCGGAATAAAACTAGGTGTTTAAATTAACAAGCCAACAACCTAAATATAGTAGGCTCACCTATGTGCACCAACAACTTATGCTAAGCAAGACAAGCAACAAGGTGATAGATGTAAAACTTCAAGCACGAAGGCTATCACAATGTAAAGTGCATAAGTAAAGAGCTCGGGTATAGAAATAACCGAGACACACGGAGACGAATGTATTCCCGAGTTCCTCCTTTTTAGGGGAGTACGTCTCGTTGGAGGGGTGTGAGTTTCAAACTCAAGATGCCACAAATGGCCTCACCCTATTCTCCGATGAACCTTGCCCAAAAGCTCGGTTCACCTTCCACTATTGATTTCCTTTTGGGCGGAAATCGAGTCCCTTACAACAATCTTGAGGCACAACCCACAAAAGGATTGAGAGCTCCCAAGTGGCCACAAAAGGCCTCAAACGCCACAAAAGGCGTCTAGGGTCCAAAGACCCAAGAGTAACAAGCTCACGAACTTTCACTTCCACGAATCCTCGTGGAGAGCACAAACCAATGCACAAAAGCAATGGCAAGAGCACAAGTGCTCAAATCCTTCACTCTCAAATCCCACCAAAAGTACTAATACTTATGGGGGGAGAAGAGAGGAAGAACATCGAAGAACTCAACAAATGGAACTACAAGATCAAGATCTACTAGGTTCCCCTCACTTAGAAGAGAGATGGATTGGTGGAATTGTAGATCTAGATCTCCTCTCACTTTCCCTCAAGGATTTTCAAGAATCATGAGAGGGATTGAGGGGTAGGCAAGTTTTAACAATGGAGGAGAGAGAGGGAAAAAACATGCTCAAGAGATTAGGGAAAAATTGGGGAAGAAACCCCCTTAAATATGTCCCCTTAAAAAGTGCCTGTTGGGCAGTGCAGGGAGGCCGGCCTGGGAGCCGGCCTGGCTGGTCTGTGGGCTGGCCACCCAGCAGAGGCGCCCAGCCTGGGAGACGGCCTGGGCTGGCCTGTAGGCTGGCCACCCAGTAGAGGCGCCCAGCCTGGGAGCCGGCCTGGGCTGGCCTGGAGGCTGGCCACCCAGAGACAAAGAGAAAAACTACAATAACTTTTTCATCCGGACTCCGATTTCGATGATCTTAGACTCGTTGGAATCGCAACGAAGAGCTCTTCAAGATTATGCAGAGAAACATCATAGTCCATCATGTGAGGATAAAGCCAAATATAAAAAGGTAAAACCTCTCTATAAAATATGAACTGGCAAAACCTCCAAATGGGATGAAACCAACTTTGTTGGAAAGATAGCAATAAGAGCTTTCCTACAAAAAGTGGAAATACTAAGAACCATAAATCGAGTTAAGTTGACACACACGGGAAGGTGTGGAACTTTCCTCAAGGATAAACCGATAATATTTCCAACACGAAAACGCAACAAGTTTTCCATATGAAATCCGTTTTCGGTGAACTTGGGCTTGTCATGAAGATCACAACAAGCACAAAAGCCCAACAAGGAGAAAAAGCCAAATAAGAACCAAGAAAGATGATATGCCAAGTATGCAAAGGTTTGACCTCTCCACAAAGATGCGATCAAGTTACTCACTTGAGAGCCCCTCTTGATAGTACGCCGTCTACCCTATAACCCTGTTTCTCACTAACACCATGAGACCGGTAAAATAGAAACCCTATCAAGATCATACCTTTGCCTTGCGTATTCCACTTGAGCTAGATGATGACGATCTTGACTCCCTCAAGTTGAAACACCTTTCTTGATTTTGCTTGCTAGCATATGCTTGATGAAGACTTCTGCAAATACTCCCCCATACACCATGATGGGATGGGAGAGCCTTGCTAAGCTCCGTCTTCATGAATCCACTTGAACTTCATCTTCTTATCTTGATATATGATGGCTTGGAATTACACATGAATGTTCACTCAATCTTCTTTTCCAAGCCATGCTTGCAACAAGCTCAACTCTTCACATGACCATTCTTCATATAAACCCTTGGATAGAAACTTGGTCATCATGTAATCTTTTAGAGTCCAACACATGAACTCCAATCTTTTCCTATGGACAAGATCTATAAGAATATCTCAATACAAACATTAGTCCATAAGGATTGTCATTAATTACCAAAACCACATGGGGCAACGTATGAACTTTCAGACACTTCATATTGATCTTGAAGCTTGGTCCAAAGCTCATGAGCGTTCCGAAAAGGCATGATGGATGCAAGAACTACATCGCTCAAAACACATATAAGACCATTAGATACTTGAGTATCGAGATGAGAGTTTTCCTCATCCTCTAAAGATAATTCTTGGGAATCCTTTGGAGGAGAAAAACCCACATCTACAATACTCATAATATAATTTGGACCCATGGACCTATAAAGGTTAAGCATACGAATTTTCCATACATCATAATTAGTGCCATCGAATTTAAAAGTGGGATTGTGCACTAATTCTCTAGACGACATATTTACTCTTTAGACGGCAAAGCCCAATAAAGAGAGCCCAGGCTCTGATACCAATTGAAAGGACTGGGATGTCGCCTAGAGGGGGGTGAATAGGCGATTTAAAACTTTTTCGGTTTAGGCTTGATAATTGTGGAATAAAACTAGGTGTTTAAATTAACAAGCCAACAATCTAAATAAACTAGGTTACCTATGTGCACCAACAACTTATGCTACGCAAGACAAGCAACAAGGTGATAGCAAAATATAATACTTCAAGCACGAAGGCTATCACAAAGTAAAGTGCATAAGTAAAGAGCTCGGGTATAGAAATAACCGAGGCACGTGGAGACGAGGATGTATTCCTGAGTTTCTCCTTTTTAGGGGAGTACGTCTCGCTGGAGGGGTGTGATTTTCAAACTCAAATGCCACAAATGGCCTCACCCTATTCTCCGATGAACCTTGCCCAAAAGCTCGGTTCACCTTGCACTATTGATTTCCCTTTTGGGCAGAAATCGAGTCCCTTACAACAATCTTGAGGCACAACCCACAAAGGATTGGGAGCTCCCAAGTGACCATAATAGGTCTCAATCACCGTCTAGGGTCCAACGACCCAAGAGTAACAAGATCACGAACTTTCACTTCCACGAATCCTCGTGGAGAGAGCAAACCGATGCAACAAAATGCAATGGCAAGAACACAAGAAGTGCTCAAGTCCTTCACTCCCAAATCAAATCGAAATAACCGGAACCAAAACCGAATTAACCGAAAATGAATTAACCAAGACTAATTTTGGTGCATAAAGTTGATAAACCGAATTTAAATTTGCAATCTCGGTTTTAGCCCTTAGTTAACCGAAAAACTGAAGAAACCGAGATACAGACGCGACACAGGAAAATTCTTCCGTCGAGCGGTCGACTCTTGTGCATTCGCACTGCGTTCTTAGCCCAAAATGAAGCCCACCGGGCCAGCCCCATGCACATGCACGTATATCTCCTTCTAGCAGCCTATGAACGAACGCATCCATAGTCTTGACATTCTATTGAACGTATTCATCCATATATCCCTAGGCTCGCTAGTCCCGATGTACCTGTCGTAACCTATTCATCTTATGGCTAATCCATCTGCTGCCGCCTGTACAGTTACTAGTCCCACACTCCGGTGCCGAACTGGTGATTCGCAACTGCGGGCATAGAATGGAAAATAAAGTAACGCAAGTCATATCGGTTAAAACTGAACACCGAACCGAATTTGTGGTTAACCAAACTAAATGTTAATTAGAAAACCGAAATTATTTCGGTGCTCATTTCTCATTACCCGAATTACTAAAAAACCGAATAAACCGAACCGAAGTTTCGGTTAAAACCGAATGCCCAGGCCTAACCACAACGAGCACGACAATATTATGCAGAGAAACATCATAGTCCAACAAGGGAGGATAAAACAAAATGTAGAAAGGTAAAACCTCTCTAAAAAAGAACAACCGGTAAAACCTCCAACAACAAAAACGCAACAAGATATTCATGTGAAATCAATTTTTGATAAACTAGAGCTTGATATGGAGATGAACACAAGCTCTAAATTCTCAAATGGATAAAAGCCAAATAAGAACCAAGAAAGATGATATGCCAAATATGCAAAGGTTTGAGCTCTCCACAAAGATGCAATCAAGTTACTCACTTGAGATCCCCTCTTGATAGTACGTCATCTATCCTATAACCCGGTCTCCCACTAACACCATGAGACCGGTAAAATAGAAAACATGTCAAGAACATACCTTTGCCTTGTGCACTCCACTTGAGCTAGATGATGACGATCTTGATCTCTTCAAGTGGACCACCTTTCTTAATTGCGCTTTATTTGGTGAAGACTCACATGTCGCTCCCCAATACACCAATATAGGAGAGCCTCTATAAGGCACATCTTCACTTGACCAATCCTTCGAGATGCTTCTCTTGAACTTGCACTTCAAGTTCTTCTCTTAATATATATGATGACTTGGATATTGCTTTGTTCATCACTTTATCTTCTTCTTTCAAACTTGATACCAACACATGGTGTTCAAGCATTGCCAATGGACAAGCCCTACAAGGATAGCTCAATGCAACCATTAGTCCATCGAGATTATCATTAATTACCAAAACCACACATGAGGCCTCATGCACTTTCAACAGTTGACTGAGAGACGACGGATAACGACACACTATTGGGAGGACGGTTGGGTGTCGATTACATGTTCGGCATTTGAATAGGCCTATTGGGAGAGTTGTTGGGAGCGCTGGTGGTAATGCTCTTATATGGAGTAGGGTTGACAATCTATTTCTAAAAGAGTATATATTGGCAAAATGTGTTGGATGTTGTATTGAGCCTCTTAGGCGAGGGCAGCCGGTGGTCTTGAAAGAATTGAACAGGTGAAAGTGCTTGTCAGATAAGCTTTTTGATACCTTATTGACATTCTCGGTTCACACAGGCAGACACCCATGACCTGAGAGCCGAGAAATTGGCGGGGGCGTAGAGGTGCATGGAAACTCTTGTATGAGCAATGAGCACGCCAATGAAGGGGGTGCTGCAAATAGGGGTAGAAAATGTAGGTATGAAATTCAGCCAACAAAAAAGCAGTGCTATGCAGCAAAAATATCAACATTGTTGTAGTAGTATTTGTAGCCTAGCGTAGAGTATGTACAACACTAATGTAAGAACCTATAGGATGGAAAAAACATATAGAAAAATCTATAGATTATGAAGCAAGTAATTTATGCTAATTTATCTATTAATAAGCATTATTATAGCAAAAAAATCATGTACCAATTAAGCATGGCATAGGAGGGCAAAGGAAAAATACTCACGAGATGGCATCCTTCTTTTTGTACGGTCCTTGAATTTCCGACCATGTATGACAAACTTGTCATATGTGTGGATTACATCTTGAGAGACCTTAATCTTTTTCATTTTGGTGGTGTCGCATCCTCCTTAGCTGCCCTCTTAAATCTAGTCTTCCTTTTGACGGTTTGAACCCCGGTACTGGCATATTTGTCCGTAGCATCAGCACTGTCATCATCTGAATAAACCACGCACAAAAAACGAGAACATCACAAATTAATTTAGAACAGCGGGGGCACCGGAAACGGTTTTAGAACATGTGGTGCTGTGCATATCTGGTGTCACAACCTTGGGTAATCATCTGTTGTTTGGGCCCCCTTTTATTTTAGGGGCGTTGGGCGGCAGGCGAGAGAAATCACGGCCAGGGTGCCACCTGTCAGGGCAGTGACGGTCCCACATAGTGTGACTCAGAAGCGATAGTCGCACTAGCGCTCAACGGGCTTGACAAGACGAAAACGTCCCGTTTGGCCGTCTTTGAGCCTTGAAACAGCCATGTGGAAAAAAATTGAGGAAAGCTAAGCGAATAGGGCAAAACGGAGCAAAGCTAAGCAAAGTGGGGCGCCAAAATAAGAAAACCCTATATTTTCGGACCGATATCATCATCGGATGAGATGGTCTCTACATCCGACTCAACACTAACCCAACTCAGCACGATTTTGGGCCAGTTCTTTTCGTATGATCACCAGGGTCCACTTGCTGCTGTTGATCACCAGGGTCCATTTATTTTTTATTACTGTGGAACTATATTTATGTGTTGAAACTATGGAACATTCAAATATTTGATTTAGTTTGAATAATTTATTAATGAAAATCGTTAAATTTTGTGTTAAAAATCATTATTGGGCCACGAGTAGGAAGTGACACCCCATAGGTGCTAGGGCTCGCCCGGATGGTCCCAATAGTGCCTGTCCAGCGCTATTTCCGGGCATTCTATGGGGGGCGCGAGTGGAGATGCTCTTAGTACCTTGGATGAAGGCGTTGAGCAAAAGTGTTATGTCAGGAATTAATTTTTAGAACTGGTCATTCAGTGCTGAACTTTCGGTAAGAGGTTAGATTTTTCATTTTTCAGTACAAATTATTGAAAATTGTACACTCCAGTTCTCTATCTAGTTATCTAAACTTAATAGTGTATACCCTAGAAACCTCTGTTGAGTTATTTGTTAAGACACATACATTTGCACCAAGTTTACCAGATACTTTATTATAGCATGAACATATGGTACATAAACACATCACATTGCATTGAGGGGCATCCAATACTAGTTTTGCGTAATGTGATGATTTGGGTTTGTTTACATTTCGGTGAATCCATGATAACAAAATATCCATAAATTCGGTATAGCAATAAATAAACCAGAAAATTTCTTTCTAATATTTTAGATAGAAGAAAGGTTTGTACACAATAAACTCAATCTAAAAATAAATTATTTCTAGCAAAAAAGCTACATATTCCATTTAGCAATTGGAAATTTGTTTAAATATTAAAATAAGTTAGCATGATTTAACTTTTAATGATTCTACATATAACTATACATAGTATTTAAATAATATTCAAATGTAACATCAACAAAAAACAACATACATTTAGTGATAAAATAAGGCATGGTAAAATAAAAACGTTTAGTATAAATAATTGAAAAATGATTAATGTTTTCTTGTTTTAAGTACATAAAATTAGTTGGACTAACGGTTCAGAATGGAGGAAGACAGGCCCGCGACCTGTCCGCATGAGACACAACTATGACAAGATAACTCAAACACTAACCTTGGTTGAACCGATTCCATTTTCTTAAAGTAACGAGCTTCAATGACAATTTCGTCGGTGTTGAGGACGACGACGTGTCTCGCCTCGGGTCGTAAAAGTATAAAGCCCTTATACGGTGTTGCCCGACGAAAATGGAGGAGAAAATATAATATTTTCATGCGTATGACTAACAAACCCAATGACATACCAGGTTTTCATCTAAACTGGTCGATCTTAGAAAAAACGTTGTTACAGAAATAAGTGCATCTATAGTACTATATATTGTACTGGTAACTGTATTTTCATTAGAAAAAGACCTCTTCAGGTCACCCGACATGTAAGCTGCTCTGCATCACCCCACAAATGGGTCTCTACCTCTGGATTGTTGATAATTGCAATGCCGCTCTTGCTTCTTGGCTCCTCTGCGTCAACAGGCACATGTGACTTCTCGTCACCACCCAGCTGATTATCTTTCTTGATCTACTCAAGTTCCTCCTTTTCCTATTTGTTCAACTACGAATTTTCGAGACATCCTCTTCCTCTGTACGTAATAGCTAACAAATGGGTATGTTCAGGGCCACCTAACAAATGGGGCTACTCTGCATCAGCGAACAAATAGGTCTTCTCAGCTTGATGCTTCTTTGACGGCAAGTAATGTCCCTTGTTGATCATTGCACCACCGCCCTCGATTGCTGCCTCCTCCGCGTCAAATGGCACATGGGTCTTCTCGGCACCAAACCACCGTCGTGTCTTTTGCTCATCTAGTGTGCTTCCAGAGGAGGTAATTTACAACAAATTATGGATTGGAACAAAGAATGTGGTGTCCTCAAGTTACAAGCTCTAGGTAAGGCCAGTCTGCATTAGATGTTGCATCACTACAGGAAAAACGAACTTTGCCGAGTGGGAAAAATACTCGGCAAACAGGAAAAACAACTCAACAAAAGATTTGCATGAGTGTTAAACTCGGCAAATACACACGGCAGAAATCCCGCGCTCAAAGCCTCTTTGCCGAGTGTTTTACCCTCAGACTCGGCAAAGAGTTTGCCAACTGTTTATTTACTGGTAAAAAGTGGCTAGATGGGGAGACGTCCCTAACGGAATGGACACGTGTCACGTTGGGTTTACCCAGTGTGAAATGTTTGCCGAGTATTTTCTGCCAACTTTACCGAGTGTGGGCTATTTGCCGAGTGTTATTTTTCTGAGACTCGGCAAACCGCTCTGTTTGCCGAGTTTTGAGATAAATACACTCGGCAAACAGAGGTCTACCCAGCAGAAATGCATTTTCCGGTAATGCAGAAACTCACTCGAACCTCAACTCTCACAACTCCAACGATGCAGTCCACGAAATACCAAGCTAAACGTACTGTATATATAAGCCTATTAAACAAACCGCCACAACTATGTCATACTAAGTACAATCATAAGGTCCCCGCAAAAAATACAAATCATAAGAAAGTGAAATGTCCATACGCTAGTTCTCAACAAACTCGAAATTAGGGCTGCGTAAGATATGACGGCTGATTGGGAAGAGAGGTTCCCTAACTGTTTGCTGCAGGCTGGGCCTTATCTAGCATCAGATCATTGCCCCATCATCCTGCACACTGATGTTCAAGCGCCTCGCAGCTACAGGTTCAGGTTTGAGCCTTTCTAGCCCAAGTATGATGGGTACTTGGAGGCCGTCGCCGCAGCCTGGGTGGCCCCGCTTCACATGGACCCCCTCGCGCGCCTGAATATCTTTCTTTATCGTACGGCGAAGGCCTTGCAGTCCTGGAGTGATCGCCATATTGGAAGCGTCCGCCAGCAGCTCCTCATTGCGAAGGAGCTCGTGTTCCGCTTTGATGTGGCTCAGGAGTCCCGTATATTGTCTGACGCCGAGCATGCTTTCCGCGCCGAGTTGAAGCTAAAAGCCCTTGGGCTGGCCTCACTTGAGCGCACCATTGCACGACATCGGTCGCGCGTCTTGTGGCTGGCTGAGGGAGATGCCAACACTCGGTTCTTCCACATGCGAGCTCGCCTCCGACAGCGAAGCAATTACATCGTGGCCCTCTCCGATGAAGGCAATGTGGCGGTGAATCATGACGATAAGGAGGACATGCTGTTTGGCTTCTACTCGAGGCTCATTGGTTCTGATTTCACCAGGGAACACGACATTGACCTGAACTTCCTGGGCATGCCTACGCTGGACCTGCATGAGCTGGATGCGCCGTTCTCAATAGATGAGCTGTGGGCCGCTGTCAAGGAGATGCCGGCGGACAAGGCCCCTGGGCAGATGGATTCTCGGGCCGGTTCTTCCAATCGGCATGGCCCATCATCAAGGAAGACATCTTCCTCGCTGTCCAGCACCTGTATGCGCTGCAGTCCCGGGGCATGGCGCGTCTCAATGGCGCTCTTGTTGTGCTGCTGCCGAAGATGGATGGGGCGACCGAAGTCAAGGACTTTAGGCCGATAAGCCTCACGCATAGCTTCGGCAAGCTTTTCTCCAAGCTCCTCGCAAACCGTCTCCCCCCACGGTTGCCGGAGCTGGTCGCGGAGAACCAATCAGCTTTCATCAAAGGACACTCCATTCACGACAACTTCAAGATGGTTCAGCTTACGACGAGGGCGCTGCACGTTGGCCGTACCCCCGCCATGCTCCTCAAGGTTGATATCACGAAGGCTTTTGACTCGGTCTCTTGGGCTTTCTTGATCAGAGTCATGCGGCATTTGGGATTCGGGGATAAATTCATCGAGTAGGTTTGCATAATCCTTTCCACGGCATCCTCCAAGATCATCCTCAATGGCATGCCGGGCCGCGCCATCCACCATCGGCGTGGCCTGCGCCAAGGGGATCCGTTGTCACCGACGTTGTTCCTGCTCGTTATGGAGGTTCTCAACGCTGCTCTTCGGCGTGCCGAGGGCCGAGGCCTTGGAGGTGTTGTCTCCTGTGCCCTGCCGGGGAGTGCGTTTCCGCGCATCTATGTACGCAGACGACGTCGTGATCTTCGTTTCTCCGACTGCGCGCGACTTGGGGCTGGTGCGGAGACTTCTGGACTGCTTTGGCGGCGCGTCGGGGCTTCGATCCAACATGGCCAAGTGCTCACTCTCTCCTATCCGCTGCTCTGAGGAACACCTCGCTGTTGCTGCTCAGCACTTCCCGTGCGCTGTGAAGAACTTCCCATGCATCTACCTTGGGCTCCCGCTCTCCTACAAGCGGCTGCCCAAATCGAGCTTTCAGCCTATTCTGGACAAGGTGTGTCGCCGGATCGCCCCTGGTCTTGCGGGTTTCTACACCACTGCAGGCCGTCTCGTGCTCATCAAGTCCGTCATTACCTCCATCCCATCTACCTCACCATCGCCATGGCCTTGCCGGCGTGGCTGTTGGAGTTTCTGGAGAAGAGGATACGTGCTTTCTTTTGGAAGGGAACAGATGCGGTCCACGGTGGCCAATGCCTTGTGGCCTGGGATCGAGTGTGCCGGCCTATGGAGTATGGTGGGCTTGGGATCCTAAATCTCCGGCTGTTGGGCTATGCGCTGAGAATTCGGTGGCTGTGGCAGAAAAGGCTGCGCCTTGGTTGCTGGACTGAACTGCGCTTGGAGGTGGAACCAGAAGTCCAAGCCATGTTCGACGCCTCCATCAGTGTCACCGTGGGCGACGGCAGGACGTCGCTGTTCTGGACCGATGATTGGGTTGGTGCCGGTCCAATCAAGCAGCGGGCGAAGGAGCTGTTTGCGGCCGTGGATGAGCATGCTCGCGAGTCACGAACGGTTGCTGAAGCGCTCGCGGATCGCCGGTGGACCCGCGACATCACCTGTACAGTTCATACAGTTGGTGGACGACCTACAGGCGGTTGTGCTGCATCCTGACACCCCTGATCGCATCGAGTGGAAGTGGACGCCGTCCGCCACATATTCAGCCAGCTCGGCCTACAAGGCCTTCTTCGTTGGCTTGGGGTTCTTCCCCTGTGGTAAGGCGATCTGGCAATCCTGGGCGCCGGCGAAGTGCAAGGTGCACTTGTGGCTCGCCCTACAGCGGCGTATTTGGACGGCGGATCAGATGCGCCGGAGGGGAATGGATTCCCACATCGCATGTCCCCTTTGTGACCAGGAAGACGAGACCGCAGACCACATTGCGGTGAGGTGCCCGCTTGCCCGAGAGATCTGGTACGCCACCCTTAGCCGGTGCAATCTGCAGCATTTGACGCCGGATGTGGACGCCACCCTGATTGATTGGTGGCCTCGCGCTAGGATGCGAGTTCCACGACCACATAGGAAGGGCTTTCATTCTGTCGTGCTCCTGACCGTGTGGATGTTGTGGAAGGAGCGAATGCTCGGGTTTTCCAACGCCTGGGTTGTATGAGCCGCGAGATTTGCAGGAGGATCGCTGATGAGGTTGAGCTGTGGAAGCTCTCCGGCGCTGTCAAGCTAGGAGCTCTCTGGCGATAGGTTAGGGCGTCGCCGGGCGCTGTTTTTTTCTGTTGTGGTTTGCTTTGGTGGCTGCCCAACCACCTAACCCAACCATGTAACCGCATCACTACGATGGCGGAACCGATGTAGCTCGTTTTATTCTTTTCCTTCTATTGCATGTGGCACGCAATCCTTTTGCGTGTTTGCAAAAAAAACCTAGACATCCCAACGACCGGAAAAGGATGCGTCCCAATCTGCAAACTGGTACATTTCATTTTACAAAACTTAAACGAAGGAAACACGGAGCTGGCTACATCAATCAGCTCAAGCATAGACATGACCCATTCGTGTATATGTCAGGGTCAACCGCGTGTAACCATCAGGGTTAGTGAACAACTGTTGTTACTACACGTCTAGACTAGTTTTTAATTACCTACGCCTTTTGATTAGTGCCACCCGGTGTGTTGGGGCCTATTAAAGTGTATGATCTCTACTTATGACGCTTCCTGGAGATTGTTGGCAACAACCTTACTACCCGGCATAGTAACGTTAACGTTCCAACGAAGCTAAACAATCCAAACTCATAACAGTCTTAATAACTTAATATTGATCACATGGAAACATTGTCAACATATATTGTATTCTTGGCGATGGCTAGGTCTTCTAATCTACACCTATATAAACAGTTTCTTGTTCAAGCTACAACAACAGCCATTCTCCACCGATCGATCACTTTACACTTCTCCCTACTTCCTATCTTAGACTAGCGCGTTAGCTTAAAAAATGGCGGCTGGTGCTGCAAAGCTACACGCCTTGGTGGCCTGTGCCTTGCTGCTCCTCGCTGTTGGGGTGCCAGGCCAGCCCTTACGGGCCGCTGCAGGTTGGGTTCTACCACGACAAGTGCCCCCAGGCAGAGGCCGTCGTCAAGGGCGTCATGGAGTATGCCATCTCCCAGAACCCCGGCAATGGCGCCGCCATGATCCGCATGCTCTTCCACGACTGCTTCGTCGAGGTACAAACTAGCTATATATAGCCTTTTCCATATTCTTGTGATCGATCGTGGGTTTTAGAAATGTAATTAGCTGCCTAAGTTAGTGCAAGAAGTGAATTTGCAAACACGTAGTATGCATATGCATAATCGTAATCGATTAGCAGAACTTGATTAAACTGTTGATCAATGCTGATTAGGGTTGCGATGCTTCCATCTTCCTGGACCCGACCCCGTTCAGCCCGACGCCGGAGAAACTAAGCCCGCCGAACGACCCATCCGTGCGTGGCTTCGAGCTGATCGACGCGATCAAGGAGGCCGTGGAGGCGGCCTGCCCGGGCGTCGTCTCCTGCGCTGACATCCTCGCCTTCGCGGCCCGCGACGCGTCCTGCATCCTCAGCAAGGGCAAGGTGAGCTTCGACATGCCGTCTGGCCGCCGCGACGGAACCTTCTCCAACGCCTCGGAGCCACTCAAGTTCCTGGTCCCGCCAACGTCCAACCTCCGTGACCTCATCGACAGCTTCGTCGTCAAGGGGCTCGACGTGGAGGATCTGGTCATCCTGTCCGGCGCGCACACCATCGGGCGCTCCCACTGCTCCTCCTTCGTGTCCGACCGTCTCGAGACCCCCTCTGACATCAACGCCGGCTTCGCCCGGTTCCTGCGCAGCCAGTGCCCCGCCGACGCCACGCCCGGGGGCAACGACCCAGTTGTGATGCTCGACGTGGTGACGCCCAACGAGCTCGACAGGCAGTACTACAAGAATGTGCTGTCGCACACCGTGCTCTTCACCTCCGACGCGGCCCTCCTCACGTCGGAGGAGACGGCGAGCATGGTGTCGGACAACGCCAACATCCCCGGGTGGTGGGAGGGCAAGTTCGCCAAGGCCATGGTGAAGCTAGCCAGCGTCGAGGTCAAGACCGGCTACAAGGAGGGACAGATCAGAAAGAACTGCCGCGCAATCAACTACTACTAGCAGCGCACGTACGGGCCTCGGTGCACTCGGCACTCCATCCGATTGATTCTTTCAGCGCGCACTTTCTTTTAACATTGTTGACTTTGCTTTGGTTATTTATTCATTAGTTCAACTCTCGCCAAGCTATGAATCTATTGTTTGTGCATATGGGGTTGTACACGTGTGTAACTTCGTATCAATGTTTTTTTCTGCTTATAAATTAAGTGAATCAATGTTTTTTGTGTTTGAGATGATAAAGAGTTGCATCTAGCTCATGTCGTTTTTGAACATTCTTATAGGGAAAGTAATTCGGTGGCTCATACTTTGGCTTGTAAGGCGGAGGGACCTCAGTCAGTAGTCTGGCTGGAGGATCCGCCAAATTTCATCACTGAGCTGCTTGTGAACGATGTAACTTTATTTGATCAGTAATAGAAGGCGGCGTTAAATTAAAAAAAAACCATCTACGCACACTCATTTGTGTTAGTAGACACAATGAGATAATCGGATCACATCCAACAACATTTTTTTTTGAGTATCACATCCAACAACAAATTCGAAATGATCACCACCCATATTTAGCAGCCCACATAAAAGCATAAAGCGCACAAGCCCAACTAGGGGCAAAAGCCACTTGGCAGCCCAAAGTTTAACAATATCAGCAACGATTATCCATACCAGCCAAGTCTTGCACAAGGGACACGCAGCACACTCACCACCTGCAAACTATTGTGTTGTCGACATTTTGGAGAATTTCATAACATAAGTGGAGCCTAGCATCACAAACAGCAACCAACCATGTAGAAAAAAAATCCAACCGTATAAACAACTCTATACATCAGAACGTGCCCAAACAACAGCCATTGTATCATCTACCAGATAGAGCGACAAGAACACGTAAGATCAACCACTAGAATAGCAGGTAGGTCTTAGAGTGGAGATTTCGTGCTCCTGGGCAACAGTGATACTGCCGTTTAAAAAAAATCAATTTTTTTTATGAGTTTCAAAAAATCTGAAAAAAATCCCGAATGTAGCCATTGATGTATTCTACAAACGTGTCAAAAACCAACTTCAAATACCTTTTATTCTGAGCTACACAAAAATGATAAAATTATGGATCTGAGTATGCTTATTTTCAAATCTCTAAATACATTAGATTTTTTATTTTTGTGTAGCTCAGAATACATTGTATTTGAAGTTTATTTTTTGCACATTTTTAGAATACAACAATGGCTACATCCGGGATTTTTTTAAAGATTTTTTTCAAACATGTAAATATATATTTTTTTATTTTAAAAAAAAACACTAGTATCACTAGTGCTCGAGAGCAAAAACACCTTTCTGGTAGATCTTGGGAAATAAAAGCAACTAGGAGGTGGACGCTATCAACAAAATGCAGGATTAGCAAGTTATTCACAAGACCAAGCTGCAGTAGACCTCTCATGTAGTGTTTCCAGGCCAGTAATAGAGATACGAGAGGGAAGGGATGAATCGGATCTAGTGTAACTGTTGGGGGAATCATAACCCGGTAGGCCCATGAAGAGGGAAGTATGACCCGCCAGGTAGGAGGCCGGGTGAGGCCAGCTAGCCATCGGCATGGGCCGGGTTACAAAGATGGGCCGGAGAGCTTGTCGGTCACCTGGCCAGAGAAGGAAGGTTGCAGAAGACCCGCAGGCGGTACGTGTCGCGGAGTCCAAGACTTGAGGCCACGAATGACCTAGAGTAGGACTCCGAGTACGGGTGTAACCCGGCCTTACCTTGTAAGCGATCAGAAGACCCGGAGGCCTTTATAAGCCGGCTCCTGGGTCATAGTTAGATAGATCCAATTTCTATCAAGCGAACCCCAGTAACCCTAGACTCGAAACCCGACAACGTATTGCTCCCTGGTTATTGAGATCATCATCATCAATACAACCAAGCAGGAAGTAGGTCTTTATCTCCTATGGAGAGGCTGAACCTGGGTAAATCCTTTGTCCCCGTAGAGCTAGACAATCTCCTGAACACCAGAGTCATCATGTTCCGAATCTCAAGTTACCCCTGAGTAACATCTGCCGTGACAATCCCACGACAGTTGGCGCCCACCGTGGGGTCTGCGTCCAAGGGTGTCCTCATCAAGGGAGAAGCTCTGCGAATGATAGAGAACCTCGTCATCGGTGACATCGTCATCAACTCGCAAGGAGAACGCATCGTCGACGATTTCGGCTGTAAGACGGAGTCAGATCTGCTGGAGATCGGCGAGGTCATCCCGATCGGGCGGATCAACGTCTTTGTAGGCATGGTGCACGCGACGGAATCCGCCATTGGTGAAGTTGAGTATGACTCTGTGTAAGGAGCCACCACCATCGTTCAATCTGACGGTGAGGAGTCTGTAGGCACGACATAGGTCGAATTGGCAGTCACCGCGCATGAGGAATAGTCGGAGGAGTCGGCATGGACCCCGCGCGGTAGTTGGAGTATGATGCTGACTCGGAATCGATCTTGCCCTTGTTTGAAGATCGGTTCGGTTACGGAATCGAGGAGGAAGAGTATGAGTCATCCCCGGGTCCCGTGTGCCGGGTTGCAGTTTATACAGCACCAGCAACAACCGCTGACCCGGGGCCAACGGCAGCAACAGTCGTGACGGCGCAAACCCAGCAGCAGCAGCTACAAGTAATCCACAGGAGTCGCCGCGGGCGCGAGTCGACGGAGACTGGCATTGGTTAGAAGTGAGAGTGAAGAAACTACGCGTCATAGAAACGCATTTGGATTTATAAAAATAGGAACCCGGCAGGAGGACCGTCCAATCTACCTAGTTTGCTTCCCCCATTCAGTAATAATTTGGTACTGGACCCACAACACTCACATGCGAGATTACAGCAGAAAACGCGGCGACACGTGTTAGGGAGTTGGTTACGGTGCGCCGAGCCTTAGAGCAGCAGAAAAGAGAGATCGCGGCGGAAAAGCAGCATATGGCAGCTAGGCAACAACAGTTGGAGCAACAGGAAGACCGCCTGTGGTACGAGGCAAGCATTTTTGAAAGCCATCACAACGACCTGACCTGGGTGCAAAATAGGAGACATCAGAGCCGGTTGCACCTTGGAGGCAACACGGTCGATCCGGCTAACCTATTTCAGACACCATAGGATTAGCCAATCAGAACAGTACAGGAAGTTCCGGCTGCTGGAGCCGGCGCAGGAAAAACTGGAGGAGCCGGAGTGGGAAGACCCAGCGGAGTGCCATCCGGGTTACCAGGAGTGCCCGCCGGAGGAGCCAGAGGTAAGAATGGAGTTTAGGGACATTATAATCATCCATAAGGAAAGAGTAACTCTTATCCAAATGGCTAACAATCATTTATTAAACTCAATAAGCACACAGACAGGTGCTGATCATGCAACAACATGACAAGGATCTCCAGGATCGGTCTTTCCACGGTCCGTTGGTTGAAGAAATAAAGTCCCTGCTTAGAGGCTTCGGCCATTCTTCTGCCATAGTGGTGCGGTGAACGGCGAACGAAGCGGCGCATCTGTTGGCTAAAGAAGGCTGCGAAGGAAAGCGATGCTCTATGTGGAGTGCTACTGTCCCTGCGTGTGTTCAGAACCAGATCACCATGGAAGCCGGCATGAATTAGTATATCTTAGTTGTTAAATCTAAAAAAAACATGACAAGATGTCGAATTGATAATTCCAAACATTAAAATGCATGACAGTAAATACAACTCTTGAAATCACAACAAACACTACTAAGACTAGTCATAGTGGGGAGTAAACATAGAGTAGTAACATGCACATATTACTAGTCTATGTTACTAACTCTATAGTGGGTAGTAACATGTATATAGTGTCATGTAAGTGTGCACTTATTACATTATAGACTCATATTGTATTGGAATATGTGATGTTATGGTAACTATCTATGTTACTCTATTTGTTTCTCTCTTCATTAATTGTTTGCCACATCATCATTTTTGCTTACGTGGCATCTATGTTACTACTTATGTTACTCCCACTATGGCTAGTCTAAGTCATGGACGGGAAGTAATCAGATCTGCATATGTACTACGCTCTTACACCACACATGCACATGCATACCTTAATCGACCATACTTTCTTCATTAAGACCATCGAGAATTAAGAAAAACTAAAAGAAGAACTACATATGGTCCATGGAATAAAAAACAATAGGCTAGTTAATGGCTTAGACACGTTGGAAAAATTAATGAAGCGCATGTAAAAACCTGTGTGTCCCAACAGTGGAACAGGGGGTTCCCTTATTCCTGCCAAAGTTGGTCCAACCCCAATGGATCCACCCTGAAGATGGATAAGACCAAACTACGTCATCCTGGCAAGTGGGGCAGCCCACCTGCCTCGCGGTGACCTAGCAAGACCTGCATCGACATACACATGGCTAAGGACTTTAACCCGGGAAGCCCTCTAGGAATGCTACCCGAGAACCAAGGTCAAGACCCGAGAAGAGGAGAACCCGGAGGATGGTTTGACTCATTTCATGCCCAGGCATGGAATGCATGCCTCCTCCGTAACCCTAAAAGACCAACACGCCAGCCTAAGCAAAGAGATGAGATGAAGCAAAGACTTGGGAGCCAAGAAAAGAAGGAACCAAGATCACGCCGGAGATGATGTCCCCAAGGGACAGCCATGGTGGGGGTGTCAGGCTCTCCTGCCCTCTGCTAGCTATGTCCCTCCCAAAAGCAGGCACGCTTTTGGGGATCCTAACAACGCATAGAAAGACGAAAGGTGGAGAGGGAGCCACATATTGCCGCAGCCCTTTTCCCTCTATGGAATTTCCCGCCAAACCATAGCATGTCTCTCACGTGACCGCATGTGGCAGCCCCTTGACTATAAAGGGAGGACCAAGGCTACGAGAGGAAGGATCGAACTCAGATCAGATCCAAGGTAGAGTAGAGCTAGCAAGTGTGAAGGTAGAGGAATAGAGAGTTGATCTCCTCCGGATCAGGATCTGCTCTTCTTTCTCCTCCAACCAATCACTCTCCGGGTAAGACCCGGGAACCACTCTGTAGCCACACCATGATGAGCTCATCAATCTAGTCATGCAGGAGTAGTGCTTGTAGCCTCCGGGCGACCTGAACCTGGGTAACTCCCCGTGTCTCTGAGTTGCACGTCCGAGCTTTCTCAATTAAGACGATCTCGACCTTACCCGGAAACACTGGTCATAGTCTCGTTAGTGCCCCGTGCCGAACCAACTAAAAGGGGTATCCAGTACTCCCTGTGTTCGTGCCTCACGACATGACACAGTGTGCCTAAGAAAACTTCTTATTCTCTTCACATCTCTAGGGTGAGGAAGTTTCTCAATAGCATCAAATTTGTCCTTATCTATCTCTATTCTTTTACCAAAAACTTTATGACCAGGTAATATGTCTTCTTTTTACCATGAATGGCAATTTTTTCAATCGAGGACAAGATTAGTGTCCTCGCACCGCTGTAAATTTTATTAAGATTATACAGGCATCTATGAAATGAAGATTTCAATTGACAGAAAAGTCGTCGACGAATACTTTCATTATCATGTGAAATTAGCAAATATAGTAGGCTTGCATCTTTCAAAAGTAGCAGGTGCATTACACAAACCAAATGAGATTCTACGCTAAGCATACATACCAAAGCGACATTTGATGGTAGTCTTCTCTTGGTCATCCGGATGGACAACTATTTGAGAGAATTCCGAATACCCATCAAGGTAGCAAAAATAAGAGTGCTCAGCTAACCTCTGTTGCGCCCGTCATCACCTGCTCGCCAGGGCCACAAGAACCGAGCTGACTGATGACCACCAGACAACAACGTACTGCCGCAAGCCAGAACTGCCAACCCACTCTCTTTGCGCGTGGGTATTAGAGGACCCGCCGCCGACGCCGGCAACGTGCGGGATTTGCCCGGTGGCGCTCGTCGGTGTTGGCGGGGGCTGGACGAGGTGACACGGAGCGATTTACTTTTTGAGGGGATACAATTCTCAGTATGAGGGAGTAACCTATATGTTGACTCATCAGTTCTCCAGACGGGTATTGTCCTATTTGTTTTAATTATTGCCAGTAATTATACCGACACCCACCTTCGAGAAGACGCCACCAAAGACAAACAAAACTAGCATGAAAATACAAAAACCTCTCAGCAGCTAAAAAAAAAAAAGACCATCGAAAATGTGAGAAATCGGCTTAGATGGAGGTGGACAGGTGGTGGACGCTGTGCGTAGCGGCTAGGGTGTAACCGAGCTGTAATTAAGTGGATATATGCGATGGATGACAGATACTTGATGTGAAGTAAAATTTGCCTCTATTTTATTTTACTCATGCTTGCGTGGGATGTGTGTGGGTCGCACTCAGGCCGCAAAACAAAGCCATGCTTATCGAGAAGGGAAGAAGTATATAATAATTTACCACATTGATCCTATTCTGTGGAACACATCGTCGTGTGTGAGATCAATGATGTAGACCTGAACCTCCATCTTAGTAAAACAATCAGGGAAAATTATTATACTGTAGAATATTTGGAACATCGGCCAGAACATACACAAGCGTGTCGGGGCACCTATAATAAAAGAAAATACGGATCAATTGTTCCACGGCCGAGGGATCGAGAACTTTGCCAGCAACAGACAAACCGAAGATGATCGTTGTCTATCTTCGTGACGTCCAAGCTAGTCAGCATAGGTCAGAGGCAGAGATGGGGAAAACACAAAAGCGAAGAGAAGAAAAGAAAAAGGAGAGGAAATGGAGCATCGATCATAAGCCACTCACGATAGATGGTTGAGGAAGGGACAGGTTACATGACATCTTTTTTCCAGTTTTGGCCTCATGTGTCTGATACTGTGGAGATTCTTTTGCCCTTAATATCTCTTCTCTCTCAACAAATGGAGAGTTAGAGATTCCAAGTTTGTGTGTGTGGAAAATCTTTCTTTTATTACTAGGTGCACATCTAATGGGTTGAAAACGGAATGGAAACGGAAGGAAATAAGCTTTATTGTTTTGTTTCTATTTGTCACGCCAAAATTTGAAATGGAAGCGGAAATCATCGGATACGAATACAAAAAAAATATGGGATAGATATGAATTTTTTTTATTAGGACACAATAACGGTATAATAACCAAGACACAAATAACTTAGAATTTCGACAAGTGACAGCTCAACGTAAAGTACACACACATGGTTCAACATTTCGACATGCATATACATCCACGTGAATAGGTTCACATAGACACTAAGAGTGTGTTTGATAGCAAAATATATTTAAAGTTTTCTTAAAATACTATGGTTTACAAAAATACTACAGTTTAACATATTTCAAGTGTATTGGCTCTAACAAATATTGCAGTTTGAAAAAATCATGGTGTCCTTAATTTTTTTTAAGTATTGGACAAAGTGTTCTAACCCTCTTTTTTCTAAAACTGGAAAAAGGAGAAAACCTGAAATATTGCTGGGTCAGACAAAGTCGACATCTTTGACCGTACATGAATGAGCGAGTGCAACCCATGCTCCACTCCAGTCGACACACACTCCACACTCCAGTCGTTCCAGTTCTGTTTTTTCCTCTCTATTTCCTTTTTTTAGCGAAACTAGACGAAAAAAATTCATTCCATTTTCAATCCTAACAACAAAGTTGTGTAACTTTTCCCGATACATAAAATAGTCGGTCAATTCATGTTATCTCGCTATTTTCGTTGATAGGCGATTTTATTAATGCATGAAGCTTGATACAAATTAGTAAACTCATTCATCTCTCTAGCTTCATATGCTAGTAATTCAAAGCAAATATTTTTCTTCCTCAGACGCCTGAATTTTTTGAATCGTCAATGTGAAACTCTCGTTTTCCTAGCTAGATTGGGCACTGTCTTTGTTTTGTTTGAAGGACGAGTAGTTTAACTTCATAAAAGAACAAATCAACACATCTTGTAAGATTTCATAATGCATTCTGCAGAAATTGTTGTTGAACCATCGTTGCTTATTTCCCTATAATTGTTGTTATTTTTGTTTTCATTTTTCTACAAATATGTGCGTTATCATGATGTTTTCTTACTGAGAACTCCCTCTCTGGGGTTGAATACTTGCTGGTTATAAGGATGGATATATTGATATATTTGATGTTGAGATAACTTACTAAACTTGCCATGTGGTCGTGTCCAGCTCTTAACATGCCCAAATCTTGTAACTTTGCAACCTAGCGGTAAATCACTAACGCAAGTAGGACCTTACATGGCAGCTTGTTGTAGACGAATCAAAAATCGTCGTTTGATCGAGATGAAAGGTGTTTTTCATATTATATTTAGCAAGTATGTTGAAAATTAAATCGTATAGTAATTGGGTTTCCACTCTCTTTGCATATGTATAGCGCAAATATGCTAGTGAAGAGAGATAAGAGAAGCTAATAAAGAAGCTCATGTCTGAAACCAAAAAGAAAATATGTGTATGGAAAATAGTCACGACACCAAACACCTAATTAGTTTATAAAAATTTGAATTGCTTTTTTTTGGAAGGGAATGGCATGTCAACTAGCCTACTGGTAACATATCCAATATACGAAGATATGCTCCTCTACAGCAAGTGCTCCCTCTATTTAAATGAAATTTCGAATCATATTTCTAAGTTTCAAAAAAATCTGAAAAAATCTGGATGTTGTCAATCATGTATCTCACAAACATGTAAAATCTCAATTTGAAATACTCTATATTCTAAGCTACACAAAAATGAAAAATATGTGGATCTAAATATACACACTTTGAAATCTCCAAAATATATAATATTTTGTCATTTTTTGTGTTGATTAAAATATAAAGTATTTCAACTCCAGATTTTGTACGTTTGTGGGAAACATCATTGACAACATGCATGGTTTTTTTTCCACATTTTTTAACTTACAGATAATATATTTTTTAAATAGAGAGAGCACTGGACTCAGGAACCAAAATGACTTTCCGCCTCTACAGCCATTTATTTCTTCAAGGCCAGAGGTTATATGATGTACTGTTATGCAGGTACAATTGTCGAGTGCTTGTAACAAATAACCATATATACCATCCATCCAACTTGACTATGACTTGGTGCTCAAGATGCTTGATTGCTATTGTTGTGGTAATAAATTGGCTGGGATTATGCAAAGGAATTAGACATAAATACAAACAAAAGACAAGAAGATGGCAAAAATAAAAAACTACACACCGTCATCATCAAGCACCGATGTCTTTATCACCCCTGGTGGCCATCTTCCACAAAGCAGAGTTCCCTTCGAACGACCCATATTGCTCAGCGTGGGAATCCCTTTCCCTCTTCTTTTTCTCTGCCATATCCTCCATGCCATATCATTTTGGCCGCTCACATCTCATAAAATCTTTATATTGCAAAATAACCCTCAAAAAATTAAGTGTTTGGTTTGAAAGAAGAATAGTTTAACTTCACGAAAGACCAAATCAACACAATTTGTAAGATTATGTAATGCTTTTGTGTAAAAAAATGTTGTTGAACTAGCGTTGCATATTTTTCCTACAATAGGTGTTATTTTATTTTTCATCTTTCTACAAATAAATTTACCTCATCATGATGTTTGCCAACGGAGAACGCCCTCTTTGGGGTTGATTTCTTTCTGGTTAAGGATGAATTTATTTATATATTCGATGTTTGCCAACTATTAATGATGATTTTGTCCCAAGTAGTGGCGGACCTTGACCAAAATTCTCGCATGGCAGGGAGGGGTGGGGGAAATATGTGTGTGGAAAATAGTCAAGATAATAATCACCTTATCACGTACAAAAAGTCGTACTCCCTCCATCTCGGTTTTTTAGTCACATTTTGGGTTTCTCTGCGACCTAGCCAAGTCAGGATTGGTCGAGTTAATCACTCCTAAATTAGGCAATTAATTAGTAAGAACAACAAGGTCTAATAGGAAGCGCATGTATTGGCCTAATTAAATGGAGCATTGGCTAAATCGTACGCTGATTGGGGGAGAGGAAGTGGCCGGGAGCGTTTCTAGGAAATCGTTAATGCAAATTACGCCCAACTCTTGATAATATCTGGTTTTTGGAAAGTGACTAATAAACCGAGATGGAGTGAGTATATAAATTAATTTTTTTTGGGAGGGCATGGCCACATGTGGACTATCTACTGTATACATCTAATATACGAGGATGTGCTCCTCTATACCTGTTTGTTTCTTCAAGACCGGAGGTTATATGAAGAACAATTATAGATGCAGGTACAATTGCTGAGTGCTTGCTAGAAATAGCCATATATACCATCCATCCAACTTGATTATGACTTGGTGCTCAAGATGCTTGATTGGTATTGTTGTGGTAATAAACTGGGAGAGATTATGCAAAGCAATTGGACAGGAATACAAACACAAGGCAAGAAGATGGCAAAAATATAGAAATATACTGCATACCACCATCATCAAGCACCAAGGTCCTTATCACCCATGGTGGCCATCTTCCACAAAGCAGAGTCCCCATCGAACGACCCATATTACTCAGCGTGAGAATCCCTTTCCCTCTTTTCCTTTTCTCCGCCATATCATCCATGCCATCTCCGGTTTTCGCCATTCGCATCTCACAAAATCTTCAAATCACAAAATGACCCTGGCAGAGAGTGTAGATGTATACGAGGTACACCTATTTAGACTTCGTCTATGAAATACGAAAAACGATTTTCCCTATCCCTATGAAAATTGAGGTATTTACATAAACTTTTTGTGCTCTTCTTTAAAAAAAATAAAATCCTTATGTAAACTTATACATTTATAGCCTCAAAAAATATATATTTAATGGCGAGAGTAGCACCATAATAATCACATAAATGAGAATATAGTACATTGATATTGTGTCCATGCATATATATCTCTTAAGTAAATCAGAAGAATTGCACTATAGTACTACATGCAATTGTGTCCATGGATATCTCGGCGAGAATATTTGCATTCATGGGACAAATAAATAAAGAAGCGATGGATGGAGAATTGTGCGATTACGTCAAATGATGGGGCGCGGGAGCAGAAGAGCCGATTTGTTTTTGGGAGCTTCAGCTGTCGCAGGAAAGAAGCGTCGACACGTCTCCGACGGATGCAAGCCAAACAAACCGCCTTACAACATCGGCCTTCCACCGTTGCATTTTCTTTTTCTTTCCCATCTCGATCGTTGTCAAGAGGAGGGAAAGCGAGGCGGCGATATATATCTCTCCATAAAAATATGTGATACTCTGTTTTGTTTTGTTTTCCTTTCCTGTGATATATACGATCACACGATACCCGTCCAAGTTTCTTCGATTTCCAGAAGCCCCCGGGCCGGATTGATTGAATCCCCTCCTCTCACCTGTCTCCGCCGCCGTCATCGCCAGGCTACTCGATCCGCTGCGTCTTCCTCAGCTCTGATAATCCGTCGAGCAGGTAACGATCGATTCGTTGATACTGTTATCATCCGGGGCCCGAGGTGCTTCTCGGAACATCACATCACATCGCATCACATCGGTCGTCTTTACTTTAGTTAACCCCGCCATGTTCCTGCATTCATCTCGCCTCCTCTTACTTCACTGATCAGCAGCTACCAATCAGATTGATTCTGGTTTCTTCTCCGGTTGCTGCTCGCAATCTGAAGGTGTCGGCCCTGGAAGAAGATTGTAGCATGGTATGTATACTTATCTTCTTGGCAGATTTGTTAATCTGTGTGTATATGTAGCTTAGGTTGCAGTACTTACAGAGTTGCATTTTGTGCATGGAGATGTGGTGCAGGTGATGGTGAGCGTGCAGAGCCCGGGGTCGATGGTGCGGTCGGAGGAGGACCTTGGCCCGCCGTGGCTGCGCCCGCTGCTGGGGACGAGCTTCTTCGTGCCGTGCCCCGTGCACCGGGACCTGAGCAAGAACGAGTGCAACCTCTTCTGCCTCGGCTGCGCCGACGCCGCCGGCGCCCTCTGCTCCTACTGCCTCCCCCCTCACCGCGGCCACCACGTCGTCCAGGTAATAACACTGAATAATCCCAATCAATCTACTAGCTGCACTCCTTTCTGCTGCTAAACTGTGGTTTCTGCTGCAGATACGGAGGTCGTCGTACCACAACGTGATCCGGGTGTCGGAGGTGGGGAAGCTGATCGACATCGCGCACGTGCAGACGTACGTGATCAACAGCGCCAAGATCGTGTTCCTCAACGGCAGGCCGCAGGCGAGGCCGGGCAAGGGCGTCACAAACACCTGCGAGATATGCTGCCGGAGCCTCCCGGACTCGTTCAGATTCTGCTCCCTCGGATGCAAGGTACTGACTGCAACTCACTCTGGTGTTTGTTCCTCATCGTCTCTGTCTTCTTCTTCCTTCCTCCAAGCTACACTTCCAAGTCCAACTAGCTATAGCTGCTAGTACTAATCCTTTTTGTTTCTTCTCTCTCTGAAACTAATTCTTTACGACCCGATCGACTGTGTTCCCTACTCTTCCTCTCTAAGATTTCTCTAAAATGTGGGGTCAACGGCCAGCAGACAGCAGAGTGCAATGCAATGCAGTGTTCTTCTCCCGTGATGGCTATGGCTGATGTGCGGTGCAGAATGCAGAGGCAGTGCCACGGCTCGCGGGCACGCGTGCGTGCGTGAGACCAGTGTCCACGGCTCCACGCTACGCGAGGAAAAGATAGCCGTATCCTATTGGGGAAAGCGGTGTAGCTCAGTGGAGGGAGGAATTTGTGGCAGCAGCAGCAGCTCGCGAATAAGCTACTAACATTCTCCAGAGAATCAATTGGGTCCATCCACCTGGAGTGACCACCACCACTTGCTAACTGCATTGGCCGGCACTAAGCCTAACTAACTAACTTGCATAACATACACCACTCGTAGTGACATGCAACAATGCAACCACACTAGCAGGGAAACTATGGATTAGTCCTTCTTTTCAGATAAGGAAACTATGGATTAGTGGTTCAGTGGAATGTGTTTGTGCAAGAATAGATGTTTATTGCCTTGTACAGGACATGGAGTGAAGCCTGAGGGATGTCCTTGGCAAACAGGGACCTAGCCACATAGAGTGTAGACTTAATTCTGGGATTAGCTTGGACCACATTTGCACCAACCAACTACCTCAAACACTTTTTGTTCTTTCCGGGAACTATAAAAGAGCTTGCAAAGGCTTGATAGAGAAACTGAGACCCTCCCCACTCTAAGCATAGTCATGCCCGCTGTGAACGACACATCTTCAGGTTCAGTATAACTGCCCCCAAATTAAGCTTGCACGGTAAGGTTAATTATTCGGTCTTTCTTTTCTTCTAATCTTGTACTACAGTCTGCTTGTGGCATTCCCTATCAGCCGTTGCACTTTTGAGGTTTCGGGCTCTATGGCAAGTGCGCAGCCGTCAAATTCGCCTAAAATGGGTCCCTTTATCCATGTCCTCTTGTTGTATGCTGCTGCAAACAGAGGTTAATGCAGGGATATTATATAGCCCGAAAAGGGATATGTGTTGCTTTGTTAGTTGTATCCTAAACCTGAGACTCGCGAGAAAAAGGTTTAGCCGTGTTTGGTTACCAATCAGGCTGTGTTCATCATAGGATGCAAAATCTAGAAGTGTGTTCTATTCCATTGTTATGAAAAAAGGTTTCCTCACCTATATGTAGCAAGTCAGAGATAAAAAAAAAATCTTTACTGTAAGGTGTAAGCTAAAGTAGTAACCACTAGATTGCGCCTTCAATGAGCATTAGTATATGAGAATTGCCCGGCCGTAGGAGTTGAGGCTAAGGCATTACTTTAGGTGAAGGCTGCTTTCAGATAGAGTAGGTAGAGTTGAGACATCATATCCGGATCTTTCAGCTATAATAGACTTGCTTTTGTTTGCTCTTTCAGAAATGAAATGCATTATTTATCCAGTTAACCCGGCCCCTTTTCCCCTCAGAAAAGAGGGCTATGCGTTATCCAGATAAAGTTGACTTCTCCGAGGTGATGTTCTACCGGATCATGCACTCGTCATGTATTTGTCTGGCTTGGATATATTTAGCCATGGACATGCATGGTATCTGCGGCAAATTAGGTGTTCTTAACTTGCAAGCTTACTATAACTAGGGAACATGGGAACAGATTGATACCTCTTTGGATCAGATACCGTTCATGTAGCATCCTTTGTTGGAAGTTGCCTCGTTTTTCTTTTTACTAGCGAGGGAATTGCATTGCCTGATTTATGTCACTTTGTCATGTGAAACTCATGCCAAGTTATTTGCTTCAAAACATACATTCGTATAGAGAATGACTAGTGAAGCTCGTCTCATTGCTCACTAGTTCTTATTTTGTCCTGTCAGAATTAAAGGTAGTCGCTTCTTTTTAGAATTTTTTTTTGAAGGGAGTCACTATAGGCAGGAAAATGTAACTACATTTGCGAGCTCTATAATTTCTAATCGGTGTCAATGAGAACACGAGATGATATACCTGGAAGGGGTTTCAGTAAGTGCAACGACGACAGATGGATAACAATTCTCAACATCATGAAGTTTTTTCGGACGTCTTAGTCTTCTCAAGGTCACGGTTTCCTTCGAAAGCTACACTTGTGGCCATGGAAAATTCAAAACTCTGTCGTGTACATTTGGACTACATAAATTGGTGTCATGATTTTACTTGTAGTCAGTTCACTGATGGTGTGCTTGTTCCTGGCGTTTGATGTGATTTTCAGCTTGGGGGAATGCAGTGGGACCCGACCCTCACATTCGCCATTCGGCCGAAGCGTGGCCAGGACTCCGGAGGTGAGGGCTATGGCTCGGACGACGACTCGTTTAGCCCCAGGAAGCTCCGGAGGGCCGGGTTTGAGCTAGGCCGGTTCGACAGAGGGATCCGCTGGTCTGATGACGAGGGCAGCAAGTCCAACAACGGGCCGATAACGCCAACGACACCGCCGATGAACCGATGCCGCCCATCAAGGAGGAAGGGTATCCCCCACCGTGCCCCGTTCTACGGTTAGGCTCTAGTGAAACCATTCTGCCTTCACTCTGCATCCACCCAATGTGACAATCCTACGACTACTAGTAGTAATACAATGTGTGATGTGTCAGTCCGGTCTGAGTGGTGAAGTGATCCAGTTAATAGGTCACTAGCTAGATATTCTCTCAAACTAGCTAGATATTAGCTAGCATGGTAAATATACTTGTATATATATAGATAATTAAATACGTACACACAATAATGTAGGTGATGTATGTGTAAATACGGATATATTGACGATAAGGCCATGGCCTTGCGTGATGTCCTTCTTCATGTAGAAAAATAAAGTGACAAAGAAAAGGGGTCAGAGACAAACAGAATAGAAACATATAGGTAGGGTCTTAGTTTTGGGTAGGTCGAGACTCGAGATTGATATGTGAAAAATAATAATCATCATGTATTCGTCTCGGTTTGTAGTATCTAATTTGGCTGTCTGCCCCCACCCAATGTGTTTATTAGCGTTGCCGTGTATAGTTGATCTTGAAGTTTCGTCTACTTGCATGAACATAATTTGTATAGACATGTGTATGTCGTTATTGGGAAAAAAGAGAGGAGATATGCTCAAGAATGTGTTATGTAACTGAGGTACTGTATATATGTTCAATGTTTGTGCTGCGACCACGCAGATACGTTATAGTGACGAATATCTGTAGCTTTCTCCTGTTAATGTACCGCATGTTGTTTGCTTCTGAAGCTCTGAACTTTCTGATAGCAACTTAGCCCCTCTCTTGACATTCGTACAGTTCGAGCGCAGCCATTCGTTAATGATTCCGAGGCCATTTCTGGCGCCTACACAAATTCCAAGGACGAATCCATAATATTGGAAGCTCCTAGTTTACTTACTCCAACACACCAGGAGTCCCAAATTCTCAAGGTAGAAACAACGATGAATAATCGGAGAAGAAATCATGCTTTTCCTGTAGAATCTTGTTTATTTTTTTTAGCAAACGAGCCCCTCAGTCGATTTCCTTTATGGAAACCGCCAGTCTTACAAAATAAAACAAAGACAAGCAAAATAAAAGAAAATACCAGCAAAGATAACTTCTCTAGCCTAGTCTAAACCATAGAGGTATCAGGCCATAGGCTCACGCAGGAGCAACCAGCTTCAGAGATCGTAACAGAAGATGGTAACAGCAAAACAACGCACTGGACAGTGAAGCTACAACATCCATCAATTCGTAATTCTTGCCACCATTGAAGCCCATACATGTGAAACAGAAAAAATCTCCATCAGCAGCATCTTTACCTTCCCAACTCCTTCAAGATTTTTTTGACCTTGCTTTTTCTGCATTAATCATGTTACACAGCCTGAAAATATCTGAATAAGAATCATTAGGAATTTTGCGATTGAAACATGCATCATTGTGGGTTTGAAACTGTACACACAACGATATTTCGAAGAGAAAAGTCATATATTTGGCCTCATCCGTGGATGCACACATCCATATTTTTAATAATTAAGATGCAAGGCAGTAAAGTCAATGTATTTTAAAAAATGATACATTTAGTGGATAACATGGTAGGAGCAAAACAAAATGTGATAAAAACATCTACAACTAAGTCGCTATTCTTCTACGGTAAGAAGGGAATGCACGTCAATCGAGTCCACACTCTAAAGGCCACGACAAGATACAACCAATCGAGACTAAAGCACTAGCACAAAGATAATCGCTTCAACAAGGAGAGATGACACAAGTTTGTCGTTGTTTGCTCCGAGCAGTGAAGGTCGTATCGCAAATTTCCACCCCATAAACAAAGCAATGTTCAATCCACTACCTTGATGATGGATCTTGCAAAGTGTTGTTCCACCCATTACACTTAACTAATCGACTTTAGTGACCTCCAAAATATAGGCTTCACCACCAAAACCCTTTATCGTACATTGAATCATCAAGATCATCTCCAACCGAATTAGCGGCCTTCCACCTCCCGTGACAAATCACACATTGCCTCGCAGGGGAAAGGATGATGTCATGAGCGACTACCATGATTTTGTGAGACTTGAGGATTTATTTTTGCTGTCCGTAATTCTAGCGTGACACATGGAGACGTTCTCGCGTCAGTGAGTAATTTCAGTGGTGTGTTTCATTTCCATTACACCAATAGCTATTATGTCAGTGAGTGGCAAATTACTTAACTATTTATTTATTTTATTGGCACCGGATAACTGTTCTTTTAGACAGATAACTGAAGAACTACACCAACAAACTAACTAACCACCATCCACTAACTGACCCAACGGGCAACGGTTCCAACCTCCAGAAAATTGACCGCCCCGATTGACAAGTCACACGCTTCCTGTCCAAGAAACTCTGAAGTTGACGCAGCGACGCCGGCCTGCCTCCTGGAAAGGTGTGGCTCCCGGCAGGAGCCGCCGGCCTTGGAGCCGTTCAGGTCGCTGTCTTGGCCTGTGCCACCGTTTTTAGATAAAGATAGATCAGCTTAGCTAGTAGTCCTGTTTAAATACGTCAGATAGGAGGCGCCGGTCTCCTGCTAGGTACATACGTATCAGCATGTTGCGGAACCACGTTTTGCTTGGGCTTTTGTGGTATTTGATTTGAATTGGGTTTTCAAATCCGCGTAGGAACGACGCGGAGGAACCAAAGGGGGATTGATTAATGAGATTCAGAGGCGGGGGCGTAGAGAAACTTCGGTGCGGATTCAGAGTATGTGCATGGTCAGAACGTGGAACTATATTGTATACGGATTAGTATATTAGCTTAGTCTTAGCGCGTGAAATTTGCGAGGAGGTCCCTTTGGAAATTGCGTTTTGCGACCACAGTCAGGTGGGTTTTGGGAGATGGTTTCTTTCTTGGAGGAGAGGCTATGCGATATGATCGTGTGTAGTCTATCCAACCGTAGTTTGACTTTAACATTTCAAATAAATAAATTTACTTGGTCAATTTCGAATTATAATGATTTTCACGTTCAGTTTACTTAAAAATCAAATATTAACCAATTTAGAGTTAAATATGTTAGAGAAAAAATTAGGCATTGGGTTCAGCTGAACCCAAATGTAATTTGGCCTAGCTTCTTTTTCTTTCGCCTTCTTTTCTCATTGCCCTAGGCATTTTCTGTATCTTCCTCTACCTTCTAACAATATATGGGAGCCAGGAATTGTCGGATTTTTACATAGCCAATCACTTTACGATAGTCCGGTGTTTCTTTACGCGTATATAGCAGGGGTGTTCAAACCGTTCGGTAGCAGGTCGTCACAGGAGACATCAAAGCCTCGACGGGCTTTGTGGATTGTTGTGTACCATGTCGATCCAATACAAGTTGGTAGCACCGGAGGAAATACCCCCGCAAATTGCAACCATTGCCGATCTCCATCATATATATAAGAGTACCCCCGTCCGGTTGGAGATGCTCTAAAGCAGCGCATTAAAATCTATTTTTTGCAAATATCCAATCACAAGAGTCCTAACACAATATAGTTCCTTATCTTTGCCTATTGAAGAAAATATTCGTACATGCCTCCCTCCCTCTTTAATGAGAGATGCAGAATAAATAAATAAAGCGAGGTAAGGGTGCCCTATGGGTGTTTGATCTTGCCCCTGCCCTTTTTCCATGGAGAAAAAAGCAAACATGAATATCTCCATTCATTGGTCCCTCGGGTGTTCTTCTTGTGGAGGCAAGTGCCTTCGCAAACTGCTAAATTTTTTCCTCTAGGGTGGGGAACTTGAATTTTGGACTTCAATAATCAGAATTATACTAATAGTACTATATATGATTTTGACTTAGCCAACAATTGGCTATCATCTTTTCAATATAAATTATTGCAATATCCATGAATTACAAAAATTCCAAAAGAATAAATAGGAGAGAAAAAAACCGAGAGAAGCAACAGTCACTTTCGAAATCCCCCTGGGGTAACTCTATAATTTTCCAAGGTAAAAAAGAGCACCCTATGAATTCGAAAAAAAGGAACATTTGACTCTTTTTTCGGAAGCAAGCGGAAAAATAATGCCTAAATTATAAACCCAATAACGCCTTTTTCTCGAAATAAAAAGTTTTGGTTTTCGTGGAGCATGTACGGTGATCCAAATTGATAATGAGTAAATATATGCGTAATTTTTTAAGTACAAGCATTATGTTGTCCCACCTCACCGACACACGCACATTATGAAAGGATTACCGACAGGAAGCACGGATTGTTTGGGTGAAAAGAAAGTAATGAGTCCCATCTCTGGCACCGGTCATGAGAATTGACAACTAACAAGTTCAGAATAATGAAACACCCAAGGGTGCAAACTGTCAAGTAGTATAATTCAACTCGTTTAGAAATTCAACCTTGTCGCTCCTACTGTCTTCCACGTTCGGCGCATCGTCTATAAAGCCATCTTCTTTCCAGTTTCCTCGTCACCAAACACCAAAACCATTCATCCGTATACACACTACTGTTAATGGGATCAAGTCTTTCTCACAACCACCGGAGGAGCAGCGTCTCGCCCCAGCAGCAGCCGGCGTCGGCCTGCGTCATCGCCGCCGACGGCTCGCTGACGGAGTACTTCCCCGCCTCCTCCCCTGTCAGCGTTTCCGATGTTCTCGGCGACAATGCGGGGCGCCGGTTCTTCGTGTGCAGCTCCGACGCGCTCTACTTCGACGAGGTCGTGCCGGCGCTCGACGGCGGCGAGCTGCTGCGGCCCGGCCAAATATACTTCGTGCTCCCCGCGGCCATGCTCGGGCGTCCCCTCTCGAGCGCCGACATGGCATCCATGGCGGTGCGCGCTAGCGAGGCGCTGGCGGCGAGAGCACGGCCGCCTGGGCGGACGCGCGGCGCCGGCGCAAGGAAGGTGCGCGTCACGCCCGTGCACGACGAGAGCTGGCCTGCCGGTGTCGACGGCCGAGTCAACGAGAAGCTGAACGAGAGGACTCTCGGGAGGACTCTTTGACAGGTTCGGGTAGTCCGGCGAGAACTGCTGGCAAGAGGGTGGCGGCGCCGGTGTTTCCTCCGGCCAAGAGGGCGCTCACGCCGCTGGTCACCATCGACGAGGATGCCGAGTGACGAAATGGACATCGCCAAGCGATGCCATGCCGGGCGATACAGTGGAACAGACATATAAGATTTGTTGATATGTTCTTTGTCTCCTGTGGCTGTATTAACCATTGTTTGGATGTAGTGGTATTGGAGAGTTGATGAAATGAAAATATATAGATAGAATCATAGAAGAGTTTAAGAGTCCCAACCTTCGGATTGATCTCTGGATTTCACTGAAATCATTTCAGTGTCTTGTTTTTGCACTTCCTATTATAGAAATATATATCTCTCCAGATTCAGATAAATTTTGGCTTTGTTTAGAGTTTTCTGAAACATTCTTTTTGCCGCTTCGCGTTGACCCTTACTCATCAGCCTTCCATTGAACTCTTTATCACACAACTTCGGCGCAATGCGATTTCCATAACTAAAAGTATAGAGATTTTGTTTCGAAGAGAAAAGTCATACATTTGGTCTCTTCCGTGGATGCACACATTCATATTTTTATCAATAAGATGCATGACAATGAGGTCAGTGTATTTTACAAAAAAAAAAATACACTTATTGCACAACAATGTAGGAGCATAAGAGAATGTGACAAAAAATCTATGACTAAGTGGCTATTCTTCTATGGTAAGAAGGGATTGCACGTCGATCGAGTACAGTCTCTAAATGCCACAACATGATCCAACCAATCGAGACAACAAGGAGACAACACAAGTTTGTCATTCCAGCTCCGAGCAGTGAAGGATAGATCTTGCAAATTGTTCTTCACCCATTATGCTTACCTAATCGACTTTAGTGACCTCCAGAGATAGGCTTCACCACCAAAACTCTCCATGTACATTGAATCATCAATATCATCTCCAATCAAACCGAATTAGTGGCCTTCGACTTGTCCTGACAAATCACACATTGCCATTGAAGGGGAAAGAGCGATGTCATGAGCGCCTACCATGATATGTTTGATAAGGATGCACTCGTGGGGACACTGCATGTAAGCTCTTGACAGTGGCACAAACCCTCGCCACTGCATTGCCACACAAAGAGTGGAAACACAATGCAGAGTAAGCCACCGCTCCTACCAGTTCTAATGGAGGAAATGATTGATGACTCCGGCAGCAGTAAGTGCAGCAGCGCACCTCCAAATGGCATCGATTTGTCCGCGTCTATAGACCTCCACAACCGATTTGTGATGTGATCGCGGACGGCCATGTCAAGGCGTGTTAGCATTGTACCGAAGGTGATGCCCATCTCCTGTGAGCAAACGTCTGGGCACAGAACCATGTGTGGAATGCTAGTCAAGCGACGCCCCCTCATCCACACGACGAGAGTGCCACAATCGCTCGCGCGCCTGGCAACCACTACTCCGAAAGGCGGCGACCCGGAGTTGTGGGGTTTAACCTATCCATGAGGGTTTAAATCTATAACTTTGCCGTGCTCACTTTTACACACTTGACCGTGAATTCAATTTGAATTTTATGAGAATTGCGGATTTAATTTCTGGTGTCCGTCATTCTGGAGTGACGACACATGAAGATGTTCTTCTGTCGGTGAGTAATTTAATGACATGTTCCATTATTGCAATTCTGTTAGTGAGCGGCAAATACTCAAATTTAAGTATTACTCACCGGAGATTAGTAGTACTCCGTATTATTTATTGACACCACATATATAGATGTTCAGTTAGCCACTTAACTGAAGAATTTAACTAACACCCGTCAAATAATAACAGACCAAACTGTCAACCCTTCCAACCTACAGAAAAGTGACCGCCCTGATCGACAAGTCACACGCTGCTTCATGTCCAAGAAACTCTAAAGTTGACGCATCGACGCCGGGCTGCCTCCTGAAAGGTGTGGCTCCCGGCAGGAGCCGCCGGCTTCCGGAGCCGTTCAGGTCGCTGTCTCGCCTGTGCCACCAGCCCTCTACCCTTTTAGATAGAGATTGTGACCAGCTTATAACTAATTAATTACGTCATCAGATTGGAGGCGCCGGTCTCCTGCTAGGTATATGTCAGCATGTTGCAGTTCGGTTGCGGAACCACGTTTTGCTTGGGATTTTGTAGTTTTAGGGGATTTGAATTGGGTTTAAGTACAAATCGGCGTAGGAACGACGCGAGGGAATTGATTAATTTTGCAGAGAGAAAGTTCGGTGTGGTGGAGTGTGCGGATTCAGAGTAGGAGTATGTCACTAGTGGAAAACGGGGCATTAGGACTAGCCAATCGGGACTAGAGGCCCCCCTTTAGTCCCGGTTGCTCACGAACCGGTACTAAAGGGCCTCCACGTGGCCCCGGGAGGAGACGCGGGCTGGAAACCTATAGTACCGGTTCGTAACACGAACCGGGACTAAAGGTAGGCCCTTTTTTCTTTTCGATTTTTTTTCAAGGTTTAGTGTTTAGAGGTATGGATGGTTTCATCGTACGGGGATCACGTCGATGCGCCAAAAACGCGTTTTGGTATATATAAATTACTACATAAAAGATCAAGTTGATGTATATATATAACACATACAATTACATAAAATCACGTTGATGCATATATATATATATATATATAACACATACAAATTAAGTAGTACGTACATGAAGATCACGTTTTCGTATAAAGTACTTCCTCCGATCCGAAATAATGTTCGGGAAGAACGTACTGCCCTAGTACAAATTTTGTGTACAGCTGCGAACGTTATTCCGGATCGGAGGGAGTACTTAATTACATGGAGGCATACTATTTTGCATTATAGTGGTACTCTCCGAATTTAGGTATGACCTCCGCAAGGAAAAGTCCCACCAATTCCTCCGCAATTGCTTCGAAGCGGTCCTTTATTGGGAGCGCGTTTCGCTTTCTTGCCAACTTTAAAAGAATGAGATCAAAATGAATACATGAATTGTGTGTATATATATCAAATCATAATAAAATAATTATGAATGAAACTCAGCACAACCGATGGTAATAAAATAAAGTTGAGAATAATGTATACGTACATCTTTATTTCTTTGACTCTTTGTTCTCTCGCTGGTCCTAATGTGAATGTACTCGCAAACGTAGTATCCACATAAATCAGTCCCCTGTGGCTGTTCCGTGCAAGTCTGTACAAGAATAGAATTCAATCAAACAATAATCAAGTATGATAATGGTGCGTGGATCTAGGTAGTACTACTTACGTCGTTCAAACGCCATATCAGCTTCGGTTCCCATCCACCGGCCGGATCTTCCTTGATGAACGATTTCCAAACGATGCCTGACAAAGAAAATGAACAAAAGAGTTATTAATTACTTAATATCAGGAAATGAACGAAAGAGCCGATAAGAATTGAAATTACTCTTTGAGCATATCAAAACAGGGCTTGTATTGTTTAGGATCTCTCCTTAATGAGTCAAGGACTTCAACTTCTCCATCGTGAATTTTAATGACGAGAAGAATAAAGTGGAACCTGCGCACGTTTATATACGTATTGTCATAGATAACTCATCAGTTAAAACTTTAACATCTGGTGAGCAAAATAGAATGTGTACAAGACAGTAACACTCACTTGAAGTTGTAAGGAAAAAGTTTTTTTTTGTCACGTTGTCGCTTCAAAAACCTTAGCAAAGTCCCCGGTGTATCCTTGTTATAAATGGGATCTTCTATGGTGACTTCATGAACTTTATCTGGGTCAATGAACCCAATGTCTGTGATATCATCCCTTTTGCATTCGAGCATCTTCAATCTGCATAATATAGCGTACAAAAGATTATTGTGAGGATAATTACAGACAATGAACAAGCTGAGCTAAAGACTTAAATTACAGAAATAAATCACTTACAGACAATAACACCTGATGATAGATTTGTCGAGAGCCCGGAGATTGTATAACTGAAAAAGTTCGGTAAACTCAACGGACACAGCGTATTCTTGGAAGTAGTGCACTTCCTTAACTGCCACCATGATACTGATTGTCCCTGTCTTTGCGACTTTCTTGTATCAGGTATGCAAATTACGCATTTTTGTTGATAGGGACCTGACATGCTCGACCAAAAATTTCCCGGCAACATATTTATATGTTAGATCAGTGATGGGGTAATCAGTTGTCGAACCTATGTGTTGTTGAGAACCTTGAGCGGCCTTGTCGTCGAACACCTTGAGCGGGGGGACCGATTGTACGTCTTGTTCTCCGAGCTGGGGAACTTGTTTCCCTTTTTTGCCTGGTCCATCTTATCGTCATATGACCTTCCAATAGAACGCCTATAGTCTGATGGCAGCGATGGTACAGGGTCATATAGATTATCAATGGTACGCACAACGAGCTCCGGATCTTGTGTCTTCACGAATGGTATCTCAGTCACTTTCGGTGCAAAATGGGCTTTCACCTGGGCCCTAACGCAGGCGGCGTTTTCCTCAACCGCCTTTTACCAAGGTAACTTCCCAAGTGGCGGCGGTGTTTTCTCCTTTCTATGTTTTTCCTAACCGGCGAACCGGTGTGGCGGTTCCTCGGGAGCCACTTAACGGGCGCTTCCTCACGTGGTGGAGGTGGACTTTGCTGCTGAGGTGGAGATCGAGATGGACTCGCGCTGGGGTCCCTCTCGGTAGGGTTGGACTTTGGTGCTGAGGTGGACTGCTACAAGGAGGAGTCGGTGGCCTTGGCAAGGAGCCTGGAAAGACGATGTATTTCTTGTTCCATAGGACGAAACCACGCTTGACATCTCCCAGTGTCTTCTCCTCGTCACCTATAGGAATCTCAAGATCCAGTGTTTCAAATCCCGACACAATTTCATCCACCCCGACATGACCATAGCCAGCTGGAATGTCACCAAGATGGTAGCTTGCTCCAGGTTGATTTGGTAAAGCATAGCCGACCGCCACCTTCAAGGATATGTTCCTCATTGACATATGTAGCTCACAATCTGTCTTCTCTGTGACATCATCCATGGGGTAGCGAGCCGCCGGCGGTTCAAATGCACATGCTTCTAGCTGTGTGGAACCCACACTGTTTTTTTGCTGACATGGGACGGCATCGGCTTGAGGATCTTCTAGCTGCAGCTGCTGAGATGCCCTTTGCTGACTAATTGAGTCTATTTGCTGCTGCTGCCGCTGCACCCGATGTTCCAATTCCGATAACCGGTCTAACTCCTTCTTCTTCTTTCTCCCACGGCTTCTATAACTGTCAGCGCACTCCAGAAACCCTTCCTTCAAGGTGACACCGCCGGGATAGCCTCGTAATCGTCCATAATGTTCAGGATTCCCCAGGGCGAGTGTCAGCTCGTCGTTCTCTCTCTCGGGATAGTACTGTAGGGTCACGTGTAGGCTACACTAGCGTAAATCAAAATTTTCTACCGCGACATCCAAGGAACTACTGCAGTTATAGATCACGGGATTACCACTAGACGCGCTGTGTCGTGCCGAAGTCGGTGAAGCGAGTCGGGGCAGGGTAGACGTACAATCCTCTCCGATCCAGTCGCTCCCACGAACAGCTCCCACGAACAGCTCCTCTCGGCGGCTCGTCCAAGTGCTCCAAGTGCAGCACCTCTATCGGTATCCACACGTACGGCGTGGAGGCGCCGCTCGCCGGACTGCTAGGTCCGCGCGGGCGGCAGGGGCGTGGTGAGACGGTGGCTGGGTGGATTGTGGTGCGGAATTGGGCAACCCTAAAACGTCCAGCCTCCTCTCCTTATATAGACCTCCCCATATTGGGCTGCCTCAACCGAAGCCCATTCTGGAGTCTATTCCAGCCCAACTCGGATCCAATCCGAATTCTGCCTTCACTGCCTTAAGTGTGTGACCCTATAGGTTCACGCACGTTTAGACATGACACGAGTACACCTACTCGGCCAATAGTTGGTAGCGGCTTCTAGCAAAACGTGCCAACTCCCAAACGCACATAAAGATCGTATCGGACGAACCATCACAATGTTTATGCCATTCCCTTTGCCTCACGATATTAGGTCAAGCCTCCAGCTGACCTCTCTTTCTCGATCTGTGATTCGGAATCCCATACTAGGTTAACCATTAACCTTATGTAGCACGGCCATGCATTTCTGGATCCGATCACTCGAGGGGCCCAGAGAAATATCTCTCTCAAGAAGAGAGGGGCAAATCCCATCTTGACTGACTATGCCTTGCAGCATGTTTCATGACAAACCCGTAAGCTACCTTTATGGCTACCCTTTCACGGTGTAGCGTTGGATAGCCCCAAAGTAAGTTAATTCACATCTCAAGTACATACGACAATCTCAGGTCTAGGGACAAAGCAAACACATCGTGTAGAGAGAGAGCTATGAACGTTTGCTTCATTGTCTCAAGGTGGGTCAGCCCAACTCTATGTTCACAACATAAGTCCACATTATTAGTTTGACATCTCCATGTCTATGACTTGTGAAACATAGTCATCTACTAATACATGTGCTAGTCTAATATTCAAGTGTGTCCTCACATGAACTCCGACTAGGGACATATTTAGAATAACCATACAAGTAATGAGTTTCACAGACAAGTCCTCAACTCGCCAATCAATACAAGACATTATTCAAGGCACATTATAAATCATGGATACATTGAAATATCATCATCTCTATGATTGCCTCTTGGGCATATTTCCTACAGTCTCCCACTTGCACTAGAGTCAATCTAGAAGATATCTAATACCCATAGCTCTTGTGTGCTTATCATGATTCTTCTGTGAGAGAGGCTTTGTCAACGGATCAGCCACATTCAGATCCGTATGTATTTTGCATAAGTTTATTTCGCCTCGTTCGATGTACTGCCGAATGAGATGAAACCGCCGCATAAAGTGTTTGGTCTTCTGGTGATTCCTTGGCTCCTTTGCTATCGCAATGGTTCCACTGTTGTCACAGTAGAGATCCACTGGACTGGACGCACTAGGGACAACACCAAGATCAGTAAGGAACATTTTCATCCAAACACTTTCCATGCTAGCTTCTGCCGCAGCATAATACTCGGCCTCCATTGTAGAATGAGCAACTGTGTCCTGCTTGGAACTCTTCCAGCTAACCGCCCCACCGTTCAACGTGAACACATAGCCCGATTGCGACTTGGAATCATCCACATCAGTTTGGAAACTAGCATCGGTGTAACCATTTACAACGAGCTCCTCCTCACCTCCGTAAACTAGGAACATATCCTTAGTCCTTTTCAAGTACTTAAGGATATTCTTTACCGCTGTCCAGTGACTTCACCGGGATCAGCTTGGTACCTGCTCGTAACACTTAGAGCATAAGAAACATCTGGGCGAGTACAAATCATAGCATACATGATAGATCCAATTGCCGAAGCGTATTTGATCTTTTTCATGCGCTCTCGCTCATCAGTAGTCGAAGGACACTGAGTCTTGCTAAGGTTTATACCATGTGACATAGGCAAGAACCCTTTCTTAGCCTCTTCCATGCCGAACCGTTCTAGCACCTTGTCAAGGTATGTACTCTGGCTTAATCCAATTAGCCTCTTCGATCTATCTCTATAGATCTTAATTCCCAGAATGTATGCTGCTTCTCCTAAGTCCTTCATTGAAAAACTATTCTTCAACGAAGTCTTTACGGATTCAAGCATAGGAATGTCATTTCCAATCAGTAGTATGTCATCCACATACAAGATTAGAAATACGAGCGAGCTCCCACTAACTTTCTTGTAAACACAAGACTCTGATTCGATTTTGGTGAAGCCAAATCCTTGGACTACTTCATCAAAACGAATATTCCAACTCCGAGATGCTTGCTTCAGTCCATAAATGGACTTCGAAGTTTGCAAACCTTTCCAGCATTTTTAGGATCGACAAAACCCTCGGGCTGCATCATATACACGTCCTCGGCAAGGTTTCCATTCAGGAAAGCTGTCTTGACATCCATTTGCCATATCTCATAGTCAAAATATGCAGCAATAGCTAGAATTATCCGAATAGATTTAAGCATCACTACGGGCGAGAAGGTCTCCTCGTAGTCAACTCCTTGAACTTGTCGAAAACCTTTTGCGACAAGTCGAGCTTTATAGATGTGAACATTTCCATCCATATCAATCTTCTTCTTATAGATCCATTTGCACTCGATGGTCCTATGACCATCAGGCAGGTCAACCAAGTTCCAAACTTGATTTTCATCCATGGAATCTATTTCGGATCTCATGGCACTTTGCCATTTCTCAGAGTCTGGGTCCATCATTGCTTCCGCATAGGTCGAAGGTTCATCATTGTCCAACAATAATATTTCACGCGTATCATTGTCTAACAATAATATTTCCGCGCGTTGCGAATCCTTTCTGACCTTCGTAGTGCCGGTGTTTCTTTGCCACGGGTTCCTCAACTCGTTCTGCCATGATGGCATCATTCTTGAGTCCTCCCCGGTGGGCTCAACTTGAACCTCATCAAGCTGCACCGTTCTTCCACTTGCTCCCTTAGAGAGAAACTCTTTCTCAAGGAAAACACCGCTTCGAGCGACAAACACTTTGCCCTCTTCTCGGTTGTAGAAGTAATATCCAATCGTGTTCTTTGGATATCCCACGAAAATGCATTTATCCGACTTAGGTGTGAGCTTGTCCGACTGAAGTCGCTTGACAAAGGCGTCACAACCCCAAATCTTTAGCCATGACAAGTTGGGACTCTTCCCATACCACATCTCATATGGTGTCTTAGCTACGGATTTAGATGGTGCCCTGTTTAGTGTAAGAGCTGCTGATTCTAGAGCGAAACCCCAAAACGATAATGGTAGATCTGACTGGCTCATCATTGATCGAACCATGTCCAACAAAGTCCGATTACGTCGTTCGGAAACCCCGTTTCTTTGAGGCGTTCCGGGCGGCGTAAGTTGAGGAACAATTCCGCAACTCTTCAGATGATTGCTAAATTCGTGACTCAAATATTCTCCTCCACGATCTGATCGTAGAGCCTTAATTTTCTTGCCACGTTGATTCTCTACTTCATTCTGGAACTCTTTGAACTTTTCAAAAGTTTCAGACTTATGCCTCATTAGGTAGACATATCCATATCTACTAAAGTCATCAGTGAAAGTTATGAAGTAGTGAAAACCACCTCTAGCGGTCGTGCTCATTGGTCCACATACATCAGTATGTATTAGTTCCAGTAAGTCCGTCGCCCTTTCAGGAGAACCATTGAAAGGCGACTTGGTCATCTTCCCAAGCAAACAAGCTTCACATGTCTCGTATGATTCAAAATCAAACGAAGTTAGAAGTCCATCAGAATGGAGTTTCTTCATGCGCTTTTCACTTATATGACCCAAACGACAATGCCAAACATAGGTGGGATTCAAATCATTAGGCCGAAGCCTTTTAGCACTTATGTTATAAACTTGCTCATCATCATGAACATCATCAGGATTCAAAATAAACAACCCATTCACAATGGAAGCAAAAGCCACAAACATATCATTCTTAGAGATAGAACAACCATTGTTTTTACTCGCAAATGAATAACCATCTCGCATCAAACATGAAGGAGAAATAATGTTTCGACTTAAAGCTGGAACATAATAACAATTATTCAATTCCATAATAAATCCTGAAGGGAGGTGCAGTTGCATGACGCCAACGGACAACGCAGCAACCTTTGCATTATTTCCGACGCGAAGATCAACTTCTCCTTGTCTCACGCTTCTACTCCTTACTAGCCCCTGCATCGATTTGCAAATGTGAGCAACCGATCCGGTATCAAATACCCAAGAGTTAATAATGGAGTCAGCGAGAAAAATGTCTATAACATTAACCACAAGCGTACCTGAGCTAGAAGTCTTACTCCCACTCTTCTTCAAAGAAGCAAGGTACTTGCTGCAGTTTCTCTTCCAGTGTCCAGACTCATGGCAGTAGTAACATTCTGTGTCAGGTTTAGGTCCATCCTTAGGCTTAGGCTTTGGCTTAGAGATCACATCTTTAGCTTTTCCTTTTGCCTTGGACTTGCCATGCTTCTTGAAGCTAGGCTTGTTCTGCACAGCCAACACTTGGCCATGCCCTGCACACTTCTTAATGTCACATTCTGCCGTCTTGAGCATTCCACAAAGTTCATTAAGGTCCTTCTCCACCCCATGCATATGGTAGTTCGAAATGAAATGCCCATAGCTGGCTGGAAGCGACGCTAAAATAAAATCAGTGGCCAACTCTCGGCCCAATGGAAAACCAAGTTTGTCCAAAGTCTGCGCGTAACCAAGCATCTTGATCACGTGCGGGCCTACTGCTGCTCCTTCAGCTAGCTTGCATTCACCAAAGGCCTTAGCGACATTGAACCTTTCAGTCCTGGCCTGGGTCTGGAACATGTCCTTAAGCGCAACGATCATATCGTACGCTTCCTGACCATCAAACTGCTTTTGAAGGTCGGGTTCCATGCAAGCAAGCATAAGGCAGCTAACCTCAAGAGACTCATCACATGCTCTCTTGTAGGCAGCCCTAATGGCAGCAGTGTCGGTGTCAAGAGGTTCATCTGGGATTGGGGTATCCAGAACACTTTCCTTCTTATCAGCCCTGAGAACAATTCTCAGATTCCGGATCCAATCCGAATAGTTTGTTCCAGTTAACTTTTCTTTCTCAAGGATGGAACGCAAAGCAAAAGGGGTGGGTTGGTTACGTGCCATTGATCTACAACAGAAAAACATGCAAAATACTAAGACAAAATATCCATGACAGAGTAAAAGACATTAAACAATTTAACATGGTCTACTCCCACTAAAACCAACATCCCTCTATTGGTACTTAGTGATTCAAGATCCGCAACGAACAAGTCAACTAGTGATGTATGCATCACTGCTAGAAGACAAGGTAGATCGGTAAGCAACACTTTGCTAATCATATCACATATGACTCTTGTTGTTGGGTGACATCTCTATGTCAAAACGCCAACCTTTATGCCCCAAGGCGCTTAACCGTTAAGATTACCTTGATAAGTGAACCAACCCTTTATGCGCGTAAGCTACCGGCAAATGGCACACTGCGGCAACAGAAAATACCATCTAACCGATACAAACCCATCTAGCCAACGAAAACTGAGGTGCTGCGGCAACAGACTCACCATCAATTGTAGAAGACATGGGATGGTGCAAGGTTTAGTTGGGGAGGCATTTTAACTTAACATTTGTGAGGGATCGTTCTACTTCCACGAATCTAACATGCATAGGAGTAAAACAACCAGGAATAGCAATCACATAGTTGTGACACAGTATGGCCCGTTTCTCATGGTGATCTCCATCTCCATAGAACCTGTCCACCATGATGATCTCCATCTCCATGGTCCATGTGCGCCATCCCTCCGAATGATGAGTCCTCCAAGAACTACTACAAGCTATTACGCCTAACAGCTAGTAATGTAAATTACATGGAGTGTGGGAATCATCACAAGTCGGCACGCAGGCCGTTAATACAATAAGTGACAACACATTTGGCTCCTGCCGTGTTGACATACTCACGACACGCAGGTCATGAAAATATTACACACATGCATCACATACACATGGGCCATACTGGTCACAAAACACAAATCTGCAAAAACGAGTTAGACGTTCTAACGCCGAAACTTGCAACCCCTAAAACTTGCTTTTAGAATCGAATTTGCCAAATCTAAATTGACCCTCTTCAATTGATCCCGGTTTTTCGAAGTAAAATAAAAAGATCTACAACTTTTATTCAGACCTTTTCTCGATCCGAGGTCGTCTGCAAAAGTTACAGCCGTATTACCGGAAACTGTTCGTTTTGGCAGATTACCTGTTACCGGCGATAGATCCGATCTATCACCCCGCGCATCTCATGCACCATGAATATGATCTAAATTCCGATTCGACCAATCCAATTGATCTTCGCGTGCTGCTGTTGGATTTACGTGTCACAGTCTACCCCGATGGCGGAAACCGACCGGTAGGGGTAAGTCGTTCGACGACCTCTTGCAACACGATCACGGAAATCAGATCACAGATCAAGACATTTACAACGGACTGCCGATCACATCGGCCTTACCCCATCTACATATCACATATGCAAATGATCCGAACCTATAACGAGGCAGCATCGGCTCTGATACCACTGTAGGGTCGCGTGTAGGCTACACTAGCGCAAATCAAAATTTTCTACCGCGACATCCAAGGAACTGCTGCAGTTATAGATCACGGGATTACCACTAGACGCGCTGTGCCGTGCCGAAGTCGGTGAAGCGAGTCGGGGCAGGGTAGACGTACAATCCTCTCCGATCCAGTCGCTCCCATGAACAGCTCCCACGAACAGCTCCTCTCGGCGGCTCGTCCAAGTGCTCCAAGTGCAGCACCTCTATCGGTATCCACACGTACGGCGTGGAGGCGCCGCTCGCCGGACTGCTAGGTCCGCGCGGGCGGCAGGGGCGTGGTGAGACGGTGGCTAGGTGGATTGTGGTGCGGAATTGGGCAACCCTAAAAGTCTAGCCTCTCTCCTTATATAGACCTCCCCATATTGGGCTGCCTCAACCGAAGCCCATTTGGAGTCTATTCCAGCCCAACTCGGATCCAATCCGAATTCTGCCTTCACTGCCTTAAGTGTGTGACCCTATAGGTTCACGCACGTTTAGACATGACACGAGTACACCTACTCGGCCAATAGTTGGTAGCGGCTTCTAGCAAAACGTGCCAACTCCCAAACGCACATAAAGATCGTATCGGACGAACCATCACAATGTTTATGCCATTCCCTTTGCATCCGATATTAGGTCAAGCCTCCAGCTGTCCTCTCTTTCTGATTCTGTGATTCGGAATCCCATACTAGGTTAACCCTTAACCTTATGTAGCACGGCCATGCATTTCTGGATCCAATCACTCGAGGGGCCCAGAGAAATATCTCTCTCAAGAAGAGAGGGGCAAATCCCATATTGACTGACTATCCCTTGCCGCATGTTTCAAGACAAACCCGTAAGCTACCTTTATGGCTACCCTTTCACGGTGTAGCGTTGGATAGCCCCAAAGTAAGTTAATTCACATCTCAAGTACATACGACAATCTCAGGTCTAGGGACAAAGCAAACACATCGTGTAGAGAGAGAGCTATGAACGTTTGCTTCATTGTCTCAAGGTGGGTCAACCCAACTCTATGTTCACAACATAAGTCTACATTATTAGTTTGACATCTCCATGTCTATGACTCGTGAAACATAGTCATCTACTAATACATGTGCTAGTCTAATATTCAAGTGTGTGTCTTCACATGAACTCCGACTAGGGACATATTAAAATAACCATACAAGTAATGAGTTTCACAGACAAGTCCTCAACTCGTCAATCAATACAAGACATTATTCAAGGCACATTATTATAAATCATGGATACACTGAAATATCATCATCTCTATGATTGCCTCTTGGGCGTATTTCCTACAGGTACTCTCCCTTTCGAACTTTATTTATTGCGGCTACAAGCAACGGAGTGATTGTTTTAATTTTTTTCTTCCATTTCCCTTTGCAACAATCAGCCATGTCAGTGGTCCAACACTGCCCCATGCGCGAACAACCAGAACTTGGACCTCTCGGGACAGTCCGCTGTGTGGAGTGATCCCTTTAGCAAGCAGTTCTGCTTCAAAGGCTTCCCAGTTAGGAATAGCAGTCTTGTAGCCACATGTACCCAACCTATGGTGATATTGCTTCTTACCAGCATTTATCTTATTTATGGCCGATCGGGCCACAATGGTAGATGATTTCTTATACGCCACAAATGCGGGCTAGTCATGTTTTATCTTCTCTAGTACTCTAGTGAAATTATATGGATCTTCTTTTTCATATTTTCTCCATAATGTTTTCTTCCAGCTCTAAAATTGTGTGGTCATCTTCTTAGAGTCCACTCCTTCACTTTCTCCTTCTTGCCTTCCGTGAGACTTTGCGGTAGGTTGAAATGTGTCATGAGTGTATCATAAAGCAAATCTTTTGTATGTTCGCGGACATAACTAGCTTCATCGTTGGCATCCTTTGGCTTATGCCAATCTGTAATGGTGATCGGGAGCATGTCCCTAACAATGACTCCAGCTTGATTTACAAATTTACGGCAGTTCTGTATGGGTGCCAGCGGTTCACCACTATCAGAAACTTTCTCGATTGGTAACCTTGGACCCTCGCTCGACATCCTTCTCGTCCGGCCTCGAGGACCTTAATTTTTAGCAGATTTGCTCGATCCGGAGGGCTAAAAGAAAAATGATTCGTTAATACGTGCAATACAAATCAATTAATGCATCTAGTGATCAACACAACCTTAATATATATATATACCTCGCCGAGTTTGTTAAGGGCGCTTCGTCGTCTCTTCTTTCTTCAGACTCAAGTCCCTCACCGGAGTCGTTCAAAAATTGTGAGCTGAAATCATCTTTTCCACTGGAATCTTCTCCACCGGAATCTTCTCCACCGGCATCTGTTCCACGGGCACTCGCATATATTATTTGTTGCATTCGGTCTTCATTCTCGTCGCCTCTGAAGGAGGCGTCCATAGCTCAATGTCCCTGCAATCAATTATATATGCTTTCAATTTTGTAATAAGAAAATGCCATTATGCAATGTTTCAAAAAAAATACAGCCCAAATTTGGGCCAGCATTGGGTCCTACCTGCCAGCCCAAATTTGGGCCAACATTGGGTTCTTTAAAATTCCAGCCCCGCGTCCCACGTACCTGCCAGCCCCAATTTGAGCCAGCATTGGGTCGACGCGCCGCGTCCACCCCCTGGCTACGAGCGCTTGGTCAATGCTGGCCCACCTCCCAGCGACCCGCCGCCCCACTGCCCCGTCTTCCCCACACGGCCGCATCCGCGTGTGACCGCCCAACTGGCCTCGCGCGTGGTCTATGATGGCCCACCAGCCAACGACCCACCGCCCCACCGCCCTCGTCTTCCCCACCCGTAGTCAATGCTGGCTCTGTCCCACCTGCCAGCGACCCACCGGCCCCCTCGTTTTCCCCACCCGTAGTCAATGCTGGCCCTGGCCCACCTGCCACGACCCACTAGCCCCCTTGTCTTCCCCACCCCGTAGTCAATGCTGGCCCTGGCTGATCCTTTAAAATGGACCCGGCCGTGTGGATAGCGACCTCAGTCCACACCGCCGCCCCCACCCCTATCTAGCCTCTAGCCCCTAGCCATGTCGCGATGGTTCAAGCCACCCAAGAGCCAGCGCGAGTCCAGTGGCTCCTCCGGCTGGCGCGCCACGCTTCCTCCTCCTCCACCGCGTGCCCCCCTTCCTCCTCCTCCTTCGGCATTCGGCATCACGCCGCAGGGCGTGCGGATGGTCGGGGGAGCGGCTCCGGCGCGCCGTGCCGGTGCAGCGGATGCGGCGCCAAAGAAGAAGATGCGTCGCCAGCGCTACGTGCGCGTGGCTGAGTGCTGGTGGCATTGGAACAATGCCACCCCCGTGGAATGGCCCGACATCCACCTGCCGGATGACTGGCACCTGAATCTGCAGCGGATTCCGGTGCCGCCGATTCGGGCCAGTGGCCGGGCCAGGGTGGTGGAGATCGCGCGTTGCCGTCGTCTCCTCCCACCGGACCTCTACAACGACCCCGCCTACGCGCCGGAGTCCCCCACTGGGACTAGTGGTTCGCGGACAAGCACGACGACCGCCGCCGCACTTATTTCGCGCCGGCCCCTGCACCGCCGCAGGAGCCCGAGGTGTACCCCGCACCGGCGCCCGGCCAGGAGGAGCTGTGGTTCGAGGAGGAGGTCATCGACGACGACCCGAGATGCAGGCCGCTTACGAGGCCTCCCGCCGCTCCATCGTTGAGGACGAGATCAAGCGCTGGGAGCAGGTGATGGCCGGGGCCCTGCCGTCGGCGCCATGGTGGTAGCACCTGTAGCAGGAGCATGAGGACGAGGAGCTGGAGCTGAAGCAGGTGGCTCCACTGCCAGCGGACTCCTTGGCCAGTCCTGGGGTTGGACTGGCGGCAGTTGGTCACCGCCGCCACCGCCGCAGGAGCAGGAGGAGTAGACGCAGCAGGAGCCGGAGGAGCAGCCGCCGCCGGCCCATCTGTGGGCCGTGCCGGGATACGTCGTCCTCTCCGACGACGACTAGGCCTCCCACCGCCCCCTACCTCATCCTCTCCGACGACGACTAGGCCTCCCACAACTAGCCGTCCCCGCTATGTAATGGCCTTTAGTCCTTTTATTGTATTTCAATATTATTAATGAAATGTCCCAGCCCCCTAAATGTGATGTCACGGCTGCTCGATTTGAGTGAGAGAGGAGGGGAGGAGATAAAGACCGTACCTTGCGCACGGGGACGACGGCGAGTAGCACGAAGCGGCGAGGCACAGACTTGGGACAAAAATCGAGCGGGACGGCGGCGAGCAGCACGACGACGAGGGTGCCGGAGTGGCGACGCCTGATTTGGGGACGAAAAAGCGGGCCGATTTCGGCCGATTCACGGCCGCCCAGCTCGTGAAACTCGACGGTGAGGAAGAGGGCGGCCGCGGTGACCGGAGCAGGAGAAGGCGGCGGTGGCGGCGGCGGCATGGGAGCAGGGGAGCACGGCACGGCAGCCTGGCGGCGTCCTTCCTCTTCTAGGGCCTAGCGGCAAACTACGGGGACGAGAGGCAGGGACGGATCTAAAAGGCACTAATGGGCCTTTAGTCCCGGTTCTAGCCACGAACCGGACTAAAGGTTCATTTTTGGGCCGGTGCCAAATTAGCGCACCAAAGCCCACCTTTAGTCCCGGTTGCAACCAACACCCGGGGCTAAAGGGTCGTTTGTAAATTTTTTCTATTTTCTTTTTCCTGATTGATTTTATTCTATTGATTTAATTGTTCAAATTTGACAAACTTTATATCAAACGTAAGCCCTGGACATGTAAAATTTTGGTGGTCGAATTATCCAAAACTATCGACGGTTCTGTGATATAACCACTACTTGTGTACCTTAAAAATATTTTTGTAAAATTTTCAGAGCAAACTATCACACACTTGTAGTTCAAATTTGAATTAATTTTGAAAAATAGGCATAAAGTCGTTTAAATAGGCAAAATTAGGTAGAAACCAGGAAAATTACTAATATTTGTGGATTATCCATACAATATGGTCATTTTTGACACCTAAAAACTGAAAAATAATATTTATATAAGTAATTTGAAAAAACTCAGTTATGCAACATTGTTTGTCATACCAAGATACAGCTATATATGTGTCCTCTGTCTCATAGAACCAGGATAAAAAATGTTTCATATATTATTACACGTGACCATCAACATCCGTCTCTAGTGTTGTGGTATAAACTTCTTCGTGTGTGTCCCGTTCTTCTGATCGCGCCGTAACCATGGACAATCTTCATCATTCAACACGATGCTTGGGTCAGTTTTCACTGTGAAGGGCGGAATTTCATCAAACTTATTGTAATCTTCTGACATGTCTGTCTTGTCCTCCACTTCCATGATGTTTCTTTTCCCTGAAAGAACTATGTGGCGCTTTGGCTCATCGTATGATGTATTTGCTTTCTTATCTTTCTTTTTTCGGTCTGCTAGACATGTCCTTCACATAGAAAACCTGAGCCACTTCACTAGCTAGGACGAATGGTTCGGTGTCGTACCCAAGATTCTTGAGATCCACTGTACTCATTCTGTACTGCGGGTCTACATGTACCCCGCCTGTCAGGTTGAACCATTTTCACCTGAACAAAGAGACCTTAAAAGAAGGTCCATAGTCAAGTTCCCATATCTGCTCTATGTAACCATAATATATGTCCTTTTGCCCATTATTGTTTGTTGCATCAAAGCGAACACCACTGTTTTGGTTGGTGCTTTTTTTATCTTGGTCGGCCGTGTAAAATGTATTCTCATTTATCTCGTACCCTTGAAAAGTCAATATAGTACATGATGGTGCCTTGACCAACAAGTATAGTTGTTCTCTACAAGTGGTGTCATTAATGAGACGTATTTGCAACCAACTGCCGAAAGTCTTCACGTGTTCTCCATCAATCCAATCTTTAGGTTGCTCGGTATTTCAAGCGTAAAATATTCTTGTGTTCCTCGATATACGGAGCCATCAAGCTAGAATTATGTAGAACTGTGTAGTGTGCTTGAGTGAAAGAATGTCCATCCATACATATTGTTGCTTTATTTCTTAGCGTGCCTTTTCCCCGCAGTCTCCCCTCATGGCGCGATTGAGAAACACCGATCGGCTTAAGGTCAGGAATAAAGTCAACACAAAACTCAATGACCTCCTCTGTTCCATAGCCCTTGGAGATGCTTCCTTCTGGCCTAGCACGGTTATGAACGTATTTATTTAAGACTCCCATGAACCTCTCAAAGGGGAACATGTTGTCTAGAAATACAGGACCGAGAACGGAAATCTCTTCGACTATGTGAACTATGAGGTGCGTCATAATATTGAAGAAGGATGGTGGGAACACCAACTCGAAACTGACAAGACATTGGACAACATCCTTCTGTAAACTTGGTAGAGTTACTGGATTGATGACCTTCTGAGAAATTGCATTGAGGAATGCACATTGCTTCACAATGAGTACTCGAACATTTTTGGCAGAAGCGCCCTCAATGCAACCGGAAATAATTGTGTCATAATCACGTGACAGTCATGAGACTTTAGGTTTTACAAATTTTGGTCTGTCATGTTTATTATTCCCTTTATATTCGACGAGAAGCCAGACGGGACCTTGATACTGCTCAGGACTTCAAAAAAGATCTTCTTCTCTTCTTTGGTAAGAGCGTAGCTGGCGGGACCTTGATACTTCTCTGGATTCAGATTGTCTCGTTCATGCATATGTTGATGGTCCTGCCGTGATTCCGGTGTATCTTTCGTCTTCCCATACACGCCCAAGAAGTTTAGCAGGTTCACGCAAAGATTTTTCGTCACGTGCATCACGTCGATTGCAGAGTGAACCTCTAGGATTTTCCAATAGGGTAACTCCCAAAATATAGATTTCTTCTTCCACATGGGTACATGTCCGTCAGCGTCATTCGGAACAGATTGTCTGCCAAGACCCTTTCCAAAGATTACTTTTAAATCCTTGACCATATCATATATAACATCCCCAGTAGGGCGGGTAGGCTTCATCCGGTGATCTGCCTCACCTTTTAAATGCTTGCATTTCTTTCTTATGGGATGCTGTTTTGGAAGAAATCGACGATGCCCCGGGTACACATTCTTGTTTCCCAAATATATACTTTCAGTCTCACCTAAACAGTGTGTGCATGCATTGTATCCCTTGTTTGACTGTCCTAAAATGTTACTAAGAGCAAGCCAATGATTGATGGTTACAAACAATAAAGCTCGTAGGTAAAATTCATTTTGTCCGTGCTCATCCCACACACGTACACCTTCTTCACACCACAACTCTAAAAGTTCTTCAACCAATGGCCTCAGGTATACATCAATGTTGTTACCGGGTTGTTTCGGGCCTTGGATGAGCACTAACATCATAATGAACTTCCGCTTCATGCACAACTAAGGAGGAAGGTTATAGATACATAGAGTCACATGCCAGGTGCTATGACTGGAGCTCTGCTCCCTAAAAGGATTAAAGCCATCTGTACATAGACCAAATCTTAAGCTCCTTGCGTCATCTGAAAATGTCGGGAACTCTTTGTCGATTTTTCTCCACTGCAACCCATCAGCGGGGTGTCTCAGCATCACGTCTTTCTTACGGTCTTCTTTGTGCCATCGCAACAACTTGGCATGATCTTTGTTTTGGAACAAACGTTTCAATCGTGGTATTATAGGAGCATACCACATCACCTTCGCAGGAACCCTCTTCCGGGGGCGCGACACGCCCTCAACTTCACCAAGGTCATCCCGCCTGATCTTATACCACAATGCACCGCATACCGGGCATGCATTCAAATTCTCGTACTCCTCGCCGCTGTAGAGGATGCAGTCATTGATGCATGCTTGTATCTTCTGCACCTCTAATCCTAGAGGCAGACAACCTTCTTTGCTTCATACATACTGAGGGGCAATACGTTATCCCTTGGAAGCATCTTCTTTATTATTTTCAGCAACTTTTCAAATCCCTTATCAGATAGACCATTATGTGCCTTCCATTGCAGCAATTCCAGTGTGGTACCCAGCTTTTTCTGGCCATCTTCGTAATTTGGGTACAACAATTTGTTGTGATCCTCTAACATTCTCTCCAACTTCAACCTCTCATTTTCACTTCCGCAATTTATCTTCGCATCAAGAATGGCCCGACGAAGATCGTCATCGGGCTCATCAACAATGGGCTCTTCTTCAGCTTCGTCTTCCCCCATTCAAGAGCCACCGTTGGGCTGTATGCAGGGGAAACCGTGTGTTTTGTTCTATCTACAAAATACTTCAGTTCATCGACCGAATACAAATCATTCGGATTCCCTGCATACGTCCGACGGTGCATTTGATATGCGGGCACTCATGAGCCACCGTCGGGCTGTATGTAGGGGAAACCGTGTGTTTTGTTCCACTTTTTCGAGCGCTTGTAAGCTGTTGGAGTTTTTAGAACCAAAAATCAGTGTTTAGAGTTTTCTTCTGAGTTTTTAGAACACAGTTACATAAAAGGTTTAATACATTATTACACATCACCAACAACATCCCTATCTAGTGTTCACTTGTTCTTCTGATTGCGCCGTAACCATGGACAATCTTCTTCATTTAACTTGATGCTTGGGTCAGTGTTCACTTTGAAGGGCGGAATTTCATGAAACTTATCATAATCTTCTGACATGTCTGTCTTGTCCTCCACTCCCACGATGATTCTTTTCCCTGAAAGAACTATGTGGCGCTTTGGCTCATCGTATGATATATTCGCTTGCTTATCTTTTCTTTTCTTTTCGATCTGCTAGACATGTCCTTCACATAGAAAACCTGAGCCACTTCACTGGCTAGGACGAATGGTTCGGTGTCGTACCCAAGATTCTTAAAATCCACTATAGTCATTTTGTACCGTGTGTCTACCTCTACCCCGCCTTCAAGGTTTAACCATTTGCACTTGAACAAAGGGACCTTAAAAGAAGGTCCATAGTCAAGTTCCCATATCTGCTCTATGTAACCATAATATGTGACCTTTTTCCCATTGTAGTTTGTTGCATCAAAGCGGACACCACTGTTTTGGTTGGTGCTTTTTTTTATCTTGGTCGGCCGTGTAAAATGTATTCCCATTTATCTCGTACCCTTGAAAAGTCAATATAGTCGAAGATGGTTGCTTGGCCAACAAGTGTAGCTATTCTCCAACATTGGTGTCTGATGACCCACAAGTATAGGGGGTGTATCGTAGTACTTTCGATAAATAAGAGTGTCGAACCCAACGAGGAGCAGAAGGTGTTGACAAGCGGTTTTGATGAAGGATTCACTGTAAATGCTCACAGACAAGTTTTTAGGAGTTTTTGATATGACAGATAAATAAAGTACAAGTAAATAAAATGCAGTAATAATAGTTGCAGCGAGTGGCCCAATCCTTTCTACAGCAAAGGACAAGCCGGTTGTTGTACTTATAATGACCAAACGTTCTTGAGGACACACGGGAATATTGTCAAGTGCTTTCGCTTCATATAGTTGATTAATCTTCATTGTTTTGATAAGTGTTGTGTGGGTGAACCTATGCTAATGCACCGCCCTTCCTAGGACTAATACATACTTGTGATTATACCCCTTGCAAGCATCCGCAAATACAAGAAAGTAATTAAGATAAACTAACCACAGCCTTAAACTTTGAGATCCTGCTATCCCTCATGCATCGATATACCAACGGGTGTTCAGGTTTCTGTCACTCCGGCAACCCCACAATTGGCAAACGAATACACAATGCATTCCCCTAGGCCCATAAAGGTGAAGTATCATGTAGTCGACGTTCACATGACACCACTAGAAGAATAACACCACAACTTAAGCATCAAACCATTAAATATTACTCAACATAGTTCACTACTAACATCAAGACTTCTCCCATGTCCTCAAGAACTAAACGAACTACTCACAAGACATCATACGGAACATGATCAGAGGTGATATGATGATGAATAACAATCTGAACATAAACCTTAATCCAATGGTTTCACCCAATAGCATCAATAACAAGAGTAATCAACACCGGGAGAGTTTCCCCTATGAAATAGACAAGATTCAGCCCTAGATGTTACAGCGGAGACGGGGTGCAGCGGCGGTGATGATGATGTTGGCGGTGGAGATGATGATGATGATGATCCCGATGAAGTCCAGCTCGATGACGGTGATGATGGCGACGATTTCCCCCTCCGGGAGGGAATTTCCCCCGGCAGATTTCTTCCTGCAGGGGAGCTTTTCGCTCTCTGGTGTTTTCCGCCTCGTGGAGGCGGCGGAATATTTCGATGGCCTCCTCCTGTGTGTTAGGGTTCCGAGGGGGTCAAGTACGCGAAGGGGGAACGGCTGAGGTGGGCCAGGGCCCCAAACCAGGCGGCGCGGCAGGGGGCCCACCGCGCCAGCCTGTGGTGGGCCCCCAGGCCCTTCTCAGCCTCCCCTTTTGGCCTCCTCCATCTTCTGGTAAAATAGGGACTTCCATATGTCTCCTTCGATTTATTGATCTTCAGAAATAGTGCATCTCGACGGTGCTTTTTCCAGCAGAATCCTGACTCCGGTGTCCAATTCTCCATTATTCATCAAACATGCAAAATAGGTAAAATAACATAAGTAACACTTCTAAATATGAAATATATCGATGAATAGCAGTAAATTATGATATAAAATAGTGATGCAAAATGGACGTATCAACCCCCCCAAGCTTAGACCTCGCTTGTCCCCAAGCGAAAACTGAGCTCAGTAAACATGACCACAAGTTTATGGAGCAAAGTGTCGATAAATAAAATACGGACAAGAAGCATCACATTCATTGATACACAAGTCATTCTAGACAGCAACTTCCCTTCATATAATCTAACTTGAAATAAGTAAAGGGAACCACGATGAAGTGCATAAAGAGAACCATGATTGGTGAAGGCAAACTTAAACTCTTGGTCAGAGAACAATTAACAGATCATACTTATCTTTCGAGAAGAGTCTTTATATCAGAGCTTATATAGCAGAACTTACATGCCTTAATCATAACAGTCTCCTTACAGTCATTGATAACTTTCAAAGTTATATTCATTCGGATAAAAGCTATTGTGCGAAACAAGGAAATGAGAGATATGATTAGAAGTATCAACACATATAACTAATTGGATCTCAACAACTCAAATGCTTGCTTGAGATAGAGAGGAATGGGTTTACTGACTCAACAATAATGTAAAAGATAGGCCCTTCGCAGAGGGAAGCAGGGATTAAATCATGTGCTAGAGCTTTTAAGTTTTGCAAAGCATATAGAGAGAAAATAGTTTTGAGATGTATGTCGTTGTCAACGAATCGTAAAGTGAACACTAACCCCTTGTCAACCAGACTTTCAAGAGCGGCTCCCATGAAGGACGTTATCTCTACCAGCAAGGTAGATCATCCCTCTTCTCTTTTGTTTACACATGTATTTTAGTTTCTTTATAGTTGACACTCCTCCCAACCTTTTGCTTACACAAGCCATGGCTAACCGAATCCTCGGGTGCCTTCCAACATTCACATACCATGGAGGAGTGTCTATTTGCAAATTAAGTTGCTTACTGATAAATCAGGGCAAAACATGTGAAGAGAATTATTAATGAAAGTTGTAGTTAATTGGGACTGGGCACCCCATTTGCCAGCTCTTTTTGCAAATTGTTGGATAAGCGGTGTATATGCCACTAGTCCATTGGTGAAAGTCTGTTTGACAAAATGAGAGAAAAAACACACAACCCTCATGAGCTAATAAACAGTGACACAAACTAGGAGTAATAAGTTTTGAATAATTTAAAGGTAGCACATGAAGTATTTACTTGGAATGGCGCAAAATACCATATAGTAGGAAGTTATGGTGGACTCGAATGGCAATGGTTTGGCTCAAGGTTTGGATGTATGAGAAGCATTCCCTCTCGATACAGGTCTTTGGCTAGCAAGGTTATGTAGCAAGCATAAGAGTTGAGGGATACAAACAATTATACAAGTGATAAGAATAATCATGCAATCTTCCTTAGAAGCACAAATAGTTTAACTTAAGAATACTAAGCTTATGAGCTACAAAGAAAGAAAGATCATGGAATAATATATTTGCATGCACTCCCCTCTCTCTACTTAAGTCTCAAAGTATTGTCTACTACTGACCAATGCTAAGTTTGCCAAAACCAAAAAGATTAACTTGGTGCTCTAAAAAGTGATCCCTATACTAACAACAAGGTTATCAATATGAAAGAGAATTGCAAGCTAAAATAAAGTATGCAAAGTAAATGATAAAACTTCTCATTAATATTTCATAACGGCAACTCACACCAAGGGATACATAGATAACCAACTAAAAGAGAGATACTTCCACATTGCAAACCATCATATAAGATAACTTCCCTACTCACGATATGACTTTATGGAAAAGTAAAAGGTAAAGATAATGATGTGATACCGCGGCACTCCCCCAAGCTTGGAACAAACCAAGGGGATGCCAATACTTATGATGAATTACTCCTTCGGTGGTGGTGGTGAATTGTCCTCATCATCAGACTTCCAGGGAAGGGGTTTCCCATCAACAAAGGACGACTTGGTTTCGATTATCCTGAAACTAGCAGCAGCGCTTATGTTTTTAAACCGAGTTTCATACTCACAGTTTTGATTCTGGACGTCATAGAGTTGCGCCTGCAGTTTGTTGGTGGTGTTGATGAGGTGAAATATGTCTTCCCAGAGTTGTGCAGTCTCCTTCTTATGTTCAGCGACCAGCGCGGACACCATTGAGTGGAAGACTCCCACTTCACGTTCCGCCAGCTTTTTGTATGTGAAGACCTCTTGCTCCAGCTTCTCCATCCTGGCTTCCAGGCTCCCTTCTCCTTTGGGTCCTCGCACGTCTTCCGTCGCAGCTTTCCATCAACCATCTGCGACTCCTTGGGATGCATCTTCAGCTCATCCATGTATGGGGTGACGACGTTCACAAAGAAACTGTCCTTTGGAGGCTTCGATGAAGACATGGCAGCTCTAGATCTGAAAACAATATCTGGACAGAAACAGCTCGAAACGAAACACGATGAAAAGGCGAGATACGAACCTCGGGGGTTCGGGTGAGTTATATAGCAAAAAGTTTTACAACATAAGGAAGGTACAGGAGGAAACCTGATCGGAGACGAGCTCCGGGGTGCTCAAACCACCAGGCGGCGCGGCTGGGGGGCCCACCGCGCCGACCTATGGTTTGGGCACCACGGGTGCCGTCTCCCATCCGGTTCGGTCTCTTATTTTTCCATATTTAATAAAAACGACGAAAATATCTTCTAGAAAGTTATTCGCGAAACTTTTCTTACCGAAACTGTTACCTATTCGAATCGAATTCTGCAGTCCCAGAAAAATGTTCTTCAATGAAAGTTTCCGGAGTCACCACTTTAATTGTATCAACCTCTTCATTAATAGAATCTCCAGAAATATAATGCTTGAGTCTTTGACCATTTACCACTTGTGTAGAGTTATCTTTCAATGAAGCAATTTTTATTGCACCTGAACGATACACCTCCACAATAACAAATGGTCCTTCCCATTTTGAGAGTAACTTTCCTGCAAAAAATCTGAGACGAGACCTATACAATAGAACTTTCTCACCAACATTAAATTCTCTTTTAAGAATTCTCCTATCATGCCATCTCTTAACTTTTTCTTTAAAGAGTCTAGCATTTTCATAAGCCTCACTTCTCCATTCATCTAAAGAACTTAAATGCAACAACCTTTTCTCACCGGCAAGTTTAAAATCTCTATTAAGTTCTCTCACTGCCCAATAAGCTTTGTGTTCTAATTCTAAAGGCAAGTGACAAGCTTTACCATAAACCATTTTATAAGGAGACATGCCCATGGGGTTCTTATAAGCAGTTCTATAAGCCCATAAAGCATCATTTAACTTACTAGCCCAATTTTTTCTAGATTTATTAACAGTCTTTTGCAAGATAGATTTAATCTCCCTATTTGACAATTCTACTTGTCCACTAGTTTGAGGATGATAGGCTGAAGCAATTCTATGATTAACACCATATTTAGCAAGAGTCTTTCTAAAACCACCATGGATAAAATGAGAACCTCCATCAGTCATAAGATATCTAGGTACACCAAACCTAGGAAAAATGACATCTTGAAGCATTTTTAAAGAGGTCTCACCATCAGCACTTTTAGTAGGTATAGCTTCTACCCATTTAGTGACATAATCAACAGCAACAAGTATATGAGTATTACCTTGTGAAGAAGGAAAAGGACCCATGAAGTCGAATCCCCAACAATCAAATGGTTCAATAACAAGAGAATAACTCATAGGCATTTCATTGCGTCTAGAGATATTACCAACCCTTTGACATTCATCACAAGATAAAATAAACTTTCTTGCATCCTTAAAGAGGGTAGGCCAATAAAAACCTGATTGTAGAACTTTCTGCGCAGTTCTATCTCCAGCGTGATGCCCTCCATAAGCACTTCCATGGCATTTCCTCAGTATTTCCTGTTGTTCATATTCAGGAACACATCTTCGCATAATACCATCGACTCCTTCTTTATATAAGTGTGGGTCATCCCAAAAGTAATGCCGCAAGTCATAAAAGAATTTCCTTCTTTGCTGAGCTGAAAAGGTTGGAGGCAAGTACTTGGAAACAATAAAGTTAGCATAATCAGCATACCAAGGACTATCTCGCGAACTTACACTTATTGCAGCCAATTGTTCATTTGGAAAGCTATCATTAACAGGAATAGGATCATAAGGAATGCTTTCCAATCTAGACAAATTATCAGCAACAGGATTTTCAGCACCTTTTCTATCTATGATATGCAAATCAAATTCTTGCAAAAGAAGTACCCATCTAATAAGCCTTGGCTTAGCATCTTTCTTTTCCATAAGGTATCTAATTGCAGCATGATCAGTATGAATAGTGACTTTCGAATCAACTATGTAGGGTCGAAATTTGTCACAAGCAAAAACTACAGCTAGAAATTCTTTTTCAGTAGTGGCATAATTCTTTTGAGCAGAATCAAGAGTTTTACTAGCATAATGAATAACATTTAACTTTTTATCTACTCGCTGCCCAAGAACAGCGCCTACAGCATAATCACTAGCATCACACATAATTTCAAAAGGTAAATTCCAATCAGGTGGTTCAACTACAGGAGCGGTGATTAAAGCCTTTTTCAAAGTTTCAAAAGCTTCCTTACAATCATCATCAAAAACAAATGGTACATCTTTTTGAAGAAGATTAGTAAGAGGCTTGGAAATTTTAGAGAAATCTTTAATAAACCTCCTATAAAAACCAGCATGACCAAGAATACTACGAATACCTTTAACATCTTTGGGACAAGGCATCTTTTCAATTGCCTCCACTTTAGCTCGATCAACTTCAATACCTCTTTCAGAAATTTTATGTCCAAGAACAATTCCTTCATTAACCATAAAGTGGCATTTCTCCCAATTAAGAACAAGGCTAGTTTCTTCACATCTCTGCAAAACTTTGTCAAGGTTGTGCAAACAATTATCAAAGGAAGTTCCATAGACGGAGAAATCGTCCATGAAGACTTCCACAATTTCCTCACAAAAGCCATGAAAAATAGCAGACATGCATCTTTGAAAAGTAGCAGGAGCATTACATAAACCAAAAGGCATACGTCTATAAGCATAAGTTCCATAAGGACAAGTAAAAGTAGTTTTCTCTTGATCTTGCGCTCTCACAGCAATTTGAGAAAACCCAGAATACCCATCAAGGAAACAAAAGTGAGTTTTCTTGACAACCTCTCAAGCATTTGATCAATAAAAGGCAAAGGATAATGATCTTTCTTAGTTACTTTGTTAACCTTTCTAAAATCAATGCACATCCTATAACCAACTACTACTCTTTGAGGAATTAGTTCATCATTTTCATTAGGAACAACGGTAATTCCTCCTTTCTTAGGAACACAATGCACAGGACTTACCCATCTACTATCAGCAATAGGATAAATAATACCAGCTTCAAGAAGTTTTAATACCTCATTTCTTACCACTTCTTTCATCTTGGGTATTAAACGACGCTGATGCTCAACAACAGGCTTTGCATCAGGTTCCATGTTGATGGCGTGCTGACATATAGTAGGAGAAATTCCCTTCAGGTCATCAAGAGTATATCCCATAGCTCCGCGGTGTTTCTCAACACTCCCAATAACCTTTCCTCCTCTGTACCTGAAAGTTTAGAGCTGATAATAACAGGATATATTTTCTTATCATCAATATAAGCATATTTAAGATTATCAGGCAGAGGTTTCAAATCAAAAACAGGATCCTCCTTGGGTGGCATTGTGGTACCCAAATCTTCCACAGGTAAATTGTGTTTGAGCATAGGTTGACGAAGGAATACTTCATCAAGCTCATTCCTTTCTTCCCTGAAGTTCTCACTTTCATGATTCTCCATATGTTGCTGCAAAGCATTGTTAGGAGCAAGAACAATAGATGCAAGTTGAGCAATTTCAAAATCCTCACTAGGCAATTCAGTTTCATAAGGTGCTTTAGCAAATTTAGAGAAATTGAATTCATAAGATTCACCAGCAAATTTAGTAAAGATTTTCTCTTTCTTACAGTCTATAACAGCACCACAAGTATTCAGAAAAGGTCTACCAAAAATAATAGGACAACTATCATTGGCAGCCGACCCAAGTACAAGAAAATCAGCAGGGTATTTAGTCTTACCACAAAGGACTTCGACATCTCTAATGATACCAATTGGAGAGATAGTTTCCCTATTAGCAAGCTGAATAACCACATCAATCTCTTCAAGTTTACAAGGAGCAATTTCGTGCATAATTTCCCTGTAAAGCTCATAAGGAATAGCACTAGAACTTGCACCAATATCACATAAACCATAATAGCAATGATCACCTATCCTAACAGAAAGCACAGGAACACTAGACTTCCTAGAACTTTTAGGATGTGAGACAATATTAGAAGCATCCTCACAAAAGATAATGTGTCTATCTTCTAAATTTTCAGTGACAAGATCTTTAACCAATGCTACAACAGGTTCAACAGTTATTTGCTCATCAGGTTTGGTAGTTTTCTTATTACTTTTACTAACAACACCAGTTATGATAGTATGTTCCTTAATCTTATTAGGAAAAGGAACTTTTTCAATATAAGGTTCTGGAATAATGCGATCAACAACATTAACCTCAACACCTTTAGATATATGAGAAACAGATTCATCTTTATATGGTTCATGATAATTTTTAAAACCCTCCTTCGGCAAACCGAAATAGGAAGCAAAGGCTTTATAAAAGTTTGCAACAATTTGAGAGTCAAGACCATAAGTAGTGCTAATTTTGCGATAATCATCAGTATCCATAAATTTTTAACACACTCAAAGTCATAGTTTATACCTGACTCCCTACCTTTGTCATTCTCCCATCCTTCAGTGTTCTCCTGAATCCGATCAAGAAGGTCCCACTTAAACTCTTCTTTATTACGAGTGAACGATCCAGCACAAGTGGTATCCAATAGAGTTTTATCTTGAAAGGAGAGTCTTGCATAAAAGTTATCAATAACAATATTACCAGGAAGCTCATGAATGGGACATTTGAGCATTAATGCCTTCAATCTCCCCCACGCTTGAGCGATACTCTCTCCATCATAGGGCCAGAAGTTATATATGAGGTTCCGATCCTTATGAATCTCACTTGGAGGATAGAATTTGGAGTAAAAGAGAGGTACAATTTCCTCCCATCCAAGAGAATACCCATTCTTCAGCAGTTTATACCAATGTGCAGCTTTACCAGACAGTGATAGAGAGAATAATTTCTTCTTAACTTCTCCCATCGAGATACCTGCACACTTAAATAACTCGCACAATTCATGCAGAAATAACAAATGATCTCCAGGATGGACAGTTCCATCTCCTGCATAGCGGTTATTTGTGACACGTTCAACAATTTTCATAGGAATTTTGAACGGTATTACCTGCTCATCTGGCGCCTCCTCTACTACCTTAGCAGTGGTAGTTGTTTTCCCAAATAGGAATTCAAGAGAAGACCCCTCCATAATGAGATATAGCAGCAGGCAAAAATAAAAACAGCACGTACAATAAATGTTTCCCTTACCAATTCCACTTACCAATAGCGCTACACTCCCCGGCAACGGCGCCAGAAAATAGTCTTGATGACCCACAAGTATAGGGGGTGTATCGTAGTACTTTCGATAAATAAGAGTGTCGAACCCAACGAGGAGCAGAAGGTGTTGACAAGCGGTTTTGATGAAGGATTCACTGTAAATGCTCACAGACAAGTTTTTAGGAGTTTTTGATATGACAGATAAATAAAGTACAAGTAAATAAAATGCAGTAATAATAGTTGCAGCGAGTGGCCCAATCCTTTCTACAGCAAAGGACAAGCCGGTTGTTGTACTTATAATGACCAAACGTTCTTGAGGACACACGGGAATATTGTCAAGTGCTTTCGCTTCATATAGTTGATTAATCTTCATTGTTTTGATAAGTGTTGTGTGGGTGAACCTATGCTAATGCACCGCCCTTCCTAGGACTAATACATACTTGTGATTATACCCCTTGCAAGCATCCGCAAATACAAGAAAGTAATTAAGATAAACTAACCACAGCCTTAAACTTTGAGATCCTGCTATCCCTCATGCATCGATATACCAACGGGTGTTCAGGTTTCTGTCACTCCGGCAACCCCACAATTGGCAAACGAATACACAATGCATTCCCCTAGGCCCATAAAGGTGAAGTATCATGTAGTCGACGTTCACATGACACCACTAGAAGAATAACACCACAACTTAAGCATCAAACCATTAAATATTACTCAACATAGTTCACTACTAACATCAAGACTTCTCCCATGTCCTCAAGAACTAAACGAACTACTCACAAGACATCATACGGAACATGATCAGAGGTGATATGATGATGAATAACAATCTGAACATAAACCTTAATCCAATGGTTTCACCCAATAGCATCAATAACAAGAGTAATCAACACCGGGAGAGTTTCCCCTATGAAATAGACAAGATTCAGCCCTAGATGTTACAGCGGAGACGGGGTGCAGCGGCGGTGATGATGATGTTGGCGGTGATGATGTGGGATGATGATGATGATGATGATGATGATGATCCCGATGAAGTCCAGCTCGATGACGGTGATGATGGCGACGATTTCCCCCTCCGGGAGGGAATTTCCCCCGGCAGATTTCTTCCTGCAGGGGAGCTTTTCGCTCTCTGGTGTTTTCCGCCTCGTGGAGGCGGCGGAATATTTCGATGGCCTCCTCTGTGTGTTAGGGTTCCGAGGGGGTCAAGTACACGAAGGGGGAACGGCTGGGATGGCCCTGGGCCCCAAACCACCAGGCGGCGCGGCAGGGGGCCCACCGCACCAGCCTGTGGTTGGGCCCCCAGTGCCTTCTCAGCCTCCCCTTTTGGCCTCCTCCATCTTCTGGTAAAATAGGGACTTCCATATGTCTCCTTCGATTTATTGATCTTCAGAAATAGTGCATCTCGACGGTGCTTTTTCCAGCAGAATCCTGACTCCGGTGTCCAATTCTCCATTATTCATCAAACATGCAAAATAGGTAAAATAACATAAGTAACACTTCTAAATATGAAATATATCGATGAATAGCAGTAAATTATGATATAAAATAGTGATGCAAAATGGACGTATCAGTGTCATTAATGAGACGTGTTTGCAACCAACCGCCGAAAGTCTTCATGTGTTGTCCATCAATCCAGTCTTCAGGTTTCTCCGGATATTTAGAGCGTAAAAAATTCTTGTGTTCCTCGATATATGGAGCCACCAAGCTGGAATTATGTAGAACTGTGTAGTGTGCTCGAGTGAAAAAATGCACGTCTTGACATATTGTTGCTTTCTTTCCTAGCGTGCCTTTTCCACACAGTCTCCCTTCATGGCGTGATTGAGGAACACCGATCGGCTGAATGTCAGGAATAAAGTCAACACAAAACTCAATGACCTCCTCCGTTCCATACCCCTTTGAGATGCTTCCTTCTGGCCTAGCACGGTTATGAACATATTTCTTTAAGACTCCCGTGAACCTCTCAAAGGGGAACATGTTGTGTAGAAATACAGGACTGAGAATAGAAATCTCTTCGACTAAGTGAACTATGAGGTGCGTCATAATATTGAAGAAGGTTGGTGGGAACACCAACTCGAAGCTGACAAGACATTGGACCACATCTTTCTGTAAACTTGGTAGAGTTAGTGGATTGATGACCTTCTGAGAAATTGCATTGAGGAATGCACATAGAAATTGCATTGAGGAATGCACATAGCTTCACAATGGGTACTCGAACATTTTCCGGTAGAAGTCCCCTCAATGCAATCGGAAGTAATTTTGTGATAATCACGTGGCAATCATGAGACTTTAGGTTTTGGAATTTTTTCTCTGCCATATTTATTATTCCCTTTATATTCGACGAGAAGCCAGATGAAACCTTTATACTGCTAAGACATTCAAAAAATATTGTCTTCTCTTCTTTCGTAAGAGCGTAGCTTGCAGGACCTTTGTGATTATCTGAGTGCACGTCGTCTCGTTCGTGCATACGTTGATGGTCATGCCTTGCTTCCGGTGTATCTTTTGACTTCACATACATGCCCAAGAAGTTTAGCAGCTTCAAGCAAAGATTTTTTGTCACGTGCATCACGTCGATTGCAGAGTGAACCTCAAGGATTATCCAATAGGGCAGCTCCCAAAATATAGATTTCTTCTTCCACATGGGTACGTGGTTGTCAGCGTCATTCGGAACAGATAGTCCGCCAGGACCCTTCCAAAGATTACTTTTAAATCCTTGACCATATCATATATATCAGAACTAGAAGGGCGGGTAGGCTTCGGCCGAGGATCTGCCTCACCTTTGAAATGTTTGCCTTTCTTTCTTAAGGGATGCTTGGGTGGAAGAAATCGACGATGGCCTAGGTACACATTCTTGTTACCTAAATGTATAATTTCAGTCTCACCTAAACAGTGCATGCATGCATTGTATCCCTTGTTTGACTGTCCTGAAATGTTACTAAGAGCAGGCCAATTATTGATGGTTACAAACAACAACGCTCGTAGGTCAAATTCTGTTTGTCCGTGCTCATCCCACACACGTACACCTTCTTCATGCCACAACTGTAAAAGTTCTTCAACCAATGGCCTCAGGTACACATCAATATCGTTGCCAGGTTGCTTCGGTCCTTGGATGTGCACTGGCATCATAATGAACTTCCGCTTCATGCACAGCCAAGGAGGAAGGTTATAAATACATAGAGTCACGGGCCAAGTGCTATGACTGGAGCTCTGCTCGCCAAAAGGATTAAAACCATCTGTACTTAGACCAAATCTTAAGTTCCTTGTGTCATCTGAAAAAGTCGGGAACTCTCTGTCGATTTTTCTCCACTGACCCATCAGCGGGTGTCTCATCATCAGGTCTTTCTTACAGTCTTCTTTGTGCCATCGCAACAACTTGGCATGCTCATTATTTTGGAACAAACGTTCAACCGTGGTATTATAGGATCATACCACATAACCTTGGCAGGAACCCTCTTCCTGGGGCGCGGCTCGCCCTCAACATCACCAGGGTCATCTCGTCTGATCTTATACCGCAATGCACCGCATATCGGGCATGCATTCAATTCTCGTGCTCACCGCGGTAGAGGATGCAGTCATTGATGCACGCATGTATCTTCTGCACCTTTAATCTTAGAGGGCATACAACCTTCTTTGCTTCGTATGTACTGGGGGGCAATACGTTATCCCTTGGAATCATCTTCTTTAATATTTTCAGCAAATTTTCAAATCCCTTGTCAGATAGACCATTCTGTGCATTCCATTGCAGCAATTTCAGTGTGGTACTCAGCTTTTTCTGGCCATCTTCGTAATTTGGGTACAACAATTTGTTGTGATCCTCTAACATTCTCTCCAACTTCAACCTCTCATTTTCACTTCCGCAATTTATCTTTGCATCAAGAATGGCCCGACGAAGATCGTCATCGGGCTCATCAATAATGGGCTCTTTTTCAGCTTCGTCTTCCCCCATTGCAGTACCACTGTGTTCAGTGAACATAGGATACTTGTTATTATCCTCTTCTTCTTCATTGTCTTTCATTATAACCCCTCTTTCTCAGTGCATGGTCCAACAATTATAGCCGGGCATGAAACCGGACTGCAACAGGTGGACGTGAAGGGTTTTTGAGATAGAGTAATCCATCGTATTCTTACAGGCACTACACGGACAACAAATAAAACCATTCAACCGCTTGTTTGCCTCAGCCACGTGGAGAAAATTATGCTTGCCACTAATGAACTCGGGACTACGTAAGTCACCGTACATCCATTGTCGGTTCATCTGCATTATATAAGTATATCAAAAACCATTACACTACATCATGAATAGATACGTGACCAAATTAATTAATACAAGTTCATCACAATTAAAAGCAAGTAGAGTAGTGACCAAATGTAATACATAGTCTCATAAAACATACATTAATTGAAACTAACATACAACTATCTAAATAATTTAAACCCACCAACAAATGCGATTAAAATCGCAACTAAGTTAATTATTGAACCAACAGCATAATGATACCAAGCCTCTTTATGAATGGCATATTTTCTAATCTTTCTAATCTTCAAGCGCATTGCATCCATCTTGATCTTGTGTTTATCGATGACGTCGGCAAGATCGAACTCCAATTACATCTTCTCTTCTAGGCATTGGAGACGAAAATCTTCACTTCTTTTCAATTTTGCTTTCAAATCACTGTTTTCTTTTTCAAAAAACTCGACAATAGGGTCGGTTGGAATTTCCGGTTCAACTACCTCCTAGATAAAAAAATCTATGTCAAATTGGTAGGCATAATTGTCATAAACACGAAATGAAATAAATAGTTATAAAAATATACCACATCCGAATCATAGACATTACGAGGGCCGACGGGGACGGATATCAAAACCATGACACTATACATATAAAAAAATATAAAAAATTATACAAATAATAACTATGCATCTAAATCATATAAATGAGTTTTTTTAAATAAAAGATAAAAACAAGAGGCTCACCGAGGTGGTGCCGGTGACGGGACGGCACGGGCGATCGACGGCGGTGAGGACGGGGACCGGACGACACTAAAACCCACAAATCATACTTTAATTTGAGCTCAAATTGCATATAAAACAAATGAAATTTCTAACTTAGTAATTTCATCAAACACCTAGCTAGCACTAGAAAAATGAAATGAGCTAAACTAGCAACGAAATGAGCTAAAGTAGCAACGCCGAAAGTGCTAACCCTTGGATAGATGAGGCGCCGTCAATCTTGACAAATGGTGGAAAAAAATGGGGACGAACTCGAACTCGGGAGAGAAAATAGATGAGAAAATGTTGATGAACTCGAGCTCAAAAATGGCCATGACCGGCTCGGGGGCGGGAGATGATATAGGAAAAAAGGTCCATCTTTAGTCTCGGTTCGTGATACGAACCGTACTAAAGTGTGCTCGCGCTGGCCCCACCTCTGCGGCCGCCACGAACCGGGACTAAAGGTCCCCTATGAACCGAGACTGGACCTGTCCGACGCCCTGGGCATTTGAACCGGGACTAGTGCCCCATTAGTACCGGTTTGTAAGGGAACGGGACGAAAGGGCCAAACCGATGGCCCTATTTCCACTAGTGGTGGTGGTCCTTACAGGCAGGTGCACAAGCCACAGGGCTCGACTTTGAGCTACCAGTTGACAGTTGCGGCAGTATTTCCTTTGCTCGTGTATCCCTTGCATCTTATCCAAACCGATGTGATGAAGGTGTAGGTACCAATTACGTACACCACAGGAAACTGCATTTGAACATCCAATTTTGCAAGGACTACCGTACCATGTATTACAACGATGCATAACCGGCGTTCCTTGCGCCCGTCAAGTCGACAGATATAATTCGAACTGTATAACGTCCGATACGATACGACTGAAGCAAGTGTACGCAAAAGAAAGAAAAGAAGAAGCAATCAAGCAAGTGTGAACGGACATGATACGTGCGCGCACAGAGTGAGAGCATGACGACCTTATCACGCCTCCCTCGTGTGGGAAACATACCTAGTAGTCGGTACGTAAATTAAGTTTGTACTACCATGCAAGCTGGGGACGACAAAAACGTGGGACGATCATGCATGAGAACCACACGAAGATCGGCAGAAACAGCAGGGTTGGCGTGCGGCGGAGGGCGACCGCGGTTTCGTGAGTCACCCACGCGGGCGGAACGAAACGGTAAATTACGCAGGCATGCATATTCCTAGGAAAAATAACACGTATTGTATAGGTACGTACGATGCATATCCGCGGCGATGCGTCCGGTTCGCATCCGAGTCAGCGTCTACGCGCCGACCCCAGCCTATGGTTTTCCTTGCGCTTAGTATTAGCTTAGTGCGTGGACTTTGCGACCAGGTCCCTGTGGAGATGGTGTTTTGCAAACACCGCCAGGTGGGTTTCTTTCTTGGAGGAGAGGCTACGCGATTAATGTATAGTTTCTTCAGCCTAGTCTACTTTAAATAAAATAAACAACTAGTAAAAGGGTTCATATAGACATTGGTGGTAAGGGTGTCCATACCAAGGTTTGGGTTATCGAACTCGTATTTTTTACAAAGGGGTTGGGATTTCCAGTTACTGAGAAGTCTCCGCCGATTACCAGACATCGTGAAAACAAATTCTTAATTCAAATTCCTTGGTACAACCATTTACTGAGAGTGTTCGTTTAAATTTAAACTTAAGAAAATATCTGATATTTTTTGCCTGTAAGCCCATTTACAGTGGTGCTCGGGACACTCGGTTACCGGGCGGTGATCATACCGTACGCTAACTTAATTAACCCCTGGTCCATAATTGATGTGGTGGAGACGTCCCAAAGTACCTATGTAGACTTAATACATAGCTCGCTGACAAAATTCTATAGTTTTCTGACAGTAAGTTCTTTTCGTGACAGGCACAATACTGGTTGACATTAATTCTTTTGCCTCATGGGCAGGTCAAAAATGGCATAAGTATGTACTCCACAAAAACTCCTGTAGGAGCACCAGATAGAAAGTGTCCGCAAATGTAGGCATAGCAATACTCTGCTACCAAGCATCGTCTCACCATTTACTTTCTTCAAAATCATGTCGTAGAAATTCTAACATGACATAGTACCTTATATTTTCTTAAAAATATTTTACCGCAAACATGGCATTTTACTATAAGATAAGAAGGATCATATGGAGAAAATAATATACACAAGATTTCATATTACATGACCTACCACATGCACTATATCCATAGATTTGTCTTAGAAAAAAACTATATGCATCAATTTATGACAGGAGACGGTGGGTGAAAAGAATGGAAGGAGTCCTCCTGCGTCAAAATAAGAATTGACGAGTTACAAGGTCAGAATAACGAAAAACTCCAGGGAGCGAAATGTTAAATATAATTCAATTCGTTTGGAAATTCAACCTTATCGCTCCTACTGTCCTCCACGTTCGGCATCGTCTATAAAGCCATCTTCTTTCCAGTTTCCTCGACACCAAACACCAAAACCATTCATCCGTATACACACTACTGTTAATGGGATCAGGTCTTTCTCGCAACCACCGGAGGAGTAGCGTCTCGCCGCAGCAGCAGACGTCTTCGGCCCGCGTCATCGCCGCCGACGGCTCGCTGACGAGAGTACTTCCCCGCCTCCTCCTCTGTCAGCGTTTCCGATGTTCTCGGCGACAATGCGGGACGCCGGTTCTTCCTGTGCAGCTCCGACGCGCTCTACTTCGACGAGGTCGTGCCGGCGCTCGACGGCGGCAAGCTGCTGCGCGCTGGCCAGATATACTTCGTGCTCCCCGCGGTCATGCTCGGGCGGCCCCTGTCGAGCGCCGACATGGCAGCCATGGCGGTGCGCGCTAGCGAGGCGCTGGCGGCGAGAGCACGGCCGCTTGGGCGCGTGCGCGGCAGCGGCGTAAGGAAGGTTCGCGTCACGCCCGTGCACGACGAGAGCGGGCTTGCCGGCGTCGACGGCCGAGTCAACGAGAAGCTGAACGAGAGGACTCGGGGAGGACTCTTTGACAGGTTCGGGTAGTCCGGCGAGAACTGCTGGCAAGAGGGTGGCGGCGCCGGCGTTTCCGCTGGCGAAGAGGGCGCTCACGCCGCTGGGCACCATCGTTGAGGATGCCGAGTGACGAAATGGCATCGGAACGTTGTCAAGGATGCCGAGCGATACAGTGGAACGGGAATATAATATTTGTTGATAGGTTCTTTGTGTCCTGTTGTTTAATTTGTATATCAGCCATTTTTTTGATCTAGTGGTGGTGTTGCAGAATTAAAGATTGTGAAGAAATGAGAATACAGATAAAAGTGTCGGTTGGTTAATCTGCCATATATTTGTTAATAAAGGGAATGAGTGGTCAAAGAAGCCTAAACGGTGGTCAAAGAAGCTAGCCTGCTTTAGATCAAGTGCTAATGTGGGGTTGATCAAGTGCTAATGTGGGGTTGATTTGTGCCGTCCAGATGATACGATTTCCGCTGAGAATTTCAGTGCTGAAAGAGCACGAGCATCTCACCGACGTTTTGCTAAAGCATCCAACTGGAAGTCTGAGCTGCAAAAAAGAGCTTTCTCAGCGCAAGTGGCAAGTGGTCTTGGTCCTCCAACATGAGGACGTCCATGGTTCTTTTGAAATCTTTATTTGGGGAGACTTTGGGACGGAGAAGGACAAGTTGGAAAGGGCCGCGTTGGCTGGCAACATATCATATAACTAGCTGCAAAACGCGGTAGTCCTAGTGAACTTTTTCTTTCGTACTACTCTATATCCGTTTGTTTTCCCTGAGCTGGCCGGCGCGGAGACTTGGCCGCTTCCACCCGCCGCAGGATGCACGGCGATGTTCTGGAAGCCCTGGCGGCAGCTGAGAGCGTTGACCGGACGCACTGGATACGTACGGTACGGTTTCCACTCCCGCGTGCACCACGCCTACGCCGCGGGGACGAAGTCAAATCGGAACCTCGCGCGCTTCAGTCCATGGCGGAATTGTCAACCCCTATCCATCCATCGTCCTCATCTTCTTGGAGGAGGACACGTGAGTCGCGGCCTCACGGGACATCGTAGTCGCACCGCTATCTAGCTGCTGGGGATGCTTTGCTCCCTTTGGTGCTTGGATCGGATCGGATCGGACGGGGTGTTCTACGGCGACGGTACATCAATGCCGGCGATCGCCGGCCATCCAGCTGAGCTCAACGTCGTCATAGCATGTTTTCAGCTCTTGTCCGTAAGGCGGCGCGCGTGTACCTCAATCGAGTCTAAAGATGGCAATTTTACCCATAGGTACGGGTACCCACGGGTACCGTACTCGCATGGGTAGGGTATGGGTACGATTTTATACCTATGGGTAGTACCCGTGCCCTACCCGTTTTAGTGGTGGGTAGGGTACGGGTATAACCTCGTACCCATGGGTGTACCCATACCCTGTCCGTTTATATACCTTACTCATGGAGCTTCAACATTTATTCTTGTGAGATTGTGAACCTATGTGAAGTTGTCATCAGTTGTCATTTGAGTTGACATAATTGTCACGTACTCAAATATATGTTATTGAGTTGAGATAAATGTTTTTCTTTATCAAAAAAATTACGATGAATGTAAAATTATGAGTAACTAGTGTACTATTTGATTACCCGTTGGGTACCCAATGGTTATGGGTATCCGTCGGGTATGTGTACGGGTAAAGTTTCATACCCGCGGGTACAGGTATAGGTAGAATTTTGTACCCATTTATTACACGGGTATGGTATGGTGTTAGTCTACCCGCCCCATACCCTACCCATCGCCATCCTTAATCGAGTCGACATTTCTAGGTGTCGTGTGGTGTCACGGCAGATGCCATGGGTATGGCTTAAGTGTGGGCTCGCTTGGGCGTTGGGGGAACCGGGGAGGGTTTGCGTGCCTACGAAGCACGCATGAAGACCAAACAAGAAGAACAAAGCAAACCAAGAACAGCGAAGAACACCACGATGTACCCTGCTTCGGGGCCCTCTTGTGGAGGTAACACCCCTACTGCAGCTCTAGCCTACTCTCTTATATCTCAAGTGTTTACAAGTACAAAGCGCTCCTTGAGCTGTATGATGAACAATGGAGAGAGCTCCAGGTAGAAGATGAAGCTTGGGGGGGAAATGATGCTCACAATGGTCGATCCTCTCCACAGGAGGAGGTGGTGTTGCCTATATACAGTAACCGAATTACCCTTTTGCCCCTGGCCGCAGAGGACAATGGCATGGACAAGGAGAACAGGACAAACACTGGCCACTGTCACTCAGCCCAGCTCACCCTCTGTTCACCACAGGCTTATCTTTCCTCTTTGAGCTTAAGGCAGTGTAGACCACAGTAGCCTAGCCACTGCCCCTTTCCCGAATAGGCCGAGTCAGCGCCTAGGGGCTTGTGACCCGGAAAACCTGTGGCAGCACCTTGCTGTCTTCTGAGCCCCGGTCAGCAACCTTACAGTGCCCGTGACTTTTACTGACATTACTTGGCCCTGTGCATCATCCGAGTTGCCCTACCCGGGTCCTTCCTGACCGATCCGGATAACTTAGCCGGCTCTTCTTTCCTGGATCCGGTTAAACCTCACCGGATCCCCTTTGGTCTTTTCTTTCACTGGCTTGAAGTAGGACTGACCGAATCGCCTTGAGATCCGGCCCAAGTGACCCGGCTAACTTAGCCGGCTCTTCTTTCCTTGATCCGGTTAGACCTTAACTGTTCATAACACATCATCTTTGCCCTACCCGGGGGCAGCCCCCCGACAGTAGTCCCCGAAGCTGGTATGGTCCTACAGCCTCGGCTGAAGGGCCGTTCCAGATTCAAAACCAACATCACTAACCGGATCACTTCTAGCTGTCACCGAATTTTCCGGGACATTTGGCAGGAAAAGCCTGTGCAAAGCCGTATAACCCGGGTTGTCAGCTCGTTATCCGGATCCACCGGGTACTTGAGTGTGTTTGACCAGAAGACCACGTCTCCTCGTTTTCTCCGTTGACCGGCACATAGGATCCGCTCCACCGCTTCCAATTCTGCGGCGTGGCCACGTGTGCTTGAAATACACGGCCACAGCAAGCTGCCACAGAGTTCCGCGACGCAAGGGATCTAATCGTGCTCCGGTAACCGCGCGGTAGTGGGGGGCAGTTATCGCTGGAGGCTATAAAGAGGGCGCGGTGGTTTTTCCCCTTCTTCTTCCTCTCAACTCCCACTAACCCGCTCCATCGACGCCGCCGCAACCTCGCCATTCAAGGTTGCCGTGCCAGGGACGCACAGCGTACCAGAGCCCCATCGGAGCCGCGCCTCGCGCCCATCTCCGACGTTTCTCCGTCGAACTCCTCCTTCGAGCGACTCGCACTGTAAGTTCTTCCTCCTCTCGCCATAGCCACCGTGGCGAGTTCATACTCTCGGAATACACACACCTGTTCTTGGTAGATTGATGCGTATCTAAGCCCGTGTTCCTGCCGTAGCACACTCCGCAAATTTTCTGTCCAAGTTCCGCAATAGACTGGCCTAGATACACTTGTCCCCGTTGGAGCAGTTCAACCATGTTTTTACCCGTGATTTTCTTTCTTTTTTACCACCGCTGTAGATCTTCCCAACCCTAGAAACTTGCGGAAAGATGTTTGCGACTTCCAACCGCTTCACCTTCTCCACCGGACCCGGTTAACCCTACCCGGGATAGGATTAGCTGAGTCACCATAGATCTGATTCGGCTTTAATGTCATCCGATTCTTCTTTGGTCCCATGGATTCCGAATTTCCTGACCCGGTTATCCGCCTTTTTGCTGCAGGACTAATTCGGTTATGGCCAAACTTCCCCCTGGCAGATGGGAAGGATCTGATGTTACCAAAAACGATCTGGAATGGCTACGAGCCACCCGGCGTATACCGCCCCAAGCCATTTGCCGCCGACCCGGAAAAGAACTCGCACCGGCGCCCGAACCTGGTGAACGCGTGGTATTCATAGCGCATTTCGAGCGCGGGCTCGGGTTACCTGCCAGTGACTTCTTCCGGGCCTTTCTGGACTTCTTCGGACTGCAGCTTCACCACCTCCCGGCGAACGCCTTTGTCTCTTTATCAGCTTTCTCTTCCTTCTGCGAAGGCTATCTCGGTCTCTGGCCTAGTGTGGATATATGGGCAAAGTACTTCCACCTTCGCAAGCACACCATTCCAGGTACTAAGCCGAAACAGCTGACCGCTTGCGGTTCGGTTAGCATCACGCCAAGGCAGGGATCCGCCTTTCCCCGAGTCACCGGCCTAGACACGGTGAAGAAATGGCAAAGGACCTGGTTTTACATAAAGAGCGCTGAGGGCCATGACGCTCTTAACCTGCCCGAATTCAGGATGGAGCCGCCCGCAGCCGAACTGAACTTCGGTTACAATCCGGCTGAAACAATTGCTGAACTTCAGACAGTGCATACCACTCTGGAGGATTTTTTGAAGAAGGGTATGGTGTCTGACGACCTCGTCCGGACCTTCATCTCTCGCCGAGTCAGCCCTCTTCAAAGGCGTGACCACAAGATATGCCACACGCGTGGCGCACTAGATCCTACCCGGATCAGCAAACACGAGCTTGACAAAGCTTCCGTCTTCAGACGGGTAAACGCCATTGCTGCCAATGAGATGTCGGATAAATGGCGGTGGGGTGTAAAGCCATTCTACCGGGAAAAACTTCCTCCACAGGTTAGCTCACCACTCTCCGAATCCACTCTTACTTCATCCGAATAATCCTGGCCTGATCCGGATTCGCATTGTCTTTTTTGTAGCTGTTTGACCGTCAACTTATTGAAGACGGAGATCTTTCCACCAAGGCATGGACACCGGATCTCAGCCCGCCGCGCGAGGGCGAAGAGGATCCGGATTCGGATGACTACTTGCCAATTCCGCGTGCCAAGCCAGTCCGCAAGGGTAAGCAATCAGACATTCACCACCTTTCCGACGAGGAAGATGAAGATTGCTGCATCTTAGAACCCATCGACGCTATTCCGATTTCATGGAAACCACCTCCTTGTGTTCCAGCCAAACAAGATACTGGAGAGGCCTCTCGGAAACGCGCTGAGGCGCCCGAAACAGATGCCCCACAGACAAAAAGAAGGAAGAAGTCCGGCGACAAGCCAAATCGCGTCAAACCGATGCCCACCACCAAGGGGTAACATTGAGCGAACTTTATTTGCTTTCTTCCTCTATCAACCGAGTCATATCTATCCGAGTTAACCGTTTGCTTTACTTTATGCAGTGATGTCCTCATCACCGCGCAGACTCATTCATCCATCTCTTCTCCTATCCCTCCACTGGATACGGCCATGGAAACCCAATTTCCTGACCGAACTGCCACCTCACCAACGCGTGTCACCACTACCAATATTCCCCAGCCGACTCCCATCTCAGAGCCGGTTATCGACTTGGAGAGTGAGGAAACCTCGGCTCCAATCCGAGATTCAAGTTGGCCACGTCCTCTCAAGGAGCTGGAGAAGGAAAAGGCCAAGACATCGGCTACGTCCTCGCCTAAGCCTGATTCCCGCCCTGCTCCTGCAGCTCAAACTGCACTGAACCAAGAGCAGCAGAAGAAAAAGAAGCAGAAACAGCAACAGCAACAGCAAGTTTCCGAGAAGCAGCATAAGGAGCCACATCCGAAGCAGACTTCTGGTGCGTCACCGCAACCCAAGCCGACTCAAGTTGTCTTTGGCGCAACTTCCTCCACTCCGGATAAGCAAGTGATTGCTGTCAAGCAAACCACCGCTACCTCCTCTGCCATTCAATCCGGCCAAGCCAAGCCTAAGCTCAGTACTGCCAATGACTTTATTGAGGCCTGGAACGCCGTGGACCTTGCACCAGGCTTTTCCGCTGCAACACCGCACCCTGCTGGTCCTAGCCGAATGATGCAATCTCTTCATTCAGTGAAGGTTGCGTTTACTGCATCGCACCAAGTTTTCGAGGTAAGTTTGCCGAATCTTGCTTTTAGTTCGTCATGATCAAATAGTATACACCCAGTCCCCGAGATTCGGGTCGAACGACTGATACTCCTCCGAGTAAGAAAGTCATTCGGCTTGAATCTTTTAAAAAATTTGATCATGATCTTTTTCTTAACTGAAAAAACTGAGACCCCCAGTCCCCGGGTTTCTTTTTAACCGATTCGGTCAGTCTCGACCAATCTCCGAGATTTGTTTTGGCTCCACCTTGTCTCGGGTATCAGTCCCCGAGTCTCTTTTGACGCTATCTACTTTCTTTCAGGAAAGCACGGGCGCTCGCAGCGACCTCTTTAAGCAGCTTGCCAACCAGTACCACAAGCTCCAAAAATCATTTGATGCCTTGGTCCTCAAGATGAATAACAAAGAGGAAGAGCAGAAGCGTGCTTTATCCGAGGAAAAATCAGAAGTGACTCGGCTCCAGCGAGAGCTTGACCGAGTTGAAAAAGTGAAGAACAAGGTTAAAGGAGAGCGGGATACGCTGAAGCGTGAAAAAGATACTATCCAGAAGGAGCGGGATACTTTCAAAGCCGGACTTGAGAAGCGGGCCAAACTGGACCAGCAAATTCAAACGACCATAGCCGAATCTGAAGCCGAAGTCAAAGCGGCTAAAGAAGAACTTAGTGCTCACAAAGCGGCCAGTGCGAAATGGCTTGCTGCACTTGCTAGCCTTAATGATGACATGGATCGTAAGTTCACCGAATCCCTTTTTCTTTCTGCCCTTAACCGATACATATGCTTGTGTTCCTTCTTGCTGAACTCAGTATTAGCTTATTTGTTTGTAGGAGAGTTTACCAGCATCCGGCTTCAAGCCGCCAGGGCTGTGAGAGACGCCCGAGCTGAGAGAGCTAAATTAACCGAGGCTCCATTACCAGAGACATGGGACATCGAAGATCATATCACAGCACTCAAGGCTCGGATTGCTCCTTTGAAGGATTCCCATATTGGTCTGCTCAATGCAAGTCTCAAGGCTCACCGGATCTTATTTCCTGAAGCGCGGCAAGTTGTGCCTGTGGAGGAGCTGATCAGAGACCTGGACCAAGCCATGACCCGGCTACAGAAGTGGAGGTCTTCGTCCGCCCGCGCTGGTGCTGATGCAGCTTTGTTATTCATCATGTCTTGGTATGAGCTGATTGATCTTGCCAAAGTGCGCTCCTTTCGCGAGGGTTCTTCATGGGCTTCAGATCCCAATCGGATCAAGATCCGTGAAGAAGCCGCCAACTTTATGGCCGAATTTGCACGCACCAAGCATCTTGATCTGGAGGCTCCAGTCTACTCGGATGGAGAAGACACTGAAGAAGAGGAATCGGACGATGCCTCCGCTGAAGAATACGCCGATTCTGAGGGCGGGTCTGATGAAGAAGAAGAATCCAGCAAGGTACCAGCCTCCGACTCGGCCAAGCTCACCGAACAAACTCCAACCGAGTCTCGTGTGATTCCAGCCACTAACTTGACTGTGATCACTAAACAGGCTTCACCTGATCCGGATATTCCCGAATCCGCCCATCCTTCAAGCTCTCCAGTCAAGATTACTTCCGAAGTGCCACCATCTTCTGAGTCTGCTCCAGCAACAGAACCTCCCGTAACCGCGTCCACTTCAACCGAAGCACCCGTGGCTGAAGCCCGTGCCCCCGAAGCTCCGTTAACCGAAGCTCCTACCACAGGAGTTCCTGCAACCGAAACTCCTATGACCGAGTCCGCCGCGACCGAGTCCGCTGCACCCTGAAGTACTTAACAAAAACATTAAATCCCCGGTATGCCGGGAGCAGATGTAATAGACTATTTTAAGTTCTTTCGAGACTATGTTTATCATGCTTAACGCGATCCGGACAAGGTTTATGTTGGATCATCTCAAACCGAGTCCCCGAGTTTGTTTTCTTGTTTACTACTTTGGCCAAATCTTTGCTCTTGTCTACCTCTTTGGGTGTTTTGACAGTCGAGTCACAAGATAGGAATCATAGCATACAATACTTGAAACGCACGAGTTGTGGTTTAGAATCATTCAACATAAACGAAAAAAGAAATAACAGGGGTTAGTAAACGACATGTGCCGAATCGGTTTTGGACCGAGTCCCCGTGTCCATTTTCATGTTTCCCATATTCCTCATCTCTGCTCTTGACTACCATTTTGGTGTTTGTCAGTCGAGTCACGAGATCAACAACACAACATACATTACTTGAAGCTTAGAACAAGGTTCAAAGCGATTCGGCACACGAACGGCAAAAAACAAAACAGTAATAAACAACACATGCATAAGGACGAAGCAGTCTCCGAGTCCAGACTCGGATTACCGCGATTTCATTCATGATAAATTGAAATACATACATTGCGCCCTTTAAGAGTAGAAGGGTCGAAGCAGAGCTACATTCCAAGGTCGCTTGGTTTCCTGTCCGGGTTTGTCCAAGCCATCCTCCCTTGATTCCTGTGCATCTACAAGGTAGTACGAATCATTGTGCATAGCCTTGCTCACAATGAATGGTCCCTCCCATGGAGGTGACAATTTGTGTCGGCCTTTGCTGCGCTGCACCAGCCTCAGCACTAGATCACCCTCATGAAACACTCGAGGACTGATCTTTCGGCTATGATAACGCCTGAGATTTTGCTGGTATATTGCTGTCCGAGACAGGGCCAATTCTCTTGCTTCCTCTAGCAGATCCACTGCATCTTCCCGGGCCTCCTTTGCCTCGGTTTCAGTGTACATTGCCACCCTTGGTGCATCATATTCTATGTCAGTGGGTAGGACAGCTTCTGCCCCATACACCAGAAAGAATGGCGTATAGCCTGTCGACCGATTCGGTGTAGTCCTTAGACCCCATAGAACTGATGGGATTTCATCTATCCAGCACCCTGGAGTTTTCAACAATGGTTCAATGAGACGAGCCTTGATGCCGGCTAACACTAGAGCATTTGATCTTTCCACTTGCCCATTGGACTCTGGATGTGCCACTGAGGCTATGTCTAACCGGATCCCCTTATTCATGCAGAATCGGGCAAACTCTCCGACAGCAAAGTTTGTGCCGTTATCCGAGATGATGCTATGAGGGTATCCGTATCTCAAAATGATTTCTTTCAAGAAGATTACAGCCGAACGGCCATCCACTTTCCGTATTGGTTTCACCTCTATCCACTTGGTGAACTTATCCACCATCACCAGCATATGTGTCATGTTGCCCCTAGCCGGCTTGAAATCTCCCACCATATCCAAACACCACACCGCAAATGGCCAAGTAATAGGAATTGTCTTCAGTGCCGATGCGGGTAAGTGTGTTTGCTTAGCAAATCTCTGGCATCCTTCACACCTGCGGACTATGTCCTCCGCATCTGCATGAGCAGTGGGCCAATAAAATCCATGCCGGAACACTTTAGCCACCAGGGCTCTTGTACTGCAATGATGTCCACATTCACCTTGGTGTATCTCTAGGAGCATCTCCTTGCCCTCTGCTGGCTCCACGCAGCGCTGCAACACCTCGGTTACACTTCTTTTGTATAACTCCTTGTTGATGATGGTATAAGCCTTGGATCTCCTCTGGACACGCCTAGCCTTGGTCTCATCGCTTGGCAAGCTTCCTTCCTCGATGAACTTCATGATCTCTTCAGCCCACTCTGGTACTGGATGCAAAGGGAACAAGTGCTCATTTTCTTCCACAGGTTTGGCCGCCATTATCTCTTCTATCAGCTTCTGTCCATTCCCCACAATCCGGTTAGCATCATCATCTCTACTCCTCTTTCCCAAGACTCGGTTAGCATTTTCCGAATCTGCGTGAGGAGTCCCCGAGTCCGGGCATGCAGTCCCCGGGTCTTCCTCGATATACTCAACGTCAACATTCATAGGAATAGCTTCGGATTCTTGCTTGGGAATAAAAATCGACTCGGAATCAGGCGACGGTTTGATTGAAGGCACCCTTAGATGATTCAAGGATATTCCAGGTGGGATTGCCTCCCTAGACGACCCGAGTTTTGACAGAACATCTGCAGCTTGGTTTTCCAGCCGAGGTATATGCTTGTATTCACAGCCTTCAAAAAATCCCGAAATTTTCTGAACATGAAACCGATACAGTGCCATATTGGCATCAAGAGCATCCCAATTTCCAGAAGATTGCTGTACGACCAAATCCGAATCACCGAAACATTCAATTCGGCGAACGCCGATGTCCCGAGCCACATTAAGCCCATGGATCAGTGCCTCATACTCGGCTACATTGTTTGACGCTGAGAAATGAATCTGCAATACATATCGCAATTGATCCTGTTTTGGTGATGTGAGCACCACTCCAGCACCTAGCCCGATTTTGCATTTGGAACCGTCAAAGTGCAACCTCCAGTAATTGTAATCCGGTTTAGGTGGCTCATATTGCATCTCAGCCCAGTCACAAAGGAAATCCGGCAAAGCCTGAGACTTGATAGCATCTCTTCTCTCATAATGCGGTGTGTAAGGAGACACTTCTATCGCCCATTTGGCAACTCGGCCAGTTGCATCTTTGCACCCAATGATCTCCGCAATTGGAGCTTCACATACCACTGTAATCGGATGCTCTTGAAAGTAGTGTTTCAACTTCTTGACCGCCAGGTACACACCATATGTCATCTTTTGGTAGTGAGGATAATTTTGCTTCGAAGTTGAGATCACCTCACTCAAATAGTACACCGGCCTCTGCACAGATTTTCATCCTCTTCTCGCTCTACCACCATGACCACACTTACGACCCGGTTAGTGGCCGCAATGTAAAGTAGCATTGGCTCATTCGGCAAAGGTGATGCCAAAACTGGAGCAGTGGACAACATCTTTTTTAATTCGTTGAAAGCCGAATCTGCTTGCGGGGTCCACGTGAACCCGGTGCTCTTTTTCATTAACTGATACAAGGGCAAGGCTTTTTCTCCTAGCCGACTCACAAACCGACTCAACGAGGCTAAACACCCGGTGAATTTTTGTACATCTTTTAGACATTTAGGCAATTTCATTCTTTCTATGGCTCGGATCTTAGCCGGATTCACCTCAATACCTCGGCTCGATACAAGGAAACCAAGCAACTTTCCAGCTGGGACACCAAAGGTGCACTTGTCCGGATTCAATTTTAACCGATATTTTCTCAAGTTCACAAATGTTTCCTCGAGATCCTCGAGGAGAGTACGTTTTTCTTTTGTTTTGATGACAATGTCATCCACATACACCTGCACATTTTTACCCATTTGAGAATGCAAGCACTTTTGCATACATCTCTGATAAGTTGCACCAGCATTTCTCAAACCGAAACACATGACACGATAGCAATACGCCCCATACGGGGTAATAAAAGCAGTCTTTATTTGATCTTTAGGGTTCAGTGGTATCTGGTGAAAACCAGAGTACGCATCAATAAAAGACAACAACTCACACCCAGCAGTAGAATCGATCACTTGATCAATCCGAGGCAAAGGAAATGGATCCTTTGGACACGCCTTGTTTAGGTTGGTGAAATCGATGCACATGCGCCACACCTTGACCACAGCTGGTTCGTCCTTCTTCTTCTCTACTAGAACTGGATTAGATATCCAGTCCGGATGCAACACCTCCATAATGAATCCGGCTGCCAGCAGCTTAGCCAGCTCATCGAGCACCACCTTTCTTCGATCATCTGAAAGCCGCCTAGTCGGTTGCCTAACCGGTTTCACATCCGGCCTGACAAACAAAGAATGCTCTGCCAACTCCCTCGGAACACCAGGCAGGTCCTTAGCTGACCATGCAAAGATATCCCGATTCTCACGGAGGAAGTGACAGAGCGCGCTTTCCTATTTCTCACCCAGCCCGGCACCAATGATGGCCATGCGCTCCGGGTTCTCCGGGTCAATGGGGATCTTCTTCGTCTCCTTGGGCACCTCAAATGTTGCACCCGCATCCGGATTAGTCATGGCCAGCACGCCGAGCTGAGCTGACTTCGCCATTGCCACCACCTCGTGCATCTTGCTCTTTTCAGCTTGTATCACCAGTGATTCAGCTAAGTTAGAACCAACTGTAGCACACTGTATGGCCTTCTTGTAGTCTCCCGCAACGGTGATAACACCATTCGGGCCAGGCATTTTCATCTTGAGGTAGGCCACATGAGTAGATATCATGAACTTGGCTAATGCTGGCCTGCCAAGCAGAGCATGGTATGGGCTTTCCAAATCCACCACCTCGAACTCGAGACTCTCAAGCCTGTGATTGTCCCTGGTACCGAACAACACATCTACCCAGATCTTACCCATGGGGGAACAAGATACCCCGGGTACTATGCCATGGAAAGTACAGCTGCTCTGTTGCAACTGATTCGGCGAAATACCCAACTTGATCATTGTGTCCCGATACATGATGTTTATGGCACTGCCATTGTCGACCAAGACTCGGCTAAATTTCACGTTCAGCTTGGGTCCAACCAAAGTTGGATCCACCACCAGTGCATAGTTCCCTGGGCTTGGCATGATCCTTGGGTTATCCGCCCTGCTCCAAGTGATCTCCTGCTCAGACCAGTTCAAGTACTTTGGAACTGCTGGCATCACGGCATTCACCTCCTTTGCTCGTCTCAACTGACTTTTCTTGTCAGTTGGCTCGGTCACGAAAACCACATAACTCTGATGTGCTTCCTTGTAATCATTCCCAGGGTATCCACCTTGCCTACTTGGGCCATCACCATTGTCACTGCCTCCCATGTTCACCAGGTTAACCGGCTTCGTTGCTGCTGGCCTTGGAGTTCCAGCGTTGACCGGGGTCGCATTGGCTCCGGTTAGCGGCATGTTTGGCCTGAAATTCGGTCTAGGAGCACCTCTTTGAGGTGGTCCTCTTTGACCTTCCGCCTGAATGCGGTGATGCCAACTACAGTTCCGGGTCGAATGATTAGCCGGTTTGCGCGGATCGGTGGTGTGATAACAGCAAGGCCCATCTAATCTGGACTCAAAAGTCAGAGGTGGACTTGGTCCCTCCCACACTTTCTTCGGCCAAGCACCTTGATTCGGCCTCCAAGCTGGACCATCAGTTTTCTGCCTCTGCGCATCTCCTCCACCGGGTTGATCCATGTTTACCGCAGCAACTTGATCAGAACCGTATCTGTAATCCGGATCTCTTCTCTTGTAACCGAATTCATGTCGGTCACTAGGCCTTAATGGTCCAACTCGGTTATTAACTGGTTGCCTCCTGTTTGCTCCCACTGCATCCAATGCGGGCTGTGTTGGATCACCCAGCGCATACGTGTCTGCTATCCGGATCATATCTGCCAGGGTTTTCGGCATATCTCTTTGGAGTTTCTGCCAAAGTGGTGTACCATGCCTGCATCCCTGTGCAAACCATGAAATGGCCTGCTCCTCCACTACACCTTCGCAAGAATTGCGCATGTTGCTCCACCGAGTCAAATACTCTCGGTCTGTCTCCCTCTCTTCCTGCTTGCACGCAGCCAGGAGCTGAGGTCGGTTTGGCCTCTTGTAGGTGCTGGAGAAGTTGCTGTTAAACGCCTGTTCCAAATCCATCCAACAATTGATACTACCCGGTGGCAAGTTATTCAGCCAGATTCGGGCTGGACCTTCTAACATATGCGGGAGATACCGGACCGCCCATCGGCGATTGCCCCCCGCAATGTGCACTGATGATACATAGTCCGTCAGCCAATCCTGTGGCTTGGTGCTGCCATTATACGGCTTCGTGTTGCGGCCGAGCTGAAACAAAGGCACACTTGGCTCATTCATTATCCGAGGTCCAAAGCATGGTGGACCCGGTGGGCCCTGCTCTTCCAGCTTCTCGGACTGGTAGATTCTGTCCAATTTGAGACGCTGATCATCCGGATCCAACATCCGAGGCCCCAGTCTCGACGCCAGTGCATTGTCATACGTCTGGTATCCGGCTCGCGCCATAGCCGAATTGCCATCGTCATAATGGTAGCCCACCTGGCCACCACTCTGCTGCTGCACCTGTGCCATCATTTGCTGTCCGGGGTGGCGAGGCGGTTGACCTCGGCCAGCCGAATTCTCCCTTCCAGTACCCGGATTGCCTTGACCACCACGGTTTCTGCCTTGTCCGCCTTTTCCTTGGGCTGCAAGTTGCTTGCTTGCGTATACCGCATCATAAGTTTGCAGCTGCTTGCTCTTACCCGAGTTCACACTTTGGGCTCGGTCAATCCCAACATGCGGAGAGGACGCTTGCCCCTTAGACTTCTGGCTAGCAGCCCTAACCGAGACAACTACCCGGGAACCACCAGCATCCGGATTAGCTTTCCTGTAGGCCTCATTCTGCCTGTTGCACACATCCACTAGCTCATTCACTCTCTCCGCCTGCTTGCGCCAAGCATCCCCGGTCAGGTTACTTAATTCAGCTCGCGCTGCTGCTGCAGCCCTAAGATTCTTAGCCGGGGAGCTATAAACCGGCTTGCCTGTTCCGGACCTATGACTAGTGGCTTTACTTGAGCTCGAACCTGCAGCTCTGGCCAACTCGTCGTTGAGGTCCTTGCCTCTGTTACGTAGCTCGGCTTTCTTGCGCGAGCGGTGCACTACAGGAGTAAAGCCATCTGTGATACCATTGGCAGCATTGTATTCTCTCAGGTCTCTATCAAACTCTTGCCTAGACTCTATCACTAACCGAGCCTCTTTTTGCAACCTCAGGCGCTCTGCCTCTAGCTGAGCTACAGTAAGATCAACATTTGCTCCAGGAGCCACTGGCCGAGCTAGCTTTTCCAAGATACCCTCTAAGGAAGCACCCCTGCTTGACGTGCCAAGGGGACCAACCGGATCGGGTTTCTCCTTAGGGAACTTAGCTGTCCGAGTCGGCATGTCATCCGGATCGACTGGCGTGGCCAGCTCCTCTGGCACGCTCGTGCTGGCACCTCCTTTGCCTGCAGCAGCGTTTGCGGCAGCCACCATGACCTCCACGCTGCTCCCAGGGCGAGCGCTACGCCCTCCGCGAGCTGCGCGGAAAGAGGAGGATCTGCAGCCACGAGCACCTGCGCCGGGTACTCGCGAACTGGCTCGGTGGCGACGTAGGTGACGAAGCTGCCCAGCGTCATGAGGAAGCCATCCGCGGGGAAGGGCTTGTTGGAGAAGCACCCCGCGTTGTCGCTGATGAAGTTGAACTCGCCGAGCTTGCACACGAGCCCGGAGAGGACCCGCTCGCCGGCACCAGTGACGGAGCCCGTCCGGATGGAAACCCCAGCCAACGCCAATGCTTGCCCCACGGTGGGCGCCAACTGTCGTGGTGGTGTCACGGCAGATGCCATGGGTATGGCTTAAGTGTGGGCTCGCTTGGGCGTTGGGGGAACCGGGGAGGGTTTGCGCGCCTACGAAGCACGCATGAAGACCAAACAAGAAGAACAAAGCAAACCAAGAACAGCGAAGAACACCACGATGTACCCTGCTTCGGGGCCCTCTTGTGGAGGTAACACCCCTACTGCAGCTCTAGCCTACTCTCTTATATCTCAAGTGTTTACAAGTACAAAGCGCTCCTTGAGCTGTATGATGAACAATGGAGAGAGCTCCAGGTAGAAGATGAAGCTTGGGGGGGAAATGATGCTCACAATGGTCGATCCTCTCCACAGGAGGAGGTGGTGTTGCCTATATACAGTAACCGAATTACCCTTTTGCCCCTGGCCGCAGAGGACAATGGCATGGACAAGGAGAACAGGACAAACACTGGCCACTGTCACTCAGCCCAGCTCACCCTCTGTTCACCACAGGCTTATCTTTCCTCTTTGAGCTTAAGGCAGTGTAGACCACAGTAGCCTAGCCACTGCCCCTTTCCCGAATAGGCCGAGTCAGCGCCTAGGGGCTTGTGACCCGGAAAACCTGTGGCAGCACCTTGCTGTCTTCTGAGCCCCGGTCAGCAACCTTACAGTGCCCGTGACTTTTACTGACATTACTTGGCCCTGTGCATCATCCGAGTTGCCCTACCCGGGTCCTTCCTGACCGATCCGGATAACTTAGCCGGCTCTTCTTTCCTGGATCCGGTTAAACCTCACCGGATCCCCTTTGGTCTTTTCTTTCACTGGCTTGAAGTAGGACTGACCGAATCGCCTTGAGATCCGGCCCAAGTGACCCGGCTAACTTAGCCGGCTCTTCTTTCCTTGATCCGGTTAGACCTTAACTGTTCATAACACATCATCTTTGCCCTACCCGGGGCAGCCCCCCGACACTAGGCGCGCGAAAAAAGATATATACACAGTTACACACATTCTCTGTTACAACAGTTTGTCATGGCTCGCCGGCCCATGTACCCGTGGTTGGGCCAACCCAACCACGACCACGCCAACGCCAAGCCAACCCTCGCTACGTCGGAGGAGAATGGGTCAACTGAACTGAAGTACTTAAGGAGGAGATCGACATCGGGATCCGGCATCGAAGAACAAACACCAGAAACGGCTCTCACCTCTTCCCCGTGCTGAACCTTCCTTCCCACCTTGGCTCTCCTCTCGGACCCCCTTTCTTGCTGCTACCAAACTATTGTACCTGCTATCTAGACACTACATCCGAGTGAATTGTGTATCTGTGAGTGGCAATCAAAGTTAAGGCGTAACAATCTGGTATCAGAGCATCGATCTGGCACCGCGCATGCGCTCTGTGGAGGAAATCCAGGCTCTCTACAATCATCCTCCGAGATATCTGGGTATTACTGATGCCTCTGTTCCAGTGGTGAAACATTTGCAGGAATGGCAACAGGAGCGGCAACTGATGACGGCAGCCGTCATCCGACATCATCTCCATCGGCAAACGCCAGGATGAAAACTTTCGCTGATGTCAAGCGCTCGGAGAGAATATTCCAAGTTGGTGACTGGTGTACCTGAAGTTGCAGCCGTACATCCAGACATCGCTCGCGCTTCGCTCCAATGCCAAGCTCGCCTTCCATTTCTTTGGACCGTTCAAGGTGGAGCAGAAGGTGGGTGAACTCTCGTACAAGCTCCAGTTGCCGCCCAAGTCCAAGCTGCACCCCGTCTTTCACGTCTCGCAGCTCCGCAAGGGTGCGCCAGCCGGTGAGGTCCATCAGGAACTACCGCCGATAGACGACGAAGCTCCGCCACTCCATATACCAGAGGAGGTGGTTGCCACACGACAAGTTCGCCATCGACACAAGGTGCGTGAGGAGTCGCTGATTCGCTGGACATGACTTCCGGCATCACTGACTACCTGGGAAAACACGGTGGAGCTCCGCGCCCGCTTCCCGTGCGCGCCGGCTTGGGGACAAGCCGCTCTTCAAGGGGGGAAGAGTGTCATGGGCTCGCCGGCCCATGTACTCGTGGTTGGGCCAACCCAACCACGACCACGCCAACGCCAAGCCAACCCTCGCTACGTCGGAGGAGAATGGGTCAACTGAAGTACTTAAGGAGGAGATCGACATCGGGATTCGGCATCGAAGAACAGACACCAGAAACGGCTCACACCTCTTCCCCATGCTGAACCTTCCTTCCCACCTTGGCTCTCCTCTCGGATCCCTTTTCTTGCTGCTACCAAACTATTGTACCTGCTATCTAGACACTACATCCGAGTGAATTGTGTATCTGTGAGTGGCAATCAAAGTTAAGGCGTAACACAGTTTTCGGTCGTCTTGGTTGTCACCGTCTTGGTGCCCCATCCCGAGACCAGACGGCACGACCAACGATCGCCGCATGGAGTCAGCGCGGACACAAATGACACGGCACAGCTCAACGCCGCCCGCTATCGATAGCAAGGAGGAGGAGGAGGAGGAGGAGGCACTGCTCTGGGCGACGCTGCAGCGTCTTCCCACGCTTGTGCAACGCGCCCGGCACACAATCGTGACGCTGGAGGACAGGAGCAGGAAGGTGGTCGACGTCCACTCTTGGCCGAGAAGAAAGCTGAAGAGAAGTAAGAAAAGTGGCAATTACTTCTCGAGGAGAGGTTGCGCAAGGCCGCTATTGAAAAGGGAAGAGCCATTGCAGAGGAGAACAAGTCCATGGTCAAGCTCCTTGTCGAGGAGAACAAGATAATGATGATGAACCGAGATGAGATGATGAGTTAACAAAAGAGTGACATGATATGGCGAGGAATGAGATCTTCAAACAGAGTAAACAATCGATGAGTGGCGGTGGAGGTGATGATTGATTTGGTGATGATGTTGTGGGTATTTGGATGAGATATTTTTGGCATGGGGTGTAAAACTATGTTAATTGTCGTCTTTAGCTTGTTCAAACTATGTTCATTGTCAAACTATGGGATGAATTTGTTGGAATTAGGATGAATTTATCAAAAATGCCGTGAAATTGTCAAACTTTGTGTATTTTTGGTTTGCGGGTTCTGTCCGGCCGCAGCCGAAACAAACTCTTAAAATACATTTACCGTGACTTGTATGTCACGTTTACACGCCGGCGGGATAAGGGGTCTGCTAGCCGAAACTCCATCCATTTTGGACACAAGAATGGTATACGTAACAGGAACATACATGGTTTCCCAGTTTATCTGAATCTAAGACTAAGAGGTCCATATGTGATCCAAAAATTGCTTTGTTGGCAAAGGTGACACCAAATCGGGATCAGCACAGGACCTCTCCTGGCCTGCTGATTGATCTATTTTTTAGACCTCGGGTTCGCTGTTTTATTGTTTCTTCCTTCTTTTGCTGTTAATTAGGTGCCATTTCTTGGAACCAAATTTGTTTCGGGGGTTTGTGGCGGATGAGATAAGGGACGATGAAAATTCTTAGAGATACCAGTAAGGAACCCACCCACTTTGGTGTGCGATCAAATTTGTACTTATTTTGCCATCCTTGAGGAGATCAAAGACAGGTTATAACTGAAACTCCATCCAGTTTGGACACAAGAATGGTACGTAACAAGAACATAGATGGTTACCCAGTTTATATGAATCATTTTCACATCTAAGCAAAATTATTACACGCACAATTATTATTGTTTTCACATCCAGCCAGCATATTATTATTTTGCAAAATTAATAAGTGTGCTGACCAGCACGCACAATATGGTCTACGTGTATTTTTTTAATCAAAGTTTTATCCAATTTTGTTAATTTATTTGTTATGTCAGCAGATGATGAGCCTGATGTGGGGCTTCCTGGTATGGTTCCCATGGGAGGCCGGGGTCTATCAACTATGACCAGACCAACCACATGAGTTGTACACATTTTTATTATTTTTACCTGGACTAGGCCTGGACATTAATCGAAGCACACAATTACAAAGTTTGGTTCCAGTTTAGGGAGCGGGAGGAGAAAGACTACAAAAGCTCAAGGAGGATCAAATCTATTACACCAAGAGACAAAAGAGGGGGCTGAGGTAGAATTGGTACAACGGTTAGCCCACAGCCTAACATCAGTGACGCAACGCTGAAGGACGATCATCAGGCCATCACCTTGTGAGTTGAAGGTCAAATTGTTTCTTCTCTTCCAAATATTCCAGGCAACTGCGATACAGATCGATGCTTTGACATACGAGCAACATCTTGTGTCCCAAAGTTCAGAGACGCAGCTGCTGGTAGGGGAGTGGTGCGGGCGGAAGAAATAGCCCCAGACTTCACGGGCGCGAGGACAGCGAACCAAGATGAACAGTGTCTTCGTCGTCTGAGCAGGAGAGGCAGGAGGCGGAGGCAGAGAGATGGTGTGGAAACCTTCGCTCAAGTTGCATACATTTTCACGCTCAAACTTTCTTGAGTGATGTTGAACAAAAGCGTGCTTGTATTCAGATTTCTGTTCTAATTCAGTTGAACCCGCACCACAGGTATCAACCTCATCCTGAAGAGAGGATCTGTATGTGATCCTGCGGAGACTATATATGATGACTGTATACTATAAGGTACTTTATAGACCAATTGATGCATTTGGTCAGGCCAATTCTTATTACTTGGCCATTGCAACTGAGGCTTAGTTACTGTATTTCCTGTAGAAAATGAGAAATAGAGTTGATTGTTGCCAAGGTCTTGAAAGCCTTCCTTGGGAGGCCCAGGCCATGCTTAGATGTGTAGTAAACATTGACTCGATTCTTGCAGTCCCGAGTTGTTGTAACTAGGATTCTTCGGGTCATTGCAGAAGATAGAATGATAGTAGGATAAATGATAAGTTACTGTGCAACGGCTAAGTAGCATAGGGCATCTATAACACAGTAGTAATAATGTCATACGCCTGTATCATTCTGTTATATTTGTCTCAATGTAAACTTGAATTATTTATGATGAAATAGATACACAGTTTCGCTGAGAATGTTGGATTGATTTGCATTCTGACCAGCTAATGCTGAAGAAATTGCAACCTGCACTATCTATGTTCACATATATGAACCTCTCGTTTCTTTCGGCATCACACAGTTGGTTCATGATGCTAGGAAAATTCTACTACATGACATCAAGCTAGACTCTTCCTTACAAAGTCATGACCAACTTAATTTCAAACTATACAATCTCCAGCAAGATGGTGAATATCAGGTATTACAACGGCGACAAAGTATTACAATAGTGTGTATTGAGCATCTTGTTGTAATACAACTTCCAAATTAATCAAGGACGCCGATTTTTGCGTTGGTAGACGAGCATCCTGTCGCACTCCTCGCGCTCGATCCTTCGGGTCATCTGAGCACGTAGCTGCGGAGGCACCTTGGGATGCCTGAGGTGATCACAAAACTCGCAGAGCTCGTAGTCGTCCTCCTCTCCGTCGTCCATGGAGATGACGCACGCCGGGACAAGGTCGGTGGACGATCCGTCGGGACGTCGTCGGTGGCCGGCCTGGCGGTGAAAGTGACGTGGCCTATGATGTGCCCGAAGCCGAGCACGATGCCCTGGCTACCGGTGGCCTCGACGAGCTCGTACTTGACGCCGTTGCCAGGGTCGGCGTTGTAGTGCCGCAGCGCGAACACCGCGTAGCGCTTGCTCTGTAGCTCGTGGCACCTGCGCAGGGACTCCGGGTCGTCCGTGTCCACCACGCAGTAGAGGTCTTTGTCGTCGCCTTCGCGGCTGCGGCGCCATTCGGCGGGTGCAGGCTCCGGCTCCGGTGGCGGCGGCGGGGTTGGCTCGTCGTTGTGGAGGATCTTGTTGAGATGTGCTGCCCGTTTGTAATCGGGTGGGGGTCGGTTGGGGTTGGGGAAGACCAGCGGCAGACGCCGTGGGGCAGCTCGCCCGGCGACTGCGGGGAGTCTGGGTCTTGGACGGGATTAGGATCCTCCTCTTGCTCTTCCTCCTCGTCGTACGGGGCGTAGTAGCGCACCTGCGGCAGCCTTGCGGCCACGGCGGCGACATCAGGGGCGTCGCTACGCGAGTTCTCCATGTGCGGCGATGCTTAGGGTCGGGGCGGAGACTAACGGCGGAGGGGAAGGCGTTTAATCGGCGGCGTGGACGCGGTGAGTGGTGGCCGGAGGGGCGCTGGTCCTGGGCGGTGCCGGAGGTACCAGAGCGGCGCCGCCTCTCCTCGCACGGGACAGGACTCCGGATGGACCCGATACCCGCAAACCCGACGGGTACCCGCCTCAATGGGGAGGGTATGGTATAGAAAAAAACCCGCGGGTATAGTTGGCGGGTAAAATCCATACCCATTGGGTATGGCTGGGGTGGGTATGGGGTGCCAAACCCGTACCCTCTAACCCGTATACCCGATGAACCCCACCAGTCAGTGAGTTCCTGCACCCTAGCCCCACATGTCATTGGAGTATGGAAACCCTAACCCAGCCCCGCACTCCTTTTCCTCCTCCCCCAGCGCCGCACGCCCGCACTCTTTCTTTTCCTCCACCCCATCCTCCAGCCGCCGCCCCTCCTGCAACTCTCCTCTCCAACACCTCCTGCGGCGCGCCGCCGCTGCTGTGCCGCTCCCACGCCTCCTCTGCCGGCCCTCCTGCAGCGCGCCGCCGCTGCTTCTGTGTCGTTCCTCCGAGAGCGAGATCCATGGAGATGGAGTCCTCCGAGCGCGTCGAGCTGGACGGTGGGAGCGAATCCGGCGACGGTCCGCTCCAGCCCGAAGATGAGCCCACGTCGCCGCCGCTGGGAGATGAGATGGCGCAGATACCACCGGCGGAAGCGGCGAGCGTCTAGGGTTCTTGCTGGGCTTCCCTTCGTCTTCGCCGTCGAGCTCCAAGAGGACGCAAGGAGGCGGTGCCCGCGACGGATTGCCGCCGGTTCATGCGAGCGGGACGTCCTGGAAGCGAGGCCGTACGCCCGTTGATTCGTCTTCCGACGGCGACAGGCCAGTTCCGAAGAAGGGGAAGGTCGCCGGCAATAAACACGAGCAAAAGGCAAAATCTCCAACGTAAGAGCTTGCTAGTTCACCAGATGCTTGCTAGTTCATTCAGATTTTGCTGTCTATGCAATTGGAGGGTACCCGTCGGGTACCGGGTACCAGACGGGTGGCGGGTATGGAAATTTTTTGTACCCGCCGGTGGGTATGGGGGCGGTGGCGGGGGCGGGGAGGAGGGCGGGTGCGGGTATGGGGGTGCCAAACCCGCACCCGAACCCGGCGGGTGCCATCCGGAGACAGGACCGGAGGATTGGGAAAGTCACTCTAGGTCAGCGGGGTAGTGGGGCGCCTACCTGAAGCGGGCTGAGTTTGCTAGATGGGCCACATGGGCCTACTCGGTGAACTTGGCTCATTTAGGTTGAACTCGTTTAACCCAACACAAACTTCCACGTCTGACTTTAGAGCAAGAACAATAACACTTCCGCCGTACTGGTCATTCATTGATTGCGCATAGTAGGCCACGAGACTGATTTTACTACAGTAAAAATGTTCCGAAGGGGACGACGGATACAGATCTCGATGTGAATGTAAGGTACTAAAATGGATTTCCGTTGTAATACTTGATATTGACAATCTTGCTGGAGATGTGTAGTTTGAAAGCCTTTACCAGGAAGAGTCTAGCTTGATGTCAGGTAGTAGAATCTTCCTAGCATCATGAACCAACTGTGTGATTTCTACTCGAACCCTCAGGAGATCAAATGCCTAAGCCTAAAACTCCATGCATTTTGGGAATATTCATTTTTGGTCTGGGAGGATTATCATTTGGCCAGGCTTCGTTTAGACACAAGATGACCAACGGCGCTTTTGTATTCATCAAGCTATTGCTTGCACCTGGATTACACTGATTACACTGGAGCGTTGCCAGGGGCGAATTCACTTTGAATTTGATAAATGTATTGCTTGCGAAGTACGTGTTCGGGTATGTCCCCCGTTGTAGATTGGAGATTTGGAAAGGATATTAAAAGGAAACACAGAGATTGTCTCAGCATGAACCATGAAATTAGGATTGAATTATTTGAATGTTAGATAGCTTTGGACATAGATAGTGTCCTGCAATTTCTACAGCATTAGCTGGTCCAAAATGCAAATCAACCGTCCATTCTCAGCAAAACTGTGTATCCATTTCATTATAAATAACTCAAGTTTACACTATGAGAGAAATATAACAAAATGATACATGTGTACAACATTATTACTACTGTGTTATGCCCTATGCTAATTAGCCGTTGCACAGTAACTTATCATTGATCCTACTATCATTCTATCTTCTGCAATGACCTGAAGAATCCTAGTTACAACAACTCAGGACTGTGCAAGAATCGAATCGATCTTTACATCTGAACATGGCCACCCAAGAAGGCTTTCAAGACCTTGGCAACAATTTCTCCAGGAAAATGCAGTAACCAAGCTTCTGTTGCAATGGCCAAGAAATAAGAATTGGCCCGACCAAATGCATCAATTGGTCTATAAAGTACTTAATAGTATACAGTCATCATATGTAGTCTCCGCAGGGTCACATACAGATCCTCTCTTCAGGATTCTAGGTTGATACCTGTGGTGCGGGTTCAACTGAAATTAGAACAGAAATCTGCAGGACTGCAAAAGCACTGAATACAAGCACGCTTTTGTTCAACATACCTTGAGAAAGTTGGGGCGTGAAAATGTATACAACTCATGTGGTTGGTCTGGTCATAGTTGATAGACCCCGGCCTCCCATGGGAACCATACCAGGAAGCCCCATTTCAGGCTCATCGTCTGGTGACATACAAATAAATTAACAAAATTTGATAAAACTAAGAAATTTGATTTTAAAATACGGCTAAACCATATTGTGGGTGCTGATCAGCTCACCTGTTAATTTTCAAATTGAAAATATGCTGGCAAACGATGTAATAATTTTGCTCAAATGTGAAAATGATTCAGATAAACTGGTAACCATGCATGTTCTTGTTACATACCATTCATGTCTTCACCGGACTCCGCACCAGCAATCCCGATGCAGGAAAATAAAGATGACTCGTCAACTTTCAAGTGCTCATATGCAAGATACAAGTCCTCAATTGTGGCACTTTCATATAGTGTCGTCATTTCCTTAATACAGGATATATCCTGCATTTAATTGGAACAAATGAACTACCGTAAGACAGTGATACAACAAGGAAGAGAAAATAACTCGAGCACACAAAATAATAGTCCAGAAAAATTAATAAAGGATAAGATATGGGTAGAGTTCCAACAACTAATGATAAATATAGGAAAACTACAATTTATAGAGATTTAACATGTGCTCATACATTAGCAGATACACAATATGCTGACTGCTGGTCAGATATTTGTATAGCCCTAGATCCTAAATAGGCTAGTCCTAGCCATCTCCGCATATTATCATATATAGTTATAGTTTCCATCCATTTAAAGCCCTCCAGAAGTGTGGGTAGAAATTTAGAAAAACACAAGGTTTAGTTATACTTAATTCAGTAATGCCTGACTAACGAACTGACATCATGGGAAGCTGAGACGGTCCCAAGTACCAACAAGCCATATGTGAATTTCAACCATATCATATGAATATAATTGCAGCCTGAGCGTGGTGGAGTATACAAAGAATATAAATTTCATTACTTTTTCTTCTGCTTCTCATACGGCAACCCCTAGAATTTTTTGACATATCAACAAACTTCTCAACCCAGAATTTTTAACAATCACTGTCAAGGGGATGGTCCAATGTCAGGATGCTTCCAGAAGTTTGTCTACAAAACTTTCATGGAGAAAATCTACCCAGAATGCCTATGCAGAGTTCATCACATTAAAGTGGGACAAGAACAAGGTAACCGAAGTGCCCTTGCAACCAGGGTTAGAACGGAGAGTCAGTCTATTTCCTTTTTCCCAATTTCCTCATAAAGAATTTACCTTTCTAGGCACGGACGAAGACTGCAGATGGGCCAGAAGACCAAGCCAATAGGCATTTGTCTTTGTCTCAGCCTCGTGTTTCATCAGCAGTGTCCTCTTTGCCTGAAAAACAAGAAACTTCTCAAATTAACAAGTACAATATGATGATAATTGCTACATAAAGTTCAATAGTCAAGGGTACACATTAGAACAGTAAATTTATGTTTAAAGCTTCAAGATGCCTATTTAGCTTAAGTGCATGAAATTTAAATAAGATGTGCAGTTTGCTTAAACTAATCTAATTGTTAAGAAACATAGCCATGATCAGAAAGAATGGCAGCATTATTACATGCTGGTTGGCATAATGTTAATACTAAAACACATAATGCAAAATAGTAAGAAAATTTTACTAACCCGGTCAAGCTCTCTTTCAACAATTTTGTTACTATGTAAACCTCTGAGAACACCTTTGCATGCATCAACAGCTTTATGGACCTGGCATCAAAGATCGCAAAATGATAGTATTAGCATAAGAAGAGCGCAGACCAAGAAGCTCAAGATCACAACTTAAATACCTTGCTCGGGGTTGAAGTTACCGCAATAACATACCAACCAAGATCCAGTTTGTCAAAAAGATTTAATTCAAAAGATACATCATAGGTCAATCCCATGGAATCACGAACTGTTGTAAATAACCTGAGAGAAAAAGGTGTGGCTCATCATGTTAGTCCTATTAGGTAAAGACCAACAAAAATATGCACCGCCGTGAAAACCTGAAGTATCTCGTTTAGTGTAAAGTCAAAATCAAAGGTTTTCTTAGTCAAGCATAAGGACGGGCGGACATTAATAAGATGTGTAACCCAGTATGTTGCTTTATGTGCCACCTTTGGATAATTGGGTTAGAGTGGTTTGCTTCTGCAAAAAATCTTTATGATGCCCTATTTATTCACTGCAGCATACTAGAATGTACTGTGTATGAAACAGCTTTGCAATGATGTATAATGAAAAAGAATAATGCACAGAAATTCTTTACCTGGAATTAATAATTTCGGCCAGCAAACTCAAAGCGATCCCAAAGAAAAGAGGATGGTTGCGAACACTAATATGTGTCTTCTCCATTAGATCCAAATTTGCTGGTTCGGAGATTTCTGCTGCCATAGTACGACAAATATCAGTCCACATGTTCATACAGTCATACACTACTACACAATGTCATTGATAGATGATGGGTGGCAATTCCTCAAAACAGAAACAAAAATCTTGTCTAACACTCAAGGTATTATAAGGTGCAGTGGAGTCAATCGTGGGACTCATTTGAGAGTGCAGCACACAGCACATAGTATTAAGTTAGAATTACCATTTGCGCTAGAACTTCGAATTACATCAAAGAGGTCCTTCCCTTCAGTAGCAAACCCCCATCGATTAGGTGCCGGGCCAGCAATGTACGCACAAGCTCTCTCATCTGTATCCTTTATGTACACCTGGCAAAGAAGAATCCAGTCATATTATATCTGGATGATGGAGGACAGTATTTGAGCTTTTAGACCACACATGTTTTCAGAAAAGTATGAAAATGTCAATGTGTCTTTTTTCCCAGAATGCTTCAGCATGAGGATTGTAAATGTAACTATCCCTTTGTTTATTTGCTTTACACTATATTAAAAAGATGGTAATGAAGGCATACTTGCTGGGAATGCAGATCCGACGGAAACGGCAGGAAGGAGATCTTCTCAATATGCTCCGGGGTGTTTGAAGAATTTGAGGCCCTTACAGTCCCAAGATAATCGAGAACACAAGATTCTACCTCTTCTTCTGTGAAATCACCAACTACGCTGACCTGTAAGAAAGTATTTCACCATTGGACTTAAACATGGTTAAGAAGAAATGTTGCCATGTTGGAACAAAGTTTAGAGAACTGAAACTCGGAAATGACAAACTATTCAACAAACCTCCATGTTGCTACCCAGGAACTGGTTCATGACGGCTTCTTTAACTGACTGAAGAGTCAACTTTTGCAATGAATGTGGAGATGGCTCTACAAACCTTTCATCATGGTTCAACATTGCTACCATAAGCTTGTGAGCCGTGGCACGCTCCAAACTTTTGGGGATAGAGCGGTAGTAAGACAAATATAACTGAGCTGCTCTATCGAACGCATCTTCTATCCACACATTATGCTGTAACACAAAGAAGTGAACTGTGTAAATGCAATAACTTCATGTTTCAGAGAAAACTTAGTTTCTCCTATAGTGAGGCAGGTGAGTATGTTATGTAGTAAGCTGAAAACACACACCTCAAGGACCATATGCAGGAGCTGGAAAGCAGCACGCATGCCATTATCTCTTAAAGCAAACCTAAATTCCATAAAGATGAACTCTTCATTGGATTCCAGCGAGCAGTTTATGAGATTGTTGACACAGAAAAGTTCAACCTGAAACAAAAATCATATGCAGATCGTATGAAATGTTATATCAGAATTAATAAGACGAAATACAAACAATCTGTGAACATCACTGGTGAATTACATATACGAATACTGAGGTCAGTGGGAATGAAATTGGAAGGATAAAGTAAAATGGTGTATGCAGTACATAAAAACAACGGTAACCTCAAATACAAAGTTACTAATGAACAAGAATTTGGGGCTAGAACTACATTAGAATAATAGACTGGATAATCTTGCAATAAGTGACTACTTTAAATGTTTATCATACATAGTAGTAAGTTTGAACTTTGGAAAGCATGGCTGGCACGGATATTAAACTGAATAGTTTGTGGAAGATACCTGTTCCCTTGAGAAGTTACCAACACAGCCACCCTCACTCAAAGTACGAACACCAACAATAACAGATCCCTTTGATTCAGAATTTTCGGTGGCTCTCCCACCACCTACTATCAACCGCATAACACCAACCCTTGCCTCATTTTGTGTGATCTGACATCAGTCATCATCAAATGTTTAAGCATGAAATATGAAACAAAAGCTAAATTACATAGAATGGCTATTGAACTAAAGATGATTCTTATGTCTCTAGAAAAATAGCCTGGGGTTTCCAAGTTGACTAAGTACCTTGTAATTGACAGAAATTCCATTAGAAAGGCGGCGTTGTGTTATACCGGTTTCACTGTCAAATACTTTCACCACGTCCTGCTCTTTACCGAAAGGGGCAAATGATGGTTGATGTTGCAATTTCAAGTCTTCAAGTTCTGATTGAGTAATCAACTCCTTTGGCACCTCAAGCTGCAACCAGTACAACAACAATCAATAACACGCCACTTTACGGTTTTCACATTGGCACGAAAACTTTGCTAAACCAAGTTAGTGTAGTTTCATAACAAGCAAACGATATCATAAATAACCAACATACCTCAGGCTCCGGGTAAATTGGTTCTTCAAGACCTGCCTTCATGGACTCGGTTATCTCTTCTGGTTTTATCTCAAAATCACTTTCGCCTACTCCATCAAGATGGACCTTTCTTGGTACACAGGCCACAATAGCAGCAGGAAGTGGTGCATTGGGTTTTCCAAAGTCAGAAATAAATTCAAGCACTTCTGCACCAACAGTATTGACCTACATGTGGCAAATGTGATTAATTATAATGTCATTAAAAACTAGCAGAAGGTAAAACACAATGATGGCATTTATTTTGACTATGACCTTTATAAGAGAAATGATAATGACATTATACAGTACCTCTTCAAGTGTGACAGTTTCTGCAACTGCAAGCAAACTATCATGTCCCTGCAACTGATCCATGACAGTATGGCCAAGTGCATCACTCTCCATAATGAAGTCCAAGTTATCAACCGAGGGAACACTATCAATCATCATAGCAAGCTGCTCACTATCTTTTATTAGTGCATCCATATAACGGATCATTTCTCCCATTGTGACACCGAACTCTTTGAGTCTCCGAACCTAAAACAAGATAAGGAGAAGTGGGTAAACAGGAACTGAACACTTGCAATAAACCGGCTAGTTGGCTAGAGTTCAAGCTTGGTCTGGGTTTAGCCTGGGTTAATGTCAAAGCTGAATCGGCTAGGGTTGGTTTCAGCTCACATTGGGACTGGATTGGGCCTAGATTGAGCTCGGATCATGCCATATTAGACTGGACTAGTAGGCTAGACAGTTCAGACCAGACTAGGCTTGACTTAGGAAGGGCTCATGCTAGGACAATCTTGCTGTAATATCTTCAATTCAATTCTTTATCATCTACTCCCTCTGTACCATGATATAAGATGTTTGTATATAGACGTATTTTAGTGTGTAAATTCACTCATTTTGCTCTATGTAGTCCGTATTGGAATACCTAAAACATCTTATACCATGATATGGAGGGAGTATTATTTTCAACCATTGATGTTCATAAATCATTCCTTGTGGCCGAATAGGGCAATAGTTCTTCATGCACATGCTAAACCGACACGTACATTGGCAAAAATAGACACTAGATATTAGTACTGAACTGGTTCAAAGATCATTTTATCTAGGTAATTGGTGCATATATCGAATGATGCAGTACAGTCAGCTAAAACAATCTATTTAATACACAGGAAAACTGAGCCATGAAGTTACAAACCTCATGAACAGCAACTTTGATGGCACTCCTCCAATTTTGGGGTTCAGCTGTTACTGTTAGAGTGGTCACCGTGCACCCTTCCCTTCCGGAGTCGCTGTGATCCAGCTCGACTGATGTGAAGGGAGGATTTGAGCTCTGTATGAAATAAGGAAAAAAAAAGATTTCGGTCAGTCAGATAAACCATGAAACTACGTGTTCCCTTGTAAAATACGGAGTGGTGTGCAAACATGTGCAGATTCCTCACTGGAAGAACCTGGCTATTCTGACTCACATTCAAGTCAAATATCGAGTATAATGGATCCTGAGTAGCTACAAAACAAGCGTTTTTTCTTCACGTATGGAATATCATTTTACCATGGCAGACTGGTAGCCACAAAGCTCCTAACAGTGAGAAAATAACGTGTGCATTGTGCATAAATATGAAAGTGTGAAGCGCTCTAAATATATAAGGATATAAAGTTATAAACTAAAGATAATTATACGTTCTCATGCAACAACAAAAAGGGAAAAAACATATATAAGATTCGAAAATAGTCTCCATAGGACATCAGATCATGAATGTTTCTCAAAATCACAAACCTTGTATCTTGTATTGATTCGGAAGTGCAGGGCGGATAAAAATATCCGCTTCATCAGGACACTGCGCAGGTCTTTGTATGTCTGAACTTGGTTGACAGGTATCTGCCAAACAAATGAAATCAATAGTTAGCCGCAGGATTAAGGGATTTCACTTAGAGAAGCAGTAAACTAGTTGCAGAAATCATTATATTCAATTATCTTTAATGAAGACCATATTGAGAGCACAAGTGTTAACATGAAGCTTGTAAATGTTACCCAAAAATAGATGGACTATCAAACCCTATGTGGTGCAATGCATTGTGGCTTGTTTATCTACCAAATAATATGATATGAGCTACTATTAGAATGAACATTTTGGTGGTAAACTAGTAACAAAGGTGCAAACATAACGAAGTGTTCAGACTAGCAGCACCATACCTTACAAAACATGTTGATAGAGAAACTCTGAATTAATTCATGTTGAAAAATCACTGGAGGCTTGGCATCCTGATGAACGTCAGGAAGGGACCATTTATGCTCTACGGGAGGTCTAACTGCCTGTCTTTCTCTTTTTATAGGTTTTGGTTTATCGGTGGCAGCCAAGCTACCCGGCAGCTTTGGCGCAAAAAGGCTTGCCATGGCACCAAATGGACCTGCAGTCGACATAGGGGCTGCTTCGTTTCCAGAAAGTGTATGTTCAAACACAGCCTGCATTGTGATGGATCAGCTAACAAGCCTGCTACTCAATCATACTGGAATCAGCTAATCTTTCAACAACAATACTTAGTAGGATGTAATTTCTGATTTTACCTCTATCTCCCGCACTGCTCTGGGAATATCATCAATTTCTCCTACCAGGTACAAAGTGGCATTAGCAGGGTAATACCATCTCTCATGGAACTTGCGGATCTTATCAGGATCCCATTTAAGTATTTGCTCCTCGAGTCCAATAGGAAATCTGTTGCTCAATTTGTTTTCCGAGTGTAAATGTTGCAACAACTGCAGCACGGGAGGCACAATTAGTACAGAAAGATAGTGGCCTGGAATGGAATATTAGATGATCCAGCACTGTTCCAGGAATATTAAAATAATATCCCTTCTCAGAAGTTTCTCAAGTGGTAAACACTGGGAAAAAGACTTGCCTGACAATCAACACGGTACTCGATTGTGTTCATCATCTGAAGCTCTGAAAGAATTGCTCTTCTCTCTTTCTCGACACGAGATGAAGAAAACTTTGGATGAAAAGCTATCTGAAAGGAATAAAGTGAAGAATTTTTTTATACATCTACACAATAACGTCAAGAGATCTGTCAAACAGACTAATAGCATGCATCTATATTTTAGCTAGCAGTTTGAATGTGTTGGTGTAACATTAACAGAAAATGATAGTGAATAGTTGACAGAGAGGCTATAATTGTTACAAGCCTACCAACTGAATATGCTTGCTGTTTCAAATATGCTTTAAAAATAGCCTACAGTCGACAGACATCCCATAATACAACTAAATAACATTGTGATTGAGTAACAATATCTTACCTCATCCAAAGCATCCAGCACAGAAGGGAGTAAGGCTTCACCATATTCCTGCCACATGAAAAACAAACCAATGTGTCAGATCCTAGATAAACAAGAAAAGAAATCTAACTTGAACCATCAGTTTTTTTTTATAGAAAATGTCAAGTCTATCTGTCTATGGCAGCCAACTAATACACATTGAAATTCATTTTCACACAAGTCGTTGTCAAATAAAATATGCACCCAGGAAACCAAAGAAGGCCCAAACAAAGCAACCAGGAGTTAATGTCCAATTCCAAAATTGACATTGAGAAAAGCCACAAAAGTAAGGACCTTTGTTTTAGTTGGAGAATGGATATGGAAGACTGTATGGTGGAAGTCTGTATATGCATTAGACCTTGCACCTGTCCCCAAGAGTTTCTCGCGCTTCTTACTCCCAAGAAATGCAACATGCTCGATCATATGTGCAATTCCCTGCTCATCCTCTTCCTCGTCAATTGATCCAACATGAACTTCCATGTGAGCCTCAAACCTGCAAACTTAACTAGTAAGAAGTCCATAGTGCACAAATTTACAAAGTAATTTTGCTTGGTCGCTTTGTAATCCTTTCTTGTTGTGTTTTTGTAGATGCTGGTCGTAGTTGACGGTCGTTTAGACCATTTCAAAATCTTTAATCTGGTTGGCCATCTTTGGCCTCTTTCTTTTCTTAATTTATTACATGCAGTTCTCCTGCATTGTTTGAAACAAAATATTGCTTGGTCCAACTTAACAGAAGTTTTTGTATGACATGAATTAACCATGGTTCTATATTTACTGTGGATCCATGTGCTGGGGTACAATTTTCATGTTCAAGAACTCAACACTTCATCCCAGTTTAATTGTTCAACGGGTTGACCTATACTTCTTTCAACTGTCTCCAAAATTGAATACAGGAGAGAGAGAGCAAGCAAAGCCACAATTTTTGCTGATGTGTCCATATACAAGCACGCAATTTTTATGCTCAACTAATCAAGACAAGTCAAAACTATGTTCCAGTTCAAGTATTCAAGGGTTACACCAATTATTTTGCCACATATCTTGAGCATTAAAATAACAAAAAAAGACCAGGCAAACTGATAGATCACAGAAAAATTGTAGTTGTGATTGTACAAAGATTTCAATAAAAAAATTCAGTTGCAAGGAAGTGACCATGGCAGTATTGCCTATCTCATGCTCATAACCACACGTCCCCGCTATGCTGGAAAATCCAGCTAGTAGCAGAAAATCATGACGATATTTGTTTCAGCAAAAGAACATTATGGAAGTACTATCGCCAAAAGTGTAATAAATGGAGGTGAAAAGAAGTTTCGTCACCTATCTGCTGGAACTTTGTTTGGTAGAATAAGATATCTGAGGCCATTCTTCAATTGACCCCGTATTAGCTTTGGATGGGAAGGAAGGGGCGTGTCCAGGACGGCTTCAAGCTCCTCGTTTCCAACCGCGTGATCAAGAAAAGGTTTATCAAGAGCTGTCTCAGACCATGTTGGACTTGCAACATGTGGTTCGTCGGGTCCAGCAGCACGCAGTATATGACTATGCCTAATCTGAAATCAAATAGTCAAAGTCAGAAGATGATACTTCACTAATTTTCAACATGAACAAGTGAAGGAGTGGATTATGTGAACACATTACACCCTGTGAATCTGCAACAGTACGCGAAACATTTAGTTTTATGTATTTTCTTAGAACAAAACTACATCATTGATTTACAGTACAAGACCGCTCACTGACTTTACAATTCAATGTTCCTTGGATATTTAGCTTGATGCATACTCAAAGACCCACATGCAGGGTATATGATTAGCACAATAAACATGATTTGAGCAGTAGAGGTGTAAAAGATTAACCGCTAGCTAGCAAAATAAAACCAGAGAAGTACTCCTAAGGAACAGAACGCCTTTTGCCAGCAGCCACCACGCGTAATCCAGTGACAGCTCCGTAATTTGTCGGTTGAGATGGAACGAACCTTAGGCCTCGCGAAACGGCTGTGAAGCGATAGCCCCGAGGTGTGCGGGAGCGCGCAGAGCGCGAACCTCGGCCGGCCCCGCCTCCGGGTCCTGGGGAAGCACGAGAGGCAGCCGTCCTTCTCCTCGCCGAGAATCCCAGCCGCCGCCGCCCCGAGCCCTTGCGTCCGCTTCCTCAACCTGGGGGAGACGGCGCGGCGGTGCGTGCAGCGGAGGGGGGTGATGGCGGCGGGGCGGAGGGCGAGGGAGGCGCGCGGGCGGAAGGCGTGGGAGGAGTGGTGGACGGCGGCGGCGGAGAGGGAGAGGCCCGGGGCGAGGCGCGGGGCGGCGGCCGTGGCCGCGGCGGAGGGCGAGGGGAAGGAGGCCATGGTGGGCGTGGGATGGCCCGAGGATAGGAGAGCGAGAGAGAAGGCTGCTCCCTTCCCTGCGGGTTTATTATTTTTCTCTGGGTTTTTTAAATGCTTTGTGTGAGGGGTAAAATAAGCTGTTGATCTTCGGAGGTGCCTGGCGTCGGTCGAGATACTCTAGAAGCTGTTGATCTTCGGAGGTGCCTGGAGTTCCGCGTGGGAGTTTGCAACAGAATATTCAACGCCTAGAAGCTAGTTTACGTTTCTAAATACAACACTTGCTAGCCAAACAGATCACAGTATTATCAATACTTCAGGATACTCTAGTATGTCAAAACTGTGGTATTCTGTGCCCACGGGCTAAAATACTCTAGTTTCCTAATACTTTGTTTTTTCGATACTTTGCTACCAAACATAGCCTCAATGTGTTTTCATACGCACACGTTAGAGTTTTTAAGAGCGAGTACGCTTACACCCGTCGACTGTAGTCGTGTAACTAAGTAGAACGTGAACATGCTCTCGGTTCTCTGAATTCAGTTTACCACGCACCTCACGATGACGTCATCGTGTATTTTGTGGCTCAAGGAAACATCGTTGATCTTGCACCAATGTCTCCTTTTTTTTCTAGATAAAAGGGACTCCAATGGCTCTTTTTCTTTCTTTTCAATACGCACTTTGCATCTCCGAGCATATATGTAGGAAAACAAGTTTATCCAAGGGCTGGTTCGCTCGTTTGTTTCATGTACTGGTTGTTTTTCTATTTTTTGTTAGTTCGAGTTGGCATATGAGAAGAGTTACATTTGTGTATACTTAATTTTTAGTTATTCTTTGAATATTTATAACTACTAGTAGGCGTGCACGTGCAACGCACGTTTTTAAAACTCATGTTGTGGCACGCGTTCATTCGAGATCAATCTATCTAAGAAAATCTTTCACACAAAAAAGAAACATTCATCCGTTGAGTTCGAAATACTGGTTTATTAAGATCAGGTGCCACACGAACAAAGCATACATTTGTCCAACACCTTGTAGAAGAGAGTCATACATCATTCCAAATCATTGCTAAGAGCATAAATGAGTACAACCTGGGTGTTAAAATTACATAAATCTTCGGTTGATTGTCTCCAGATTTTGGCATTTAAAAAATATATAATCAAGACGCTCAATATCCTGAATTAGACTTCACAAAACAAGGTAGCTGGTTCATAGAAGGCAGTTCAATATATAACATGTATAATATCCTGAATTATCTGAATTATGTGTATTTCATCTCTTCACAACGTACAAGAGAATACAGCACTGCAGTCAGTTAACAATTTTGACAATACATCTATCATATACATGTTTACTTCTGATACTTGATCAGATACAAGTATATTTTGACTTTGAACCATATGCCTATGTGTCAGGAAAGTGAGATTCAGCTAACGACATATACTTCTTAGATAGTGAGCAAGCTTTAGATGCAACCTAATTGGTTATTCTGCAGTAAGAAAATAAAACAGAGGACACGGGCGCTCTCAGTGGCATTGAGCCGGATACTGCTGATGACGGAGGAGTCATGTGGCCTGGAGCCCGAGATTTCCGTGGCAAAGGCGATGGGCTCGAGCTCCACACTGCTTTTGGAACCATGGCATGTATGCACACACATTGTTCTCCTTTCCCTGCCCCCCTCATGATTTCTGAAATCGTGGATGGGAGGTCATTGAGCCGATGGCGGTTCCCTCACTCTCACCACCATCTAAAGAGGTAAACACAGAGACCCCAAGGAGGCTCCTCAGAGCTCAACGCATTCTGACCGTTCGATCGTCTCCTCACAGCGCATCTCGTATGTTGGATGTTTTTCACCGTGTGGTATAAAATGCACCCCCGCGGTGAAAACCTAGCCCCCAGCCGCCAGATCCAGGAGGGTCTGCAAACGGTCGTCGAGGAGGCGCCCGAGGGAGAGGACAGTAGGGGCGCGGGTCTGGATTGTCGCGTGGGGAGGCACGGCGGCGGCCAAGGGAGATGACGACATGCTTGTCACATGGGGAGGCGCGCGGCGGCGGCCGAGGGAGAGGACGGCAGGGGCGTGGGTTAGGATTGTGGCGTGGGGAGGCGTGCGGCGGCGGCGGCGACCGAGGGCTTCAGGGGATGAGGGGAATGACCTCGATGTATAAGATTGTGCGTGGCGCTAGTTTTTTCCTTCGTGGGTCGAGGAAAGTTTCGTCCGCTCGGGGATGGTCCACCGATACTAATTGCTAAGTGCACCCGACGCAGATTAGATCAATTCAGTCCGTTAGATTTAAACAGTTGGCATAATCTGATGGTAGAGTTCAGCCTGTGTACACGACGCGGGGTGGCTGTAGCCTAACTCAAGTTGGCTTGTTTATTAGTAGTGGAGAAATCTTGCTCCTGTTATTGGGCTGAATTGGCGGACCAGTTATGGTGAAGCCCATTAGGTTGGTCTATGTGTCACCCTCCGGAAGTCTCTATCGATTTCTTTCTTTTTCTGTTACGCTTTACAGGGCCTAAATCAAACTCCAATCACTGCTACCGTTCACGATGCCACCGAGATATTCAACTTAGCTTCTCGTCCGGAATGCGAACACCACGGCATTTATGTCCGGCTTCTACACGGGAGGTGTGACGGACAAACGATGATGGTTAGGAACGAAGGCCATGGTGACCCGAACATGGACAACTTTTAACTAAGGCTGGCCTAGTTGTTTTTGGACCCAAAGAGAATTATCTATAATTTATATCAAAAATTTATACTTACTATATAATGCTACAATTTTGACGAGTATACTGTTCTATTTCTTATTTAGCATACTTAACCACATAAAAAATCTAATATTAGTTGTAGTATTTTTTCTATATATTCATAATGCATAAGTTGAAATACATTTATATTATCCTAGATTTAACCTATATTATGTAGCATAATTTTCTTCACCAATTAATATCCAATAACTACATAAACTATATAGAGTATACATATTTATGGTAAAGATATCTAAAGTATATGGTATACACAATGTCATAATAGAGAATTTGAGTGTATGATTGGATATGCATATTTATAGAATATTCAAGAGTATACATTGAACATTGACATGATTATGTTATGTCCTTTTCGGTTGTCAAATTTGTTGGGAACCCTAAGTGGAAAGTATGATGTAGTGCAACAACATATTTCGCTCGATTAAGAAACCAAGATTTATCGAACCACTATGAGTTTATAGTGACGAGGAGTTGAAGTGGACCTACACGTAAGAAACAATATCTCTCTCTGTCCCCAATGTTCCAGGAAAGTTATCAATCTTCCCGTCTCGCTAAAGAAATAGGGTTAAACGTATAGTGTGGAATATGATAGTAATAAACGAAAATGTAAAAACGGACCAGCAAGAACACAATGGTGAAAAGTGTGAATATGAGGTTGTAAACAATGTAAAAGATGGACCAGGGGCCATGGTTTCACTAGTGACATCTCTCCTTAAAAGATAGCAATTGTTGGGTGAACAAATTATAGCTAGGCAATCAATAGAATTACGATTATGATAATTATAACAAATTGTGCAAGGCAAATATTTATGTAGGCATCACATCAAGGTATGAAGACTGTTACTGAACCGCATCTTTAACTATAGGATTTAAGTTACCGAAATAACACCACAATTCATCATATCCCAACAAACACAATAAGAATTGATCTCGATCAAGTAGTGCAATACACGTTTGTTTAGGCGTTCGATTTGCTAGCCCGGCAGCCTGCGGTGGCGGGGGAGAAGGGACATAAGAGGACATGGTAGGAGGGATGGACAACTCGTCCTTGTTGCCCACAGGGACGAGCTGAACGAAGGGACTGTTCGTGAACTGAGTTGTTAGTCTTGCGTTGTCGCTATCTTGATTACTTTTATCTTATTGAAAGACATTGGACTCTCTTCATGGTGAAAACATGATCTAATTTTGCTGGTTATATCAGGCGACAACAATGTCTCTACATTGTTTTTTTTCTTAGAGACACCGATGTTGGAAAACCACTATCACAGTTCAGGTGTTATCAACAACTGTGGTTGTTTTCTATTGCTGTGAGCCGTTGATCGCCGGAGCATGTTACTTTTTTTTGCTGTTTGCATTCTTAATGTCTCGACTAATATTTAAAATTACGTTGTCGCAGATGTTCAGATGTAATTGATACTATCGTGTTGGTATGAATATATTCTTTTTGCTGAAAAACAGTAATTGAAGAAAGTATTGAGTTTTCATGATTATCGAGTGGAGTTGCTCTAAAAGAGTACACAAGTTTTGAAGGACTAATTCCCTATTTTGACCCAACTTCGAAGAAAATGCCCAATGTGGTGAAATAGCTCTTGCAGATCGAGGCCCAGCGACGCAAAAGCCACCTGACGCCGCCGTTGCTTTCTCCACCCACCCCCACATAGGCCAACTCCCACCGCTTGGAGTCGCTCTCCCCAAATCCCCCACCCTAGGCCAAAGTCAAAGACACAAATAATTTCCTCGAACACCATGGCCACCTCCGCCCTCGCCACCCTCTCCGCCACCGCCGCCGCCGCCGGGGCCAGGCGCGTCCTCCTCACGCGCCACTCCTCCTCCCTCGCCTTCGCCTCCCGCCGCCTCGCGCCCCTCCGCGCCGGACCCCTCCGCTCCCCTCTCCGGGCCGTCTCGGCGACCGCGTCCCCGGCGGCCGCATCCGCCATCGCGGTCGGCGACCGGCTCCCCGACGCGACGCTCTCCTACTTCGACGCCCCCGACGGCGAGCTGAAGACGGTGACCGTCCGCGACCTCACCGCGGGCAAGAAGGTGGTCCTGTTCGCGGTCCCGGGCGCCTTCACGCCCACCTGCACCCAGAAGCACCTCCCGGGGTTCGTCGCCAAGGCTGGGGAGCTCCGCGCCAAGGGCGTCGACGCCGTCGCCTGCGTCTCCGTCAACGACGCCTTCGTCATGCGCGCCTGGAAGGAGAGCCTCGGCGTCGGCGACGAGGTGCTGCTGCTGTCGGACGGCAACGGGGAGCTGACGCGCGCCATGGGCGTCGAGCTCGACCTGTCCGACAAGCCCGTCGGCCTCGGCGTGCGCTCCAGGCGCTACGCGCTGCTCGCCGACGACGGCGTGGTGAAGGTGCTCAACCTCGAGGAAGGCGGCTCGTTCACCAACAGCAGCGCCGAGGACATGCTCAATGCGCTCTGAGTCCTCTGCTCGCGCCAGCCGGACGCCATGGCTCGGTTCGTTCTCTGTTTTCCTAAAGCGTTGTGCTTCGTTTTTCGTTCTTCTGAATAATCGGTGCGGCAATGGCGGCTTGTGTTGCTGCTGTCACCTTGACTTGGTGGCGAGTACTGAGTAGTGCAGCGTGTACTAGCTTTGGGTTGTCTGTCGTTTTGATGTGAAGTTTCTAGCCAACTATGGCAACAAGACTCGGCAGTGTCCTGGTTTGCAACCTGGCATGGCACAACAATGACAGAATATCACTTTTGCTTGTTATATGCATCGTATCATACCTGCGTGTCGAGATGGCACGGTTTTATCAGTGAAATGTTGAGGATATGGTTCGCACCAGGATCCCTAGGATGCTGTGAACTTGTGATGTCAATTAATTTCTGAAACTACAGCTAGAGTTTCCATGAAATTGTGTAGAGATTCAGCAAGCGAGGGGTTGGTCATATGCCTCTTGGCATGAACAAAGGCGTTTTAGATCTTTCCAACCCATTATACAGTATGAACTAAGGACAGTCAAACCTTTTATTTAGTCTGATGGTGTGTTCATTTTTATATACCTAGAAATCAAGAAGAAGAAGAAGAAGAAGAAGAACAACAGCGAGTGGCGTAAGAAACCGTACACCATTCTTGAGAGCTTACTTAACTTATTCAGAATGTAGTTTTGTACGGGAAAACTTATGAAATCCCGGCTTGGGGAAATTCAGCTTCTAGTGTTTTTCTGCCGGACTGCCAATTGGCGATTGACAAACTGAAGATCGTAGTTTTGTCTGAAAGCAAAAACGACCCTGAAGATGGTGACTTGTTTTGGTTGTTGCTATACTACTAGCCAGTGCCTATCCGGTTTAAACTGGTTCATTCCACCATTTCGCTAGATCCTGGACCTTTGCAAAGAGACGCGCATGACAAGGTAACCTTGTCAACGTTGCCTGCACGGTTCAGCATTTACATTTGTTGCCGGCGGATAGGAACGGAAATATGCAACCATGCCCATAGTGCCATACCATACACGATCACCTTTTTTCGCAAGTTAACTGGAGGAGAGCGCCTGCCTCTCAAATTTTACGGGAAAAAAATGCTATGTTCAGTGAAGTTTTTAGCATGAACAGGTCAGAAAGAAATTACATATGTATAAATAGAATTCGAAGCCCAATGAGTAAGAGCATCTCCACCGGGGGCCTGGGTGTCGGCGACGAGGTGCTGCTGCTGTCGGACGGGAACAGGGAGCTCACGCACGCCATGGGCATGGAGCTGGACCTGTCGGACAAGCCGGTCGGGCTCGGCGTGCGCTCCAGGCGCTAGGCGCTGCTGGCCGACGACGGCATCGTGAAGGTGCTCAACCTCGAGGAAGGCGGCTCCTTCACCACCAGCAGGGCCGAGGACATGCTCAAGGCGCTCTGAACAGCGGTGTCTCCTCTGCTCGTGCTAGTGGCCATGGTTCAGCTTGGTTCGTTCTCTGTTTTCCTAAAGCGTTTTGCTTCGTTTTTCCTTCTTCTGAATAATCGGTGCGGCAACGGCGGCTTGTGTTGCTGCTGTCACCTTGATGTGGTGGCGAGTACTGAGTAGTGCAGCGTGTACTAGCTTTGGGTTGTCTGTCTTTTTTCTTTTTCTTTTTTCGAAAGGTCCAGCAATTGCTGGCTTCCATATATATTAGCAGAGGGCTTTGGGTTGTCTGTCGTTTTGATGTGAAGTTTCTAGCGAACTATGGCAACAAGACTCGTGGCACAGAATGACAGAATATCACTTTTATTTGTTCTGTGCATCGTTTCATACATGCGTGTCGGCATGGCACGGTTGTATCAGTTGAATGTTCAGATTATGGTTGGCACCAGGGTAGGTCACTACGATGCTGTGAATTTGTGACAGAGACTGTCAATTAATTTCTGAAGCTACGTCTAGTGTTTCCATGAAATCGTGTAGGGATTCGGCAAGCGAGGGGTCATATGCCTCTTGGCATGAACAAAGATCCTTCGGTTGTGAGAGCTAGGTCAGTGGCAGGGCTACCACGAACAACACAACAACACAGCGCCCTTTTACCCTAGGCAACTACCTCCAGATATGACCCAGCCCTACCGCGCCTGATAGCTTCCAAAGCTCAACTTCTGCAGCGATCTTGCGGCAAACAGCGGCGACGTCCTCAGACTTGTGTTCAAACACCCGGGCATTCCTCTCTTTCCAGATGAGCCACACGGTGAGGAGGACGAGTGAGTCAAACCCCTTTCTCGCATCCGGTGGGGCTCGCCGGCGCGCCTCTGGCCACCACTGGATCAGCGTGTCCTCGACAGCTGGGACGAGCCGGAGAAGGTCGCATCGCCGCAACATGGAGTGCCACACCTCCCTAGTGAAAACACAGCCTACCATGAGATGATCGGCCGTCTTAGGCACTTGGTCGCATAGTGGGCAATCAACATGTGAGTTCAAGCGTCGGCGAAGCCGGCGATCAGCAGTCCATAACCTCCCTTGCATGGCTAGCCAGATATGAATCTTGCACTTGGCCGGAGCCCAGGTCTTCCAAATTGTCTTCCCACATGGAAAGAACTCCAGCCCCATGAAGAACGCCCTATATGCAGAGCGGGCAGTGTAACAAGCAGAGGCTGTCAACTTCCAAACGGCGCGGTCGGCAGTTCCCGGCGTGAGGGAAACTACCTGGAGTTCATCCACCAGTAGCAGGAATTGGGTGAGGACCTGAACCGTCAAAGGGGTAACCGCACCAATCTGGTGCCGAATACGCAGTATGTTTGTTCCCTTTCTTCTAATAAAAGTGACACGCAAGCCTTTTGCGTGTTCGCAAAAAAAAAAAAAAGATCCTTCGGTTTTTGAAACCATTATATGAACTAGGGACGGTCAAACATTTATTTAGTTCGATCGTGCGTTCATTTTTAAACTACGTAGCTAAAAATCAAGAAGAACGGCGAGTGACCTAAGAAACTGTACACCATCCTAGGGAGCCTATTAGCTTATTCAGAATGTAGTTTTCTAACGGAAAAAAGTTGTGAAATCCCGGTCTGAGGTTATTGGCGTTATGAAATCCTGGCTTGAGGACATTGGCGTGCTGAAGATCCATATTTTTGTCTGAATTCCTAAAGAAATAGTTTTGTCTGAAAGCACAAACGCCCTTTTTGAACCGAGGCAAAAGACTTGCCATTTTCATTAATTAAGTAGAAGTGAGAATTGGTCGGTTAATTAACAGGAAACCGACCTAAAACCAAGACAATACCCTCAACGACCGTCATGGAACACGACCGTCGCGAGGGCACACACAGCCATCCTGGCTACCCACACAAGCTGCACACACACCACCGAAGTCATCGTCGAGGTTGCCCCCGTGTCATCGTCATCAAGCTGCACACCCTGCAATGACTCCGACTTCACAAGAAAACCACCAAGGAGACCATCACCGAAGCGACGTCGAGAAGCCCAAGTCGGCCTATGCCAAACAGATGGCTCTTCGCGAAGAGCAGGCAGCTCCGATTCTGATGGAGAGCTCCGAAAAGGAGATGCGCAAGACCTGCGTCGAGAGAGATCTTCACCACCGGACCACCCTTGCAGGTCATCGTACGCCACTCAAGAGATAGCAGCTTCGACTTCACAGCTTGGAGAGAGACCAACACGAAGACACCCGGACAGAGCTGCCTATGAAGTCATTGCCGCGACCAACCATTGCTCCTCAACATTGTCGTTGCCGCGCACACCACCACACGGAAGACCCACTTCGCTCACTGGACACCTGCCAGCCGCAAAGTCGTGAGCGCCCAGCCCACCGGCAAGCGCGAATGGAAGCAAGCTTTTCAAGACGACGCCCCCAAGGAGGAAAGCGACGTCGAGGACGACGCTCGTCGCTCGACCCGTTGGGTCTAAATTTTCACCTAAAAAGCTTGCTCCGAGGATGAAGAAGTCGACGAAGACTCCACGGTGGTGCCTCCAAGGAGGAGCGCGACGCCCACGGGCGCCGCCATCGCTGGCCGGCAAGAGCCGGGCCGAACTTTCGTCTGAAACTTCTCGACAACAACCTCACGCCCACGCCGCCACTGAAGCGCTCACCCATGACGCGGCGACTGCGCCACCACCACGCCAGGCCACCACGAAACCTCGGAGCCGAAATCTGGCCACCCAGAAACGGCACCCTTCCTGTACTCACGTAGCAACCACGGACGGACGAGCTCCAACCGTCGTCGGAGGGCATCACCAAAGGGACGGACGAGCTCCGACCCAAGAAGATGGTGGCTTAACTTAAATACATGCATGCTTTCGATGTTGCTGTACTAGCACCATTCCAGAGCCAGTGCTATCTTTGTCAAACTGGTCCGTTCCACCATTTTGCTAGATCCTTGATCTTTGCATAGAGAATTAGAGACGCACATGTCATGGTTGCCTGGGCATTTCAGCATTTACAGCTGTTGCCGGCGAATATGAACATCCAACCATACTCGAACACCTTTTTTCTTAAGCGAACTCGAGGAGAGCGCCTACATCTTAACTTCTACAGGAAAAAAAGTTATGTTTAGAAGTTTAGGGCGTGTTTGAATTTCTCCATCGTTTTTGCCATTTTTACATCACTTGCATTTGTGGCTCCCAGGGCCTGGCCCTGAAAAACGAAACAAAAGTCACGTTTTGCATGTATTTTTGTTGTCCACAAAGTGCTGGCCAGGCCCGAGCAAGTTTTTATGCCGGTGTTTGGTGTTCATCTGTGTTTTATGTAGTCTCACCTCTTGTCTTCTCGTGATCTCACCTCACACCACTTCTAGCGCCTCACACCACTTCTACAGTGATGAGCAGGACGACGGTAAGACTCATGAAGGCCGACCCAGGAAGGATAGAAGGATAGCAGTCCACACGTGGATGGTAAAATTGACGATCCACTTATACGCGCATGACTTATAAATCGGAATGGATGGATTAGTTGATATCACCGCATGCATCGGTGCTATTTGTGGCAAAACAAATACTAGTCGACGCTATTATAAATTTCTCTTTTATAATCATAAAACTGGACATCTTTTTTGGAGCTCATAAACAGACAATAGTTTATGAATTTTGTTTAGTAGATTTCAAACAAATCAAGCTTTTCTCTTTGAGGAGATTAGAACAAATCAAAATGTAGGGCAGATACTTCGCCAGAGTAGATAGATATTATATTTGAATGTCCCACTGAAACAAAATCGTCATCTATGCGTTTGTTAAGTTGCACAAACAAAACACCATCCCTACCCAAACATTTTAAAAATCGAGGTGTACCCACAAACGCTGACCCCAGGCCCCGCTGTGATACCACCCACCAACGAACCTGCAAGGTGGGCCCTGTGGCCTCCCCTCCATTGACGAGTTCCTTGTCCCGTCGCTACCCTGCTGTTGAAATCTTGCCTCTCCCTCTACACTGCGGAAGCCGACGATACCCATCTATGGCAGCTCGATTGAGGCAGACCGTAGACCACCAACTAACAACATACATACTCATAAGTGGCCTAGTAAACTTGCTCTACTCATAGGCAAGGTCAAGAGTTCCTACGTTATGATGTGACAATCATGACTTTTAAGCCCATTCAATTCACCATTTACGACTTTATGTCCTTGACTATTATAGTTTTCTATTACATTTAACATAAGTGACTACAAACAGCCTAAAATGAGGATACAATTATAATATTTTCATAGATTTGCACTCTCAGTAGTTTGTAACTAAAATGCAAAAAGATACGGTTTGATGCACTAGCTTCGTTCCCTTAAAATATAAAAATAATAGTAAAATAAAATAATAGATAAAATTCATATGCATGCATAGATTAATGTTCACAACACACAAATGAATACTAGTATATGTTTATCTTATTATCCATCAGAATATTATTAAATATCTCAACATGGATCTAAAAAACTCAGCGTCTAATAAATAACCTAACAATGTTTCTAGAGTGTATGGTTATCTATCTTAAGTTTAAATAAATAGGAAGACCGAAGGGGATCGTATGCGGAAAACAATTTTTTTCCTAATAACGATAAACGAAATAGCCAAGATCTATTACTATGCAGATATAAATTAACGGAGGGAACAATGTTCATACCTTTGAAGACCGTAAGCGTCGACGATCAAAAGATCTGTTTCGATGACGACGAATGATGAAGATCTATGGCGCCGACCTCAAGATCATGTTGTCGTACTCGCGCATAGTGCCGCACGTGCTGCACCTCGTAGCTCCACACACGTACGGTGTAGACGGCGACCCCCGGACTCCGATCCAGCGAAGCAGCGAAGCAGAAGACTTGGACCGAAGAACCGATAGCACGGCGGAGTGCGTATGGTGGAGAAAACCTCAACCCAAGCGTAGCTCCAATTGCGGAGTCACGTCTAAACGGATGAGAGAGAGAGAGAGAATTGGGTGTACTTCCAAGGTATGGGGGCACCCCTATATAAAGGGGATGGAGGGCTGCCAACCTTGGTGGCTGGGCGGTGTGGGACTAATCCCCACACCAGCGAAGCCCCTCCATGGTGCGCCGGCCCTAGGTGGGCCCCATGTGGCCCACCTAGGCTGCGCCAAGCCCAGAGCCCTCTAGGGGGCGAATTCCCCCCTATGGACCTTTTTCCCTTTGGTCAAGGCCCATTTAGGTGGGAAGCCCTTTTAAATTTGAATTAAATAAAAATATATTTAATCAATAATTACATTAATTAATATTAAATACATGTTATTTAATTTATTCGACCTCTGAAACATTTTTCGTTGCCCTCCGAACTCCATCGGATATGTCCCGGAACACTTCCGGTTCTCTTCTCTATTTTCTCTTCGGTATCCAATCTAATTTAAACCGTCGTCTACCCTTAAGTGTGCCACCCTATGGTTCGGGATCACTCCAGGCATGATCGAGACATCTCTCCGATCAATGACTAATAGCGGGATCTGAAAACCCATGATAGCCCCTGTGTGTCCACGAATATCTTTTATCGTCTGAACCTTGAACGTCAAGTCCCATACCTTTTGCCTGGCGATACTTAGTTTGTCCGAGACTCGATCTCAGGTATCACGATACCTAGCTCGATCTCTTACCGACAATACTATCTTTACTCGTCTGTGATATTACATCCTCGTGACCTAGTCACATGCTTGCAAGCTCATTGATGCAATCTCACCGAGTGGGTCCAAAGTATCTATCCTGCTAGGTGGATTGGCAAATCCCGCTCTTGATTATACGCCTCAACCTATTCCTTCGGATACCTGATGTGCGACACCTTTATTGTCACCCTGTTTAAGGTGTGACGTTTGATGCAATCAAGGCAGCCTCCTGAGATAATGATTAAATACGATCTCACGGTCGAAGGTTTGGGTACTACGTTCTCCTATATATTGGGTGCGTGTCCATCACATCATTCACCTAATGACATGACTCCATTATCAATTGACATCCATGTCCATGATCAGGAAAACTTGATCATCTGTTGATCTCAATGGACTAGTAAAGAGGCTACTAGGGACCTGATTGTTTACATACCACACGTGTATTAATATTTCCGCTTAACACAGTTATAGCATGGTATAAAAACTTATTATGAACATATATGAGATACTCTAATAATACATATATTATTTGCCTCTAGGGCATATCTCGTTCAAAAACTGTATAACATACACTATATATCTTAGGTCTAAGTAAAAGGTATGTTCTCAAGTCTACGAAATTTCTGTAAGTATTTCCTAGGCTTCCACATTGCTGGTTTGGTTTTTTTTGTCATCAAATATGACTTCTTGTCATATGGGTTATACAATCAACATACAACAATTGTGTGATTTGTATTATCGAAATAGAACCACCCTTTTGTGTTTTTGGTATTGAATTAGCATTGCCCATAATAGGCATGCATGAAAGTTTCAAACACAACGTCGAATTTTAGTATTCACATCCTTCTTTTCTGGACTAGAGAACCTATGAGTAATAAATTTGACTTGCACCACTAGACACACAACTCACACACGCTCTTTGCTACTAGTGGATGCACCAATGGAGCGGGGATAAGAAGGGAAGGACCTTATTCTTACACCGATATGTAGCCGCCGCCTCATCACCCGGCGAAGACACATAAACTAACTACAAGAAGAAACATGAGCCCTCCTGCTAGTGAGAGGCTAGGGTCCTCCGCACCTCCAAGGCTTGAAAGTAAATCGAGGGTGGGGCGAACCAGCGGCATCGCCAGCGGCGGGGATGGAAACCTAATCGCGTGGAGGATCACTTCTTTTTTTCTCCTCCTGACCGGCTGAGAATGTCTTTGTCGAGATTAGATTGGTAGACTCACGCTACAACATAGTGATTATAGTATATTTTTCCTTGAAACGCGATCATGCAACAACTACAACAATATTGGAGATAAACAAGTGAACAACACATAAAAATCTCCCTCTATCACATGGTGCTGAAAACATGAGGAGGGTGCAGAATATGAGTGAGTCAATATTGGGCGTCTAGCAGAGTTAATCTAGTTTGAAGAAGCAAATCAAGCCAAAGCTAGCGGAAGATGAAGAAGAGCACGAGGACGCCATGTATCCGATTCTATTCATGTGGGACCGACTAATATTAGCGCCCAAATTAAAAAAACTACATGATCATTAATTAAGCAAACTAAACTATCAATCTGCTTGAACAGACTCACAAAAGTAGTCCGGAAAGGATCTTTAATCATTGAACTGAATTTTAATTACACCTCAACTCTATCTTCTTTTTATAGTGCCAAATTTTAGTGACATGCATGCCCCTAGTATAAAGGCATGAGTAAGGTTTATCTCACCCCAAGAGGCCCAAACATGGGTAAATATATGTGCCTATAAACGTGTTGGTCCGAGCCTAGATCCTGATCCTTTGGAAGTAGGGTCGAAGTACCATAAACTATTTTTCGACACATTGCATCTATACCAACTTCGTTTCAGGTAGGCTAGAATTCTCATAGGAGTTTTAGGTTTATGTTGGTCGATATGAAATTCTAAAAATATTATTGTTTTTAACAAGAAAGATGTGTTCCATTTTTTGTAGGTCATACATATGGCCACACTCTGGATTCAGTTGTGTTCTTTATCTCTCTTGGGTCAGCTGGAGCTTTTGGTTTGTGAAACTGTCTGACAGTCACTTAGGATATCTTCACCTGGGCTAGCTTACGGCATACTAGAAAATTCCAGGATACATAGATACTATATGCTAGATTTTTCCCGATGGTTGATTCATGTATTGATCTTCTGTGATACTTGAATTTTAGTGACTTGAATGATGAAATTCATAATAAAGATGGTTGTGTGCATAAATTGATGCCGGGTTATTTTCCCCTTTTCAAAACAACTTTAGTAGAGTAGATAGATGTGAAAAATGGGACTTTTCTACATATATCTACAACTGAGATTTTTATCTACACCACAGATGAAATGAAACTTTTACTTACAAATTTATGTGGGAAATCAAAATCCATTTAAAAGTATTTTTCCTGTGATTAATGCTGAGAAATAGAATTTTAATCAAGGATAATCTTTGAGGAGAGGCTAGACATAAAATCAGGCTATAAAGAGACAAGTGATCATTTGTTAGTCCAGATTGCCCTGGCCAAGTTTGTTTGGCACGTGGTTATATTTGCATTTGAGATACTCATACCGCCTGGAAACTGGATTTATTTTTTGCTAGATCTCGACAAAAACTGGTGCTTGAGAGGCAGTAGTCTGTTAGATGACATTTTTTTTGAGACAAGGGGTCACCCCCCCCCCCCCCCCCCCCGATTTCCATTATTGAAAACCATCATCCATGCAGTAATAAAAAAGTAAAAATAGCAGCAACTCTTTATTTTAATCGAAATCCACAAGGGGATTCTATTCTTTACATAGCAGCAGCTTCTGCCCAAGCAAGACAAGCATGAAAGCAAACTGAAAAGACGGCTTCATAGCAGTCCCTCGCATCAACAAGGGACGGAGAGAAGAACTGAGAGCTTCATCATCCTGTTGGCCGTAGTATCATCAGTCTGCATCCTTTCGCCGCGTTGAAGGTTTCACTTGATAATCGCACGAACAGTCTAGCTCCCTAGTTGAGCACATTTCGGTTTACCTTTGTTTCCTGCAAAATTGCCCAAGATGAGATCATATATATTGCCAATTGTGTTGGTGACAGCCACAACATCAGAGGGCCTAATGTGTCTGAAACACGCATTGTTGCGTGTTTTCCAGATCGCCCACACAATGACTGCTATACCAATCGTAATCATTTTTCTATCATTTTTTTTTTTGCAAAACTCTGAATCCAAGGACCAAGCATATGCTGTATCGATCGCGGTTTGGTTTTAAACCCAAAGGCACAGCTGGCCACGTTCCAGATGTATCACACGACAAGGCAGGAGAAAAAGAGATGTGAGATCGTTTCGTCTGCACCACAGAACTGACACATTTTACCTTCTTTCCACCCTCGACGACGTAAAATGTTCTTGGTAAGTATACTATTCCTCACTGCCAACCAAAGAAAGACTCGCACTTTGGCTGGCATCTTAAACTTCCAAAGACATTAGAAAGGAAAGCCCAAGCTCCCAATTTTCAAAGTTCTATATAAAGATCTCACTGAAAAATATTTAGGATCCAATTTCCAGCTCACTGAATCCTCATGATCCGAAAGCACAACCATCCCAAACTTTTCTTAAAGTTCCTCCCACATTTTCAAGGTTTCACCTATCAACGTACGACGAAATTTAAATCTCCGGCATTCCTCCGTCAATGCTATGTTCACAGTGATCCCAATGGATTAACAAATGGCTTACAAGCTCCCATATTAGACTAAAAGTGGACATGCACCCAACCAAGTATCTTCGCAAAACCCAGTTCGTTTACCATTTCCAATTTTGTGAGTGCAAAATGAGTAGAAAATGTCCCTAACTCTAATCAACCCTTTCCAAAACTAGTAGTCTCCTACATTTATATCGACTCCACTCAAAGTACCATTACGTAGGTATTTATTGTACATAAATTTGTGCCACAAACCCATAGAATTCGCAAGTCTCCAAAGCCACTTACATATAGTAAGGCAATGTTCATGCATTTCAAATCTTTAATACCCAAACCTCCATATTCATTGGGAGTACACACAGTATCCCATTTAACCAAATGATATTTCTTTATACCCAAATCTTCCCCCCATAACAAACGAGCAACAAAGTAATCAAAACGTTTTTAACCCCTTTCGGCAAAGGGTAAAAAGATAGCATATGCAGAGGTGTATTATTCAAACTAGATTGAATTAAAATTACTCTCCCCCAATGGGCATGATTTTCCCTTTCCAGCAACTCAACTTCCCTTCCATATTCTCCTCAGCTTTTTCCAATTTTTGTTCAACAACCGAGTTTTATCCACAGGGATTCCCAAACATTTCATGGGCAAAGTATCTGATATACAAGAAAAAAATCAGCATCCCCAAAACAAAATAACTCACTTTTATCATAATTTATCTTGAGTCCCGACATCTGCTCAAATGTGTAGAGAAGGAATTTCAAGTGTTGTGCACTTGGTATGTCATCTTGCATAAGAATACTGTATCATCAGCATACTACAAAAGCACCAACCCCCCATTAACAAAATCTGAAACCAACCCTTTGATATAACCCAAACTATTTGCTTTTTCTATGGAAATTGCTAACCCATCAGTAGCTAGATCAAACAGCAAAGGGGACAATGGGTCCCCTTGCCACAACCACTGATGTGTTTGCAAATAAGGCCCAATGATGTTATTAACTTTGACACCAACTTTGCCTCCGATAATTGTCTTCATGATCCAGTCACAAAAGGTGTCCGAAAAACCTTGCAGTTTCAACATTTGGTGTATAAACGGCCCCATTTTATCTTATCGTAGGCTTTCTCAAAGTTGAGACATGATCCTCGATTTTTCTTGCCTGAAATGGAGCGAATTCAAGGTTTCATGCAATATTAAAACCCCTTCCATGATGTATCGATTCTTTCGGAAAGCCATCTGTGTGGGTCCAATCACTGGATCCACAACAGATGAGAGTCTATTCATGAGTAGCTTCGTGATTATCTTAAAGCTGACATTTAAAAGGCATATCAGCCTAAATTTGCTAATATCGGTGGGGTCTTTTACACTTAGGAATGAGTGTAATGATCCCATAATTCAATCTCGAAATCTCAAGCTTGCCTTGTAGAAAATCAACAACAAGTGCAAGCAGGTCCATTTTTATTGTGTCACAAAAATGTTGGTAAAACTCTATGGGAAATCCATCCAGTCCCGTAGATTTATTATGGGCCATACCAAAAACTACCGTTCTAATTTCATCCAAGGAGAAAGGCTTTGTCAGGCAATCTCTGGCTTAATTTTTTGTACCCCATCAGATCTCAACTTAATACTAGAGACCTCATGTTGGCCAATTTTTTTTTGTAAAAGTCAGTAATTAATTTGTCTAGGTTTTTTTTGGCCGGCAATAACTTCACCCTCATTCTCAATGCTCACAATGGTGTTCACCCTATGTCGTACATTAGCTTTAGCATGAAAAAAATCTAGTATTAGCCTCACCTTCCTTAATGTTCTTCTCCTTAGCTTTTTGAATCCATTTCAGTTCTTCTTGTTTCTTGTCTCCTTAGCACGGACTGATGTCTGTTAGACGTCATGGAAGACACTAAATGATGCATGTTTCAATCGTCGCATTCTAACCATGGTCTATAGATTGTGTAATATGATTAGTTTCTAAGAAATATGACAAAAAGGCAAGGAAAAAGACGCCTTGACGAAGGAGCTGGGAAACTTAAGATGGTGATCATGGAGGCCTACTCAAGGGCACATGGATTGGCCTCGGTGAAGGCAAGGTTGACAGGATGATATTTTGTTCTTATTTCTGTACTAGGATTTTGGTGAGAATGGACGATCTTGGCGAAAACACTTCTAGCATCCGAGCTCCAGTGCTCCTGTTTAAAAAGAAAAAAAGAAAAAACTTTATGTTTTCATCTAAAACAATTCTGCAAAAAAAACCATACAAGTACATATACATGTCTTCTATGTACACACAAAGTTTTGGAGAAATATCTTTTCATACTTGATCTGCACAAAAAAGACAAATCTATAAGCTTGGGAGCCAAAAGTCCCCTCCCCGATCTGGGTCATATGCTTACTCTTGTACTCCGTACAAGTTTCCAGTTGCATGGATGTGGTTCCCGTAATCTCGTTTAAGCCGAAACATTAGCTCATTTTCTGTTATGTCTTGTAAAAATGTTGGCAGTTTCTTTCAATGAATTGGGCAAGGAGAATCTGGTTTGTTTAACTAAAAGAGTAGATAGATGTGTATTTGACTATTTGAACGCATCCAACCGCAACAAATTAATTCTACGTGCTCGGTAAATTTAGCAAAGGAAACACCTCCCTACCCAAAAACGTTACAGCACCGGTGTACCCACGGACGCTGACCTCCGGGCCCCAGTGCTGAAAGACCACCGGCCACCGAGACCTCTCGCTGGGCCCTGGTACACCCTCCATTGACGGGTCCCTTATGTGGCCTTTGTCCCGTCGCTACCCTGCAGTTAAAATCCGGCTTCTCCCTCCTCTACCCTGCCCCAGCCGACGAAACCTATCTGCGGCAGCTCGAGGCAATCCGTACCTTGCTCGCAAACTAAGTGTAACCGCGGCGCTGCTGCCGGACACCGGGATGACGTCGCTACCGGCAGCGCGGCTGGACGCGGCGGAGGTGATCGCGGCGGCCTTGCAGCAAGTGCGAGGCTCTTTCATCGTGCCCCTGCTGCGCTTGTCCCTGATGCTCTGCCTTGCCATGTCCGTGATGCTGTTCGCGGAGAAGGTGTACATGGCCGTGGTCATCCTCGCGGTTCGTCTGCTCGGCCGCCGCCCCGAGCGGCAGTACCGGTGGGAGCCCGTCCGGGACTTCGTCGCCATCTTCGACGCCGACTTCCAGCCGGAGCCCGACTTCCTGTGCCGCGCCATGCCCTTCCTCATCCACAACCCCGACATCGCGCTCGTCCAGGCGCGCTGGAGATTCGGTACGTACAGTTTGACATATGCCCATATCATGGTTGACAGGAGTGCAGTTTGGCATCATGATTTTGCCTATTTTGCCTGTTGTCTGTTGATACTTGGAACCCCTGCTTGTTTTGGTTAATTTTTCTGGAAGGAGATGACATTTTTGTTGTTGCTGCCTCTGCTGTGTGAGCAGTGAATGCAGATGAATGCTTGATGACAAGGATGCGGGAGATGTCCTTGGACTATCACTTCAAAGTGGAGCAAGAAGTGGGCTCCTCCATATACGCCTTCTTTGGATTCAACGGTAAACTTTTTTGTCCTAACCTGGCTCCAACACACATTAGGCAGTACAATCAACAATTGCACAACCCGAGTTTGATGTTGAGTAGTTAATCTTTTTCTTATGTTTAGATGTTTATTTATTTTTGCGGGGGGTGTTGTGCGATTATTCATCGGAAAAAGATGCAGACATATAAACAACCGCAACCAGATCAGAGTTACCTTTACAAGTATTTTGTTGTAGTTATTAAGAGATGGGAGCATGTATTTGGCCTAGCTTGGATTTTGGCAGCAGTCACACTTTACATCCCCTATTCTCTTCCTTCTTAACATGCAACATACTTCTTGAACTGGGCAGGAACTGCTGGTGTATGGCGCATATCTGCTCTGAATGAGGCAGGAGGCTGGAAGGACCGAACCACGGTTGAAGACATGGATCTGGCAGTCCGAGCAAGCCTCAAGGGGTGGAAGTTTGTATACCTTGGTGATCTCATGGTAAATATGCACCAGTAACCTATCCAGTTGATGAAGAAAAAAAGCAGTGCATAATGTTACAGTTCCTGTATATATATATATATATATATATATATATATATATATATAATATGCACCAGTAACCTATCCAGTTGATGAAGAAAAAAAGCAGTGCATAATGTTACAGTTCCTGTATATATATATATATATATGTTACATCCATGTTATGATCCAAATTAAATGAAGAGACGCGACCAAGCAATTGACTCACAAATGTAATTTCTCAGGTAAAAAGTGAGCTGCCAAGTACGTTCAAAGCATTTCGGTATCAGCAACACAGATGGTCATGCGGGCCCGCCACTGGTAGAAAATGGGCCTATGGTCCCGGTTCGGTTGGGCCATCAGTCCCGGTTTTCCAACCAGGACTGGCCAATCGGGACTAATGCTAGTCCCGGTTGGGCCACGAAGCAAAATGTTCTACCCTTTCATCGATGACCTCCCTAAGCAGAAATCCCGCCAATTCCTCTTGAATTGCTCCTACGCGCAGTTCTGGGTCGATTTTCTCCCGCATTTTGCTGAAAGCAGTTGTTCTCCGCTCAGTGGTCAACTCGCGAATGAACTCGCAAACGTAGAATCCACATAAATTACTCCCCGGTGGCTGCTGCGGACTTTCCACCGTTTTATAAGTTAGCTCATCTTTGAATGGACCTTCTACCTTCTGTTTGAAAATTGTCCAACACCTGCTTTGGCAAAGAAAATGAACAAAGGAGTTATTAATTACTTGACATCAGGGAACGAACGAAAGAGGGCGATATAATGCGATAATGATTGAAATTACTTGTTGAGCATTTCTTTCATGTCGGACCACAACGCTTGGTCCCAACTTAATGAGTCGTGGACTTCAACTATGGACTTGTCAGGTTGAATGCTTAGCAGAATCCAGTGGAACCTGCGGACGTTTACATAAAGCAGACATGCATAGCTCATCAATTACACTTAACATCGAGAAAGCCAAATAAAAATATGTACAAGACAGAAACACTCACCTGAAGTTGTAAGGAAATAGTATTTCCGTACAGAAATGTTGCATGGTTAAAAAGGTGGTCAGGTCATGCTCCACGTCTTTGGGGTGATTGACTAACGTATGTGAATTCACGATATATGGGTCAACGAACCCAACCTCAAAAACTTTAGATCTTTTGCATTCCAGCATCTTCATTCTGCATAATAGCGTACAAAAGGATATATATAGTCAGGATAATATAATACAGGCAATGAACGAGCTGAGCTAGAGACTTAATTACGAAAATAAATCACTTACAGACAATAGCAAGAGAGGATAGATTTGTCGAGGGCGCGCTTTTGGAATAACTGGAACAGTTCAGTCAGTTGAACATGTATAATGTAACGTTTGAAGAAATGCTCCACTCTAACGTCCAGCGGAAACCACTCTTTCGCGTCCTTCTTTGATGTGTGCACCAGGTACCAGGTATGCAGATTTCGCATATGTGTTGATAGACCCGTCAGCTCCTCATTACTGACCATAGGCTCCCCTTGGACATATTTCCGTGCCATCTCTAACATTGGCGCATATTCATAGCCTAAAAGTTGACCAAGGCTCATACCCAAGGCGGTAGCCTGTTCCTTGGCCTGAGATACAGTGACACCAAGTTCTTTAGCAGCAGCTATGGCTCTGGGGTCCAATAATTCCAGGTCCTTATCCATAGCGACTCTGAAGTCCTTGTCGACATCGGAACACACTATGAGCGGGGGGACCGATTGATTTTTCTGCTGTCCGAGCTGGGCAATTTGTTTCCCGCTTTTTGCACTTCTTCCCTTGTTCTGCTCAGACTGGGCACGTGCTAGCTTAGTAAGTTCACGACCATAGTCAGATGGCAGATTCATCGATATCTGGGATGGCTGCTCAAGGAAGGACTTTCTCCACTTTTTGGATTTTTCATCGTATACCGGCTTCTGCTCGGGCTTTTTTGGTGCAAAAAAAGCCTTATTGTAGGCAGCCACCTCCGCGGCGTTTTCCGCTACAGTCCTGTCATAAGGTCTAATGGGAAGATTCTTATGAGGTACTGTTGGGAGGGGCGACCTTTTACGTTTCGGTGATCGCTTACCCCTCATAGTACGAGCGGTGGGCGGAAACGGCTGACGCGGCGGCGGAGACGGCTGCGCTGGAGACTGGTGAGGCGGTGAAGAGGACTGTTGCGCTGGAGAATGCTGAGGCGGTGAAGAGGACTGTTGCGCTGGAGACTGGTGAGGAGTCGATGGCCTTGGCTGCCAGTTCGGAAGCACGATGAATTCCTTTGGCCATAGAATGGTCGCTTTCTTGGCTTCTCCAAGTTCAAGCACCTCCCCATCTTCACCTGCAGGGTGTTGCAGCTTCAGCTCCTCATAATCTTTCATCACTTCATCCACCGCGACAACAGCGTAGCCATTTGGAACCGGAGAGAAATGGTAAGTTGGATTAGGTCCAATTGGTACGACATAGCCGACCGCCACCTTCACGGTTAAGTTAAAAACTTTCACATGCATCTCACAAGGTGTGCTCTCCGTGATATCATCCACTGGGTAGCGACGAAGTGGAGCCACTGCATCATCATTACCATCCTGGAGCTCCGTGGAAGCCACGCTGCTTTTCCGATTCGATGGGCCACCGGTACCATCGCATGCAGCTTCTACCATGTGCCGTTGAGATTGGCCGCTAGTACCTTGCTGGCTAAGCACGGCAATTTGTTCCTTCTGCAGCTTTAATTCTTCTTCTATATTACGCAGCCGGTCTGCAGCAGCGCGTGCTTCCATTGCCTCCCTTTCCTTTCTCCTCTGATGGCTTCTATCAGGAAATTTCTTCCTGTGCTCGGGAATCGCAATTGTCTTGGGCTTGGAGCCAGGTACGCCTCGTAACCGTCCGTCGTGTTCCTTATTCCCAAGGGCGCGTGTGAGCTCGTCATCCTCTCTATCGGGAATGAACCGTCCCTCTGCAACATCCTTTACTGCATTTCTAATTTCTTGGATGGGTAGTAGGGGATTATCTTTGTGTCTTCTGTTATATATGCACTTCCCTTCTGCGTCCAACGTGCCCCCATGCCCGTAAAACCAATTTCTTGCCCGTTCGATCCACTTGAGTGGCTCTGGAGTGATCCCATTAGCCAGCAGGTCCGCCTCAAGTTTCTCCCACTTAGGCATGCTACCAGCGTAGCCACCAGGCCCCATAGTATGGTGGTACATCTTTAGAGCAGCATTTGCCGCATTTTTTGCAGACTTTTCCAGAGCTTCCTCTGATTTCTTGTACGCCACAAATTCTTCCCAGTAGTCCTTTATCTTCTCATACCCTTTATCGAAGTCTGGAGTCTTATTTTTCTTGACAAACAGTTTGTTCAATCTTTTCTTCCAGTTCTTGAATAGCTCGGCCATCTTCTTAAGTGCCCAGTCCTTGACTTTTTGCTCCATGATTTTCCGGGCAATCTTTTCTGCCTCATCTGGATCCTCCTCATCTGAATCCACCTCTGGCGCCGGCAGGGTGAAATTAACCATGAGCTTTCTCCAAAGTCTTTCTTTGCCCTCATCGCTGACATATAGCTGTCCTTTCTCCTTTGGCCGATGCCATTCTCGAACGGTGATCGGGATGAAGTCCCTAACAAGAACTCCGCATTGCTTTACCATTTTATTTTTAACACCAGGGGGAGCAGTCGGTGTGCCGTCTTCAGCGACTCTTTCGATCGTGTACCTTTCTTGGTCGCCCAACTTTTTGGCTGGGCCTCGTTTTGTCCTTACAGAAGATTTGCTCGATCCGGAGGGCTAAAAGAAGAAAGAGCGTTAATATATGTATATAGACAGCAGAGGCTTAATTAATACAATCTTCGGCTTCATTAATATATGTATATGCACCTCGCCGGAGTTTGCAACATTTAATGTTCCACCGGAGCCTTCGGCTTCTCCCTCGTCGGCTTCTCCCTCGCTGACTTCTCCCTCACCCCGGCCGTCGGGTTCTACCTCACCGGAGCCGTCTCTTCGGTTGAGAGACTCATCTCCCTCACCGGAGTTGTTCAAAAACTCCGTGGTGACATCGACAATATCTTCCGGCCCGCGGATTATATCCTGGAGGATATTTTCCTGATCTTCGTCTCGTTCCATAGTTTCTGCAAATTAAGAACAATGCACAAAACTTTAGTTGGGTAACTTGTTCCATATGTCAAGATACATCTACAATATCATCTCATTTGCAAGAACAAATTAGAAACTTCATATGCTGCCTTATAATCTCATTTGCAAGAGCACCTCGGGCGGGGAGCGGCAGAGCACCTCGGGCGGGGATTCATGGGCACGACGGCGAACTCGGAGACCCTAAACCCTAAAACATCAAGAAATTAAAGCCATTAAGCTCAAGAACATAAGACTCAAGCTAAAATATACATCAATATAGCTAAAATCATTTGCAAAGCTAAAATTAAAATTAACATCAATATGTAGCAAAACTAAAATTAACATCAATATATAGCAAAACTAAAACTAACACTAACAAAACTAATTCTAGCAAATGGCTAACAGAAAATGGCTAACAAAAAATAGATAAAACCTAGCAACTAACACTAACAAATGGCTAACAAAAAACCATCTACAACTAACCTAGCAATTTCTATAACCTAACAATTTCTATAACCTAATAATTTCTATATCTAACAAATTTCTAAACATATTAATCATTTTAATCTACAATGCTACAAATTCCTAAACACTAAAAATCCTAACACTAAAAATCCTATTTGCTATACTAAAGTACTATACAAATTCCTAAAATTTCCTATACAAAAAGAAATCCTATTTACTATACTAAAAGAATATACATTTTCCTATACAAAATTCCTAACACTAAAAATCCTATACAAATTCCTAAACAAATTCCTAAAATTCCTAACTCATTTTCCTATACATTTTCCTATACTAAAATTTCTTATACAAATATCCTAAACAAATTCCTAAAAATCCTATACATTTTCCTATACTAAAATTTCCTATACAAATTCCTAAAATTCCTAACTCACCGCGAGAGGCGGCGGTGTGGGCGGCGTGCGGGGAGGAGGTGCGAGAGGCGATGCGGGCGGCGCTGCGAGGCGGCGGCGTGGAGGCGCGGGCGAGGTGTGCGGGGAGGAGGCCGTCCGTGCGGGCGGCACGGGCGTCGAGGGCGCGGCACGGGCGGCCGGCGTGCGGGCGGCGCGGCGGCGCGGGCGTCGAGGGCGCCGGCGTCGAGGGAGCGTCGAGGGCGAGGTCGGGCAGCCTGACGGCGTATTTTTTGCTCCGTCGCGCGCGCCTGGTCCTTCGTCGATTTGGAGACGAAATGAGGAAGGAGAAGAGGCAGAGGCATTATACAAGGGGTCATTGGTCCCAGTTTCTGGAAAGAACCAGGACCAAATTGGTCCCGGTTCTTTCCAGCAACCGGGACCAATGAGAGGGTCAGTTAATGCCAGATCTAGTGCCGCGCCCATGGACTCTTTGGTTCCGGTTCTTGCCAGCAACCGGGACCAAAGAGTCCTTTTTCAAAATTATTTCTAACTTTTCAGTTCTGAAATGTTGTTCCCGCCTTTTTTTTTTCTTATTTAGGTGTTTGAATATGAATTTCAAATGGTTTTGAATCTGAAAAGACTTTCAACATGAAAAGTGTTTAAATTTGAATAAATAATCCAAAACCATTTTCTGTTTTCTGAAATAATTATTCTAACTATACAAACTATTAACCATTTTGACATTTTCAATTAAAAATATATTAACTTTATTGCATATTTTGAATTGACAAAATTTTCAACGTGAAAAGTGTTTGAATTTGTATACATAATCCAAAATCAATTTTACATTATTATTGTCATTTTCAATTTAATATGGATAAATTCATATCTTTAAATCCGTAAGTCGAAATTCGACAAATAATCCATTTATCTTAATGCATTACATAAAAGGTTTAATACATTATTACACATGATACAACGTCTCACAAGCGCTTGAAAGACACATAGCACGCTCGACCTCGTCCAGAAGGCGTTGCGGCGGGCGTGGCGGATCCATCTCGTGGAGACGATGCGTTCGTGGCTAGGAATGGTGGATTGGGTTTACCCCGTCGGCGACAATATATAAAGACCTCCAGGGCAGCGCTGGGGGAGGACACGTGCCCAGGGAAGCGCTGGGGGAGGACACGTGTCGTGACCGCAAAGCCCGTCTTTAGTCCCGGTTGGTGTTACCAACCGGGACTAAAGAAGCACACAGATCGTGTGTTTCTTTCAATCGCTTGTGAGCCGTTGGATCAGGGGTGTGTTTCTTTTGAGGGATTGTGAGCTGTTGGATCAGCAGTATCACGACCACTTCGTGAGCCACATGACCCGGTTGGTGTTACCAACCGGGACTAAAGAAGCACACGGATCGTGTGTTTCTTTCAAGCGCTTGTGAGACGTTGGATCAGGGGTGTGTTTCTTTTGAGGGATTGTGAGCTGTTGGATCAGCAGTATCACGACCACTTCGTGAGCCACATGACCCGGTTGGTGTTACCAACCGGGACTAAAGAAGCACACGTACCCTATATATAGCCGCCCTCCTCAGACAGGTTACTCACTCACACAAAACATTCCAGCGTCACTCGGAGAGGCATCTTTGGGCAACCAGCGGCAAGACGTCTCTGATGACCTGCGACCGTTCCAAACGGTTGCAGATCATCAGAGATGTGTTGCCGGACGGTTGTAGATCATCAGAGACGTCTTGCCGCTGCTTGGATCGAAGTGGCGCTCAAACACAAAACATTCCAGCGTCACTCGGAGAGGCATCTTTGGGCAACCAGTGGCAAGACGTCTCTGATGACCTGCGACCGTTCCAAACGGTTGCAGATCATCAGAGACGTCTTGCCGGACGGTTGTAGATCATCAGAGACGTCTTACCGCTGCTTGGATCGAAGTGGCGCTCAAACTCACGAGCCACCGTCGGGCTGTATGCAGGGGGAACTGTGTTTGGACGGTCGAAGCTGAGGTTTGAGAGGTTCCCACGGGAGGTGTGGGAGCCGACAACCACCTACCACGCGTGTTTCACCGGTCGTCATGCAATTAATTAACAGAAAACAAAAAAGAAAACTCACATGTGATATAACCCATTTCTTCTAGATGGAAACTCCCATTTCGTGTATTATGGTTTTCACCACATAAAGGTTTAATACATTACTACACATTGATTTACATAAAAGCCATGAACCCTTCTTCGCGTATGTCCCTGGCCTATGATCGCTTCAGCCGTAACCATGGAGCATCTTCATTATTTAACGGGATGCTTGGGTCAGTTCTCACTGTGAAGGGCGGAATTTCATCAAACTTATCATAATCTGCTGACATGTCTGTCTTGTCCTCGACTCCCACGATGTTTCTTTTCCCTGAAAGAACTACGTGACGCTTTGGCTCATCGTCTGATGTATTCGTTTGCTTGTTTTTTCTTTTTTTCGGTCTGGAGGACATGTCCTTCACATAGAAAACCTGAGCCACATCATTGGCTAGGACGAATGGTTCGTTCTTGTAACAACCAAGATTCTTGAGATCCACTGTTGTCATCCCGTACAGCTGGTCTACCTTTATCCCTTCTCCATTCATGTTGACCCAACTGCACCGAAACAAAGGGACCTTAAAAGTAGGTCCATAGTCAAGTTCCCATATCTCCTCTATGCGACCATAGTATGTGTCCTTTTGCCCATCGTCGTTTGTTGCATCAAAGCGGACACCACTGTTCTGGTTGGTGCTCTTTTTATCTTGGGCGATCGTGTAAAATGTATTCCCATTTATCTCGTACCCTTGGAAATTCAATACAGTCGAAGATGGTGACGCGGCCAACAAGTAGAGCTGATCTCCGACAGTGGTGTCATTCATGAGCTGTAATCGCAACCAACTGCCGAAGGTCTCCATGTGTTTTTCTTTAATCCAGGAGTCATCCTTCCCCGGGTTCTTGGAGCGTACATAATTCTTGTGTTCCTCGATATACGGAGCCACGAAGGTGGAACTTTGTAGAACTGTGTAGTGTGCTTGAGTTAAAGAATGCCCGTCCCTACATATCAGTGCTTTCTTTCCTAGCGTGCCTTTTCCACTCAGTCTCCCCTCATGCCGCGATTCAGGAACACCAATCGGCTTAAGGTCAGGAATAAAGTCAACACAGAACTCAATGACCTCTTCTGTTCCATAGCCCCTTGAGATGCTTCCTTCTGGCCTAGCACGGTTATGAACATATTTCTTCAAGACTCCCATGAACCTCTCGAAGGGGAACATATTGTGTAGAAATACAGGACCGAGAATGGCAATCTCGTCGACTAGGTGAACCAGGAGATGCGTCATAATATTGAAGAATGATGGGGGGAACACCAACTCGAAGCTGACAAGACATTGGACCACAGCCTTCTGTAAACTTGGTAGAGTTACTGGATCGATGACCTTCTGAGATATTGCATTGAGGAATGCACATAGCTTCACAATGGGTACTCGAACATTTTCCGGTAGAAGCCCCCTCAATGCAACCGGAAGCAACTGCGTCATAATCACGTGGCAATCATGAGACTTCAGGTTCTGGAATTTTTTCTCTGCCATATTTATTATTCCCTTTATATTTGACGAGAAGCCAGCCGGGACCTTGATACTGCTCAGGCATTCAAAAAAGATTTCCTTCTCTGCTTTGGTAAGAGCGTAGCTGCTTAAGTATTGACGCCCTTTATCCGTCTGCTTGTTGTATGGGTCTTTCATACGTTGCTGGTCTGCCCGTGCTTCCGGTGTATCTTTTGTCTTCCCATACACGCCCAGGAAGCCTAGCAGGTTCACGCAAAGATTCTTCGTCACGTGCATCACGTCGATTGAAGACCGGACCTCTAGGACTTTCCAATAGGGTAGCTCCCAGAATATAGAGCACTTCTTCCATATGGGTACGTGGTTGTCAGCGTCATTCGGAACAGATAGACTGCCAGGACCCTTTCCAAAGATTACTTCTAAATCCTTGACCATGTCATATATAACATCACCATCAGGGAGGTTAGGCTTCTTCCGGCGATCTGCCTCACCGTTGAAATGCTTGCCGGGCTTTCTTACGGCATGACTGTTCGGAAGAAATCGACGATGCCCCAGGTACACATTCTTGTTTCCCAAATGTATACTTTCAGTCTTATCTAAACAGTGCGTGCATGCATTGTATCCCTTGTTTGACTGTCCTGAAATGTTACTAAGAGCAGGCCAATCATTGATGGTTACGAACAGCAACGCTCGTAGGTCAAATTCCTGTTGTTTGTGCTCATCCCACACACGTACACCTGGTTCGGACCACAACTGCAAAAGTTCATCAACTAATGGCCTTAGGTACACATCAATGTCGTTGCCGGGTTGCTTCGGGCCTTGGATGAGCACTGGCATCATAATGAACTTCCGCTTCATGCACAACCAAGGAGGAAGGTTGTAGATACATAGAGTCACGGGCCAAGTGCTATGACTGGAGCTCTGCTCCCCAAAAGGATTAAAGCCATCTGTACTTAGACCAAATCTTAAGTTCCTTGCGTCATCTGAAAATGTCGGGAACTCTCTGTCGATTTTTCTCCACTGGGACCCATCGGCGGGGTGTCTCAACTTCCCGTCTTTCTTACGCTCTTCTTTGTGCCATCGCAACAACCTGGCATGCTCTTTGTTTCTGAACAGACGTTTCAACCGTGGTATTATAGGAGCATACCACATCACCTTAGCAGGAACCCTCTTCCGGGGGGGCTCGTCATCGCCCTCAACATCACCAGGGTCATCTTGTCTTATCTTGTACCGCAGTGCATTGCATACCGGGCATTTATCCATGTTCTCGTACTCACCGCGGTACAGGATGCAGTCATTAATGCATGCATGTATCTTCTGCACATCTAATCCTAGAGGGCAGATAGCCTTCTTTGCTTCGTATGTAGTCTCGGGCAATTCGTTATCCTTTGGAAGCTTCGGCTTCATTATTTTCAGTAACTTCTCAAATCCCTTGTCAGAACAACCAGTCTCTGCCTTCCATTTCAGCAGTTCCAGTGTGGTACCGAGCTTTGTGCTGCCATCTTCGCAGTTTGGGTACAGCAACTTTTTGTGATCCTCAAGCATGGCCTCCAACTTTAGCTTCTCCTTTTCTGTATCGCATTCTCGCTTTGCATCAGAAATGACCCCACCAAGACCATCAGCGGGCTCATCTGATGCCCGATGTTCACCTCTTTCTTCTTCAACGTCTTCCATAACAGTATCACCGCATTCCTCAGGGAACATAGGATAGTTGTCATCATCCTCCTCTTCATTGTCTTCCATCGTAACCCCTCTTTCTCCGTGCTTGGTCCAACAATTATAGCTGGGCATGAAACCTTTCCGAATCACGTGGTCTTGAATGGTTCTCGGGTCAGAGTACTCCCTGACGTTCCGACACTTCTCACATGGACAAGGCATAAAATTATTCACTTTGTTTGCCTCAGCCACATCGAGAAATTTATGCAGGCCTGCAATAAACTCGGAACTGCGTCGTTCGCCGTACATCCATCGCATCCGTGCATCCATCTGCATCATATATATAATTAAGTTTATCAAATACCATTACAATAACATCTTGAATAGTGAAATGACCACCGTACATCGACACGTGCAATATTTCTGTATCAATTACAGACGAAAAGGATAAAGTTGCTAACCTCGGCCGAGGATATCATTTGTGTGAACTTAAGTGTGGGTCGGGCATTTCATCGAACACATCTTGTGCGTGGCAAAGGAAAAAAAATAGCACCCACTTCCCACCAATCCAAGAGAAAAAAATTAGAGGAGAGAAGGGGGGTGGGGGTTATTTATAGGCAGGGAGGGGTATTGGTCCCGGTTCTTGGCACGAACCGGGACCAAAGCTCCGCCGCACGCCACGTGTCTGGCTCTGGAGCTTTGGTCCCGGTTCGTGCCAAGAACCGGGACCAATACCCCCAACCGAACCGGGACCAATGGTCCACGGGGCCGTGGCAACTCGAACCGGGACCAGTGCCAGGCACTGGTCCCGGTTTTTACCTGAACCGGGGCTAATGGTTGGGGCGGCCCTGGACCAAAGATGGTTTTTCTACTAGTGCACGAATCTGTTCAGGAAAATGGTGTTGGAGATTGTTAGAAACAAGGTCCCTTCCCCCACAGCTATATTTTGGAAGAAAAAATTTACATGCAGAAAATAGTTGCTAACAAGCTATTGATGCTCATGCAGAAGGTGACGCTTTGGAAGAAGATCTATGTCATCTACAACTTCTTTTTCGTACGCAAGATCATCGGCCACATTTTGACACTAATCTTTTACTGCATTATTATCCCGGCCACTGTCTTTGTTCCTGAGGTTGAAATACCAAAGTGGGGTTATGTTTATATTCCAACCATTATCACCCTTCTCAATGCCGTTGGAACTCCAAGGTGCTAATCCTCTAGTGCTATACAGATCTTGTGAATTTTAAAAAATTAAACAAAATTTCCTGACTTGTAGCAAGAAATAGATATTAAGTTATTAGCATGAGAAAGCATCTAATGATGAAGAGTTAATGGCACCCGCGGTCACACAACTCGACGCCAATGTGCACTTAAGTCACACTTGTCCAGAACGTGATTATTTGGTCACACAACTCGACAAGTGCGTGCACGCAGGTCACTGACCCCAGTTGTCAGTCCGTTTTGGACGGTAAATTTTCAGAAAACCCCCTGGAGTAATATTAATTTTACAAAATGGTTCCCCTGGAGGACCATTTTGTAAAATTAGAAGGACCATTTTGTAAAATTAGGAGGACCATTTTGTAAAGTTAATATTACTCCAGGGGGTTTTCTGAAATTTTACCGTCCAATACGGACTGACAAGTGGGGTCAGTGACCTGCGTGCACGCACTTGTCGAGTTGTGTGACCAAATAATCACGTTCTGAAGAAGTGTGACTTAAGTGCATATCGACGACGAGTTGTGTGACCGCTGGTGCCATTAACTCAATGATGCAGGTCCATTCACTTAACTATCTTCTGGGTTCTCTTTGAGAATGTCATGTCACTACATAGAACAAAGGCCACCTTCATCGGTCTACTGGAGACGGGCAGGGTGAATGAATGGGTGGTGATAGAAAAACTTGGTGACAATCTGAAGATAAAAATGCCAAGTAAAGCTTCCAAAAGGCTGCGGATAAGGATAGGAGAAAGGTACATAATGATAATTTACTTATTCATGTGCATTTCTCGATTCTTGTAGCTAAACATTAACGCTGAATAAGGTTACATCTTGTGGAGCTTGGTGTTGCAGCCACTAGTAGGAAAACATCTACCGCTGGCGGACGGAAAAAGGCTACCGCTGGCGGGTACGTGCCCGCCAGCGGGCCGTCCGCCAGCGGTAATGGCTGTTACCGCTGGCGGGCGACACTAGTGCACGGCAGTGGTAGGAGCTATAGCGTTGGCGGTCACAGCGTCTGCTAGCGGTAAGTCACCACGACCGCCAGCGGTACTAGTCGCAGGTTTGGGGTTCAGAGTGCTCTGTCCGCCAGTGGTAAGGCTCCGTGTCCGCCAACGGTATTTTTTCGTGGTATTATTTTTTTCTAGAAAATCGTATTCCAGCAGTATATCCAGTACAAATACAGTATATTCAGATATAGGCGACCAAAACAACAGGAATATAGACAATACCACATACAAATGACCAAATTGTTGGTTCATCACATGCATTACATACCATAGTAGCCAAGTTACCAAAAGTTGTCATACACGAATACATCTCGTTTTTCTCGATAGGATAAATCACAAAGTTTTGAAAGCAACTACTTATGTAGACTAAAATCACATAGAAGATAGAGAACCGCAATGTCTAAGAGAGGGCGCGATGAAGTTCGTTTTCGATCATCTGGTTCTTGCTCTCTTTCAGTGGTTTCGGGCATCCGAGATTGTGGGGACCTATATTCCTCGCATGCATCTCTTTCCCCCACTTGGATAGCGCCTTCATCGAAGCCAGGCCTTGTTTCTCCTTGAAAATCTTGAAGTCTTCTTCCGAAATGGAGGGCCACTTGGCGTGGATCTTGTCGAAATCATCACCATTAACAAGGGCCTTTCTCACTTCTGATTTCCAAGTTGCATAGGCTTTGGCGAACTTGCCGAGGGCGTATGTGTTTACCAAATTCTTCTTGATATCATTGTCCTCATAGCCTTCCGGGAAATTGTATTTTGCGTGCGACTTGGAAATAAGGTGTGCGGCCACATGTGAGTTCTCCTTATCCCTTCTGTTCTCCTGGTTGATGTTGCCAAAGTCCCGCACAATGCATCCCAAGGCTAAGTCGTACCCTTTTGCATATTTTTTTGGCTGCGTAGGAGCACCACTAGCGGGGTTCACCTCCGTAAATGTCAGTCGGCCGGTAGCGAGCCTGTTTGGGCGCCTTGGCTTACGTTGATGATGGGATCCGCAAGAAGATGAGGTCTCGTTGCCACCTGCTTCGCCACCAGATGTGGTCTTGTGCAACCTCCGCCGCCACCAGATGGGGTTTCGTTGCCACCTCCGCCGCCACCAGATGGGGTCTCGTCACCAAAAGTGTCCTCCGCCATCTCATCGTCGACATCCACCGTCTTGGGGTCGATTGACTGCCGAACTATCATCAAATAGTTATCCTCTATCGGTTCCTTGCCTCCACTCCGAGAAGTCCCGGCCTCCATATTGTCAGCCATCTTCGCACAAAATACAAAAAGTCGTAGTTAGTAAAACAACTATAAGGAAAAATAATTCACTTGGGGTGGTGATGAAAAGTTTAGCAAGTCATGCCAAAATTCACCCATGAGACCCATGAGACCATTTGAGATTTTCAATATTTCAGTTACTCCATATGTCATAATTTTAGCAAGTCATGCCAAAATTCACGAAAAATTTCGGCATGACCTTTGCTAAAATTATGGCATACGGAGTACCCGAATTTGCCGGAATGGAAATTAATCAACATTCCGGCAATCTCAAGGGTCTCTAGGGGTACCCACAGACATTTTATACATAGCCACAAGGCCGCATTTGCAGCCACCACCACAAGCACAATAAATTCATATTTCATACATAGTCGAGCTCCTTCACATCGACTGAAAGGACAAGGATGTCGCCTAGAGGGGGGGTGAATAGGCGATTAATTTTTTTCTGGTTTAGGCTTGATAATTGCGGAATAAAACTAGGTGTTTAAATTAACAAGCAAACACTATAAGTATACTAGGCTCACCTATGTGCACCAACAACTTATGCTAGGCAAGACAAGGAACAAGGTGATAGCAATAGAATACTTCAAGCACGAAGGCTATCACAATGTAAAGTGCATAAGTAAAGAGCTCGGGTATAGAAATAACCGAGGCACGCGGAGACGAGGATGTATTCCCGAGTTCCTCCTTTTTAGGGGAGTGTGTCTCGTTGGAGAGGTGTGAACCAACACAATGGTTCAACAACCACAAAGGTTTCACCTTCTTCTCCGATGAACCGCACCACAAAGGTTTGGTTCACCTTCCACTATCGGAGTCCTTCGAGGCGTAAATCCGGAGCCTTTCAACAACGATCCGGGCACAACCCACAATGGGATTGGGGTCTCCCGAACAGCTACAAGTGACCACACAAGGGTCTCAACCACCACACGGGTGTCTAGGGTCTAAAGACCCAAGAGTAACAAGTTCACAAGCTTTCAACTTTCACGAAACCTCGTGGAGAGCACAAACCGATGCAACAAAGCAATGGCAAGAGCACAAGGCTCAAATCCTTCACTCTCGAATCCCACCACAAGCAACTAATGCTTATGGGAGGAGAAGAGAGAAAGAACAACGAAGAACACAACAAATGGAACTTCAAGAACTAGATCAAAAGGGTTCCACTCACTTAGAGGAGAAATGGATCGGTGAAAATATAGATCTAGGTCTCCTCCTTCATGGTATATAAACCAGATGAAAGAAAAGATCAAGAAGACTTTTTTTTTCTGAGTATTGTTTTATGAATAAAATGCAGTGTACGACCACCGCAAGACAAGACATAGATATATAGGTTTGTTTTAGTTGCTAGGAACGTATGATATTGGTGAAAATATAGATCTAGGTCTCCTCCTTCATGGTATATAAACCAGATGAAAGAAAATATCAAGAAGACTTTTTTTTCTGAGTATTGTTTTATGAATAAAATGCAGTGTACGACCACCGCAAGACAAGACATAGATATATAGGTTTGTTTTAGTTGCTAGGAACGTATGAGATTGGTGATGATAGAGCAGGTTGTTTAGAGTCTCTGTGTCACTGTAGCAGGAGGATAGAAGATTTCCGCAGATTTTTTTTCCATTCCCTAAACACAGGAAACAATAAAAAATTTGTCCATGCATTCTAAGGGGAGAAACTAAAGGACCTGATACATCATCAACATTGTGGCCCACATCTTCAATTATCTCTTCCACGTCAATATTTTAGGAATTTTTATCGGGATAAGGTAGGAAAGTCCGTTTTACCCTTTCTCGGCAATAACTAATTTAGTTTTGCTTTACGATCCATAAACTTTTTTGAAGTTGGTGTGTCGAAGAAAATACTCCCTCCATTTTAATTTCCTTCGCGTTCTGGTTTTAGTCAAAGTCAAATTTGCCAAGTTTAACCAACAATATAGTAAAAAATATCAACATACATAATACGAAATGCATATAATATGAAAATATACTTTTTTTTACAATTAATACCATATATTATAGTAGTGAATAGTACATGGTAGAGATACATGAGCTGACTATAACGATTACAAAATAAAGTCTAAAAGAAAAGAGCAAATTTTCAAACTCTTTCTTCTTCTTCCATGACACAATATTGAACTTTTCTAAAGGCTGCCATAGAACGACAAAGATACCAATCCACAGACCTACGAATACCAACGAGGGTTCTCTCATAATTTTGAGCCGCAATGCCAAGATTACGTGCACGCACGCAGCCATTAAGTTAATCAACCAACATCGGCAAGAGTACCAACACCAATATTCCTGGGAACAACTACCGGACAGCTTGGTCGAAGTCGCTGGGAGCCGAGAGTACGAATCACCATTGTCGTGGATGTAGCAATTGGGACAAATATTGCGAGGACAATCCTCGCGGCAACAATAAGAAAAGATCTAAAATCGATCTGGTGAAGCTAGATCTGTAGGACCAAACCTAGACAAATTTAATCTTATAGCACCACCATTTACGTCGGGAAGAAGATCTCATCGTCGAAGGAAGGACCGAAGATTGCTTATTGTAGATGATGAAAACTCCATTGATGAAGAAGACGACACCAAAACCCTAATCAAATCTATTGAAAACACTACTTTTATTAAGAAATCCAACCATAGATCGGGTTCCCCACCCCCTCGAGACACCGGCGAGGCCGGCCGGAGGAGGGAGAACCGATCTATGGTGGAGGCGGAGGTGGTGTCGGCGGCACGGCTAGGTTTCCAGGAGAGCTCCCGTCTCGGTACTAGTAAAAAATATAAACAAGGGCACATCAGATGAAAATATACTTGATAAAGTTTGACTTTGACTAAACCCAGAACGCAAAGTAAATAAAAACAGGGGGAGTACCCTTTTTTCTGACTGGCCAAGGTATTCTTGGCAACTGCGCCAGTAAACTATCTAAAGGAATCCATTCGAGTGTTTTTCAGGAAAAGAGACGCTTCTATAGTCCATCTACAAAAAAAGGAAGTCATCATGTTCTATCTTTTTCCGTATGGACCTTCTCATACTCCAAGATTTTTTTTGAAAGCTCTCATACTCCAAGCTAGAACAAGTAAAACCAAAAATGGATTGGCTTGCCTATGAAATGTAAAACACAACCTTCCAAATGAAAGAAAATCTAGGTAGCACATGAAGCACCAAATAAAAATCTCCGAGTGCTGATTAGTATACAAGTATAACTTTGAACATTATTTGTACTTATAACATGATCACAAAATTAGTATACAAGTATATAAAATGAAAGAATTTTGCATGACGAATCCAATGATACTATTTATACATTCTCGGTCCACATAATTTATTATATATTAATGGTCAAAGTTGAGCATCAAAGATCAGCGTAAAAATAGCGGTCTTGTATTTTGGGATCACGCTAGCAGGTGGAGTGCTAGCACAATTCACAAGCACATTCAAAATTTAGAGCAGGTGTAAGGGTTGAGGGCTCCACTTTCGTTGGAAGCTGAAATAGTCAACGGTGCCGCTAATGCAACCATGATCACCGACGGTCACACCATCTGTGCGCATGCAGAGGGACTTCTGCCACCCTTACTATCGCATTATCAAGAAAGCAATGTCAAATCCTAAACAAATGTAGTTCTAGGAGGAAGACAATGGACGCCTGAGGTCCGAGATCGCCGCAGAAGAGCTCTCGTCGTAGTGAAGGAGGAGTGGAGTTAAACATGGCATGCAAACCCATTTGAGAGCAGACATGCCACAACTTGACCTAAATCAAGAAAAATGTTTTGTTGAGTCTTGATAAGTTCCTATTTCACATATGGGCGTGCATCTAGTTTAGCTAGTAAGGTGAAAGCGTAACCAAGGAAACTAGTTTTTCTTACAAGATGCCATGTTATAATGCGCACTAGCCAGAAGAACAACTATTCCACTTCATGTTTGCACAACTTTGATTCGTCTGAGAAACTTCTTCAAACAGATGTACTCCAAAGTTATAAGATTTGGTGGAATGGTGAAGCTGGAATCTGAGATTTCTGAAACACTCTGCCTTCCAGATAAGATATTTCCACCCTCATGTTTTGATGTGATGGTGCATTTGTGTCTCCGCCTTCCAAGGGTCTTACCTTTTGCTCATGGTGCATGCATGATTGTCTGACCAGGGATAACTGGAAGGCTCACAACGAGAAAAGTGAAGGTGAAGAAGCCACAATGCCATATATTCACAAATAAGGGGCCGCGAGTTGATTTGAAATGCTCAGCAAGAATTACAAGATGCAGCTTGGATTCAGGATCAGCGATATGTTTTATTCAACTACGCCCATATATATTAGGCCATATAGCGAGCATGTATGTTATTTATAGAATCGTCTTTTTATACATAGTAATATATATATAGGCTAACCACTTGCATTATAACTGTTTGTATGTAGAAAACACCTTGAAATTCTCTTTGTAGATAGAAGTTTGAAATAGAGGCGTAAGGAGCATCTTCATAAAGAGACTTTTTGCACATTGCTGTCTAAATATGTGAGACATCAAAATTTCATGCAAGTTTTTGTATTATATAGATGTTACTATTGTGATACATATTAGACCACCGGCGATGTATTATTATTTTGTTGTGTGTAGGTCTCAGACATTACAATTGAAGACGGTGATGATGGACTTCAAGAACTGAGAGTCCTTGCTAATTGTCCTTATAGAACGGTGACCAAGTATAGTTCTTATTTGGTTAACACATACATATTTGCGACAAAGACTTATGGATTTCAAAAGTCCACCACGAATTATGTGTAGCTTCCCTTGGCAAGGAGGGGAAAATAGAAATAATTACTATATTATCACAAATATCATAAAGCTTAATTACAGTGACTAGGGTTTAGTGGTATTGTTCAGGTATGATTGGGTGAATACTGCTCTCACCGGTACCAAGAAGGAAAATTTTGGAGTCACACTTGTGAATTTTAACCGCCTTGTACACACAAGGAAAGATATAATCAACGAATCATTCATGCATGGCGAGCTAAACAGATATAATTCGTCCTTGATGATGGTAATAAAGGATGTCACATTGTAAGGTATTTTCCACAGCGGTATGCATATGAGTTAGGAGGCAATGCGGAGAATATGGAGGACGGTGACATACCCAAAACACTTGGTGGTGATAATGATAATAATCAACATGAAATTCCTGGTGGAATGGTCCATCTTTTAGAAAAATATGTACAAGGGCTTACTCTTAGTATGACACTGAAAGACACCACACTATCATTAAGGTAAAAGTTCCACTTAAAATTTACAACATTTAATATCTATCTTTAACATTACATTACATTTGTGTATATATGTATCTTCAACAAAAAGCAAGTGCGAATTGATGGAAGATACCAATACAAGATAGCTACCAACAATGCACATATTTATGGAAAACCTTGCAATGTAATTTATAAACATAGGTCTGATTAAGAAATTTGTATGTGCTTGTGAAAAACTTAGGTGTATATAATTTTGGGATGCATGATAATTGTATGGTCTATGTTCATGATGATTGTGTGGTATACTGCTAGTTGATATCTACATTAATTGACAATCTAAGACAAAAATATGTATTGCCCAATTGCCGCAACATATACAAGCAGGTATATTAAAGCACCCTCCAAGTATCAGTATAAGCATCGCAATGTATGTGCTACTTAATAAGGTGTGTACATCGACACTTTTCTACCACGCTAGCTAGCACGCTACCGACGAATTAGCATATGCCGGGCCATAAACAACGGAGCGGATAGCTATGCACCATCTATATATTTTCACGATTCTTTTATTACTAACAGGTAAGAGACCCTAACGAAAACTGAAGCCTTTACGAGTGTTGCTTGGCGTTTAAAAGCGCCATGTACGAACGTTGTTGTAGTGGAAACTTTTGAAAAATAGAAAAAAAAATAGATTTCGAACTTCAATTCTAGAACTTTAAGAAATTTCAAAACTTTTATATAAATAGAGTTTCAATTTTTTAAAGAATTTCAAAATTAGCAAGTTTCAAAAATAAATTTGCAAAATTTCATGGCTTCAGAAATATTCAAATTATGGAGACACAAGTTTCAGAAATTCTAAACTTCTAGAGACTCAAACTTTTCATAAATGGGAAGTTCTAGAAATTTCAAACTAATGGGGAATATAAAAAGACATACACGGGAGATTGAGAGAGTTACATGGCGGGGCCCACCCGTTTGTCGTTACCAGTAGTAGTGCATGTGAGACGTTACCCGTGGAGCTTTTCCGCATGGTAGATATTGAAGAAGATAATTTTAAGCTTGCACATGCAAGAAAATATGGGTAGATTTTAATCACCCATTGTGATGAATATGAAATATACTAAAACAAAGAGCGGAAGACTTGTGGAAACCGTGAATTCTAAGCTTTAGAATGCAATGAAAGTTTACTAGCACATTAACTGCCAAATGAACTTTGTGTTATTTCAATACTAGTGCACAAACGGGGGGGGGGGGGGGGGGGGGTGGGGGGAGTTGTAAGATTTCGAATGCAACAAAATTTTGGTAAAACATTAACAACTAAATCAGCTTCGTGTTACATCAATACTAGTGCACATGCAAAATTTGGTTTCTCTCCGTGGGTAACCCGTGTGCACGGTTAGTCTCCAACCGCATACACAACACCCTTCTTAATTTCTCATTCGGCATGGTTGACCATTTCGTGAGCCATCTCAAAACCTTATCTTCTCCTCAAACTTATAATTTCCTCATTTCTTTCCTACCATCAACATTGTCCACAAACATGAGAGAGAGAGGGGTGGAGGTGGTGGTGGAGGGGAGGGGAGGGGGGGGGAGGAAGGGAGAGAGAGAGAGAGGTGCTGCCATGCTTCAGGGTGGGCGCTGCCCATCCGTCGGCTATTCTCCACCGTGACTCGTGTTCACGACAAGTTCCTTCCCTGCCGGGTTAGGCCACCACTGCCACGATCGAGAGATCAGGTCGCCACCTCATCCAAGGGACAGGTCGCCGCCACCGTCGCAATGGGCAAAGGAGGTAGAAAAGAGGCAGATTATGGATGTTTTGTCTTTATATGTTCCTCTATTTTAATATTTTGAATGTGTAGGGAATTTTATAAAGTTCGCCCAAAATTTATAAAAGTTTATTTCATAATAATGTGCTAAATTCTATAAAATTGTGTGATAGTTTTCATATTTCTTTCCCGATTGTGTTTAACTTCTCATAAGTAATGAAATTTTACCGCACAAAATTTGAAATTTGAAAGTGTAGTAACAAATAGTCACAAAAGTAATTTCCTAAATTTCACAAATAGTGAAATGTTTATCCTGAATTTGAAAAGTTGAGAATTTAGGAAATGGATATAGAAGAGGTTGTTTTAATGGTTGGATTTGTAGAAGTTTTCAGATTTGTTGAAAGCATATGTAAATCTTAGTGACAGGGGCAAAAATGGAGAAAAAATAGCGTAGGTATATGGGTGCTCGGCGTGTCTTTTCCCACAACGCTTTAGTGCATATCAAAAGGTACCACCCCGATTTTTCAGATAGCGGAGTGACGGCTAGTGATCCACTCCCCATACAAACTTCTATGGTATTACAAATCACTACACGACACATGAAACAAAATCTTCGGAATTTAATCTTTAAATATCTCACAACACTAATTCATGATTTCTGAAGGTAAGCTACTATATCTAAAACGAGTTAGTACAATACATGTGAGATGAAATCTATACTACACATCCAAATTAGAAAGAGAAAATTATCGCATATAATGCAATTCTAAAAGGGAAAAAGATGATAAGACAAAATCGTAGAAGACAATATAGCCAGGTGAATGTGGACAAATAAGATACATCATCAATGTATAAAAAACTTCATCATAATTATAACATTAAGAAAAATATGTACCCAACACACATAATTGTTTTTTAGACCGTGTTACCGTAGGGGAAACCCCTATGGTGTAATTTTCCATTATAAAGAAACCAAGAGAAGTTTACATGGGTGAACAAAGAAGGTGGAAAGAGAGGGGGTCACGACATAGTAACCCACCTCTCAGAACACCAATACAGAAAATAAACGGTCTAAAACTTATTAAGAGCAACAAAAGAGCAACACCACCGCGGGCTTGAACCTGAAGCGAATAGGGGAGCAGCTACCCAAAGAAGTCTGTGACAGTGTCTATCAATTTCTTGACCATGGCGCTCTTGACTCGGAATTGGTGTTGTAGTAGGTCCTGTTTAGCTCTCTTACGCCAGCTATCCAGAGAAGGCACCGCCCCATTGAAGATGTAGTCATTGCGAACTTCCCAAATGTTCCAAGCAACACAAGCCATGATTTCCACAAAATTGGAGTGTGTGAAGAGGCTAGCAGCAAGAGCCAACCTTGCCCTTCTATCTCTCGAAAGATCCCAAGCCACATTCACCTGATGCCAACATGCTTGAGCAAACTCACAGCTGAAGAAGAGGTGATCAACATCCTCCAGAATGGAATGACTACAAAGAACACAGTGAGGCCCCCCTTCTACTTTCCAGTGTTTTCGGATCATCATATCTTTTGTGTTTAATCTGTCATTAATCAACAGCCAGCAGAAAACCTTCAGTTTTGGAAAGCATCTTGATTTCCAGATTTTGGTAAGCACCGTATCCCGGGGAAGACATTGGAACATGAACTGGTAGAAACTTGCTACCAAGTAGACCTCCTTACCCCACACGAAAGACATGCTGTCCTTTTCCATAGACGGTCCATTTTGCTCACAGAGCAACTGAAGAGATTGAAATTCCTCATAAGCCTGAACTAAGAGGGGGAGTTGGAACATGGAGCTTCGATCTTGTAAGGTAATGACCTTTCGAACATTTACATCCTCTTTGTGCACAAAGGAGAACAACCTAGGGAATTTGTCCGAAAGCAGCTCATCTTGATGCCAAAAATCCTTCCAGAAAAGAACAGTGCAGCCATCCTCCACTTGACACTTGGTGACGCTGCGGTATATGTCAACCAAACTGAAAATATCTCGCCACCAAAAGGACCCCTTCATGACGTGGTTTATTACTTTTAACACACATAATTGTTAAAAGTAATAAACCACGTCATGAAAAGAAAAAGGTGAATACACCGGCACATTCATCAAAGAAGGCAACTAAGAAATAATATTGGCAAATTCGGCAGAATTAATCTGATAAAACACATTTGGATCCCTAAGGAAATATATTAATAACCATAAAATATTGAGCACGATATGCAAAAATTTATTTCGTAAAATGCATATCATATCATATCATATCATATATCTCGATGTCAATGCATACAACACACACTATATCACCTCAAAAGATTTTGCACAATTTTGTCTAGATTTGAAGGCCCAACGAAATTAATAGCAAAGCATTAATTGGTTAATGCAAGAGGACATCCTACATCAGTGGGTAGGTGGCATAGGCCTCATAAAAATTCAAGCGAATTTAAATCGTAATGCCAATGCAAACAAAAGTACGGGGTAAAAGATTTATTCCATGCGTGCATACATACCAAAACTTCAATTCGTAAATGCACGAGGAATGTCCTACATAAATGTTACAGCCGGGACGACATCTCATCAACAATCAGCACAATTAAAGCGGTATATATGTGCTAGGTGCAATCAAAAACAATATCTTGGTAAAAACCAAAATGGTCATATACGTATGCTGAACTGCGGGCCCGGCCACCTTTCTCTACCCTGCGTCAAAACCTCTCCGTCCTCCCTCGGGCTCCTTTTATACCCCGCTCAAGCTCCCACCAAGAACACCACCCTGTCCTCGAGCTCTCCACCCGCAGGAGCAGCCGCCATTTTTGTAGCTCGAGCCTCGCGGCGTACACGTACGGTGTGTTGCCATGGACATGGCGGAGCAGATCGCGGTGATGTGGCGGCAGGTCCGTGGCCCGGTGATCGTGCCGCTGCTGCGCGCGTCCGTGGCGGTCTGCCTAGCCATGTGCGTTATCCTGTTCGTGGAGAAGGTGTACATGGCCGTGGTCATCGTGGCGGTGCGGCTGCTCGGCCGCCGGCCCGAGCGGCAGTGGCGGTGGGAGCCCCTGCGCGAGGACGACGACCCCGAGCTCGGCAGCGCCGCCTACCCCATGGTGCTCGTCCAGATCCCCATGTACAATGAGCGCGAGGTAAGAACTGAGCTCTGAGCACACGCACCACTGTCTAGCCTGTACACTGTGCTAGTCTGTTACTCGGTCCTTGGTTACTCCTTGCCTTTATCTGCGCGGTTGAGTTGCAGGTGTACCAGCTGTCGATCGGGGCGGCGTGTGGGCTGTCCTGGCCGTCGGATCGCATCGTCATCCAGGTGCTCGACGACTCCACGGACCCCGTCATCAAGGTAAATTTATCCAAACTCATAGATCCTGATTTTATTCTTTCCATTTAAGGCAAATGCAAGATGTCCTGATTTTTTCTCTCCTGTTTGTGATGGGGTACGCTGCGTGCAGGAGCTGGTGCAAATGGAGTGCCAGCGGTGGGCGAGGAAGGGTGTGAACATCAAGTACGAGATCCGGGACAACCGGCGCGGGTACAAGGCCGGCGCGCTCAAAGAAGGCATGAAACACGGCTATGTCCGAGACTGCGACTTTGTGGCCATCTTTGACGCCGACTTCCAACCGGAGCACGACTTCCTCCGCCGCGCCATGCCCTTTTTCATCCACAACCCCGAGATTGCCCTTGTCCAAGGCCGATGGAGATTCGGTACGTACCCAAGTGACAAGTAGTTGTACATGGTACCCCTACTAGTTTTGGTTAAAATTCCTCTGCACAACGATGACAATGTTTTTGAATTGGCTGTTGCTTTTGTCTGAACAGTGAATGCAGATGAATGTTTGATGACAAGGATGCAGGAGATGTCCTTGGACTATCACTTTAAAGTGGAGCAAGAAGTGGGCTCCTCTACATATGCCTTCTTTGGATTCAATGGTAAAACTTCTCACTACATATACCTTCTTTGGTATACCTTTTTTTTGGTTCAGTGCTAAAACTTGATTTCAGTATACGCTTTTTGTGCATTCCCATTTCATATTTGATATATTTGTGTTTGTGTCCTCGTGTTTGAAGTTAGTATAGGATATTCTGTTTCATAGTCTTTCAGAATAAAATGGCACCACAGTCCACAACAGAAATCATGTGCAATTGTATCATTCTACCTTTTGCCATCTATGTTCAACAAAACAGAGCACACGGGTCTTCGACAGAACCAAAGGAAACAAGGTGCAAGAGAATAGAACACACAAAGGCACCAATCAGATCAGAGGACCATTAGGCAGAATAATAAATTGCACAAACATGATTAATTTGAGCAGTTCTTCATCCGAAAGACCTAAATATCCTAAAACTTGATCATTTTCTTGTGCGGATGATAAATCACGAAAACGCAACTGAGGATCAAATTTCCAGAAATATTCGGGAGTAACGAACAGATAGTAGTACATTCTTGGCGATGGATTTTAGCAGCAGTCACACTTTGCATCCTCTATTCCTTCTTCTGAACATGCAAGATACTTGTCGAACAGGAACCGCTGGTGTGTGGCGCATATCTGCTCTGAATGAGGCAGGTGGCTGGAAGGACCGAACCACAGTTGAAGACATGGATCTGGCAGTCCGAGCAAGCCTCAAGGGATGGAAGTTTGTGTACCTTGGTGATCTCATGGTAAATATGCACCAGTAGCCTATCAGTTCGTGCAACATCCAGTGCATCAGATTGCACTGCTTGTATGTTACATCACTGTTCAGATAGAAAATTAATGCAGAAGGAACCATGTGCTGAACTTATAAATGTTATTTTCAGGTGAAAAGTGAGCTCCCAAGTACGTTCAAAGCATTTCGGTACCAGCAACATAGATGGTCATGTGGGCCCGCAAATCTGTTCAGGAAAATGTTCATGGAGATTGTCAGAAATAAGGTACTTGTACCAATCTATATTTTGGAAATTTCTATTACAGGCATAATATGTTGCTAACAAGCTATTGATCTTGATGCAGAGAGTGACGCTTTGGAACAAAATCTATGTCATCTACAACTTCTTTTTCGTGCGCAAGATCATGGTCACATTTTGACCTCTGTGTTTTACTGCCTTGTTATCCCAGCCACAGTTTTTGTTCCTGAGATTGAGATACCAAGGTGGGGTTACGTGTACATTCCGAGCATTATCACCCTTCTCAATGCTGTCGGGACTCCAAGGTGACAATCCTCTAAACATCTACATATGCAATTCATTGAACAATACCCCTAAACTTCCTGACATCTGGGATAGACAACATACATATTAACACGAGAAATCATCAAATGATGCAGGTCTGTTCACTTGGTTATTTTGGGTTCTGTTTGAGAATGTTATGTCAGTGCATAGAACAAAGGCGACCTTCATTGGTCTATTGGAGGCAGGTAGAGTGAACGAGTGGGTGGTGACAGAAAAACTTGGTGACATTCTGAAAACGAAACTACCAAGCAAGGCTTCAAGAAGCTGCGGATGAGAATAAGCGAAAGGTACATTATCATAATTGGCTTATCACTGCATTTCTCAACTCTCGTAGCTAAACTTCAATGTGGAATCAGGTTGCAACTTCTGGAGCTTGGTGTTGCAGCATATATCTTCTTTTGTGGATGCTATGACATTTTGTTTGGGAAAGGACATTACTTTATATTCCTCTTCATGCAATCCATTGCTTTCTTCATTGTCGGCGTGGGATATGTCGGGACGCTCGTCCGCAGTGATAATGATTTCCGATTCGTGTATGACAGCCAGATGAAAAATAAGATCAAGCGGCCTTCTCTTGAGTGTAATGTTGTCAGAAATGATTTAGTGTAACAACACCGGAAGACAAGACTTAGATATGTAGTTGTGTTTTAGCTGCTAGGAATGTGTTGTGACGTACTTGAGATAGTTGATGATCAAGTAGGCTGTTTAGTAGAAACATAGGAAATTGCTGAAGTTTCATTGGTTGTCCAAACCGAAAAACAAAGAGGGTTTGTTCATTTATTCTTAGCAGGCAAGGTTTGCTGTGAGAAGAGGAAGAAATAAAGTGTCCAGTAACTCAACTGTGCCCATCTAAGATAGATGAGATGTACTTGTTACCTGTTTACTTTCAGTTTATCTCTTTTACCCTAAATTTCTATCTCTGCTGTCAATGTTAAGTGCAATAAGCAAATGCATATGGGAAATGTAATTTCAGGCAACTGTGCTTACAAACAGAGTTAGTATCGCACCAGCTGACCTGTGTTTGTTGCTTCCGGAGGTATCAACTGTTCTATCTCTTGTCTGAGTTCACCAGACGAATGATCGAGTGTGCTGTTTCATTCAGAAACTTCCCCCTCAGATAGTATTGCCAATACTGCATGTCACTCCATGTATAGGGCTGAATTGCTGACCAACAAGACCTGCATGTCACAAGGATTTATTCACATTCTCGACCAGCTGCGGTGGCTGATGCCATCCATAGCTTGCACTGACTGCTCGGTGATTGCACTAGCCAATGCATTGCAGGCCTCATATATGCTGAGCACTCGTCGTGGTACGTGTCTCTGGCAAGGAAAATGTGCTTCTTCCCCTGGATTTCCACGGAGCTCCAAGCAGGGTCCTTCCTAGAGCAACTTCATGGTCTCGTGCATACCGGCCACACTGTCCCACATATCGCAGGCCGCATACGTGTTTGCCAGGACGACGTACTTGCCGGCGTTCCCGGCTGCAGCTGAAAGAAGCGCCGCGCGATGAGCTCGACCAGCCTCACATCACTGCCGTGCTTCCTGCAGGCGCCCATCAGAGCGCCCCAGACCACCGAGAGGTTCTTGACGAGCTCGTAGGCGTCAAGGAGCCTGCCGACCCTGGCGAGCATGTCGACCACCACCGCGTAGTGCTCAGGCTTCGGGCGAGGCCGTAGTCAGACGGCATGGATGAGAAATGCCTCAGCCCCTCGTCGACGAGCCCTCCGTGCGCGCAGGCGAGAGCACGGCGAGGAATGTCACGTCGTTCGGCCGGAACCCGTCGCGTCATCTCGCTGAAGAGCGCCAGCGCCTCGCGCACGTGCCCATGCTGGCCGTGCCCGGAGATGACGGCGGTCCACATGGTGGTGTTCCTCTCCGGCGCGCCGCGAACGCCCGCGCGCGTCCTCAGCGCTGCTGCACTTGAGGTACATGTCGACGAGCGCGCTGTTGGCGAAAACGTTGCGGTGACGATGTCCCCGACTTGGCCATGACGCCGTGCACGCGCCGGCCTGCTCCAGCGCGGCCAGCCTCGCGCACGCGCAGAGCACCGACGCGAAGGTGAACTGGTCCGGCCGCAGCCCCTCCGCCCGCATCGAGCCGAACATCTCCATCGCCTGCGCCTCCGTGGCCGCGCGTGCACCCGGACATCAGCGCGTTCCAGGCCACGACGCCCCTGCGAGGCATTCCGTCGAACAGCTCCGGGCGACGCCGAGCTCCCCGATCTTGGCGTAGAAGATGAGCAGCTTGGTGGCGATGTAGTCGCCGCACCTGTACCCGGTGGAGACCATGCGCGCGTGGATCCTCTTGCCGAGCTTCGCGTCCTTCCTGTTCACGCATTCCTGCAGCAGAAGCGCGTAGGCGCCTGCGACGGGGCACGCGGCGCTCCGGTGGAGGAGAGTCACGGCCGCAGATAGCTCCCCTGCGATGCAGAGAGACCTCAGCTTTCGTGCTAGGCTAATCGAGTCCATGGCCAATGGATGGAAACCAACCACAGCCCCTGTATTCTTATAGCAGAGCTTCTTTGACTCTCTCTAATGGCGTCTTTGTATACTACTTACAAGTTTTGCAAAAAAAAAATGCCCTAGATCTGCAAACATTGCTTCAGATCCTGAAACAATAAAACACGCATATTAGAAGATATGATCAACAGATCAAGGGACTGAAAAATGGTTCCTGAGCATAGTACCAGTAACACATAGCAGTATTCCTCCCAGAGACATCCAGCCTCCTCTCTGTGTTTTCTTCAAGAATTTGTACATGTAATACGGAGATAACGCTCGATATACATGAGGTTCCCATTTCAGAATATTGTAGAGACCAATCGAGCTTATACACAGAAGCCATGCTATCACAATTGGCGCGAAAAGGAACCCCACTCGGTGAGTGCCATAGTGTTGCAGCGCAAACAAGCAAACCAGTATGAAGCAAGCAAGAGGTAACTCCACATCTGCAGAATAACATTCGCAAAATCCGATTAGAAATGAACTTTAAGCAGTAGAGCAGAACAAATCTACAAAGAAAGAATCGGCATAAAGGACACTACACATGTGATGGCATAAAATAAGTTTACAAAAGCTCAATTATTGCTACGAATATGAAAAACAAAGTTTCTCCGCTCTGAATTCTGGAATTCGTCACATGTCAACTTCTTTCGAGCTTCAGTAGTAGTGACATTTCCATGATTTATGAACCTTACTACTTGTTACTCCGGAATATTTGTGCTTCCACTCTTTCTTCCACCAACAGCACATGAACCAAAAAAGAAACTGATTTGGATCAAGGCCATTCTTAATTCCACCTACAATTCCATAACCCTACCGCACGAAAAGTAATATTTATTGGAACCATCAATGACAAGCAAATTAGTCTATTTTCCTACTCATAACAACTGTTAGGCATGTCATGGCTAGTGACAGTACTGTCTTATCTGATACCCACACCTCCCCTGTGCAGGCATAAGTTCAGTTCACATAAGCAAATTAGTCGATTTTCCTACTCATAACAACTGTTCGCCATGCGAATGCTGTGGCTAGTAATACACACATCCCTGTCCAAGATCATGCTCTGCCAAATACCTTCCCAAAACTGAAATGCTTTGCCATACACACACAGCTACAACTTGGCACGTAACTGATCATCTGAGTTGGCTAAGTCAATTCGTTCATGTCCTTGCAGTTAACTTTCACCATCCGCAGTTTCATGTCATGTCACGACCGGTTGTTGTGTGTATCGATTGATGCAGAGGACGGGGTCTTACTCCCCCTTTCGGAAAAAACGTAACACCCGGTTTTACCACCGACAACCCGGAGTACCAAATTATCTACCACTGGTAGGTAAAACTTGTAGGTAGAAAGCAATGGCTGACATAAACTAATAATCTATAATAGCAGGGCAATTATAGGAGTGGATCAGCAGAACTGGGAGTTTGACCTGAGTCTCTTCTACTAGTTCAGAACTTGAATCAAGAAACAGTGACTATCAGGACAGGGAAGACAAATCTGCACTCCTCTGAACTGAAGAGAAATCAACAGAAAGAGGGCCATGGCCATGATTGATCCTTACATTTGTGGTGCCCCTTTTCCATGGACAGTTCCAGTCCTGAAACCGCGGAGAAAACTGCAAGAAACAGAACACAATCTCCAGATCAGCACTCCACAGTCCACACCATATCAAACAATCCAGAAATAGTGGAGTAGCAATCAAGAAGGGCTGATCTGGCGAGACGCACCAGATAAGGCCGGCGTGAGGACGCCGTCCCCGATGACCATGCAGGTGCCGACGAGCGCCAGCACGAGCAGCACGCGCTGCAGCACCTTGTGGCGCTCCAGCACCCGCCTGACGCTGGCGGCGGCGGCGCCGCCCAGCGCCGCGGTGGCATTGCCGCCGTACTCGAGGTACTTCTTGGCGGCGCCGCCGGCGGCGTCGGAGAACTGGTCCTCGTCCCCCGGCTCGGCGCCGCGGCCGGGCGGGAGGAGCGCGGCGCGGGCGTGGCGGCAGAGGAGGGAGTAAAGCGCGAAGGTGCCGCCCTCGCCGTTGTCGTCGGCGCGGAGGACGACGCAGACGTACTTGAGGAGGGGCACGAGGGTGAGCGTCCAGAAGACGAAGGAGAGCACGCCGAGGATCTCCTCGTTGGTCTCCGAGTGCTGGATGTCGTCCGCGAAGGCCGCCTTGTAGACGTAGAGCGGCGACGTGCTCAGGTCGCCGTACACCACCCCGAGGCTCTGGTACGCCAGGCTCAGAGTCATCCGCCACGGCAGCCGCTTCCTTCCCCCTTGCCTCCCTCCCGGCTGCCTCTCCTCCTGCAAAACAAGAAACACATTCGTAAGAATCCAACAGGGATAACGGCAAGAACCGCCCATGATCGAGGCTCTCTTCCAAGAATCAGAACGAAACCACATACCATGCTCTCTGGAGGAGTGCCCGGCGCCTCAGGATCCACGGTAGGGGGGCTCTTCATTCTGTTCCCCTCCCTGCCCTGTCTCCGACTCTACCAGTCCAGTGCTCGTCGTAGCTGCCTGCCTACACGCAGAAGCAACAGAGGAAGTGGCCGCTTGGGTAGTCGGGATTAGGTGGTGCCGGGACGTTCTTGAATTGTCGGGAGTAGAGAGATCAGCACGAGAATGGGGTGGGATTAGGTGGGATATATTTGGAGTTCTCGAGGTTTTTAAGGGTGGTCAAGGGAGCAGAGCAGAACATAACAGGGCCAGGCAGCGATGGCGTGAGCGAACCTGTGCACGAGGCAGGGGAAGGTGGAACTGTGGAAGGAGATGAGAAGCAGCAGGAGGGAAGGGGAAGATTGGAATATGGGAGATGGTGGAGGTCGTGGGGCAGGAGGAGCAAAACCGCAGAAAACACTGAAATTGATGGGCAAAAGCAGCGTTTTTGTTTTCTCTTTTGCAAAAGGAACTTTACCTACTTGTGCGCTAGTTGTGTTTTTGGCGTGGCCGACTCCCCTCATCCTCTACAGATGCTCCATGTGGCCAAATGCGATGTGTCTTGTGGAATTACTTTTGAGTGTATGGCAAATATCATGGGTAAAAAACATGTTGGAATGTGGGTTAAATATAGAATGAAACGAGTGAACAGACACACTGAAATGCGTCTATATACACGCGATTTAGAAAAAGACTGTATATGATTTATTGTGTCCAATGACAAAAAGACAAGAGAAGAAGACAAACATTAATGTGTAATACATTTTAGACAGTAATGTTCAAGGTAAGGAAAAGTCCACAAACATTTATCAGGTGATGAATTTATTTTGGATGCAACTGTTTCTAAATGCAGAGGTTATCTGTAACGAGTACTTTCTTGCATGCTTGTATATTGGTTGGACTATTAGTTGGCGTGAATTTAATGTTTTCGAGTGATAACGGTAGATTCATCACGCCAGATGAGAGATTATGCTGTTTCTTTGTATATCGCTGGAACCTGGAAGCATGTACTAGTCATGTGAGGTCGATGTTTCATTTGTAAATTACTACCGTAGTCAATCATATTTGCTATTATTGCACTAAACTAAGATTCAAACTAATAGTTTATACTAGTACTTGACATGTTGGCACCTAAGAGCATCTCGGCCTTTTGCGTTTAATTGCGTACATGTGCATGCCATTTTAAAATCATAATGGGTTCAGAAAAGATTGTTAGAAAATAAACACTTATGTGAAACTTAATGAGAGAAAATAATATAGTACAAATATTGCCATCACACTCTAAAATATCGGCTTTGCAAATTACGACCTCGGACTATCGAAACCGTCTGGTTTAGTTGTTTGTAATGTATGTCATATGGCTATCACCACAACATCTCTCATGCCATCAAAGGGTTAGTTTATACATGCTAGTTACGCAAGGTATGCGTCTAAACAACAATGAACTCTCAAAACTAACCTCGTGATGTACACCTCTTTTTGTAATGTGTCTGGTGACCACCTCCTTTGTATTTTTTGGTAGCGTGAGAGTGACATGCGTTTGTAGAAAACCCACAAAATCTAGTGATTCCAGGACGTCGATGATGTAGTCTATAAGGTCTTAGATTTCATTTCTGAATAGTAAACTTTTACCGAAATCTGGGATTAAAAGGTAACTTTTCTCTAGCCTTACCTCATTAATTACAACCACCTGGCCAGACCAGTATAGGAAGAAAAATGCAGTCATGACTCATGAACATAGACGCATTATTTGATCTGGTGTCTTTTTTTGTGTGAGGAAGAGGCAGTCGTTTGCCATTCACTTAGATAGAATAAAAGAGTGTAATTACAGAAGACCCGACATAACAAAAAAAAAAACAGCCCTGGCGGCCAACTGATCTCGCGTCTTGAAATATAGGACCAATATTGTTTTTGTTAAGGTCTGAAAAGGTTACCTAAATATCATAATTGCAGTATTTGGCAGGATTTGAATTTCCCAAATCCAAGATGTGAAAATTCGCTTGTCACAATCGATGAAATTTCGTTTAACTGAATACATGTGCATGTCATATTTAAATAATAATGAGTTTGCAAAGGATTGTTTAGAAGAAACACTTGTGGGAAAATGGGAGAAAATTATATACAGATATTGCCATCGCACTTTAAAATTATCACCTTTGCAAGTTACTACCTCAAACTATCGAAACCGTGTGATTTAGTGGTTTGTAACGTATATGCCTTATGTCTATCACCACAGCACGCTTCACGCCGTCAAATATAAGTGTATACAAAGTAGTTACGCAAGGTATGCGTCCAAACAACAATAAACTCTCGAAACTAACTTTGTGACGTCAACTCTTTTGTAATGTGTCTGGTGACCGCCTCTTTTGTATTTTATTTTGTGATGTGAGAGTGGCATGCGTTTAGAGAACCCACATAATTAATCTAGTGGTTCCAATAAGTCGATGATGTAGCTTATTAGGTCTTAGATTTCATTACTGAACAGTAAACTTTTAACGAAACCTAGGACTAAAAGATAAATTTTCTCTAGTCTTATCTCGTTACAATTTACAACCACTTGGCCAAGCCAATATAGTAAGAAAAACGCAAGCGTGAACATAGGTGCATTGTCTGACCTCGTGTTTCGAATCATAGCAAAAAATAAGCTCTGAAAAGATTACGGAAGTATCACAAATGCAGGTATTTGTTTTTTCCCTTCAAATCCAAGGTGTGAAAATCCGCATGCCACAGTAAAAGCAAATTTCCTTTGGTCGCATAAATTTTTCAAAAACTTCATTCTTACCATGCTCTAGAAACAAAAATACTATCAAATGTTCTCAGCCGAAAAAATGTGCAGCTGGTCGTTTCAAAGTACTATACTCCACATAGAATCCACCCACAAACCAAGCGTGGCAACACGCACAGAGATTGCGATCTCACCCTGCAGCACTACCCTTTCCAGAGAAACCAAGAACTGGGACCCGATCTGAAGAAGAGACGTGCAGCCGGCGTGCAGAGCGCGAGGGTGATTGATATGCCAGTGCGCTTCTCACTCGGCGACCCGACCCGACCCAGTGGGCCCCACCTGCTGCCGACCGAAACAGTGACGTGCTCCTCCAGGCAGGCCTGCACTATGCCAGTGGGTGGACGGTGGGACCGCCCGCGCGCACGTCTGGTGTTTTGTTTTCTCCACGACGCGACGCCACGAGTCTGGTTTTTTTCTGGCCTCTACCCGTTGCCACGTCAGGCTTTCGGTGACGGCTCCGGCGTCCTGCCGAGTCTCGCGTATTCTTCAATCCTCCCCGGCTGCAGTGGACCGGCGGATGGCGAGTGACGCCCTATGCTGGACGGCACCGGCTCGGAGTTTTGTGCTGCGTACGTGGAGTTGATTAATTCTGCGTTTCTGCCGCCCAGTGTCAACGGCGTTTTGGTTTGATCTTTGATCAAAGGGTGTTGTGGCTAATTAAAGGCCTGATGCGTGCTTAAGGTTTACGGTAAGCACGCAGTTAAGCGACTTTTTACAGAAAGGGCCAACTAGTACGCGACTTCACCGACGTAAGTAAGAGCATCTCCACCGGCGTCCCAATAAGACTTTCCTTTGGCTCAGTGAGATCCGGGCTCAAAAATCGCCGATAGCGACGCCTCCTCCTCCCATCAAATCGGTTCGGACGACCCGGAAAACCGTCCGGAAACTCTTTGTTGGCCCCCAAGTTTTGATCTAATCTCGGGTGCCTGACAAGGCCGGGAAATGAGACATGCTAGTGACCCGAAAATGAGATATATACTGTTGACCACCGGAATCTCTCCTCCCGTGTAATAATGAGACCCGAAAAAGAGTCTCTCCCTCCACCTGGTGGAGCCACCGGTTGCGGCGCCAACTCGGCGACTGATTTAAGCCAAGGGAGCACCACTGACGGCCAACTTCATGAAAGAGGTTTGATCGTCCTTGATCGGCTTGCAATGAGTTGAGGAAGCAAAAGAGTGGAGTGATGATAGATGGACAGCCTTCTTTGAGGTGCGAAACGTGGAGCTTATGCTCGAAGCAACAACGATTCAAACCAAGATGATCAAAGCGTAGCCGGCTTAGATTAATGACGGAGGAGTGGAAGATCATGGTGACACGAGCAACATAGAACCGGATGTGCAGACTTGGTTTTCTCAATCCCGTAAGCGCATCTTAGGAAAGATTGATTTCGGTGCATTTTGGTGGCATCTTGGTGATGTATGATGTGGCCGGACATGGTGACATTGGTGGCCAAACTTGCTAGTCAACCATGGTTTCTGGTGGCCGAGATTATTGTGTTGCTATTGATTGTGTGTTCTTATTAATTGTGTGTTTATAGCCAATATTAGAAGAAAATAGTCAAAAAAATTGCAAAGGGAAAAAAATGAACAGACTGGCCGTTTAAGAGTGCCGCTGGAGGCATCCGATCCGGTGGAGATAGAAAAAAATATCCAAGCGTGCCCGTAGCGGCCTCTATTTAGGGCGGACATTTTTTTCGGGATGCCGGTAGAAATACTCTGAGGAGGAGACGAAGATCAAATATCGTCAAAGCGTTGAAAAAAGGAGCTCAAATCCAATCATGCATTTTGCTTGTTAATACAAACAAGACTGGCAGTCTACCACTTCTCCACACTCTATCTCTGAAATGCCAAAAAGAAAAAAAGAAATCAGCATTGGTTAGTGCATCTCGACGTCTTCCTGGCCGTACCAAATTCCTATTCAGCGCCACTACGCGCTCGTTCACCTTTCTTAGCAATCATACACGCCTTTTTCCACCTCCCGACCGAACCAACATCGCACTCGATTTCTCCCTAGCATAGACACGCAAGCAGAAAACCCAAACAAACACGTAAGATCGATGGTGCCATTGCACCTTTCTGCATATATGTATGAAAACCTTTTTGTACGTGCTCCAACCAATCCTACGAATATATAGGAAGCGAGCCTTACAAAATGGCAAAGCAGCTACCAGCACCTGCCGCCGTCGAAATTGCACCACCTATTTTAATTTGGTCATGGCTAGCTCCATCACCCGTTTGTCTTCTTGCGCTTTGGCTGCTTAAGAGGATGATCACCTGACGTTGCTGGTTCATACTCCGTAGCTTTGAGAAGTGAAGACTTATATTGTACGTAGTATCTGCATTATTTTTACTTTAGGTATGACATGCTATATTACTCAATGAATTATTGCATTTCCTTTTGCTGGGAACATATTCTTGTCTGTATAGTTTATTTGTCTATGCTTATATCTCGTGTAGTGGCCGCCCTTGTGCTGCTTCATTTGGTCACCGCATCATCACTCAGTCCATAAAAATACATCTGTTGAGCACCACTTTTGGACGATCATGATGAAGATCAGATCGATCTGGGGTCGTCGAGCAGCCAAAGGGCTTTCTTTTAGTAGCAAAAAGCACCAAAGAGGAGGGCAAAGGCGCAGAGTCCCAACCTTGAAGCTGCCCCAAAAGGTTCATGCATGTGTGTGAGGAACTGAGGATTGATGCAGAATCCAAACACATGTTATTCATGATTCACGCTCCCAAGCTAGAGGCGTGTTCAGTTTTTTAAAGTTAGGCTAGGAAATGCTTTCCCCGTCACGTTTAAACACTCATAGAAGTACATTTTCCTAACACACGCTTATGACTATGTGAGCACTGTGGCCTGAGGTACATATAATCCTAATAGATAGAGTCGTGGCTTCACAGCCTTCTCCCTTGTCTCCTAGAGTTGTTTCTAAATTTTGTTGACGGAGTGGACGACTAACTATCTTTACCTCATTAACGAAACTGAGCATTACAAATGAAGTGAAACCAAAACAAAATGGCAAGAAACTTGTTAATGCTTTTGTCCAAAACCATGTAGTATTTCGGTTTGGTTTTTTGTTTATGTCATTCCGGTGAGTCCTGTAGTATTTGAAAATGAATATACCATGAAAAATCAGAATTTTTATGTGGTTCTCCTTTATCTTAAAGTATTATTAACGAAACATAACTGGCCAAGTGAAATAAGAAGTGTTGTTTTTGTGTTAAAGACGAATAAATACAACATCTATTTCATGTCCCTTTGCAAAAATTATATGGCGTATTTAAATATGACCTTCAATCTATCACCCACAACTAGTGTCACGAATTTGTTCGAGAATTGGCTAAAGGGAGTTGATAAAGAAAATTCACTCAAAAAAGTTGAAAACTCACTTTGTTTTCTATTCCAAGATACACCTATGTGCTTATGCCATGGATATAGCCATGACCTTGGTCTCACACACGACAGTCCTTTTTGTGAAGACTTTATTAAAAAATCATATTCTAAGTTTGGTATTTTTCCTGCAAACTAGTACACATAAAAGCATTCCATGAGAAATGATTGCATGTTTCAACTTTTTTTTTTTCTTTTTTTTTAAAGGGGTCAAAATTGTTGGCATGTCTATTCATAGAAAGGGGTCAAAACTTTCAAAATTCTCAGTGGTTCTGTGATATAATCACTACTTTCTTACCTTGAAATATTTTTTGGCAAGTTTTTGGCAAGTGGTTCTGTGAATATACACACTTATATTTCAAATTTAAATTACTTTCGGTAAATCGGCATAAAGTCATTTAAATGGGCGAAAGTTGCTAGAAAGCGAGAAAATTCAAAATATATAGGTCATAAAATATGGTATATTTCGTATGAAAATTGGAGTGATAATATTTTCACCCTTTTTATACTTACTTCACAAAATATATCTGATTTTTGCATGTAGAACATATAAAATAATTTTTTGTACAAATAATATGAAAAATCACTTTGCCAATGTTGTTTAGTTTCGTAAAAGGCATCTTTTTTGCCAAACATGAACCCATTATGATGATGTTTTCTTTATGATGCATCTCGCACGATTTTTTTAAACCGTATCCGATTGCTTTCTACATCGCACACCTTTTAAAAAAAAAATCCTTGTGCGACCGCCCATTACATCCCACACCCCCTTTTTTTTTTGGTAAAACCTGTGTGAAATGCATTACCCCGTTTTGGGCATTTTGAACTAAAAAGTTAATAACTCGTTTGACACTACTATTTATTATGGTGCAAGATGCCGTTGTTCAAGAATGGACCCACTATGATACTTTTAATGGTGCATCGATAAAAATCGTGTCGATAGCCTTCTACGTCGCACATTTTTTTGTTTGAAAAAACCATGTGTGATTGCGTCACGCATCCTTTTTTAAAAACCATTTTTGATTGCCAAACATCACACACCGATAATTTTGCGATGACTAATTTGTTTCAGCTGATTTCTCGAAATGGTATGCAATCTTCTTTTGTTTCAGCTGATGCATGTCGGAAATATAATGTAGAGAATTTCTACCTTTTGCATAAAAGAGAAAAATGTTGGACGAGTCCCAAGAGGTGGCTTTCACATTTGCTACGGGATTCTTGATAGGGGGTTCATAAACAAAACCGTTAGTAATAGTTCTTTAGTAGAGAAGAGCACACATCAGGAGCCTGGAAAGCAACCACTGAAGTTAAGATCCTCTTGGGAGGCATCGCCCCTAAGGAACAAAGGGTACTTCCGATTCGCATTTGTTCATGTCTCCTTGCCAAAGGAATCAAGCGCCAGCCTCCCTGCGACTGCTTGCACAAGGTTTTTGTCCCCTTGTTTTGAACAGTTGCGTCCAATATTATCTTGTGAAAACAGGAAATAGCCCTGATCGGCACCCTTCTGGAAGCCCAAATGTACTAGTTAGGTGTTCCATTTGTTGCAAAAATCAGACGCGTTAGTAGTATCAGTTTCAATGAAGTTTGTTAAATCATAATTTATTCTCAGATCTGCATTGATATTCTCCCTCCGTTTCATATTAGCTTGTCGCTGATTTAGAGCAAATCTATCTATTCTATTATCTACTAAAAGCAATATACGGATGTTTAAAATAAAGACACCATGTTAAGCCACATCATTTAAATTGTTTTGATAGTTGGATCTAAAATTTACGTAACTGCGTAATCCGATTGTTGACACGTTAATGTGGTTGTTGACACATGCTGAATTGTAAATCTTGTGTCTAATATGTCAACAACCACATGCGTGTGCAGATATGAATTGGAGATACATGAGACTAATATTTACGTAACTGCGTAATCCCCTTGCTGCGAAGTCGATTGGAGATATGTCGAGTGCAGATAAAGAAACTAGAGAATAAATCTTGTTGGAACCGCCTTGCTGCGAAGTCGAGAGCACACAAATTAGATTTGGAATCACGTACAAGTGGAAGATAAGCCATACGGGATCTTGCGCTGGTGGTGGACTAAATCAGCGACAACTAATATGAATTGGAGTGAGCATGTTTTTAAGGCTGCGTGAATCAACTGTTATAGAGGTTGGAGATACCTCATTTCAACGTAAATTGTAAAAAAAAACTGGCCTTTTTTGGCAGAATTCTTGATTTGTATTTTTTACATATTTAGTACTATGAATTTTTGCAGGGACTTTCAAAAGCACATCTACAATTTACTCAAACCCCAAAACCGAATGGATGGGATCGATGTACATGAGCTGATATCCGAAGGTGGGGGGACATATTCTCTAGTTTCTTTATCGCAGTATGGAAATGTGGGGGCAAAAGTTGCAATCAATACGTGCTTTCACTACGGGAATCCCACAAGACGCCGACGGCCGGCAACCGTCGGCGTAGATCAGAAGGCCGTCGGCGTAGCCATAGCCCGACGGTGGCCGTCGGCATAGCGCCGTCGGCGTTTTGCCCCGTCGGTGTACCCACCCGGCCGTCGGCGTATGTGTAACCCGTTGGCGTACATGGTGGTGGGATCCACAAGACGGCATCCCGCCGTTCCGTCAGCTCCCCATATGCCGACGGCACCACAAGACTTTTTTTTTGAACTTTTTTAATTCTTTTTATTTGTATTTTGAAATTTCCCACTTAGTCACATACTTAATCCTTAATTACACACTTAATCATAGGTCAAAGTATTTACCCTGGTCAAATTTCCCATTCGGTCACCCATCCTCCAGCCCGAGCACGCTTAACTTTTGAGTTCCTTCCAAACTAGCTTCCAAATGAGAAATTAGAACTTACTGATATTACTACCCTATCAATCATATTAACCCCTCGGTTATGATGTTACACTTTTCATTGTTTAAATTTAAAAAATTTGTTTGAGTAAAGTAACAATGATTATGTAATAGTATATTTCGAATAAATAACAATAAATGATTTTTTTACATTTAATATGGAATAATTCATATCTTTAAATCCGTAAATCGAAATTTGACAAATAAAATGCCTAAATCAATTAGAAAATGAGAAGAATTCAAATATGCCATCCATATCATCTTTTGCATCACATAAATATTGATTGTTTTAGAAAATGTGACCACTTTTGATGAATAGTCATGGCGGTCATTTTGACATTTTTTCACAAAAATAAAAGAAATTGAGAAAATATTAAAAAAAATGAAATCCTTTGGCATGGAGTCCTTTTATGTGTACTACTTGCTAGTAAAAATGATAAACTTGAGTTTTGACAAACATTTTAAAAAAATGATTCACAAAAAGGTCTATCATCTATAGACATGTATAGGTTTCGCGCCAAATGACCAATTTATGGCCATCCACGTGCCATAGTTTATGATAATGTGTCCATATTTGAAACATAGGTGTGTCTTGGTATGGCAAACATTGTTGCCAAAAACAATTTCCAAATTATTTTTATAAATATCATTTTCCATTTTTAAGTGCAAAAAATGACTTTTTTTATGGAGGAAATACCAAAAATATGTTGCAAAAAGGCACTCATCTTATTGTCACAAAGGGTACTACATATTTGATGGATAATACCCAAGTATTTTGAATTTTCTTGATTTCTACCTAATGTTTCCTATTTAAATGACTTTATGCCGATTTTCCAAAAGTAATTGAAATTTGAATTATAAGTGTGTGATAGTTTGGTCTAATTTTTTTACAAAAATGATTTTTAGGTACAGAAGTAGTGACTTTATCAAAGAAATATCGATAGTTTTGAAAAATGTGACCCCTTTCAATGAATAGGCACGACGGTCATTTTAACCATTTTTTCACAAAAATAAAAGAAATTGAGAAAATACTCATAAAATGAAATCCTTTGGCATGGAGTCCTTTTATGCGTACTAGTTGCTAGCAAAAATGATAAACTTGCGTTTTGACAAACATTTCAAAAAAAAATGCTTCATAAAAAGATCTATCATCTATAGACATGTATATGTTTCGCGTCAAATGACCAAGTTATGGCCATCTCCGTGCCATAGTTTTTGATAATGTATCCATATTTGACACATAGGTGTGTCTTGGTATGGCAAACATTGTTGCCAAAAATAATTTCTAAATTATTTGTATAAATATAATTTTCCATTTTTTAAGTGCCAAAAATGACTTTTTTATCAAGGAAATACCAAAAATATGTTGCAAAAAGGCACCCATCTTATTGTCACAAAGAGTACTACATATTTGATGGATAATCCAATTTTCTCGATTTCTACCTAATTTTTCCTATTTAAATGACTTTATGCCGATTTTCTAAAAGTAATTAAAATTTGAACTACAGGTGTGTGATAGTTTGGTCTACTTTTTTTACAAAAATCATTTTTAGGTACACAAGTAGTGACTTTATCACAGAAAAATCGATAGTTTTGAAAAATGTGACCCCTTTCAATGAATAGGCACGACGGTCATTTTGACTTTTTTCACAAAAATAAAAGAAATTGGGAAAATACTCAAAAAATGAAATCCTTTGGCATGGAGTCCTTTTATGTGTACTAGTTGCTAGCAAAAATGATAAACATGAGTTTTGACAAATATTTCAAAAAAATACTTCACAAAAAGGTCTATCATCTATAGACATGTATTGGTTTCGCGTCAAATGACCAAGTTATGGCCATCCCCGTGACATAGTTTGTGATAATGTGTCCATACTTGACACATATGTGTGTCTTGGTATGGAAAACATTGTTGCCAAAAATAATTTCCAAAATATTTTCATAAATATCATTTTCCATTTTTTAAGTTTCAAAAATGACTTTTTAATTAAGCAAGTACCAAAAATATGTTACAAAATGTCATATGCATGGTGAAAAAGATTATATGGATGTCATATTTGGATTCCTCTCATTTTTCTAATCGATTTAGATATTTTATTTATTAAATTTCGGTTTACAGATTTAAAGATATGAATTATTTCATATTAAATGGAAAATAGAAAAAAAAAATAGACGCCGACGGTGGCCGTCGGCATATCAATGCCGTAAAGGCCCCGTCTGCGTGCCGTCACGGCCTAAACCCTATGGCCCTTTTACGCAGACGGCATTGGTGACGCCGACGGCAGCCGTCGGGCTCTATCTGTCTACACCGACGGGGTTGGTACGCCGACGGCCGCGTTCGTGGGCTATCCTAGCTCGCCTTCTACGCTGACGGCCCCGACATTTGGCCGTCGGCGTAGATTCCGGCCGTCGGCGTCTTGTGGGTTCCCATAGTGTTTGCAGCTTGTACAGCGCCACGAGGTATGCGTCCGCGTGCGCCCGTTGTATTAGTCTTCATGGAAATTGACAAGAGAGTATTGGCAACCTTGTAGATTAGCACCTGCACCGTCTTAGCTTAGCCAACAATCATAAAACATACTTAATCAGGCCGGCAGATAATTCTTCAGTTGCTGACATGGTACAAACAGTTTCAGACCACTACCATCGCTGACATTAAATCTTTGCTCAGTTAACATGGATCTACAAAGGTACATTCTGCGTCATGCACTGTTAGAAAAATACTTGATCTCTGGTAAACAGCGAGATTTGATCTGAAGTTGCTAGAAAACACTGAACACAGATGGATGGACGGCATCATCTGGTGGCCGGCTTGTGCGTCATGGCGAGTCATAACAAATCATGGGCGGTCACCGGATCTGATTAAAGAACTTGCGGTTACAGACATGGACAGTTGTATGTGACTTCGCGTTAACACACACGTCGATGGGTCTGATCCTCCTCGACCAACGCACATTAATATATGCTTCTGCTAGTAACATTTGCAACCTTGAACACAGCATGCAAATATTCTACAGGCTTGCAACTTGTGCCTGAAGTTCAACCTAAGGTGGACTACGACAACATCAGCTCAACTACCAGCATATTGTTGCTACCAGTGTATATGCGGATGGTGCTCATGTTAGAATTACTTAGAATAGTTATCTGCTGGCTAAACTAAGCTGGATAGAGAGGTAATTTTGTCCTGATCAATGGCAAAATCACTAAGGCGAGGACTAATTGAGAACAACCTAGTGAACACGAAGATAAAGAAGGAAAAGGAGAAGAAAGACGGGAGGATCTGAGGAGCAAAGGTACCTATCTCTACTTCTTCCTGATGTGGTTCAGTTCTTGAGCTAGATGATCTTGGCTTGACCAACAGCTCACTGCCTGACGTGGAATTATTTTTCTAGTAGATCCATGGAATTAAGTAATGAAATGATTGGAGGGAGAACTTCTCCCTGAAGCATTTAAATATCCTCTGAATCTTTCTCTTCCCGACCGATAGGCATTTTCCTATTTCCCCTGAATTCCATGGTCTCGACGCGGTCAGAAGATTTTCTAGAGGCTAGAAGCCTAGACCAAGCTAGCTACTTCTATCAAGCTTAACAAAGAAAAGAGTTTCTACTCAAGCATAGCCATCGACGCAACACACCATAGCTCTATCCAAGCCAAAACGAGATGCTCATGTCGCCGTCGTTCTGTTCCTGTATGCAAGTGGAGCCACATCTTCAGGCCACGTTGAGAGCGCACCGGCGTTTCCATTTTCAGGAAAATGACGGCACTGCCTGAACAGCTATAGGCTACAAAAGTGAAAACAAGAAAGAACTCTGCCTCGCTTGAGCGTTTTGGCTGGGTCTTGCGTGCGTGAACTGGCAAAATCGAGATGCCTCGACCGGCAGTCAAAAGCTCGTTATCACGATGTGAAAGGAGCAGATCTTCTACCTTCCGTGAAGAATTCAAGAATGGCTTACCAACCGTACAAGTATTATTCGGATCAGTGCGGCGGCGATTTCGGGCTTTGGAGGTGTCTGTGCAACATGCTTTGCGTAGTAGAGGTCATTTTCCCATCGACGACGCGGTTTTCAATCCGAGTCTGCAGTGACTGTACATTACACACTACTGTTTGCTCAGAAATTAGTGCAGCCATCGATCGGCTTGAGTTTACAATTCTCGCAAGAATTTAACTCTACTTCGTCCAGCTCTCGCTATCTCAATTACGACGTGGCGAATGGTGGGCAATTTTTTGGAATGAGATCAGTGAGAAAATGCTGTAATTTGATACGGCACTAGCTCGTTGGGATGAAGTAATTGCAATATCTCGTGAAGACAAGTTGGGCTCCAAGTTGGCTACATAACTTGAATGGACATCTCAATTATTTGAGAATCATATCTCGGCCCGCTCCTGGCATCATTCAATCCCATATATCATCTCAAATCTAAAATCAACGGTACCTGCATTTCGCATAGTCGCATGCATTCCCTGTTCATCGCATCGCACCTTATCCCTGGGACTAAAAAGAGAGAGAGAAAGGCTTGCTACACCTACTGCGTTGATGCACTGCTGGTTCGCTTGCATGTCTCCCCTGGAAGAACACTGTAAGCCAAGGTCCCTCTGAAGACAAGATTATCCATATGCACTGGACAGAACGGCGAGCATTTGATCCACTCTTTCATCTCTTGTCAGACAAGTGCGCTCCCAGTCATCCAAACCAAGCTTCTAATCACGCGGGTTATTACTCGATCGATCGCGACAATATATTTTTGTCTCATATCATCGCGATCGATCGATCGATCGGACGTCCTTGACGTACATGGGAGCCGTAGGACTAGTGGACTACACACCATTCATCGACGCTTCACATCGGAAGATATAAAATATCCAGCTCGATCTTTTCTCACTAGCTGGACTGGTTTCTCATGATTTTCCAACGACCAGACGATGAAAAGCTCAAAAGAACGAATGCCACTTTTCACTGTGCGCTTCGATGCCGATCGCAGCAAGTCGACGATCCTGTGGGTAGGGACGACGTGTGATCCCGCAGGGTCCAGCCGATCTGCTCCACTTATCCGGAGGAAGAAGCAGCAGCAAGAACAACAACGACAACAACGACAACTCTCTCCCGATGGCGCACCGATAGATCGAATCGGCGCCGTCTTTTCAGTGGAGTTTTTGGATGATAAACCTTAGTGAGCCACAAAGGATAAAAAAGGGAAATGGTCAGCGAGCATATATATATGCTTTGCTTATCTCGGTGGAGAAGGTGATTTCCGCCTTTGGTTCCCATCGATCGGTAGGATTCCGTCGATGCATCGATCACCTTGGTTTTCTGCATGCCGTCAGCTGGTTGGTTGGAGGGTCCGATCGATCGGGTATTAGGTATGTCGGGGCCAAGGGGATTAGAGAGGGCTCCAGCGTAGTGGAGGATGATTAGGAGCTGATTGGACTCGTGTGTGGGCATCTGCGACGTGTGCATGCTTTTATTTGGTTCTGTGGTCGCGCTAGTGGGAATACCTGCAGGCTCAGTCTTTGCCTTAATTTGTGCTCTAATTCGATTCGACCAACACTAGGTATATTTTGTCTTCTTTCTCCAGGTGATAACGTAAGGGTTTTACTTTTTCATGGCACAAAAATAGTTTCGTTTGAGATGCCGAGACTTTACCAGAAAACCCATGGTGTCGGCTGAAATGTGTGATACCTTCCATGTTCAGAACGAGGCCTAATTAGATGGCTCTAAAAATGAGGCATTGGTTTTCCACAAGTGGTGCTCCTGGGAAAATCCAGCGTGGCAGAGCCGGAGCAGAGAAGATAGAGATTATATATGATGACGGTGGCCAGCAGCGGATGCCACGGTAGCACAAGAAGCCCCGAAGTGCCGCGGTGGCTTTTGGTCGGACTGTTCACTGTTGCCATATTTGTCGAGAAGCAAGCGAACAAGAAAGGAATGGTTGCTACTCCTGGCGAGCACAAACAAAGAGTACTCCACAAACAATGCCGTATATTTTTATTTTTAGGGAACCAATCCGAATGGCACGAGTAGAAGACCATTCTGCCGGCCTAGCACTAGGCCTTACAGCGGTTGGCCCTCTATCGAGTAGTGGATTTTTTTCGCTAGTGACCGCTCGACCCAATGGGCTGCACTCGTCGAGTCTAACATGGATCCATGTCGGCTCTTGTACCATCTGGTACTTTTTAAATAGGCTTACAAGAAACAAAGGCTTACTCCTCAGGTGAAATCTGACCCAAGAATATCGCACGAGCGAGTATCCAGTGGGCCGCTTCCAACATTCTGCATATTGTTGAATTAGGACCACGAGAAGATGTGTTTTATAGCTGCCCCGTCTATATTTGAACGGTAAGTTCTGGATTGGAATGCCAAGATCATCCGGATTCTGCTATGTTATCATGCACAAACTGTGGAAGTTTCACAGTTTGGTCATGTACCCATCACCCAATTAACGAAGGAACTCACGTTATTCCAAAAGAATGCATGCTCTTCACACGATTCTGGCCTGGGTGCATCATAGTTTTGCTATCATGCTGATACTACAAATCTACCATGTTTGCCGGATGGATTAGTTGAAGCATCTGCCAAAAAACTAACGCAAAGCCCAAGTTCCGGAGTTGGGTTCAATTAGGTTATAGATGGGAAATTTAATTGAGCTACTGTAAGCTAGAAGATGGAGTTTGTACTAGAAGGATAGGGAGCGCTTTGCTGCGCCCGTTTCTGTTGTTTGCATTAGGTTATTTCGCTTGCTGTTTGTTGACGGCTATAAGCTCATTGGGGCGCCTGGCGCGGTGTCTATCTGAGCAGGTGTTAGCAAATGGCGATATATCAAACGCATTAGACTCTGTCACCGGTTTATAGTAGAGGGAAAGCTCCCATATCGCCACTCAACAACAACCCGACCCAAGCTTGCCACACACAAACGACTAAAAGAGAAACACGTCGATGTTTCCTCGGTTGGTTTCTTGTTCAGGTTGGTCTGGATGTAGGGCATTTTGTCAATGGATTGTCAATCTACTTTATTTTGCTTATCGACACCATACTTACAGTACCAGTACCAGGCGACAGTGTACCAAGTGATATAAAACTAACTGAATATAAAATCGGTAATAAGTCGAAATGTCGCTGTATCGCGTGAATTCCTTTCAAGGCATGGTGAGAAAAAATTGATGTACCAATACATCAGCACATGGTAATTGCTAGTGATAAAAGCTAGAACGTGAAGGTGCATTCATACAACATCTGGATTATAGTATCCTGCTTTGCATAAAATGCCATGCTTCAGGTATGGATGATATCAAGGATGTAACATTGACCTTGAAGCAAACAGGATTGCAGGACAATGACGTGGTGTCAAATTTGTTATAGTATAAACTTGAAACGATTATTAAAGGGACAGGACTTGAATCCCTTCAATAAGCCTTTGTGTGCAGGCTAAAAACAGATCACTACCTTTGTGTGCGTTGACGGCACGGTTCTCGTACCGCCCGTCTGGCGCGCCGCTTCTCTTCCGGCTGTCACTATCTCGGTCGTCGCGGCGGTCACGGTTGTCGCGGTTGCCTCCATTGTCCCGGATGTCGCGGTTGCCTCGGTTGTCGTTGCCGGGGCCGCCTGGCTCTCTCGCAGCCGGCTTTTCTTATGTTCTGCCGGCTCCATCTACTTGCATTGGGACTCTCATGGCGGAGTCGGCCGTGGCGTACTTGTCTGCTATGGTCATGAGCTCCGCCAGGGACTTTGGCTCGTCTAGGAGCAGCGCGTGCTTGAGCATCGTGCCCTCCCGGCAGCCGTTGATGAAGAAGCCGACTGCCTGGATGTCGTGGACTCCTTCGCAGGTGTTGCGCAGGGTTGACCATCTCGTCAGGTAGTCGCGGTCGGACTCGGTCTTGCCCTGGGTGCAGCCGGCCAGCTGGCGAGGGCGGGCTGGGCGCTTGTAGGTGCTGGAGAAGTTCCTGACGAAGACCTGCTGGAAGTCCAGCCAGGAGTTGATCAATCCATCCGGCAGGCTGTTGAGCCATGTGCGAGCCGAATCTTTCAGCATGAGCGACATGTAGCGCATCGCTACGCGCTTGTTGCCGCCTGCGATGGAGACGGCGGTGACATAGTCGGAGAGCCAGTCCTCCGGCTTCATGCTTCCGTTGTATTTGGGTGTGTCGCGCGCCAGGGAGAAGTTCCGCGGGAAAGGTTCTCTTGCGATCCGAGGTCCGAAGCACCGGTGGACCTCGCCCTCCTCTTCTTCGAGCCGGCGGGATCTCTCCAGGGTGTCGAGGCGGTCGCGGGCGTCGGGGCCGAACGTCGGGCCTAGGTCTCCCAGCCGGTCGTGGACGCTTCCCCTGCGGGCAGCAGGCTGGTCGGGGTAGTTGTACTGGCCTCAGTTGGCGGCCGGCGCGTTGTTGTAGTTCTGGCCACCACCCGCAGCCGGCGCGTTGAAGCGGCTTGGTCTGGAGTTGATGTTGCGCGCATGATTTCCACCCGGGTTGGGTGCTTGTGGCGATGACGCCTGGCGGTTGCCTCTAGTCGCGCCGGCTGGAGGGGCTCCAGGCGGGGGCGGGGGGAGGGATGGCGATTTCATTGCTGACGCGGCCTGGTTCTGGCGAAACTCATGGTCGGCAGTGTCGAGGAGGTCCTGGACACGCTGTTGCCGCGCGCGCAGCTCGTCCCCCTCCAGGCTGGGTAGTTCTGCGGCGGCGGCACGTGCTGCCTTCATGTTCTTTGCGGGGGAGCTGTAGACGGGTCGACAGGTAGGCGGTGGTCCGGCTGCTCCAGCCGGCTCGGCGTCGGGAGCCGGTCCTCCCGCCATCTCGTTGGCGAGGTTGCGCCTGACGTTTTCCCTCGGGTTGGGCTCAACGGCGACGGGGGTGAAGCCGTGGGCGAAGTTGTACTCACGGACCTGTGCCTCCATGCGGCGGTATATCGTTGCGACGCCGCGCGCGCTGCTGAGGAGGCGCTGCCGTGTCTGCTCGAGGAGTGTGGTGGCCTGCGCGGGGTCCGCGTCAGCTGCAATGGGCGTGGCTAGGCCCTGGAGCATGGCCTGGACGGAGTCGGCGGGGCCGTGGCGCTGCTGGGTGCTCGCTACGTCGGACACCATGACTTCCATGAAAACGCGGGTCTCGGTGCAGCTCTCGCAGCCGGCCATCCCCTCGGGGAAGCGGTCAATGCAGCGCTAGATGTTGGCGGGGTAGGCAGGCGCGAGGGCGATGTAGACGCGGTGCTCGCCGAAGTGCAGGACAGTGCCATCCTCAGGGAAGGCGGAACTGGCGAAGCAGTTCGTGTTGTCGTTGACGAAGTCGATGGAGCCGAACGTCGAGACAAGGCCGGAGGCAACTCGTTCGCCGAGGCGGCTGCGGTATCCCTGGCGGAATGTGACTCCGGTTTCTGCCATCTGCCCCACGGTGGGCGCCAAATGACGTTGTTGTGAGCACGGCATATGCCACGGGGTGGCCATGATCGGGATGGGGGCAGCGTTCTGCAACGGCGGCACCCACAGGGATTGCGCCGCTGCAGGCCCGGCTGCACAAGATCTGCTTCATGAGCGGGCGCCTTGACCCCACCCGGCTGACCTGGAAGAGGCGGAAGCTGGAGTCGCTGAACGGCTGGCTCCGACACGTCGCCAAGGAACAGAGGGTGGTGGAGAACTGGAAGTACAGCAAGGCGCCATACACCCGCAGGAAGCGGGCGCCTCAGACTACGCTTTCCTTGCTCGATATCCCTCCCTTTAGGTCTTGGCTGGCTGCTCACCGGCCGGCTGCGCAGCTGTTCAAGATCTAGCTTGAGGAGGATGGGCCCAACGGCCCCCAGCTTCGGCCAGACATCCGGCTGGAGCTGGCGCGTCCGGGGAGGCCCAGTCGGAGGGCAACGATGAGGCGGCCGAGGGTGGCACCGGCGTCGAGGGCGACGACGACGAGGCCGCCCTGGCGGGCGAGGATCGCGCCGGGGACGACCAGGCAGACGATGCGCTGGTTGACCGGGCGCCGCTTGGAGGTGGCGGGGCGAGCGACGCCCCGCCGGCAGCTCGGGGTAAGCCGGCTGCTTCTAGCTCTGACGTTGACGAAGTCTCGAAACCTGTGGAAATCATTGATCTCTCGGACACTGAGAGCGTTGAGAGTGCAGAGACCGCGGGGTCGACCTCGGCCCCGCCCAAAGAGACCGAAGCCGGCTACTCCCAACCGGCGCAGAGGGAGACGACGACGACGGCGAGTTGCTGCTGAGGAAGCGGCTGAAAAGGGTCTCGGTCAACGTGCGCGGGTATGTGCCTCCCACTACTCAATATCTTTGCTATCTTGCCGGATGAATCATCATGCTTTTCGCAGGGCACCGAGGCCCTTGACTGTTGGCGGGGCCACGGAGACGGTTGCTACGCCGGCTGCGCCCGCGGACGCGGCCACCCGGCAGCCGGAGAGGAGGAGAGCGGGCCAGGGGAGCAGCGCGAGCAGCCCCTTGCGCCGGGTGCGGGAGGCCAGCTGGTGGCCCCCCAGGTCGAGGTAGTTCCGCCTTCCGGCGGAGGCGAGGCTGAGAGAGCTGGTGGTGCCCCGGGGGCAGCCGGGGTCGGAGCGGGGTCGCTCCGAAAACAAGGGCCGGTGCGGTACCCGCCACGAAGAGGGCGGAGTTGGCGGCAAAGAAGAAAGCGGGGAAGCAGGTGGCGCCGGCTGCCACGGAGAAGGCCAAGGACGCCGCCGCTTCTTCGCAGAGGCAGCTGGTGTCGGCTGCTCCTTCCATTGCCGCCAACGCCGGGGGAATGCGGAGGCCGACCGACCCGCTGGACTTCGCCTTGGAGATCCAGAAGGAGCTGGTGGTCTAACTCTAGGACTTCGACCGCTTCCTGGAGCTGCTCAAGGTGTGTTCTCGTGCTTAGTCTCTTTGCTTTTTATCCTGAGCCGGCTGCGGCAGCCGGCCCGAGTCTTGAGCCTTATCTTTCCTTTAACTTTAGGAGGAGTCCAACCAGAAAGTCCTGCGGCTGGAGAGGGACCTCGAGGCCGCCAAGAGTGAGTGTTTTGTCCGGCTGCGATTTTTTCATACGGAGCGGGGTGCGGGGTCTGATGCTTTTCTTTGCAGAGAACGACGAGGATCTGCGCGCCAAACTGGCTAGCTACCAGTTCAGCGACCTAGCGCAGGAGGTGGAGCGCCTTAAGAAGCGCGACGAGGAGCGGCAGGCGGAGCTGGACAAATTGGCCAAGGCCAAGGAGGCGGTGGAGAAGGCGGCGGTGGAGGCGCGGGAGCAGTTCGAGAAGCTGGAGCAAGGCTACAACCAGCAGCACAAGGATGACCAGGCAGAGCTTACGAGGCTGAAGGACCAGGTCACCCGCCTGACGGCGGAGGAGGGGTCGGCGCGCAAAGAGGTGGCTCGGATCGATCTCGCCGTTTGAGGTAGTCTCCGTGACGATGTCCTTATCTTTCTGAAGGTTTTCTTGTTGTGACATTTTTTGTCCGGCTGCAGGCTTCTATCCGTTTGCGCACATGGAGGCGGCTAGGGCCCAGTTGGAGGCTCTTGGGACGGAGCCGACTGACGCCGCCCTTGTCGGCTGTTCGACCTCCGTGGTGGACCGGGTGGACCGGCTCGGAGTTGATGCCCGTGCGTTGGCCTTCACGACCGGGAGGCTCTGCAGGTACGTCTGGCCCGGCCAGGGAATCCCCATCGTCCTGGCCGAGCTGGCACGTCGTCTTGCTCTTGCGCCGGCTGCGGTGCAGGAGCTGCAGGAGACGGCTGCGCGTGGCGGAGCCATGTGGGCCGTGTCGCTGCTCAAGTCCTGGTACCCGGCTGCCGACCTGGGGCTGCTGATGGTGGGCTTCCGGGATGATGACACGTACGCGAAGCTCAAGCAGTGCCCGGATATTCGTGAAGCCGCCTGCACCATCGCTGACTTTGTCGACTTCTTGGACTTCATCCCCGACAGGCAGCCGGCCCAGCCGGCCAAGGACTCGGAGGCTGAGTACGCCGAGGAAGAAGATGGCGACGAAGTGGAGGAGCCGGCAAAGGGCTCCAAGGGGAAGGCCGTCCAAGAAACCGGCTGCTCCAAAACTGGCGACGTGGCCAGCTCATCCAAGGCCGCCGAATGAAGACCTCGGGATGCCGGGTTGCCGCTTGTCTTTTTGTACTCTTGTGAATTTGTCTTATTTGCCCCCCGGGATGCCGGGCGTACTTGTTTGGAACCTCTGCTTCCTGTATCGTGATCTGTGTGGAGCTTCGTCTCCTTTATTTTGCTTCCGGTCGAAATTTCTTCGCAACTGCTTTTCTTTCTCTTTTATCCTCACTAGCCCCCGGGATTCGGCTCGGCTGGCACAGCGAGGCGGGTTGAATCTTAGTCTTCGATAGCTCGCCCGGCTGGTCGTTGCAGCCGGGTTTCCGCGCACTAGCCCCCGAGATTCGGCCCGACTGGCGTAGCCAGTTGAGTCGAATCTGGACTTGGAAATCTTTGATAACTCGCCCGGCTGGTCGTTGCAGCCGGGTTTCCGCGCACTAGCCCCCGAGATTTGGCCCGACTGGCGTATCCAGTTGAGTCGAATCTGGACTAGGAAATCTTCGATAACTCGCCCGGCTGGTTGTTGCAGCCCGGTTTCCGCGCACTAGCCCCCGAGATTCGGCCCGACTGGCGTAGCCAGTTGAGTCGAATCTGGACTAGGAAATCTTCGATAACTCGCCCGGCTGGTCGTTGCAGCCGGGATTCCGCACACTAGCCCCCGAGATTCGGCCCGTCTGGCATAGCCAGTTGAGTCGAATCTGGACTAGGAAATCTTCGATACCCGAGTTTGCTTGTCCGGCTGGCGGACTCGCAGCCCCCGGGTTTTTTCGTCCGGCTGGCGGGCTCGCAGCCCCCGGGATGACGATGGATTTCGAGTCGGGTGACGGTGTGATGGATGGCTTGTAGACGTGCTCGAGGGAGACGCCGGGTGGAATGGCTCGCCGGGTGCTGCCAAGCTTGGCTAGCATGTCAGCCGTCTCGTTGTTGGCTCTGGGTACGTGGTGGAATTCGCACCCCTCGAAGCATGCGCAGAGCTGCTGCACGAAGAACCAGTAGGAGGCCATGTTGGCATCCTTGGCGTCCCAGTTTCCTGAAGTTTGCTGGATCACCAGGTCCGAATCGCCGAAGCACAGGATGCACTGGATGCTCATTCCTTGGCCATCTTGAGGCCGTGGATGAGGGCCTCGTACTCGGCGACGTTGTTGGAGGCCTTGAAGTGGAGCTGCAAGGCGTATTCCAGCCGGTTGCCCTTGGGCGCGGTGAGGACGATTCCGGCTCCCAGACCCTCATACATTTTGGAGCCGTCGAAGTGCATCCGCCAGTGTGAGGAGTCGGGCACAGGCGGCAAGTACTGTGTTTCCGCCCAGTCGACGATGAAATCGGCGAGGAGCTGGGACTTGATGGACACTCTTGGCTGGTACAGGACCATGTGCGGGGCCAGGTCGACTGCCCACTTGGCGACTCGGCCGGTTGCGTCTTTGTTGCCGATGATGTCTCCGAGTGGAGCCGTGCTCACCACGGTGATGACGTGCTCTTGAAAGTAGTGGCGCAGCTTCTTCTCCGCCATGTGCACGCCGTACACGAGCTTCTGGTAGTGGGGGAGTTCTGCTTCGACTGCGAGAGGACCTCACTCACGTAGTAGACCGGCCGCTGGACCGGGTGCTCCTTGCCTTCCTCTTGGCGCTCCACCACTAGGACGATGCTGACGCACCGGTTGGTGGCGGCGATGTACATGAGCATGGGCTCCTTTGGAGCAGGCGGCGCCAGGACCGGTGCCTCGGACAGTGCTTTTTGAGCTCGGCGAAGGCCGCGTCTGCTTCGTCCGTCCAGACGAATTGCCGGTTTTCTTCAACAGGTGGTACAGGGGCAGGGCCTTCTCGCCCAGCCGGCTGACGAACCGGCTAAGCGAGGCCAGGCAGCCGGCGAACTTCTGGATGTCTTTTAGGCCGGTTGGCCGCTCCATGCCCTCGATGGCGGCGATCTTGTCTGGGTTGGCCTCGATCCCTCGCGCGGAGACGAGGAAACCGAGTAGCTGGCCAGCCGGTACTCCGAAGACGCACTTGGTTGGGTTCAGCTTCATCTGGAACCGGCGCAGGTTGGCGAAGGTTTCTCTCAGGTCGTCGATGAGGGTGCGGCGCTCTTTGGTCTTGATGACGATGTCGTCGACGTAGGCGTGGGCGTTGCGCCCGATCTGGTCGCCCAGACACTTCTGCATGCACCTCTGGTAAGTGGCGCCGGCGTTCTTCAGGCCAAACGACATGACCGTGTAGCAGAATGCTCCGAAGGGCGTGATGAATGCGGTCTTCAGGTGGTCATCCGGGTGGAGCTTGATCTGGTTGTAGCCGGAATACGCGTCCAGGAAGGACAGGTAGTCGCAGCCGGCGGTGGAGTCTATGACTTGGTCGATGCGTGGCAAGGCGAAGGGATCCTTGGGGCACACTTTGTTGAGGCTGGTGTAGTCGATGCACATGCGCCAGGTGTTGTTTTTCTTCATCACCAGGACTGGGTTGGCGAGCCAGTCCGGGTGGTACACTTCCATGATGAAGCCGCGTCGAGTAGCCGGGCGATTTCTTCTCCTATTGCTCTTCTCTTCTCCTCTCCGAAGCGGCGGAGAGGTTGCTTCACCGGTCTAGCATCCGGCTTGACGTGTAAAGAGTGCTCAGCGAACTCCGTCGGTACACCCGGCATGTCTTTTGGAGACCATGCGAAGATGTCCCGATTCTCACGGAGGAATTCGATGAGCTCGCCTTCCTATTTGTCGCTGAGGGTGTTGCCGATGGTGAGGAACTTCCCGTCCGGCTTGCTTGCGTCAAGCGGAACCTGCTTGCTGTCTTTCTTGGCTTGAAACTGCGTCTCGCCCGACTGCTTCTTTGCATCCGGTACGACCGGGTGCTCTGCCGCTACGGCGCGCCTGATCTCCTTGAACTCTTCCGCCGCTACCAGCGACTCGGCGAGCTTCGAGCCGGCCGAGGCGCATGCCATGGAGCGCTTGAAGTCGCCGGCTACGGTGATGATGCCGCTCGGGCCCGGCAGCTTCATCTTCAGGTAGCCGTAGTGGGGTACGGCCATGAATTGAGCGAGAGCCGGGCGGCCCAGGATGGCGTGGTAGGGGCTGCGGTGGTTCACCACCTCGAAACAGATGCTTTCACGGCGAAATTTTCTTGTCTCCGAAGACGACGTCCAGCCGGACGGTGCCGATTGGTGTGCAGGACTGCCCCGGCACGATGCCGTGGAAGATCGTCCGCTGCGGTTCATCCGGGCCTCGGTTATCCCAGCTTGTCGGCGGTGTCCTTGTACAGGATGTTGATGCTGCTTCCTCCGTCGATGAGCACTCGGGAGAAGGTGACGGCGAACTCTTGCTCGGTGACGAAGGTGGGGTCTAGGAGCATGCTGTAGCCCCCGGGATTTGGCATGATGTCCGGGTGGTCGCCGGTCCGAAGGAGATGGGCTGGTTTGCCCAGTCCATCAGCTGCTGGACGGCGGGGACGACTGCGTTCACCTCTGCGACGCGCAGCCGCTGGCTGCGCTTGTCGTTGCGCTCGATGATGGAGATGACGTACGCGGCGTCCTTGTTGGGGTACATGTCGCGAGATGTGCCGGCTGCGGCAGCCGGCAGTCTTGGGCGCTCATTGCGCTGGTTGTTGCCTATGTTGATGCCGCCTTGGGGAGGGGGTGGGCCGGGTGCTGGAGGCGGCGGACCCTCTCCGCGCTGCAGACGGAGAGTCCAGCTGCAGCGCGCCGTCGTGTGGTGGCCGGCTTCCCGGTCACGCTGTGGTAGCGGCATGGGCCGTTCATCATGTCCTCGAACAGGTATGCTGGCTTTGCCCACTGGCGGTCCTCGTATCGCCCTTCTGGCTTGTTCCACTGGCGGGGATTCCGGTTCCACCGTCGTCGCCAGCCGGTTGGCCGGCTTCGGTTGCGTTGACGGCACGGTTCTCGTACCGCCCGTCTGGCGCGCCGCTTCTCTTCCGGCTGTCTCGATCTCGGTCGTCGCGGCGGTCGCGGTTGTCGCGGTTGCCTCCATTGTCCCGGATGTCGCGGTTGCCTCGGTTGTCGTTGCTGGGGCCGCCTGGCTCTCTCGCAGCCGGCTTTTCTTGTGTCCTGCCGGCTCCATCTACTTGCATTGGGACTCTCATGGCGGAGTCGGCCGTGGCGTACTTGTCTGCTATGGTCATGAGCTCCGCCATGGACTTTGGCTCGTCTAGGAGCAGCGCGTGCTTGAGCATCGTGCCCTCCCGGCAGCCGTTGATGAAGAAGCCGACTGCCTGGATGTCGTGGACTCCTTCGCAGGTGTTGCGCAGGGTTGACCATCTCGTCAGGTAGTCGCGGTCGGACTCGGTCTTGCCCTGGGTGCAGCCGGCTAGCTGGCGAGGGCGGCTGGGCGCTTGTAGGTGCTGGAGAAGTTCCTGACGAAGACCTGCTGGAAGTCCAGCCAGGAGTTGATCGATCCATCCGGCAGGCTGTTGAGCCATGTGCGAGCCGAATCTTTCAGCATGAGTGACACGTAGCGCACCGCTACGCGCTTGTTGCCGCCTGCGATGGAGACGGCGGTGACGTAGTCGGATAGCCAGTCCTCTGGCTTCGTGCTTCCGTTGTACTTGGGTGTGTCGCGCGCGAGGGAGAAGTTCCGCGGGAAAGGCTCTCTTGCGATGCGAGGTCCGAAGCACCGGTGGACCTCGCCCTCCTCTTCTTCGAGCCGGCGGGATCTCTCCAGGGCGTCGAGGCGGTCGCGGGCGTCGGGGCCGAACGTCGGGCCTAGATCTCCCAGCCGGTCGTGGACGCTTCCCCTGCGGGCAGCCGGCTGGTCGGGGTAGTTGTACTGGCCTCCGTTGGCGGGCGGCGCGTTGTTGTAGTTCTGGCCACCACCCGCAGCCGGCGCGTTGAAGCGGCTTGGTCTGGAGTTGATGTTGCGTGCACGATTTCCACCCGGGTTGGGTGCTTGTGGCGATGACGCCTGGCGGTCGCCTCGAGTCACGCCGGCTGGAGGGGCTCCAGGCGGGGCGGGGGGAGGGATGGCGAGTTCATTGCTGACGTGGCCTGGTTCTGGCGAAACTGGTGGTCGGCGGTGTCGAGGAGGTCCTGGACGCGCTGTTGCTGCGCGCGCAGCTCGTCCCCCTCCAGGTTAAGTAGTTTTGCGGCGGCGGCGCGTGCTGCCTTCATGTTCTTTGCGGGGGAGCTGTAGACGGGTCGACGGTAGGCGGTGGTCCGGCTGCTCCAGCCGGCTCGGCGTCGAGAGCCGGTCCTCCCGCCATCTCGTTGGCGAGGTTACGCCTGACGTTTCCCTCGGGTTGGGCTCGACGGCGACGGGGGTGAAGCCGTGGACAAAGTTGTACTCACGGACCTATGCCTCCATGCGGCGGTGCGTCGCTGCGACGCTGCACGCGCTCCTGAGGAGGCGCTGCCGTGTCTGCTCGAGGAGCGTGGCGGCCTGCGCGGGGTCCGCGTCAGCTGCAATGGGCGTGGCTAGGCCCTGGAGCATGGCCTGGACGGAGTCGGCGGGGGCGTGGCGCTGCTGGGTGCTAGCTACATCGGGCACCATGACTTCCGCGAAAACGCGGGTCTCGGTGCTGCTCTCGCAGCCGGCCATCCCCTCGGGGAAGCGGTCAACGCAGCGCTGGATGTTGGCGGGGTAGGCGGGCGCGAGGGCGATGTAGACGCGGTGCTCGCCGAAGTGCAGGACAGTGCCATCCTCGGGGAAGGCGGAGCTGGCGAAGCAGTTCGCGTTGTCGTTGACGAAGTCGATGGAGCCGAACGTCGAGACGAGGCCGGAGGGACTCGTTCGCCGAGGCGGCTGCGGGATCCCTGGCGGAATGTGACTCCGGCTGCTGCCATCTGCCCCACGGTAGGCGCCAAATGACGTGGTGTGAGCACGGCATATGCCACGGGGTGGCCAAGATCGGGATGGGGCAGCGTTCTGCAACAGCGGCACCCGCAGGGATTGCGCCGAGGCACGGACACGGGAAGTACCCAGGTTCGGAGCCCTCCCGGAGGAGGTAACACTCCTACTCCTGCTCGATCTCTCTATCAATGGTGGACACAGTACAAAGGTGCTCCTTGAGCTGTTCGAGTGTTCCATGGTTCGGGTGTGGGGAGGAAGAAGGAAGGAATGACCGACCCCTTCTACTTGGGCACCAGGCAGCCTTATATAGGGCTGGCTGCCTGGCTTACAGGCGGGTCCGGCTGGCCCGTGCCAGCCGGGCTATGTCGGCTACAGGGGTGTCTCTTGATGACGCTCTACGTCCGCCGAGCAGTGGAACCTCGTAGGCCTGCAGGCGATGTCGGGGTAGTCTTGGCATCGTGGAGGGCTGGCCGGCTGTGGCGCCGGACCCCTCTGATCGGGTAGGCGGCGCCTGGGATCTTGTCGGGCGTGAGGCAGCGCTCCGTGCCTCCCGCCTGTCGGGGCTGCTGAGCACTGTAGGGGACATCAGGCCATGCTTCGCTTTAGCCCATGCCTGAGCAGCGTGGAGGGCGCGCCGGGCACGGTTCCGGCACCCGCCCAGCACGGGCCCTTGTCTTCCGCCCGTCGTGGGAGCACGGCAGCCGGCCATCCGGCTGGCGAGCAACCGAATCCGGCTACTACCGTTGACCTCGGTCGCATAAGGCGGGCGTCGTTTGTCATTATCTGCTTGTCCGGGAACTGTGCTGATGACGAGTCTGCTGTTCCTCCTGTCCGCGCCGCTCGGCTGTGCTCCGACTGGCTAGGCGGAGTCTGGCTGCACTCGGGTCAGGCGGGCTCGGCCTGGCCGGGCAGTTGGAGGCGGCCGGGCACCTGAATTTGCGTTTCACTCGGGATCTTCTGTGGGTCTTTGGGTACCCGGGTTTTATCCCCATGTCAGTCTGGATGTAGGGCATTTTGTCAATGGATTGTCAATCTAATTTATTTTGCTTATCGACACCATACTTACAGTACCAGTACCAAGCGACAGTGTACCAAGTGATATAAAACTAACTGAATATAAAATCGGTAATAAGTCGAAATGTCGCTGTATCGCGTGAATTCCTTTCGAGGCATGGTGAGAAAAAATTGATGTACCAATACATCAGCACATGGTAATTGCTAGTGATAAAAGCTAGAACGTGGAGGTGCATTCATACAACATCTGGATTATAGTATCCTGCTTTGCATAAAATGCCATGCTTCAGGTATGGATGATATCAAGGATGTAACATTGACCTTGAAGCAAACAGGATTGCAGGACAATGACGTGGTGTCAAATTTGTTATCGTATAAACTTGAAATGATTATTAAAGGGACATGACTTGAATCCCTTCAATAAGCCTTTGTGTGCAGGCTAAAAACAGATCACTACCATTTTTGAATGGTTCTCTCTACTTTATCCAAAACATATCCAAAACAAATGAATGTCCGAAAAGCTTGAGAACTCACAATCTATGGAGCAGGTGCATCCAGAAAATCCAGCATGTTGTTTGCGAAAACCTGGACTCAGTGTTGCAGATATCAGAAGTAGTAACTAGTAAGTGTGAATACACTGCCTAGCTATGAAGTTCTGATCTGACCACTACAAATGAACAAAATAGAACGTTGGTGCAGCAGTCAAACTTCCTCGTACTCGTCATCACCTTGTTTCTCCAGTAGCTTGGTGTACATCACCCTCCATCCAAACAACATAAACACACTCCAGGATCATCAGGCATACAGCCAGGGAACCCTCTAAGTAACTCCTATTACAACCTAGAAACAACATCACTAGAACTGCACAACGTCTACGCCACAACGAAAAAAGAACATATTACAGTAATCCATCAAAATATTTTTTTTACATAAGTACACCATGTCCCCATCCCTGTAGTTATGCGTAGGTCCAGGGTCCACAACTTTTCAAGGGCTTGGGTCTCCATTTTGTTCTCCACTGCCACGTCCAGGGTCCTGCTGAATGGCATCCCTGGGCTCGACATCATTCATGGTAGGGGCCTTCGGCAGGGGACCCGCTTTCGCCTCTGCTCTTCGACAATGGCATTGACCCCTTGAACAGAACTCTAGAGATGGCCACTGAGCAAGGGCTTCTGCAACCTCTGTCGGATCACCTGGCACCCTTACGGGTCTCCCTCTATGTGGACGATGCGGCCATCTTCCTTATTCCCGCCGCGCAGGATATCCCAAATTTGGCTTTCACGCTGCAAAGCTTCGGGGAGACAACGGTCCTGATCACTAACATCGCCAAGTGCAATGTATCCCCTATTCGTTGTGAAGACATTGACTTGACCACTATTATGGTGGACTTCCCGGCGGCTATCACCCAGTTCCCTTTCAAGTACCTGGGGCTGCCGCTTGCCCTAGGAAGGTTGCGACGCGCGATATTCAGTCTTACATCGACAAAACTTCATCCCGTCTGCAGGCTTGGAAAGGAAAATTCATCAACCGGGTTGGTTGTGCTGCGCTCGTCAAATCGGTGTTATCCTCAATGCCATTTTTTCTACTCACAGCCATCAAAGCCGACAAACGCATGCTTAAGGCTTTTGACAAGATCAGGAGAGGAATGTTGTGGAACTGCAGTGAAAACGTCAGCGGTGGCAAATTGTAGCGCCCTGACCCCGGAACTATACAGAGATGATGTGTGTCACTGGTCATGCGATACAACCGAAGGTTACTGGGCACACCACTCCCAGGCTAAAACCTTTGGCAGGCGTTGCTCGGAATGGATCATCGGCAACACAACACCTCGATTGATGCCATAACACAGGCACAACTATCAATGTATAATAAAGTGATCAAGACTGCGGAACATCTGGCACATCGCAGGCTATACGACTCAAAGTATGTATTTCAACTCATAACAAAGTGAAGGTAGAAGATATTACAAACAGAGGTCACACGACCCAACATTACATCACACTGCGGAAAGCAAGTTATGTTGTCCTAAAACAACAAGATCCAAATTATGGCCTAAGACGCCTTTAGATAAACATTCCCGACGCCAGCTGTTCCGAGACGTCCCAAGCTGTTACCTGGGAACCCCCAAACTACTCGTCGATGTCAACGTAGAAACCATCGTCAGAGTGGGCAACTTCTCCTGAACCAAATAAAGCAAGGATGAGTACTGGATGTACTCAATAAGACTTAATTAACCTATTATATATCTGCTTGTCCAGAGAGTATTTATGAAGGTTTCTTTGCGTAAAGCAATCTTTGTTTCCAAATCGAGAGAGAAGGAGAAGCTCGTATAATAGATCTTTTAAAATGGGATAAGAAAGCGACAACATAAACTTCATCTTTTGTATCCACCGAATCATCATCAACTGAAACTATTCATCAAGGCCACTTCCTCGACTCACCCTCGAGGAAGCAAACCTGCACACTTGGTTTTTCCAGGTTTTACGTTCAGGTTAATATCGTCTATGATCTCTGAATCCGTCACCAAGTCGTCCATAGGCGTGGACACGGATTTTTGAAAAGATTTAACCCTGCAGTGGTGTATAATGTTTACCACACGTACCGCCCGGCTCCTTGCCATCGAATTAGCTCTCTTCCTGGGAAAGCCGGCAGAGTAGGAACGGTTACAACCTTTACCTTGCGTAAGCCTATCCATGGGCAATCGGTGTGTGCGGAAGTCAAGGTTCTGGGCTCCAACCCCTCGACCGCGGCCACGTCCCTATATTTTCTTCTTCCGAAATTTTTTCCTTCATCAAATGGAAAGCCCGAACTAGAGAACCCACGGATAGAATTACGCAAGTTAGTTAGTCGTTAGGGGTTCTTAGGCCCACGTATGGTTGCACGCTCAGTCTTGGCTCGAAGGCGAGAACACGCTCCTAGGCGGCGAGAACAAGACAAAACACCACCATCCCACTGTGGCCTCTCATCCAAGCCATTTTAAACAGGTTATACACACATCAGTGATCTCGCCATGTCAACCTATCATACTAGTTTCATCCGCAGCTCTGATTCATCAACCGGATGGTCCAGAGCTAAGCAACTGTGCATGACTAAGCGTAGCAGATATATGGCTCTGGCGATGCACACACACAAGCACTACCTAGGTTTGCTAGGAGCCGTGGATCAGGATATTTAGGCGATGCAAAAGATAGGAGAACTATATCTATTGACCAAAATACTTTGAGATCACATATATGAGCAGATAAGAGGCTAGGCTTGCCTTGTTTGTTGATAAAAAAATATTATATGTTCGGAAATCTTCTACTTGACTTGATCATTGATAATCAAGTATTCATCTTTGGTGTTGTCGATCTTGACTTCGGTTTCGTGTTCTACCGATAAAAACCAACACCAGAAAGAAAGGAAACAATCAACACATGGCATAATGCAATGCGCATACAAACATGTATGACATGACAGATTAGGGAGTTCAATTTAAACCCTAGAACATGGATAACAATTTAAATGGGGGTCCAAATACCACTAAAAGCAATATTTGGAACAAACCCGTAATTAAAGAAAGTGGCATTTTAGTAATTCTAGGCAAGTCTTAATTTAAGTTGTTTACTCATGCACGAATTTGGCAGAAATAAATAGTTCACATTTTTCTGAACATTTTGGTATATTATTTGCATTTTTCTGAATTAGAGATCAAAAGTTATTAAATTTAAAAGTTTATACAAATTTCTGTAATCTCTGGAAAAGATTAAAATTCTGACAACATGACCACTGTCAGGGATTTAATAATTCTAGAAATCATTTTCATAAATATTAAACTGCTGACGAGCCGGCCCCACCGTGACGTCATGCTGACGTCACCAATGGAGGCACGGCTCCTGCTGAGCATGGAATTGGCGATTCCGTGCGAGAGAGGAGGCGCGGCGACGCGCGTGGGACGCGCGAGGTCTTGCGCGGCCATATGATAGCGGCGCTGGGACCAAATGGTCACCGGAGCTACGCCGGCGACCACGTCCAGCGGCGGCGCGCTGAGGCTCTCGGCGCCACGGCGGTACAGAGAGAGAGGGAAGAAATGGGGAGGTCCAGGAGGACCACAAGCTCACCAGAAGCGCGACGCGGTGGTCCGAGGAAGCAAGGGAGGTCGAAGACGGCGGCATCGAGCGCGGCGAGCGGCGGCCGGCCACGGGAAGACGACCCCGCACGGGCGATTTTGTCCCTCCCGGCTTCCGATACTCGGCGAGGATGGGGAGGAGGTTGAGGCTGTCCTTTCTGTGTTGTTCGATTCGTCCGGGATCGCCGGGAACGACGGCGTTGTAGGGTGGCCGGAGCTAGGGTTCATACGCGGGTGAGGAATAGGGAGAGAGAGGGATTGAGATGAGGGGATGAGGAAGAGCAGGGACGCCGGGTCCTTATCCTCTAAGCGGAAAGCGGCAGCGAGGTGATTCGCGCGAGACGAACGGCATCGACGGCGACACGGAGCTCTCTGTCTGCTGGGCAGAGAGGACAAGGTTGAAGACGATGGCAATTTTGCCAAAAGGTCCCTAGGTTTTTATGAAATTGCAGAAAGACCCCTAGAACTAGGTTTTCCTGCACAATTTTAAAACAGAAACTTTGGGGAATTTTTAAGGGCAAGATCAATAAATACCAGGAAAATTCATGGAGGTTCCTATTTTTATATAGAACCTTCCCATATTTTTAGTTTGAATTTTTGAAACCATTTGAATGGATATTGAAATAGAGAAAGAAGATAGCACTTTTGCTAATAACACCTTAGGTTTAAAATGCAATTTTTCTTAGTGAAAATTACATGATGTTCATGAATGCAATTCTACTTTATTACAAACATGGGCTGTTACACAAATGCAAGGTCAGCTGGGACAAGGTCTGTCGCCCAAAGGTCCTTGGCGGCCTGGGAATTCTCAACCTGGAAAAGTTCTCCAGGGCCCTAAGATTGAGGTGGCTTTGACACGAATGGGCTTCCCCTGACAAGCCTTGGGTGTGTTCGGAAACGCTGAACGACTGCATCGATAGGAACCTCTTCAACGCGGCCACCAGGGTAACGGTGGGGGACGGTATCAAAGCCTCCTTCTGGGGGTCATCATGGCTGGACGGGCTACCCCAAGGTAATCGCGCCTGACCTTTTCAAGATTTCCAAGCGCAAGAAGAGAAACGTCCATGACGCCCTGACTGACTTCAAATGGATTGCGGACCTTGATGTGGGAAATTTCATGGTCACCCACATCGCTCAGTTCATCCACCTGTGGGAGCTGATCCACGAGGTCACCCTATCCCCGGGAGTTGAAGACACCATCACCTGGACCCTCTCTACCTCTGGGGTCTACTCGGCGAAGTCCGCTTACAGGGCTCAGTTCCTTGGCGCCTCTTCTTGCCCTTTCATGGCCGTTGTCTGGAACGCTTGGGCCCTCCAAAATGCTCCTTTTTTTTGCCTGGCTTGCTGTTCAGAACCGGCTTTGGACTTCAGACCGTCTTGCTATCAGAGGGTGGCCACATCAGCCCATATGTCAGCTCTGTAGGAACCAGCTGGAGACGAGAAGGCACCCGATGTTCGAATGTCGCTACTCCAAGAGGATCTGGGTGGATGCGTCCATTTGGCTTAAGTGTCCTACGCTCTTGCAGAGCCTAGGTGCTGCCAAGCCCACCATCTTCGACTATTGGCAAGACTTGGCCGCCACGCCCTCTCCCTCTCGCAAAGGGCTAAAGACGGCGATCATCCTAATAACTTGGGAGATATGGAAGGAATGCGAGGGTCTTCAACAACATTTTCACAACGCCCTCCACTCTTCTACAACGAATCAAGAATGAAAGTATGAATTGGATCCTTGTCGGAGCCCAGAAGCTGGCTGATATTTGCGAGTGATTGCCTTTTGGGCATGTTGTAGTACTTGTTTTTATTTTTCGGCTTCGGCCGCGCTTGTCTTTGCTCCTTCTATATATCTATACTACTATTAAAAGAGTAAACTTGTGTTGTGCTATGTTGATACATTAAATCTGAACCGTTCATGTTGATCAACGATCCAGATTACTCCGAACCTTTTCAGTTTCGTGATAATTACAAGATTGCCGCCCCTAAAAAATAAACTGTTCGGTTCAACACGCTAGGCTTTTTGAGCCCGACGGGATGGGTGTGGCCGGCTGGGGAGCGAGCGATCGAGAGCACGAGCACGGGCGAGCACCGGAGCGCGTCCACGGCGACGGTGACGGGCGCCGTCGGCCAGGCAAAAGCGTCCGGCAGGAGCACGCTGACAGGCGCGGCCGGCCTGGGAGGCGAGCGGTGAGGGCACGAGCGAGCACCCGAGCGCGGCCACAACGACGGTGACGGGCGCGGCCTCGCCAGACAGGAGCACCAGAGCGCCGGTCCGGGTGCGCCGGCCAGGACACCCTCCCCACTCGCCGACCTCCCGCACAAGGCGCCCCTGCCAGACTTCACGCGACGCCGCGCGCCGACGCTGCACGCCGCCCATCTCTGCCGAGTACTGACGCCAAACAACGCCGGCGAGCTCACGCACTGGACCTCCTCTCTGCCCGCCGGCCAGAAGTAGAGCACGCGGGGGATTGCTTCCACCACCGTCGGTGCCCTACTTCAGTTCGATCCACTGTCGCCGGTGGGTCCGCCTCAGCGCCTCCAGGGCACCCTTCCCTCGTCGGCAATGGATCCCAGCCGTGGCCTGCTACCACGACCGCGCTTGATCTTCTTTCTGCCCGACGCATCTCAGGCAGCCAGCCTGACGTGGTTCATCTCGATTTTTCAGGTTGGGGAAGAAACTCCTTACTCATGTATGTTGTTGAACTGCGCTAGCGTTTCGCGGCCGCCGAGGCAATTCGTGATGGGGTGATACCTAAGCGCCGTGGAGGCGTGCATGGAGCTGATGGATAGCCGGAAGTTCACGGAGATGCGTGCGGCTTTGAGTCAAACATGCATACACCTGCTCTTCACCTGTATATCCCTAACCCTTGGTGGCGCCATGGTGTTGATGCCTTGCGAGCTAGCAGAAGGCCATCGCGGCAAAAGGTGCAGCGCAGCTTGCAACTGGCGGTCGCCGCGACAACTACAATCTCCACGGCTCTGTGACTGCGTTGCCTTCCGCCTCAACAGTACATGTGCAAGGGTTAGCTGTCAGGTGTCGTTCATGGATCTGATACAGAGAAAACTGCATTCCGGTTCATCCATCTTCTTTTTAGATGATTAGTTGACATAAATTAAGTCTGTCTCTCGAACTATGCTTACAACACTGTGAGAGATGGGAGGGAGGGTAATGCTTGATTGCTACTGGTTGTTTCTTTGAATTCTAGATTTCAGGAACGGCTTTACCATCTCAATAGTGTACTGCAGTTCCTAAATGCAGTGCCTTAAATCTTGGTATGAAAAGCATAAATATACTATGCTTAAATTATACTCCCTTATATTTAAGCATGTAGAATAAGCCATTTAATTTATTTGGAATCATCCATTTAAATTAAGTTTTTGTGTGTGTGCATAATATTATCCTGAACTTCAAAGATCCATCCATGCTGTAATCTGTCTAAAAATCTTAGTCCACAATCCAGTATCTTGCTAATCTCCATCTCAGTTCTTTGAATGTCCTAGGGATCCAAATTTTGACCCCCCGCATTGTTTGCTGCTCTTCTTTGGCGAATAAATTCCCACGATGATTAATAGATTGACAGAAGGGATATACTGATTTTTTTTTCTAAAATTTTAATATTACAAATATAATTTACATATTATCTGGTTAGTCGTGCGTTGCACGTGCACGTTAACTAGTCAATATAAAAGGCAAAGCTTTTGCCTTGTTTCTAAATATAGTTATGCTTATAGCTCATAAAAGTTTGGTCCCCTTCTCACGCTGTCATGCCCAAATCATGCATCCTTTCGATATTTTTTTTGGAACATCAAGCTTTTTTTTTAGGAGAAGCAAAACCTTGGTTGTTCTTCACGTTTTCTACTGTCCGTGGAGTAGTGGCCTAGTGGGCTTGTTTTCTTTCACGCCCTGGGGTAACGGCCTGTTACTAACAGAGTAACAGGAGGTCACGGATTCCAACTCGTAGACGCGTTCGGATATGGCCTAGATTACCGAAACCATAACAACATAAGCACGAAGTATCGATAAATATAAGCAGCAGAGGCCGTTTGTATTTCTCTGTTCAGAGAAGACCGAGCTCGCGCGTTCTCGGAATATACTCGAGCAGACATGGCGTGCGGGAGGAAGCTCGTCCTGCTCACGGCCTGGCTCGCCGTAGTACTCGTGCTGTTATCTCTGTGCGCCGCTCCCGGCGACGCAAGGGTCGGCGGTGGTGCCGGCCGGAGCCACCATCTGCGCCGTCCGCGGTTCCACTACGAGTCCGACTACCTCTACATCGCCGACGCTTACATAGGGCCGATTCGGGTTGGTCCAGGCGGCTACCTCCACATGAGACGACAGTGCACACCATGGGCGCTGACAGTTTGTCCCTTCGCTCCGCGGATGGAGCTGTCGTTGATCGGGTGAGTCGACGAAGAAACGTTAAAGGCTTCCACCAGTCAGGGTTTTCTTTTGACAGGGTTCAAAGAACTGAAATCCACACACACCAGTTCCATATCTCTTACTGGGCAAGGAGCTCATACTTCTTTGGTAGGGTAAGGACTTCAGTTTAGGCTGTGTAGCCATCAGCGCAAGGGAACCAACCTTTTCATGGTTATTACGTTCGCTGCAACATGTATAAACTAGATTTGCCACAAAAACAGAAACTCGTAGATTAGAGAGCAATTCGCAGCAATGTAATTTAATGATTAAGCCGAGTTCAAAAACCAAAGATGGCTCATGAGTACAGTTTTGATGTTGTAGTCGTACTAGTTGTGATGTAAAGTGAATATACTTCAAGTTGATTACAGATGTGATATTATATTTTTATTTATTCATTACCAATTGATTACAGATGAGAACGTCACCCATTTTTCACGCACCGAATCCAAGTTCATCCATTGAACTCAGTACACATTGGTCCGGATCCGTAGCATGTCCGTAAGCTTAGCACGTCTTTTCTGTAATCAAACATGTCCTAAAGTATGATTACTTGTTGTTTCTTGAGAAATGTCTATAAAAAGTACCCTAGAATTTGTATGGCTATATTTTCTGCTTAATTTTGTATTCCACCTGGTCGTTTGATGCAAGACCAGGCTACTTTAGTCGTTGCCACCAACGCTCGATGCTGGCGGTGCAGGTACAACTGTTGCTAGCTTTTTATAAAAACTGACCATTGTTTGCAATTTTTTTGCAGCTCAAGAGATGGTAGTAACTTATAAATACTTTTGTATATACGAATACCATACAATGAGTAAGCCAAGACGCGACAGTGGCCTCGCAGATTCCGTGGGTGCAAGGTGTGCAACTTTCTCCGGTGAAGCTCTCCGTCGAAGTCGGAGCTGCTTCTTCCTCGACGCTTTGGATTGACTGTTTGGCATAGGCCGACATGGTTTTCTGCGTCGGCTACGGGAAAGGCTTCGTCTGTGGTCGTCGAAGGTGAAGTCGGAATCGCTTGCTCGGGGAGGAGTGACGACGATGACGCTCGGTGATGACCTTGATGATGTTTTTCTCCTCGCCGGCGTATGTGTTTCATGTGGGTAGCCAGGTCGGCCGGATCTGCCCAATGTGGTGTTCCATGACTACATTGGTGCACTTGTAACGGTTTTTGGCCGGTTCCCCGCTAATGAACCGGTCAATTTCCGCCAACTTTTTTAATAAAATGAGACAATGTTACCCGTTTTCTTAAAAAAAAAGACACAAACAATTTTGTTTTTGTCACCTAGTAACCTTATATATAAAGGGCGGAGAAGAACTCGGCCTCTCAGGCCACTTACACTGTAGCTACAGTAGCTAGCTACAGTAGCTACAATGACAAATCCTATCCCTCCGTTTCCAGATCGACGTTCGACGTTTCCCGCACTTGCTCAACAGGCACGCACGGCAGCGTGATCGCACGAATTTTGGCGCGTTAGATGCCACCGGTCGACTGGCCGCTTCCAGTTTTCCAGTCCACGCACGAATTTTAACGCACACTGCAGCCGGTCACTGCTGGATGCCAGCCGGTCGCCCACCTCCCCGCATGATTCTTGACGCGATGCTTCCCGGTCGCCACGTTGCGTCGCTGTACATTTACAGAAAACCGCCCGCAAAGGACTTATTTGTAAAATTAAGAAATCCTGAGGACCTATCTAGAAAAACGTCATCGCACTTTCCCCTCCCCTCTCCCTCTTCCTCTCTCCCCGTGCGAGCCGAAGCTCGGCGGCACCGCCGACGCGCTCCGCCACCTCTACGCTCCACCCCGCTCAAATCGAAGCACCCCACCCGCTCCGCCGCCACCGCCTCTCCCTCCTCGCTGAGCTTCGCTTGCCGGAACGCCGTCATCGCGCGGGAATCAACGCCGCCGCGCCCTCTGTCCTCCGCCGCGTCCGCGCGTCGCCGGCAACGCTCCGACGACCAAACAGCGGCGGCGCCGCCACCTGCGGCATCCCCGCGATGAGGCGCGTCCCAGAACGCGGCGGCGCGCCGCCGGCGAGCTCGGTGCTGCCGCGGCCGTCCGTCCAAACCTAGCCACTGTGACGTCCATCACGACGTCACAGTGGTCCCACCTGTCAGCTTTTTTCTTTTTACCTAAAAAACAGAAAATGATTATTGATGCAAATTTAATATCTTAAAAACTGTCCATCAAAAAATATGAAAAATATATCAAATTGATCACAAAAAAACATGGTAACTACTTATGACAAAATGTAAACAAATTTGAAGATTTAAATTTGGTTAATAGTTTGAGAAAATCCAAATTCATTTCCTCAAATTATGGATTGAAATTAATAAATCCTCAAATAATATGTTCCAACTAATTATAGATTAAAATTAAAAAAATTAAGTCAAAAATGCAAACTTGAAAAAAAACTTCCCAAATTGCTCAACAATCAGAATTAATTTAGCGGAAATCCCTCCAATTATTCAGATAATTCTAATAAATATCCAAAATGGTTTAGTATTTCGAACTAAGCAAAATAAATTCCCTTAAATTGTTTAACAATTACAAATAATTTAACTGAAGTCCCTCCAATTATTCAGATAAATCTAATAAATATCCAAAATGGTTAATATTTGGAAAATAAGCATAATAAATTCCATTTGATTACAGTCCTAAATAAGAAAATTATGGAAAAATGGAACAAAAAATGATCATTTAAATTGGGCTAACATATTTACATAAAATAAAATTTGGAAATATCTGAATTTATAGTTTGCTTATTTTTTTTAAAACTAATCAAACGAATATCTGGAGGAAAATACAAATTTATTTCCTCTAATTACCAATCGAATTTTAATTGAATCAAATATATAATCATATAATGTATTTTCTCTGATTATTGAATTAAATTAAAAATTAAAACAAAATTCAGACATATTATACCAACTCGAATAAGTTAATATGTGAAAATTTAAAAATTGCCTAAATTGAGCAATTTTCCTTTTTACATAAAAAAGAACATCCAAAAAAAATAGTGTTGCAAAATTAATATCTTTAAAACTATCCATCAAAAAAATATGTCAGATATACCAAAGTAATAACAAAAAAAACATGCTAACGACTTATGGCAAAATACACACAAATTTAAAGATTCTAATTTGGTTAATATTTTGAGAAAATCCAAATTTACTTCCTCAAATTATGGATTGAATTTAATAAATCCTCATATAATATATTCCATCTAATTATGAAGATAAATTAAATTTTAAGGCAAAATGCGAACTTAAAAAATCTTCCCAAAATGTTTAACAATTAGAAATAAATTAGGTGAAGTTCCTCCAATTATTCAGATAAAACTAATAAATATCCAAAATGGTTAATTTTTTAACATAAGCATAATAAGTTTCCTTTTATTACGGTTCTAAATAAGAAAATTATGGGAAAATGAAACCAACTTTGATCATTCAAATTAGGCTAACATATTTACATAAAATAAAATTTAGAACTCTCTGATTTTATAGTTTACTTTAAAAAAAATGAACAAACAAATATCGAGCTCTTTTACGGTGACTGGGACAGAACCTGTGGTACCGACGGAACCGTGGAGTATGATTTGTTTCAGCCGTTGATCATGGCATGATTTGTTTTAGCCGTTGAATTAAAATGATGAAGTTTATCTGGCACCAATGCGTCCGCCCTTCCTTGACTCTCCCCGACCCCAATCAATTTTTTTTTTGAAAGGGAGAACTGCGTATATTCAGAGAATACAGAGTACAAGTACAAATACACGCAGAACCGAACACCCAAACTCAACGCCGGCACAACAGCAGCGAGGATCACCGCTGAACCACCACTGCGACTGACGCTCCACGCCGCCGACGAACGCCGGAGAAGAAGAACGCAGGTAGACCACCAACCTAGAGGATAGAGGACCCCCGACGATGTCGACGACCGCATAAGCCGCTCGCCGCACGGCGACGAGACCTAGCTCGATGAACGGGCACGGCCAGGCCGCCCCCTCCTCCAGATCCAGCGCCGCCCGTCCCGGGGACAGCCCAGCCGCGCCAGAACTTCCACCTTCAAGCCGCCAACCCTGCGCCAGAGTCGAGGATGAGCTCCCCACAACGCTCATGTACAAGCTCCGTGGCTCCGCGTCGACGCCGGAGCGAGCGTCGCCACGGCGGCGGAGCCAGAGCACAAAATCCGAGTCGAAGCCGTCGCCGCCGCTGCTCCAGCTTCGATAGGGAAGACAGCATCTCGCTCCGCCAGTGACCGCCGCCACGCAAGCCACCAAGAGCAGAGCAAGAGCACACTTATTCGCCACCGCCACCATCACCGACAACGACGCCGCGACGGTGGACGACCGAAACCCTAACAAACTAGCTAAAGGACTAGCTGTACACAGATCCAGCCGACGATTCAAACCCCCTCCCCCCACCGACGGCACCGAGGCCACCGGACAGGAGGAGGGCGGCGGAATCGCCGGCGGAAACGCGGTCGCCTCTGGTTCTCCTCTCGCTACAGTGAAAGAGAAGGGGAACGCGAGGGACAGAGTAACTGTATCTTTTTCTCTTCTCCCCCGACCCCAATCAATTGCTCCTGTATCTTCAGCCAAATCGAGCCGCCGCCGACTCTGCAACTAGGGAAGCCGCCGCCGCCGACTCTGCAACTGGGGAAGCCGCCGCCGCGCCCGGCAGCCTCGGTGGCTGGGCGAGCGGCGCTCTTTTTGTGTCCTCGACAGCGGCGTGGTCGGCGGGTAGCGTGGTGGTTGGAGGCTGCGGCGGTGCTCGGTCGGCATCGGCATCGTGGTGACCGGTGAGCGGAGGACTGCCTCGGGACTTATCCGGGCGAAGCACACCGGTGGATTCGACATCAAGGTACGGTGGCATACTGGTATCAATCTGGTTGCTGTTCATGCTCGTCTCAGATTTTGCCATATGAACACACATAAACAGTTTCAGTTTTACTGTCAGCACACAAGAGAAGTGGTAGTGTCATGTTTGTGCGATCGAGACAGCTCGGATTAAACTTGTAATTATGTGTTATGTGATAGGTAAACAACCTTAATAGCTTATATATGCAAGGAATTATTTTCCCCAAGAATATTAGCTGCTAGTAATTCTACTTCTCGCCTCTGATTTTTTTCAACTGTTCATATCTGAAAATACATGAAACCACTACTCTTGGATGTTTAGAACTACTGCGGCTCTGTCCTCTACATAGTATCATGATTGCTTGTTAAGTAGGACGGCATGTAAGATCTAAGCAGATCATCCGAGTGGTATCTCTGAAGTCTCAAACTTCTGTGCATAAATGCCAACACAGCATCGTGTGGTCTTACACTGAATATGGGTGTTTTGTTGCTCACTTGTCTGAGTAAATTCATAGAAGTTCTTTTATCTTTCTACTGATATAAGAAAACTCTTGCTATGCGAGGTGCTTCTACATGACACATGCATATACAACATTGATCGGAACGGCTAGGCATGCCTTTTAGGTCCAGGGTTCCTTGTATTCATCATCAATGCTGTTTTTATAAGATGTCTTGTTTACAATCCAGGATAGTGACAGTTGACCTGAAGTTTCCGTCACAATCCATCGTTTCGCCTGCTACGAAGGACCTAATTTCAGTGGTAATTGGTTCTTGGCCTAATTTGTATCATGATTACAACAAGAGATTGTTATTGTGACATAAACGTCTTATGATTTGTTTTTTCTGAGCTTCTTGCAGATGCTTGTGATGAACTCCGCGCATTACTTTCCCCACCATAAGGTCTTTGAGCACCCATTGATTCATAACTGGACTTCGTTAGTCGTGGTGTAGTGGTGTTGTTCTCGGTCACAGTTGTGTCGATAATGTTCATTCATCCAAGCTTTAACTGTTCTCAATGAAGATTTGAAGCAGTGATGCCAAGCGTGTGTTGTGAATGTGTATCCTACTCTGTATCTCTTGTTGCACAATTGTTCTATAAATTAAGAGGTCTCTGCAGTACGTACATGTGTCAACGTCTACTCCCATAACATTTAAGGTTGACATTGTTGAAGTGAGTTGTTAAAATCGACCAAAGCGTCAGTTTGCGTGGCCCTCAACAGTCAGTAAGGCTGTATGTGGTCTCGTTCTGTCGTCCATGGTTGTTCAGTAGCTTTGTATACTAGCCAGGTGCTATGCATGCTTGATTTGTCCAAATTACATTATCGTTCAAACAATCAGTACTACAATAAGGGGACCAACAATCATTCGAACGGTCCAAGTATTGCAATAACATCAATACTAGGAAAAAAAGGTCTCCAGGTGATCATGTTAAAAAAAACTAATAAGCGTTCAAGTGGCATCCAGATTTCAAGATGTCAGGGAATTACAAAAATAGATATTACATGAAGCAATCTGCAGAAATTTTGAGCTAAGCCAGAATAACACATCAAGACAGTGTTCTCTTCATGGTAGATGCTTGCACTGCACATACATTTCAAAAAGATGCACAATATTAACCAACGCGGCCAACCTTTCTTGTCTAGCAGAGGGCATGACTCAAACTTTCAACCCGATCATCTGTCATCCTACAGAAGATGCAAAGCTACCATTAAATAACATACTGAGTCAAGAACAAATGATCACATGATACTACAAATTGATTAGGACAGCACAGGCTCTTGATGAAGGTGTGAATGGTAACTATATTACAGGGAAGACACAGTGAATTGTATGGCACTAATACATATTAGTCAATACCAATGCTCAACTTGAAGCAGTTTCATAAGTGTATGTCTATGATTAAAACAATGAACAAGTTACAACGGCAACCTTCACTTGGGGCATATGAACTGAATTATCAAACGCTTCGTCTTGCAGCATTACTGTTCTTAATGAATCAGATTCAGATACTAATACATACAAGACTCATTTTGTAGAGACAGGATAAACAGTTTCAACAAGTAAAAGTAGGCATTAAACTATCATAAACATCAACCAATTGATCTGCACAGCCAAGCTTTCCAATGGACCGGAGTCCCAAAACAAAAGGAGATTTACTCAAAATTTCATCAACAGTAAGCTGCTCATTGGGGTCTTGCTGTACCGTCCTCTTTGACCAAGTCTTTTGCACCATTTGAGCTTGACGGCCAGGAAAACATCTTCTCTGGCCCAGGGAGCTCTCACCTTCTCTTGTTCTATAAGGCAGTGGAAACCTGGCGTCGGGGATGGTGGCAAGGCCAAGAAGCCAGAGGATGGCGAGCTTCGCCTTGCCCGACGCCAGAACCTGCTGCTGCGCCAGGAGGTGGTGGAGGGAAAGGCCGGCAAGGGCGCCCGCTGGCGGATCCTGTTGATGGAGGGGAGGTGGAGGAGGCCGGCGACTGCTGGTGGAGGGGAGTTGGAGGAGGCCGGAGACAGCACCCGCGCCCGGCTACAGCAGGAGGCGGCCGGCGGCGGCGCCCGCATCCGTCAGGCGACCGCGCCCACGCCCACGCCCGGATTCAGCAGGAGGCGGCCGGCGACTGTGCGCACACCCGCATCCAGGCGGAGGTGCGGTGGAGGAGGACCGCGACGGTGACAGGCGATGGCGACCGCGCCCGCATCCAGCAGTACGCGGGCGGCGACTGTGCGCACGCCCGCATCTAGACGGAGGGGAGGTGGAGGAGTGGCGGCGACGGTGCGCACGCCCGCCGGTGATGGAGAGTGGCAGGCAAGACAGCCGGTGGAGAGAGTGCGACGAGATTAGGTTGAGAGCAGAAAGAGTGAGCAACCGGTGAGATAAATTTTAATAATTAAAATTGAATTATGGTCTCACATAATTTGGTACCGGCCCCACAGTTTTGATACCTGGTCCCACATAATATTGGTTCCGATCTCACACAATTTTCGGTTCCACGGAACCTGTCAGTTCCGTCAGTCTGGTTCCGACTACGTTAACACCGTTAGATCGTGGTGGATGGACGGTTATTAAAAATACCAACCACCGTAAAACTTGTAATATCTAGATTGAAATACAAATTTATTTCCTCTAATTGCAAATTGAATTTGAATTGAATTAAATAGATAATCATATAATGTATTCCCTCAGATTATTGAATTGAACTAACAATTTAAAACAAAACTCAAACATATTATACCAACTCGAATAAGTTAATATGCGCAATTTAAATATTCCCTAAATTGTATTTTACATTTTCCCCCTTTTTTTGTCCCTCTCAAATTTTGTTGTTACTTTAACTTAAAGAACCACTGCTTATTTTGTTGTTACTTTAACTTAAAGAACTATTGCCCCCTATCCATATAAAATTAAAAATTATGAACATGATTTTACAACGATTTTCTAACAACAAATTGTTCAACGACACTTATTTCGCTAAGATAAATTTAAAATAAAATTTGTTTTCCATATTTTCCAACTGTACACACAAAATGGTCTTTATCAGATGAGTTCTCGCGAATAATGTGGCGACATATTATTTCAAGACATTTAAACAAGTTAAAAAAATACTAAATAATACATATTACAAATTACAAATGTCTTCCAACTGTAAATATTTTGTAAAAGTAAAAAGAATTCAAATATAAATACTTTCCCAATTTTACCTTTTTTAAAAACTAAACAACCAACAAATGTGAACTTTTTTTTTAAAATCCAACAGTTTTAAAATTTGACCAATTTCTTAAATGTAGACATTTTTAAATATGAATTTGAACACACGGGCACGATACTTTTCCAAATTTCACCTTAAAAAAAACGATAAATACGATTTTTTTTTGAACCCTAACAATTTCAAAATTTGAACAATTTTTCAAATGCAAATATTTTTAAATACAAATTTTAAGACACGGGCGCGGCGTGTCGACGCGCCATCTTGCCTAGTTGTAATAATACTAGATTCGAACGGCGCGGCTCGCTGCACGGCGCTTGTCGCTTCTTTGATTTTCTTGTCCGTGGTTGCCACCATTTATACAGATCATTTAAAGGATATTTATATATCCATACGAATTTGATCACAAGTATATAGATTTGAAAGCGTATTTTCCAGATCGTATGAAATCAGCAATCATAACATCATACAATAAAAGTCTTAAGCAACAGGAAGATGAAAGCAACAGTGAAGCGCACTGTAGTTTTAGTTCTGAATAGATTGGTGCCGAGCCTTCAAGAATCTGCTAAATGTCCCCATTGATTTAAAAATCAGGCAGCTAATTAATATTTGGTATCACCCAATTAAATCTCAGCCATTAACATCATAAAGATCTTGGTGCCCGGTGACACTAAATCCTTCACAAGAGCTGAAGAGTCCGGGGGAGGCAGTTAGTTCCTGGGCAGAAGGGCCAGGATCAGCTGTAGACAGTTCCTGAGCCAAAGGGCCAGAATCAGCTGCATGCAATTCCTGAGATCGTACAGTTCACACCAATCAGGAACCAATTACAGTAATTTGATGATTGGTATCTCATACAGATTGGTATCTCATACAGTAATTTGATCTACATAAGATGGTAAAACCAATTACACATGAAGTGGTAACATAATCTTTGATGACATTATTAAACATAATGAATAATATGGAGACCTATTTAGTAAGCCTTTGTACAGAAGTTATGACCAATACATAAACACTCAGGAGAACACGAAGGAACGGCCAAAGTACAGAGAATGAACATGTCGAACATTGGCCGAAGCACACAATCTACCAAGCATAGGTACAGTGATTTAGTACTCGGTGAATGGATATACACACATGGAGGCATAAATGCATAATTTAAGCTTAGTCCACTGATCTAACCTTGACAGTGCAGACATGATCACTACGGTTGACCAAAAAGATTCATGTAACCAATAACGTGGTACCAAAAGGTAAGACACTCGATCTCAGTGACACTAATGAAGGGATGTCTGGGCAAAGCCCATAGTGGATGTCGGTGGAGTGAAAATAACTTTGAACGTGACACAGCCGGATAATATTTACACGCTAAAGAAGATATGCATGTAACTGCAAGAAAAAATCATAATTTGGTTGATACATGTTCTCTGTATACATTGGATTAATAGCATGGACAACATATCCATACCTTAGGACGATGCTATCATCTCCCAATCTAGATTTTTTTGCCAGGCAGTAGCCGAGGCCTTCATTGATAGCGACCTGCGCCTGGAGTGGAGTCAAAAAAAGCAACAGAATTAAAGAGGGACAGTAAAGGCAAGAGAAATTAAAACATCAATAATGTCTTGTGGTGTCTCTTCCAGGAAAAACCTCTTGTCAGTGGTAACGTCGCAAGGCACCAGTGTTGCAGGTCCAACCATATCTGCAGTTGAGAACTGCACCGCCTTAGATCAACTGGCACTGGAGATGCTGCCATATTTGATGTTTCAGTAACAGCTGGGAGCCTGAACCAATAATGCCTCGATCCTCAAGTGTTTGAGGTGCTAATATGCTAGCATAAACCAATAGTGTTTTGAGTCGGTTAACAATATGAGAAATGGAAGTACATATCCCTCTATTTTACCCCAATAATGTCCTCGTATTTGGTAACACAAAGATACAGGATATATTCTGAAGAATTGAAGTAACAATATAACAGAGGGATGGTCTAATTTTCATATGCATTGAAATCTGGAGGCATGAAAGACTGTACAGTATTGTGTAACTGCATGTCTTCCCAAGAGTCTTCGGAAAACGAATGCAAAGGCATAACTTAGTACTAATTAGAATGCATGAGTAGAACATAGAGAGCCGTCTCAACAAATATATTTTTATTAAACTGAATCTTTTTCTCTACAATTTTACTATCTTGGAACACATATCATTTCCTTGTTTCAAATGCACAGACAGAGAATTTCAATCAATAATCCATGTACGTTCTCATTTTAGAAACTTGACAGTGTAGGGACCTACAGGTTGTCAATTACAATCAAAGAATCTTATGGCTGAACCTTATAAACCAGACTTTATGTATGTATTTACCACACATCCTATTAAAAAGAAGATGCAGCAACTTGTTGTGAGCACAAGGCACATAAGAACATTGAAAGGATGCACCTTTTATAATTAGAGGAGTATGGTATAGCAAGAAGAAAAATTCAAGGAGAAAACAGAGAAAAGGTCAAAACTATAAGATGATTGAAGGTAAAACGGAAAGTGATTCAAGGCCTCAGCTAGATGTTCTTGAATGGCACGAAAATGGCTGATATCACGGGAACAGTTTGTATTTAAAAAAAATCTCATGAGAACCTGAATAGACAGATTGTGGAATCAAAAATTAAGATGTAAATTTAAGACACATTGTTAGAGTAGACAATATTGACTGCATAGAAATATCATTTGCTAAATGAAATCCTCATTGAGAACAAAACGTACACAAATCTATAGTTTACCAACAAAAAAATAGTTTAGAGACTCCATATCCAGAGCTTTTTTGCTCGATAGCTAATTCGACTCAGCTTGGCGAGAACAAAAATACAGTCCAAGTGGAAGCTTTGTCGGACACCAACTATAACGTAAATTCAGCCAAATGCCACAGGCTTTGATATTTAACAAACATGATGCAGCATGAGTGAACTTACAACAATGTTAGCTAAAAATTAGTACGATCCAAAGTCAAAGGATGAATGCAATACTTGAAACACCTAGTACCCTTTCTAGGATGGCCGAAAAATCATGCATGATTGGGAAAACAGGAATGCACTCCATAAATGGAGAACAAACTCCAGTAAATGGTTCAGTTGAGGAAATAACTCAGTTAGGAGGAAACAAACTCAAGTAAATGTGCCTTGCACAACATCACATCGAAATATTGGGTAATCATTTTTAAAATACTTGAAATACCAGAATGTATCAATATATTTCTAGATTGAGATAATAAGCACAAGTCAACTAATTGTGCAGATGACCAAAGCAAAATCCTCGCCAAAGAAAGTTCACACGCATGTATGTATTTTTTAGTTCATTGAACATGCCATAAATGTGCATGATAGTAACCTGACCACACATTCAATTGAGGCCAAAGGCTATCCAAGATTGATCCATTTAAGATTTACTGGCGGCTCCCTACATGGCCACTTCAAATAAACCACTGAGGTCAAACAAACGTGCACAACCCAAACTACTGCAAAGAACATTTGACTCTCGAGAAATAGAGAAAAAATTGAGGTTTTACATGTCCATGTCAGGCAAATGAAAAGACCAATCTTTCCTAAAATATGTATGGTTCTGGAGTTGAATACCTTTCAAAGACTTAATAAATTGTATGGGAAAAATGTCCGAATGAGTTTCAAGATTTCAGCATGATGAACAAAATGGAAAGAACACAAGAGCGAAACAAAGATTCATCCCTAAATTCTCAATAGGAAGACGAAGAAAAGAAATGCACTTGAAACCCTGAGTGACAAAAAACAAGTAGGAATCCAAGCCTTTCACGGATGTAATCAGCTTGCTTGCAGCATAGATGCGAAGAAAATGGGCAGAGTGGGGGTCTCACCTTGCTGCCGTAGCTTGTAAGTTGGCGTTGCTTGAGAAGGCAGTAGTTGTTGGGCCTTCTCTTCCTTGCTGAAATAATAATCCAGTAGAAAACCATTCAAAAATAATCCAGCAGAATGAATCATATTAACAATGTGAAAAAGGAACCATCAGGCCGGTACCAAAATAAATATCTTCTAACCCAGAAAAACCTAAGTACTCTAACACGAAACAAAATAATTATATAACCCAAAATAAATTCGTTCAATTGCCACAGGACTGCAGCTGTCCAAGTCGACGAACTAATACACATGAATACCCACAAACACACAACATTAGATGAACGATAAGAATCGTGCATAATAACATAGCGTGTATTGACGATGTGTACCAACGTAGTTAGAGAGAGACTAACCAAGTAGCCAATGCGACCAGCCTTCATATTCTTATTTGATCCAGTGCAAGCCTCATGTGTTATAAAAATATCACCAGCTGGACAATGTTTCGTGTGAAAATCTCCTTGCATTCTTGACACCACAGTATATCGATACAATTGAAAATATTTTTCGAAATGTAGGGTTGCTAAAGCACCATCTTTAACACCATATCCGGAAGGACATGAATCACAAATGATTAAGTGAAAATGGGAGTAAATTGCAAAAAAAAACACCACAACTGGGGAAATGTCAACAAAGATCCACTAAAATGCATAAAAACGGTGGTTTTTTACTAAAGCATTGATAACACTCCTCAATTGTGGTAGCTTTTTTGCAATTTACTCTGAAAATGAAGGACTGATTAGAACCTTCTAGGGCTATTTAAACAAACTATTACTTGACAAAATGTTGGCTTGTGTGGGATGATGAGCAAAACAAACTAATTAGCATGAAAGGAATATGTCTTGGGTAGCCTAGTCTATATATGAAGGGGCATAAAATGATAAACTGTAATCCCTAGGAAAATACGGAAATTTAACGTGCTATGCGAGGGAAAGACAAAGACCGGATTTTCCTAATTAATGGATGCAACATGGGCATGATAAAACTGGTTCTGGAGTACCTTTTGAGGACTCCATGAAGCATATGGCAAGCATGTCAATCAGACAACAACCCGAGAAAAGAATGAGTTGCAATCCTGCTACGTGATCAATGAAAAGGAAACAACATAATAGTGAGTCAAAGCGCCATCCCTAAGTTCCCAATAAGAAGATAAAGGAAACAAATGCACCTTAAAACCCATAACGGTGAGAGCTAATTATGAATACGTGCCTTTTAGTGTTTTTAGTTGTAGTACCAGACCTCAACAAAGGGAAGAACCCTTGTCCTGTTTAAAAAAAGAAACTTTATTAGACCCCAAACATGGAAGACACGACGGAAAGCAAAGACGATAAGGACTCCTCCAGATCATAATGTTTTCTATGAAAGGAGGTAAAGTAGCAGCTACGGCCAATACTAATTACGCTCTCATACTCGCATAACCAGACCCAACATATCGCCAGAACCAAAGGCTAGACCAGGCCATATACCGAGTAAAAGATGCAATCTTTCATGCTAAAGATAAATCATATACTTGGAGAAGATGCACAAAAAGTAATACACAACACTGGGGATCATTTAAAAGTTACATGAAAGGTGTAATTCCTAGTTTATATTTCCGTAATATGAAACATAAATTATTTTCAGCATCTAACTCAGCTTGATAATTATTTGACTACAAATAATATATACATTGCATGACCCTACCAAAGAATTCATTCATCTATTTGACGGACACAAACAGAAGTTAATATATAAATCATTAACCTTTTTTCTTGAAGATAATATGACGTACTGATAGTGTATTTATGTTATTAGTAAAGAGAAATTACCTAGATAAACTGGTGTTCAGGTATGCACTCATAGGGGTGGTGAATGGGCACATAATCGCAGTACCAAAACAGCTGTATAGGTACTTGTTGAATTGAGATGATGTGACGAGCACGTATGTATGTCAGAGGGTCTCCTCTAGGCTCCAGCTGCTCCATCTGGTTCCTCGTCTGCCAATGTTGCATCAGCTCGTGCAACAACAGGGCCTCAATTGTGGTCATGTGCACAGATAAAATAAGAGATGGGAGAGAGATGGGGACATACATGTACCTTCGATTTGGGCATGCGATGCCAGTTTAGACGCACACCCTATTCCTCCTCTTCTTCCCTTTCTTGTCTCATGTCCAGCCACCGAGAAGAAGATGGTGCTGGAGGAGGCAGGCATACGGGAGATGAGTGAGCACACCTTGCCGGCGGCGCAGAGGTGCGGGGTAGAGGGCCACGCAGAGGAGGCTGCTCAGCGGCGGCCGGCTTGACGAAGTAAATTAAAACTGCGTGCATCGGTGGGCCTCTTCCCCACACGCTCCTCATTGCCACCGTCTGCGGCTGCTCCCGACTCTCTCTTCCCCACACGCTCCTCATTGCCTCCCATCTCCTGCTCCCGAAGCTGAGGAACACAGATCTAATCAAAGAGTTGTAGTAACATAGATAAAAAAAGGGGGAAACGCAAGAGAGAGTCCGGCGAGGATTTGGAACTTACCAGCTGGCTTGGAGGACGCGAAGAGGTGAGCGAATCGAGCGCCCAGGCGTTGACGTACTCAACCTCAACCACCAGATCTGTCGTCTCCAGCGTGGCCATAGCCGCAGGAGACGCGACCTCCTCGAGCTCGCGAGGGGATTGGAGGAGATCTCAGATCGGGAGGGGATTGGGGAAGAGAGAAAGCGCTTGGGGATTGGAGAGAGATGGGGCAGATGAGCAGGGCAGAGGTGACCACCGCGAGCTCCCTGCCGTCGCTGCTTCTTCAGGGGCTACTCGTGGAGGCGGCGGGTTGGGGGAGGAGGAGAGGAAGCGGGGATTGGGGGAGGACAAGGACAGCGGCATCGGGAGGAGAGCGAGGGGATTGGGGGAGAGCGCGACGCGAGGGATTGGGCTAGGGTTTTCCACCGCGGGCTCCCGTCGTCATGTCTGGGACGCGAAAAGTCCGTTCTGCCCAGAGCGGCTCCGTCGGAATAACGGCCACTGCCACCGCAAATCAATCTGCACCGAAATTTCCAGCCACCAAGTCGATGACAGGTGGGACCAGGCACCGTAAAAAAAATCACCACGCGATCGGAGGGCTGAGATCAAATCTGGATTCTATAGGACGGCCCAGAACGTCTGAGCTCTGGTGAGCCTCCTAGCACCCCCATGATTATACTCTTTAGATGCTGAATTGGTTCTGCCCCGCTCCAGGATAATGATGAGCGTCCTGAGCACGCTGCCGAGGTAGATACTGGTGCCGAGCAGCACGAAATAATTCAGTATTGTGGTCATGATGAGCGACAGGGAGTTGAACATCGTGGAGTATACTATATTGGTCCGCGCCACGCGATCTCCCACTGGTTAAGCGCGTGTTACGTGGCGCCAGAGCTGAACACAGCGGAGAAAACAGCCGCGAGAAGTTTCCTGGTGAACAACTTGTGCTTTCCAGGGATTGATCTTCTCACTAGTAGAGAACAAGGCAACAGTACCGGTCTTATTGGGCCTTTAGTATCGGTTGTGCAACCGGTACTAAAGGGTCGAGACTAAAGGGGTACCCCTTTAGTACCGGTTGTATATACAACCGGTGCTAAAGGCCCTCCATGTGGGCGAACCTGCGCGCGCAGCTGAGAACCTTTAGTACCGGTTTTTTTGCCCCCCGCTTATTTTTTCAGGGGGTTTAGGTTTTCGGTTTTTTTCTTTTCGGTGCTTAGGGTTTCTGTTTTTTTCCTTTTCGCTCATTTTTCAGGGTTTCGGAGGAGATCACGTATAAAGTACTCACTACACATATAAAGTACTCATTACACATATAAAGTACTCTCGTTACATATAAAGTACTCATAATTACAATGGAGATCACCGCTAGCTAGTACATGCATGGAGGGAGTCTATTTTTCGACATAGTGGAATTCACCGAATTCATCTACGACATGCGTCAGAATGAATCCCGCCAATTCCTCCGCAATAGCTTTTACGCGGTTTTTGGTAGGAGCTGGTTCCGCTTCCTTGACATCTTTAAAAGAAGGAGATCAAATCAGTTATGATCGAAACTAAACACAATTGATGGTAGCAAAATAAAAGTTGTGTATGATGTTTACGTACCTCTCGATTTCTTACATATTGACTCTCTCATTGACCCTCATGTGAATAAACTCGCAAACGTAGTATCCACATAGTTCCGTCCCCTGTGGTTGTCGCAGACACCACTATACAAGAATTAATTTAATCAAATAATAATCAAGAGAATGATAATGGTATTAGAAAGATACACAGACCTAGATACGTAGTAGTACTTACGTTGTTAGCCTTGAACTCCAGCTTATCTTTCCATTCACCGCGTTCTTCCGCGATGAACTTTTTCCAAACCCTGCCCGGAAAAGAAAATGAATTGAGGAGTTATTACTTATACTTTTGATATCCGGAAATGAACGAAAGAGGACGATATAGTGCGATTGAAATTACCTCTTGAGCATTAGACGCACGCTTTTGTAATCATCTTGATCTCTCCTTAATGAGTCCCAGACTTCAACTTCTCCTTCCTCGAGTCTAATGATTAGCAGAATGAAGTGGTACCTGCGCACATTTATATACGCAGGTATTCAGAACTCATCAATTACACTTAATATCGGGAAAGCAAAATAGAATGTGTACAAGACAGTAACACTCACCCGAAGTTGTAAGGAAAAAGTATTTCCTTTTTGGTACTTTGTCGCTTAAAACACGTTAGCAAAACGTCCTCTGTTTCCTGGGCATACAGAGGACTTTGTACGGTGACTTCATGAACTTTATCCGGGTCAATGAACCCAATGTCCCAGATTCCTCCCATTCGGCATTCACGAATCTTCATTCTGCATAATAGCGTACAAAAGAATGTTGTGAGGATAATTACAAGCAATGAACGAGCTTAACTATAAATAATTAAATTACACGAATAAATTACTTACAGACAATAGCAGCTGATGATAGATTTGTCGAGAGCAAGTTGATTGTACATCTGAAAAAGTTCGGAGAACTCAACCTGCACACCATATTGTCGGAAAAGTGTTGTTCCTTAACTCCCGCCATGAGATATATTTTCCCTTCTTTTGCGGCGGCCATGTACCAGTTATGCAATTTATATAACTGTGTTGTTAGAGCACTCGGATTTTCGACCAGAGGCAGCCCGAGTTCAAATTTATATTGAATTGTTATCTGCGCTATGGGGCAACCTGTGTCGCCAATGACAACTTCTCCATGCTCGATTTCCCGAGCTTCAGAAGGCACAATGAGCGGGGCGATCGATTGTGCTTCTTGTTCTCCGAGCTGGGCAACTCTTTTCCCGCACGCTTTTTCTTGCTCCATCTGTGAGGAAAGTACCTTGTCAATACCTCGCTCATAGTCTGAAAGGGGCGGTGGAGGGTCATATAGGTTGTCAACGGTGTGATCTTTTACCTCAGTTGGTATAGTCTTCAGAAGTTCCTTTATGGGGTCCAGTCTTGCCTCCAGTCTTTCCTTTTTTTCTGTTCAAAAAAGGCTCTCGCCTCTTGTGTGCTCACTTCTAATTCCTCCTGAGTCATCTCGCCAGCTAACTTCTCAGGAGCCTTGACTTCCTTGGGTTTTTTTGCACGTTTCTTGACAGGGGACGACGTGAACAGCTTCCGCTTTGTCAAATTACTAGTGGGCGCAGCAGTCGGCTGACGGGACGGCGCGGGCGATGGACTCGCGGTGGGCTCCCAATCGTCGGGGGAGGAGGGTGGACTTTGCTGTGGTGAATTTCTAACCGGAGGAGTCGGTGGCCTTGGCGCCGAGTCTGGAAACTTGATGTATTTCTTCTTCCATAGAACGATACCAAGTTCGACTTCTCCCAATGTCTTCTCGCCTTCAGCTCCGGGAATGTCAAGATGCATTGAGTTGAATCCCGACATAACTTTCGTGACCCCGACACGAGCAAATCCAGCCGGAATCTCACCAAAATGGAAGGTTGATCCAAGTTGATGTGGTAAAGCATAGCCATTCGCCACCGGAAAACTAATGTTCTTCATTGGCGCATGTAACTCACAATTTGTCTTCTCCGTGATATCATCCACGGGGTAGCGCGCCGCCGACGGTTCATCAACTGGTTCATCAACTGCAGGATCTTGTAGCTGCGTGGAACCCACGCTGCTTTTCCGCTGAGATGGGCAGACATCGACTGCATGATCTTCTACTCGCGGCTGAGATTCCCTTTGCTGGGTAATTAAGGCCAGTTGCTCCTTCACATCATGCATCTGGCGTTCTAATGCAGTAAACCTCTCCGCCTCCCTCTTCTTACCTCTGCAATGTTTTCTATAAGTTGCAGCGTCCTCCGGAAACCCTTCAAGAAAACCAACCCCGCCTCCTCTGCCTCGACATCGTCCCCAGTGTTCTTTATTCCCGAGGGCGAGTGAAAGCTCGTCGTCCTCTCTATCGGGAACATATTTTCCCTGTCGGACTAGTTCTATTGCGTCAACTAGTTTTTTGGTGACTCTTGTAATTCTTTTCTTCCATTTTCCCTGTGCAACAATCAGCCCTGTGTTTGGGTCCAACACTGCCCCATGCGCGAACAACCATAACTTGGACCTGTCGGGCCAGTCATCTGTCTGTGGAGTGATCCCTTTTTGACGCAGCTCGTTTTCATAGGCTTCCCACTTAGGCACGGCAGTCTTGTAGCCACCTGAGCCCAAACGATGGAAATATTTCTTCTTCTTAGCATTCAACTTATTTTGTTTCGATCGGGCCACAGCGACGGCCGATTTCTTATACGCCACAAATTCAGGCCAGTCATCTTTTAGCTTCTCTAGATGTCCAGTGAAATCTGGAGTTTTTTCTCATATTTTCTCCACAATGTTTTCTTCCAGTTGTTGAATTGCTCGGCCATCTTGCTAAGAGTCCACTCCTTGACTTTATCCTTCCTCCTCTGTGGGAGATCTGCCGGTAGGCTGAAAGAACCCAATATCGACTCCCAAAGGGTTTCTTTAATTCTTTCCTCGACATATTTTGCGCCAATGTTTTTTTTCTTCGGCTCATTCCATTCTGCAACGGTGATCGGGACCATGTCCCTTACAAGAAATCCGCATTGAGCTATATATTTAGTGGAGATTCCATCGGGTTTCTCCGGTTTGCCTTTTATGCTAACTTCGTCGATCGACAACTTTGCACCATCCGGCAGCTTTAACCCTTGGGCTGGGCCTCGTTTACGGATTGACGTAGATCCAGAGGGCTGAAAGAAAAATGTTTCGTTAATAAGTGCGCATATAAATCAATTAATGCATCTAGCTAGTGATCAACAAGACTTAATATATACCTTGCCGGAGTTCTCTACGGAGTTTTCTAACGGCACTTCTTCTTCGTCGTCGTCTCTGAAGTTTTGTAACTCAAGTCCCTCACCGGAGTCGTTCAACATTTCGCGCTGAAATCTTCGCCGTCTTCTTCGTCGGTCTCTTCTCCATCGGAATTGGGTCCAAGGGTCTTATCAAATATAATTGCTTGAAAGCGTTCTTCTTTCTCCAAGTCTCGGATGAAGTCCGGGGCGTCGATGATGGGGGCATCGTCCTCCATAGCTCAATGTCACTGCAAATTTGTAATTCATAGCAAACAACTTTAATATTCTTATACACTAATAAAAAACTTTGCTACTAAAATAACAATATTTCAAACTTAGCAATATTTCAAACTTTACTATGTTATTTTTAGTAATGTTATTTTCAAACTTATCTAAATGACTTAGCAAGATTTCTAACAAAATTGCTACACTAATAATAACCTAAAATAATCTAAACAAAATTGCTAAGTTTCAAAATTGCTACACTAATAATAACCTAAACAATAATGAATTTTTTTTGCTAAGTTTACAAAATTTGCTAAGTTTCAAATTTGCTAAAATTGCTAAGTTTCAAAATTGCTACACTAAAAATAACCTAAACAATAATGATTTTTTTTGCTAAGTTTCAAATTTGCTAAAATTGCTAAGTTTACAAAATTTGCTAATAATAATCTAAACTTTACTTTAAAAAAACCTCAAATGGAGCCGGTGGCGGAGGTGGAGAGTCCGGCGATGTCCGGCAGAGGTGGAGGCCGGCGCGGGAAGTGACGGCGCGGGGGGGGGGGGGGGGGGCGACGACGCTCGGCGGCGCCGGAGCAGGCCGGAGGGCGGAGGCGGGCCGCAGCGCAGGCCGGAGAGGAGCAGGGCGCGGTGGCGCGGCCGCGGCCGGCGTCGATGTGTCGACGACGTGCGCGCGTGGTGGACGCGGCGATGGCGCAGAGGGCGCGCGGCAGAGGACGCGGCGGAGGGTCTTTAGTACCGGTTGTACGCGGCGGAGGGCGCCCTCTGCACCAATCTTGGAAGTTTTTGGAGAAAAAAGGGGTGAATTTGATCTTGGGAGAGCAAAGAGAGAGGAAAATGGAGTTGAATTCGAGCTCAAAATGGAGCTGGCTCGGGGTGGAAGAAGGGTTATAGTGCCCGAGACCTTTAGTACCGGTTGTTCATACCAACCGGTACTAAAGGCCTCTCTTTAGTACCGGTTGGTAAGAACAACCGGTACTAAAGGTCTCGCCGTGGGGCCACCAACCGCGGCCGGGGCCTCCAACCTTTTAGTACCGGTTGTTATGACCAACCAGTACTAAAGGGTAGCCTTTAGTACCGGTTTCTAATAGCAACCGGTACTAAAGGTCCTCGCCGCGGTGCACACGAACGCAACCGGTGCTAATGCCCCCTTTAGTACCGGTTTTTGTACAACCGGTACTAAAGGGGGCGCACCGTTGCCCCCTTTTCTCCTAGTGTCTCGTACAATTTTTTTCTTGGCTTCAGTCGAACGGCTGAGGCAATTCGGCGGAGAATGACATCAGCAGCTTCTCACACGTTCATTACACTGAATGGCAAACCACCATCCCGCGCTTCAAGCACACAAGCCATCTTGCCACTCATAAAAATGTATTTCGTTTATTTGGTTACTCCACTATCTCACAACGTAACACTTTAAAGATCTACATCAAACATTTGTACATATATAAACTACTTGAAAGATACTAATTGTAAACCAACAATTTGTTGCATCTTGAGTGATCCAACTAGAAATGAGGCAAAGGCATGTTCATTTATATAGCTCTGGAATGAAATCACTAGCATAGCACGTCAAGTTTGTTCCATGTTCTCATGATATCATGCAAAAAACACCCTTGGTGCTAAGCCAACTTTTATGCATATATAGCAGATGAGAAGCAAAACTTGTGTGATGGCCTCACGTGGTTCTTCGTCGGAGGCGGAGTAGGTTTCTTTTCTTTGGGGAAAATGGTTGGATGGTCTGGGTGGCATATGCTCCAGGCAGACTCTAAGGGCGTGTTTGGATGTCGCCCACAGTGGCCTTGCCAAACCAATGGCACGGAATTTTTTTGGCGAAGAATCGCTCGCCTGCATCTCTCCCATGATTTAGCAACCAAATGAACTGGGAAAGCTTGCTGGGTTTGGGCGAGCCAAATATTTGGAGGCTTGGAGCCCATCCAAACAGCAGCCAATGTTTCCGTCAATGCCGATTTTTCGGTCGGGCAGCTCGGTGCTCTAATCCAAACAGAACCTAAATTAGGTCCACGTGGAGGTGGCCCCCAAGTTAGCAGCAAACGTTTTCTAAGTTTAATTGAGAATACAAACCGGAATACCTCGTGACTCAAGGGCTAGCAATTAATTCATTGTCTCTCTCTCTTTTTCTAACCAGCTATTTTCACGTGCCCACTTGTTCTACATGCTTCCGCTTTGGCTCCTACTTGATAATGAACGATGGGGTTGCGTGTTTTTGTTGGCACAGAGGCCTGAAATAATAGAACAACCTGCATTGACAAAAAATAATCACTCTGCATTGCAACCATTATTTCATATCTTTTGATTTGCGACTTTATTACTTTCCCACGGCCATCATTAATTCACTGGCATTTAACAAATGATCGAAAAATTGTGGCAAGTTCAGGAACATTGTTAATTTTTATTGATGGGAAAAGAGATTATATTGCTCATCAGGAAAAGAGTTCACACAATCTTTTCAAGCACTCATGCAACAATCTACACTACACAAATGATGATGTTGCAATTTCTCTATTATCTCTGCACCTGCACACGTCAGGTAGAAAGCTGCATAGCATAACTGACTTATGAACACACAGATACACGCAGCAATAGTTCCTCGTTCTTTTTCCTGTACAGCTGAAAAAAAAAGAGGAAGTCTTACTGTTTCGCCTAATAATTTTTACATTCCACCAGTTCTGCAGTAAGCCTGAACATCTGAACGAATACACAACATAACCTAATGCCCCAAAAAGTCAAGTCTACATAGTCATTAGTCAAGTCTACATAGTCATTAGCCAGAGTTACGGCACGGGCAAACAGTTAAATCACAAGCCTTGAAAAAAAATAACAGTCTTACAATAAATTCAATTAAACAAAACAGGCACGGAGATGACCCACTCACCTGAGCGCTGCCGCTTATCTGAAACTTAGTCAAGTTACATACCCAAGAACTCCACTTGCCTCACAAAAAACTGCGGGTTACAGGCTAGTACTGGATATAGACACAAGTAGCAAGTGCCTCGTACATGTCATACTAGTAGTCAGTAGTTACTACAATCATATTGCACATCAGGGAGAGATTATATTGCACATGAGGAAAATAGTTCACAATGGCTCAAGCACTCCCGTGAAATACTATACAATTGCTGCTTCTATCAAATTGGACCAATTCACAAACAGCCATGATGCAATCTCTCAATTCTATGTAGCATCAGCCTCAGTTACAGCCTGGTGCAAACAATTAAACTACACCATGACCAAATTAACAATCTTACGACTAATTCAGTTACACCAGACAAACAACGAGGACCCACTCAATTGAACGCTACGGTCTGAAGCTTAGCCAAGTTACATAGCACAAAACTCCAATTGTATCAAAGATACACGAGGCAAGTACTGGATTGGATATAACACACAGCCAGTGTGCCTTTTACATGTCCAAGATTCAACATCGTACAACACTCTCTCAAATTTTGACTTGCACCAACAGAGTATGGTTCAACCTTGATGTCTGCATTACCTTTCAGACCGATACATGCATAGTGTATAGGCAGAACCTTCAGAACAAGATTGGATTTCAGAACGGTTAGACCACATGCCATGAAAAATTAACAGTCTTACAATTAGTTCAATAATACCAACCAAACACCGAAACCTAGTCAGATTGCTTACCCAAAAACTCCAAATGTCTCACCAAAGCCTACCAGTTGCAAGCTAGTACTCGACATAGATACATGCAGGAAGATGACACTGAACGTGTATTTTAATAATAGTCACTATATATAACTATCCAGGATTTATAATTATAGTCGACATGGTATAGCATGCTATAAAATGTGGAATGCCATCAGAGTATGGTTCCACCTTCATGTCTGCCTTTTCTTTCAGAATTAAGACATGCATAGTTGGAGCCGTCAGAACCAAATTGGAATTCAGAACAACACATCAGTGCCTCATCTTACCAACAAACGAAGTCAAGTCCACCAAAATGGCATCCAGGTCATGTTGATGGATTCACATGCTCAAGGCAGTGGTGCTTTATGCCCCTGGAATGATCTGAAAAGATAGAATACACACATATGAGGACACGAACAATATCCACACTTTCATGTCGCTAACAGAAACAAATTACTTGCAATCTTCTCTGCTAAAACTAATTATTTGGAAATCCCAAGAAACCAAACATGCATAAGTTGTAGGCGTTTGAAGCAGCCACAAGATTAGCTATTAGTATTACTTATATATACCTATAGTGTAGAAACTCATGTAAGGGATGATTTTGTCTGTGAACCTCATCTTGGTTAACTTGGTGACTTTGCCTGAACTTATCTCAACCGTGTAAGTTCCGGCATGTGTGCTCAAGAAGATGACGCCGTCTGCGAATCCAACCAGCAAGCCACCCGAGATGCCATCCCAATCGGGCGTTGTGTAACAGCCAGGACGGGGCACCAACATGTGGAGATGGATGACCCTGTGCAGCGCCCATGTCACAGCTCCGTCTTGGCCAGCCTCCCTTGACCAGACGTCGAGGCTGGAGTTCTCCACGCCGGCAAACACAAGCACACCATCCTCCTCCGCTGTGACGAGGACGGTGTGCCTCTGGCGGCCCTCCTCCTCGAATAGGGTCTCGATCACGGACAGCCGATTTTCAGCGATGTTGTACTCCAGGATTCTGTTGCTCACGTCTGCAGGGAAGTAGAGTGTTTTCCCCACTAGAACGGTGAAGCCCAGACCGCTGTCCATGAACCCCATATAGTGAGGGTACTCCTCAATGGCGGCAACGGGATACTCAACGTAGGTGGTGTCGCTCCAGTCACCGGCCTCCGACGAGTAGACGGAAGCAAAGGCGCGCGTTCCGAGGCCCGCGAAGACCACGAGGAAGGGGCCGCCGTGGCAGTCGATGTGGTCGCAGCCATCCTTGGCGCAGAGCACCGTGGCACTCCAGGAGCTGAACGGGAGATCAGGTATGGGAAACCTCGAGTTCTCATCCGTGATGGGGTCCCAGACGACGAATTCGCTGTGCGGCTCCGGCGGGAAACTGTAGAGGAGGACGCGGCCGTGGCGGCAGTCGAGCGCGATCCAGTTTCGGCGGTGGGTGCCGCCGGGCGGGCGGAAAGCCGTGGTGGGGACCAGGACGCAGTGGTACAGCTTCGAAGCGCTGCCCTTGTTGTGGATGAATCCGAGCAAGGGCGGCCTCCGGCGGTGGAGCTCGCGGTAGGCGCGGCAGAAGGCCGGATCCGAGAGGAGCCGTCGCCACGGCTTGCAGCAGAGGGATGCGCGGAGGAGGTGCGCGGGCTCGTCCGGCGGTGTGCGGAGGAGTATGTCGCGGATGGCGTCATCGGGAAGCTGCGGCGGCGGCGAGACGAACTCATCCTGCTCTCCGGTGGACTTTGGGTGCGACCTGCGACTGGGAATGATTTTTTTTTTGACAGGGTTTCTTTCTTTTCTTTCTGTTAAGCAACGATGCCAACTATTTTTTTTTTTTGGAGTGGTTAGTGTTATTCCCTGACGAACCGACGTGGGATTAGCTCATTAGCACGTGCGGTTATTAGAGTGCGTTTGGTTTAGCTATGGATTATAAAAAAGCTGATTTGAAGAACTATGAAAAACCTGTTGTGAGCTAAAAACTGTGACAAATCGAAGGTTGTTTGGTTGAAAGAGTAAATTGTGTATTTTTTGCGAATCGTCTACAATACCCCTTAGACTTTGTATGGTCCGCCGGCCTGAATTTCTTGCCTGAGTTCACCGGACCTCGTCGCGGACACCTAGGCCTCCACTTTTGGCCACCTCGCTCCCGACTAGACCTCGCCGCAACATTATCGAAGTTGGCCGAAACCTCGCAGGAGTTCGTCGGAGTTGGCCGTAATCTCGCAGGAGTTCGCTGGACCACCGTTTCTCATCGGAGCTCCGCCGACGAACCTCCGCCACCACCGAAATATCTCGCTGGAGAGCGACATAGCCAAGAACCTTGCCGGGTCCGTGCTGGACCGCCACATGACACCTCCGCCTCCGGTCACCTTGGTCATCGATGAACCTCAGCGGACCCTCGCCGGAGTTGGCTAAACCTCACCGGAACCTCGCCGGAGTTGGCTACAACCTCACCGGAGATCATCGGAACCACCCGGAACCTCATCGGAGTTCTCCGGAACCTCGTCGGAGCTACAAAATCTGAAGTACATCGACGTCGATGATGCACCACACCGATGCACCATCCTCACACCAGTCATAGAGATCCCTATGTGCTCGCCGGCTCTAGCTCCTCCTCCGGCCATCTCACGCGCAAGTGCACATGGGCAGCTGCAACCACAACGGAGAGATTTGTCAACGTGATAACCAGGGGCGGAGGCAGGGGGACCAGCAGTGCCCTGCCCCCACCCCCTAACACCATGGATTACTTCATATTAAGCACATAAACAGTACAGTTTTTATTTGTTTTGCTTTATCCGGCCCCCTCAACAACCTAATTTGGCTAATCCTGCCTCCGCCACTGGTGATAACGCCCGTAGGCATCGTTCGTTGATTGAAAAAGAGAAAACATTTGTTCCCCACTCGTAGGCCACAACCAAAGCCCACCGGAGCAGGATGAGTTCGGCCGGCCGCCGCCGCACCCACTCGCCGCCGCCAGAGCTTCCCAGGGACGCCATCCGCGACATACTCCTCCGGATCCCGCCGGACGACCCCTCACGCCTCGTCCGCGCGTCCCTCGCCTGCAAGCCGTGGCGTGAGGTCCTCTCCGACCCGGCCTTCTGCCGCGCCTACCGCGAGCTCCACCGCCGGACGCCGCCCTTGCTCGGATTCATCCACAACAAGGTAAGCTCAGACAATCCGTACCACTGCGTCCTGGTCCCCACCACGGCTTTCCGCCCGCCCGGCGGCACCCACCGTCGCAACTGGATCGCGCTCGACTCCCACCACGGCCGCGTCCTCCTCTACACTGTGTCGCCGGAGCCGGAGGACGAGTTCGTCGTCTGGGACCCCGTCACGGATGAGCACTCGAGGTTTCTCATTCCTGAGATCCCGTCCAGCTCCTGGAGTGCTACAGTGCTCTGTGCCATGGACGGCTGCGACCACATCGACTGCCACGCCGGCCCCTTCCTCGTGGTCTTCGCGGGCCTCAGCAAGCTCGCGTTCGCTTCCGTGTACTCATCGGTGTCCGGTGACTGGAGCGACATCACCTATGCCCCCATGGAGGAGCCCCCTGGCTATCTGAGGTTCATCGACAGTGGTGATCTGGGCTTCAATGTTCTTGTGGGGAAAACAGTCTACTTCCCTGCAGACGTGAGCAACAGACTCCTGGAGTACAACATTGCTGAAAATCGGCTGTCGGTGATGGAGACCCAATTCGAGGAGGGCCAGAAACGCAAGCACCCTGTCCTTGTCACGGCGGAGGATGATGGGGTGCTTGTGTTTGCCGGCGTGGAGGTGCCCAGCCTCCACGTGTGGTCGAGGGAGGCTGGGCAAGAAGGAGCTGTGACGTGGGTGCGGCACAGGGTCATCCATCTCGACATGTTGGTGCCCCGTCCTGGCTGCTGCAGCACGCCATATTGGAATGGCATGTCGGGTGGCCTGCTGGTTGGATTCGCCGATGGCGTCATCTTCTTGAGCACACATGCTGGAACTTACATGGTTGAGATCAGCTCAGGCAAAGTCACCAAGTTAACCAACATGAGATTCACAGACAAAATCATTCCTTACACGAGCTTCTACACTATAGGTATATATAAGCTATACTAATAGCTAATCTTGTGGCTGCTTCAAACGCCTACAACTTATGCATGTTTGCTTTCTTGGGATGAGCAAATAATTAGTTTTAGCAGAGAAGATTGCAAGTAATTTGTTTCTGTTAGGGACATGAAGTACGGATACTGTTTGTGTGCTCATATGTGTGTATTCTATCTTTTCAGATCATGCTAGAGGCATAAAGCACCACTGCCTTGAACATGTGAATCCATCAACATGACCTGGCTTGGCTGCCATTTTGGTGGACTTGGCTTCGTTTGTTGGTAATATTAGGCACTGATGTGTAGTTCTGAATTCCAATTTGGTTGCGACAGCTATGCCTATGCATGTCTTAATTCTGAATGAAAATGCAGACATGAAGGTTGAACCATACTCTGGTGGCAGTCAACATTTTATAGCATGCTATACCATGTGGACAATCTTGGATAATTATAGTGACTATTATTAAGACATGTTCAGTGTGATCTTCCTGACTGTATCTATATCCAGTACAAGCTTGCAACTGGTAGGTTTTCACGAGATATTTGGAGTTTTTGAGTAAGTAACCTGAGTAGGTTTCTGTTTGGTTGGTATTCTTGAATTTACTGTAAGACTGTTAATTTTGTCATGGGATGTTGTCTAACCGTTCTGATATCCAATTCTGTTCTGAAGGTGTCCTGTGCATGCCTCTCTGAAAGAGAATGCTGACATGAAGGTTGAACCGTACTCTGTTTGTGGAAATCAAAATTTGAGTGCCCTGTACTATGTTGAATCCTGGACATGTACAAGGTACTCTGGCTGTGTGTATGTATAGCCAGTACTTCTCATAACCTGCGTGTATCTATATGAGACAACTGGAGTTTTTTGGCCATGTAAATTGACTAAGTTTCAGATAAGCTACCATGGCGTTCCTGTGTATATTCATATTCAGTACTACTCCCTCCGTTTTTTAATATAAGATGTTTTAGGTGTTATACATGTTGTCTAGATACATACTAAAGTGAGTGAATATACACACTTAAACATGTCTACATACATTTGTGTACACATGCATGTGGACAAATGCTAAAACATCTTATATTAAAAAACGGAGGGAGTAGCTTGCAACTGGTAGGTTTTCGCGAGACATTTGGGTTCGTAACCTGACTAGGTTTCTATTTGGTCGGTATTATTGAACTAATTGTAGGACTATTAATTTTTTCATGGCATGTGGTCTAACCGTTCTGAAATCCAATTTGGTTCTGAAGGTTCTGCCTATGCCATATGCATGCCTCGGTCTGAAAGAGAATGCAGACATGAATGTTTAACCATACTCTGTTGGTGCAAGTCAAAAATTGAGTGAGTGCTATACTATGTTGAATCATGTACATGTACAACGCGCTCTGGCTGTGTGTATCTATACCCAATACAATACTTGCTCGTAACCTGCGTGTATTTATGAGACAAGTGGAGTTTTTGGTTATTTAACTTGACTAAGTTTCAGGTAAGCTACAGTAGCGTTCAAGTGAGTGGATCATGGCTGTTTGTCTGGTGTAATTGAATTAGTTGTTGGACAGTTAATTTGGTCATGGCGTGTGGTTTAACTGTTTGTACTATGCTGTAACTAAGGCTGATACTGCGTAGACTTTAGAGATTGCAACATGGCTGTTCATGAATCTTACTATTAAAGCAGAGCCCGTGGTGCCTGGTGTCACACTTCTAACTAATTACATCACAAATGCCACCATGTAACTAAATATCCTACGCACCAACAAGATAAGATTGAGTGTGTTAGTTTGTTATAAACATCCCAAGTCACATGCACACGGCACAACTTACCCGTAGCAACCTCTCCACATTTTACGACATCAACCGGCGAGCGGCGATCCCTATTTTTTCCGTTGTTTTCCTCTCTCTATCCTGCAAGTCACCGGCTTTCCCACGCGGCCGCTCGAGCTCCCTGACACCGGCACGCCGACTGCCAAGACTTGCCGGGTTTTTCCCGCCCAGCGAGCAGCCTGGGGGTCAAATCGACGGTCTTCATCGAGCGGTCCTTCAAGGTCTTCTTCTCCTAGCGCGAGATCGAGACTGGCTGTCCTCCCCAACCCTTCTCTGATCCTGTCGTCGGCGTCCCCTACGCCGCCTCTGGTAAGCCACCTCTCTCAGATTTCAGTTCATTGCGGGTTTGCATAGACATGCACAACCATAGCTGTGGCGCCCTGACCCAACTGCTATACAGTGATGCTGAGTGTCACCGGTTAAGCGATACAACCGGAGGTTACGGGTTTACCAATCCCCGGCCAAAACCTTTGGCAGGCGTTGCTCGGAATTGATCACCGGCAACGCAACACCCCGATTGATGCCTTAACACAGGTTCAACTATCAATGCATAATAGAGAGATCAAGACTTGTGGAAAAATTGGCACATCACAGACTCTACGACACAAAGCATTATAGTTCAACTCTTATAATAGAGAAATATAGCAAATTCCAACCAGAGGTCACAGACCCAACATTACAACATGCAGAAGCGAATTAGGTTGTTCTAAACAATAAGAACCAAATTATGGCCTAAGAGGCCTACAAATAAACATGCTGACTAACTATGGCCTAAGAGGCCTAAAAATATATCAACATGATCACCAAAATACATGCTGACTAACTATGGCATACAATCAAAAAAATCCAAACTTAAATATTTTTAAATTTGAAATGCCTTTCAAATCTGAGCATTCCAATAGTTTTTTGAACTCCAATAGTTTTAAAATCTGAACAATTTTTTAATGTCGACATTCTCAAATATGAATTTTTTAACATCGACATTTTCAACTCTAAGACATATTAGCATGCTCACTTTTTCCAATTTGCTAAATATTTGCAACTATAACAAAATATATCAAAATTGTTTAAAAAAAAATACATGCAACACATTTGAAAATTCTAATTTGCTAAAAAAAAATAAAGATACTCAAAATATATATATATATATCTCACATATTACCTCACATATTGCATTCTCCCCAATTATGGAGTTCAAACAAATATTTATGTCATTTCACTACTCTAATTTTAAGAATATTAATATAAAATCCAAATGAATTTCCTCTAATTATGTACTTACTTTAACAAATGTTCACGTACTACACACCCTCCAATTATGAAAAACTTCCCAATTTAAACATTTTATGAAATCTAAACAATTTTTGAACATAACCTCTCTTTGCATTTCAGTAATTTCAAATGTCCACACTTTTTAAATAGCGACATTTCCAGATTTTAATTTTACCACACGGGCCGCCGCGCAAAATTTTCCTAGTACATATATAATAGCCCACCGTTTCAGCGGCATGTGGAGTTGGCCACGTAACCGTGCACTGTAGATGCGCAAATCTACAGTGCACGGTCGCCTCCGCGCCGTCGATCCTGCATCCGACGGCCTGCGCGTTTTTTACGGAAAAGTCCCCCTATTTTCCAAAAATTGTGAATCGGCCCTCCGGCATAAAATATACGCGCGGACCCTACGCTGATTTGCAAAAAAGTCCCCGCGTTTCCCCTACGCTTTTTTGGCGAAAAGTCCCTGTGTTTTTCAAAAATTATGAATCGGCCCCCTATATACAGTGCACACGCGCCTCCGCGTCGTCCGATTCATATCCGACGGCCCGCATAGCGCTTTTGCGGAAAGACCCTTGCATTTACCAAAAATTACGATTCGCTCTCCTTTTCGTGATAATATATACATGAAATCTATGCGCGTCGCCGATCATTTACCAAAAATTACGATTCGCTCTCCTTTTCGTGATAATATATACATAAAATATATACGCGTCACCGAGTAGGTTCCATTCCGTGATCGGTTTCAAGTTTGGTCGACTCTTACTTCTTAATTTTGGATCCAGATTCGTAAAAACATCTGACGAATTTTGTCGAATTCGCCGCACTCAGTCTTCCGTTTGAATTTTCCTTTCACGAGTAAATGGATATCACCCTTCCAAACAACTTTCATGATTTAATATTTTTATTTTGATGGACATATACATGTTTCTCTCTAACCTTCAAATTCGTTGTACTTTAGGCTATGAAAAAAAGACAAATTTTGATAGATTTTAAATTTTTGAATCCGGATATTCGGATCCTGATATTTGTCTTTTAGATCTAGCCTAGAATAGCATTTTATTACCTGCCTGTCATGTACAAAGTTTTCGTGAACCGAATTATATTCCTACAGTCTCAATTAATAACTCATTTTACAAAACTACGGCATATACCAATACAACGGGCGCGGCGGCAGTGTTCACATCATCAATTTTCCTGCAAGCGAAATCAACGCCTTCAATCGTTTGACGCCATCCTCTTGCCACAGCTTCTAACTTCATCTTCAAAGCCCGATTTTCCTCCTCGACAGCGGCCAGCTTACAACAAGACTTGAGAGAGGCTTGCCATCCTCTTGCCACAGCTTCTAACTTCATCTTCAAAACCCGATTTTCCTCCTCGACAGCAGCCAGCTTACCACAAGACTTGAGAGAGGCTTGATAAAAACATCGTTTGAACCACCAATTCCGATCTTTAGTCTCCAAGTTATACTCTAATTCTAACTTCCTGATCAATGCCTCCGCCGATTTCTCTTCAGACATCTCCTTAGTATTAAATTCCTGACCACATGTGACGGATACTTCGTGCAACTAGACAGGAACAACAGAATCAAACACACGCATGGATGCAACACTATAAAAGCCACCATATCTGTACCAACTGTCAAACTGTGGTGCTAAAGCAGGGACACCGTTAGCGATCTCAGCCAAAATAACCTTTGGCGAAATACTAATAGTACGCACTTCATCTGAAAAGAAAAGCCAACCTCTGAAATCACAAATTAAAAACAACCAACTTCTAGAAGAGAACACAGAACCATACAGAAAAATAAATATTTCACCGCTAGAATTTACCAACAGGACGTAGTCGAGGAAATGACAAAACATCAGCTCGAGCGGCATCTTCTTCTATATCTCGATCATAGGACTCAAGGAGTTTATCTAAATCCATCGGCTCATCCATGGTTACTATCCCCTACACTGAAGGAAAACGTAGCTATTCCAGGTGATATATAGCGAACAACATACCTGTTTAGAACATCCACGTATACCCAGATGACTTACGTGTCCAACCATAATCGTATGGAACAAGCTACTGCATGCAAGCTAATGTACGGACACATCGACGTGACCAGCTTGCCACCTAAAGGCACGCCTACGCACAACTCAGCCGTCGCTGAGGAACGACATGTGTAGTCGCTGCCATCTATACAAATACGCAACCACGTGGAGAGCTACTACACCCATCGACCATACTAATTCCCTTCTTTCCCTTTGATCTCCAGCATACGCAATAAGTAACCAGTACCATGCCATCCCATGTACATCGATGGACAAGTCTTCTACATGATGACAGAGATCTTCGATGATAAGACAATCCCTTTGGCTATGATGCCATCGCTGACAGCGCCGCTTCCAACTACATGCCTACCTCTGGTCATCTACCTTCCATTACCATCAGCCACTACACCAGCCGTCACACTTCCAGCCAACGACGTCGCTGAGGATGTTGCTTGATGAAGAATATCAGTAGATTAGTAGACGAATACCACCTGCATATGTATCCCAGTGTAGTAATCTTATTGTAATGTAGCACGCCTTCTGTACTTCTCCTTACTCTATTTATTATGATGTTTCCTACCGAGTTATATATTTGCCTCCCTATTGTACATACAGTTCCACTTTCACTACCAAAATATATGGGTGCAAAAAAAATAACGGAATAATCATAGTTTTCCTTGCAAAAAATCTCATTTAATGACCGTAAAATTATATAATGATTTAATGCGTCAACATTACCTGCTACCAAGATCGAGCTCACGTAAATAACTACAAATACTTTTTTAATACATATAATCTTCCTCTACAGCTAAACATTCTTCCCATAAGCAGAAAGACAGTCTACTTAACCCTAACTAAAACACAAAATACATTATTTTTCCACACGGGCGCGGCGACAGCGCCATCTTGCCTAGTTTTATTTATTGGGATATTTTACAGTACCTTTCGATGGTCTCCGAGGGGACTAGTATGATTTGGTAGGGACGGCTGAGATGAAGAGGCGGAGATTAGGCCCAGCGCAGGCCCAGTAAGCCGGTATCATTATTTTAAATAGCGATGCGGTAAAAAAAGTATATGCCAAGTCAAAAAAGAAGTATATGCAGTAGCAAATCGCCTGGACGCCCTGATCGAGCCGCCGCCACACCTCAGGGGCGATCTCGCCGCCGGCCCACCTCACACCCGATCTCGCCGCCGCCCAACCAGACGCCTCGAGCTCGCGGCCGCCACACCTCACCGCCGATCTCGCGGCCGCCCCACCTCACGCCCTTTCTCGTCACCATCCCCACCTCACACCCGATCTCGCCGCCTCTACCTCGCAAACGCCGAGCACACCGCCGCCACCTCTACGCTGGCGCCGCCGCCTGCACCTCGGACGCGGAAACCTCCTCATTCCTCCGCCTTGTATCGTCTCCTAGACCGGCAATCCAACCCGTTCGTGCTGCATACTGCCAGCCCAATCTCGCCTGAGGCACGAGGTACGTGCTCCCCATTATCAAAACTGATGAACATTGAGTTATCTAATAGCAAAACTGAACCATGTAAGCGTATTTATTTTCGGTGATTACCTGAATGTGACTCACCATGGCCCGTGCTCTTACTGTTTTCAGTAAAAGCATTTTCGGCAGAACTGCTTATTTCTGTTACTGACAGTTAACTCTAACAATCACTTGATAAACTAGCCATGACGTACATTACGACTATACACACAAATGACATCCCTTCCAGCTGTAAAAGGGGCTAAACGCATGCCCTACTTTTAAGATCAAAGTACAGTGCCATACTTTTGGTAGATACATTTAGAAATACTTGGTGCGTGTTCCTTCTTCTCATGAAAACAAAGTATGTCTGTGATTGAGGTACTTGCTGCTACTTGTTTCTTTGGCCTGTGATACATGGGATGCGGATATAAGTTCTGACAAAGCACTGGAATTTTTAGGCGGACAGAAATTGTATTCATGCATCAGGGTTAGCTTTGCATTGTAGTCTAGTACAACTGCATATATCCCTTCGTTTTAAGTTTGCCACTTAATAAATATGTCTCTTTAGACCATATTTATGCTCCACTCCGCATTCAATTATTCAGAAAACATGAAATGTTGCATCTGCTAAGATTATTAGCTTGAGAAATTCTGTTGTGCCTCTCTTGTGCAAGAGTCACATTTGTATATGTGCAGTTAATTTTACATGTCGTTTCATCTTGCACATGAAATTATCCTTCTGTTGAGACATGATTTATTTGAGTAGTAACATGAAAATTAATTTTCTGATATGCAGTTTTCAGAGATGGAGCATGGGGAGCATGATGAGTACCTCCGCGTGGTTAGCAAGACCTACAGAACCGAGGACGGAGGATACCAGTTTTATAATGAATATTTGATTGATTGCACACAACATTTTTAAGAAAGTTCTTTTTTAGCAACCTCGATAAGCAATGTGGCCTCAGCTGCACTAGCTTGTTTGATTGCACACAGCAGCTTTTGGTGACCTGAAAAGTAGCAAGCTAGCTAGCTGACCAATTGGCTACAAAAAAATCTACATTGATTAGCACTTAGCGTCTGACCAAAACATGTAAAGTTAATTACAGCCTATTTGATGGATTCAGTGAAACATGTTCACATGAAGTGAATTGCATTTGTTCTATTCATGATTTGGAGTTCAGTTCTAAAATTTTCAAAGTCGTAGACTCGTAGCATTGCACTATTAACTAGTATACTAGTACGACTAACAGTGGTTAGCTTTGGTCCATGCATGATCGTGAGTGACAGAGGTAAACAATTGTGCAGAACATCACATAATCCTACAGTAAACGTGTTGCGGAGCGGCTCTGGAGTTCATACATCTCCTCCATCATGGGGACAGCCTTTGTGCATGCCATGAAAAACTAGAGTTCATACAGTAAACTATTTGTGAGCTGGCCTTTCAACTCTTGTAGTAGTGAGTTAATTTTCAAACATGTAAATTTCCAACATAAATAAACTTGTATATTTCTGAATTCGGATGCACACGATTTGGGTTTCAAATTCTGAAACAACAACACACTGACTGAAGAAAACTACCGTGCCAACAACACACTGACATACACGATCACTGACTGACTCAAGGCTAGTGACATCAGAAAATGATCAACAATTTCAGATCAGGTCAGAGAGGAAAACGATGGCCTAGCGCACCTGTGTGGGCAGTAGATGGCAACGATGTATTGTGTGTACTTCCCATGTTAGTTTGCATAATTTCGTGAATTTGGAGTGCCATCTTGGGCCAAATTGCAAAAAAATTGTAAGGCCGGCACCCATCTCCCTTATTGGGCCGGCGCCTACCTACGAGAGGTCGCGAATTAGGCACCGGTATGATTTCAACTACTCAAGTTTTCAGCACTAGTATGATTTTGTTTGGTCCTTTGGATGGACGAAAATGGAGGGCTCTTATTCATTTGGGGTACCACAAAACATATCTATTTATTCATTACCAATTGATTACAGATGAGAACGTCACCCATTTTTCACGCACCGAATCCAAATTCATCCATTGAACTCAGTACACATTGGTCCGGATCCGTAGCATGTCCGTAAGCTTAGCACGTCTTTTCTGTAATCAAACATGTCCTAAAGTATGATTACTTGTTGTTTCTTGAGAAATGTCTATAAAAAGTACCCTAGAAGTTGTATGGCTATATTTTCTGCTTAATTTTGTATTCCACCTGGTCGTTTGATGCAAGACCAGGCTACTTTAGTCGTTGCCACCAACGCGCGATGTTGGCGGTGCAGGTACAACTGTTGCTAGCTTTTTATACAAACTGACCATTATTTGCAATTTTTTTGCAGCTCAAGAGATGGTCGTAATTTATAAATACTTTTGTATATACGAATACCATACAATGAGTAAGCCAAGACGCGACAGTGGCCTCGCGGATTTCGTGGGTGCAAGGTGTGCAACTTTCTCCGGTGAAGCTCTCCGTCGAAGTCGGAGCTGCCTCTTCCTCGACGCTTTGGGTCGACTGTTTGGCATAGACCGACATGGTTTTCTGCGTCGGCTACGGGGAAGGCTTCGTCTGTGGTCGTCGAAGGTGAAGTCGGAATCGCTTGCTCGGGGAGGAGTGACGACGATGACGCTCGGTGATGACCTTGATGATGTTTTTCTCCTCGCCGGCGTGTGTGTTTCATGTGGGTAGACAGGTCGGCCGGGTCTGCCCAATGTGGTGTTCTATGACTACATTGGTGCACTTGTAACGGTTTTCGGCCGGTTCCCCGCTAATGAACCGGTCAATTCTCTCCTACTTTATTAATAAAATGAGGCAATGTTGCCCGTTTTCTTAAAAAAAAGACGCAAACAAAATTTTTTGTCACCTAGTTGTAATAATATGCTGAAGTGGTTCTGCCCCGCTCCAGGATAATGATGAGCGTCCTGAGCACGCTGCCGAGGTAGATACTGGTGCCGAGCAGCACGAAATTCAGTATTGTGGTCATGATGAGCGACAGGGAGTTGAACATCGTGGATTATATTGGTCCGCGCCACGCGATCTCCCACTGGTTAAGCGCGTGTTACGTGGCGCCAGAGCTGAACACCGCGGAGAAAACAGCCGCGAGAAGTTTCCTGGTGAACAACTTATGCTTTCCGGGGATTGATCTTCTCGTGCAATTTTTTTCTTGGCTTCAGTCGAACGGCTGAGGCTCGGCGGAGAATGACATCAGCAGCTTCTCACACGTTCATTACACTGAATGGCAAACCACCATCCACGCGCTTCAAGCACACAAGCCATCTTGCCACTCATAAAAATGTATTTCGTTTATTTGGCTTACTCCACTATCTCACAACGTAACACTTTAAAGATCTACATCAAACATTTGTACATATATAAACTACTTGAAAGATACTAATTGTAAACCAACAATTTGTTGCATCTTGAGTGATCCAACTAGAAATGAGGCAAAGGCATGTTCATTTATATAGCTCTGGAATGAAATCACTAGCATAGCACGTCAAGTTTGTTCCATGTTCTCATGATATCATGCAAAAAAACACCCTTGGTGCTAAGCCAACTTTTATGCATATAGAGCAGACGAGAAGCAAAACTTGTGTGATGGCCTCACGTGGTTCTTCGTCGGAGGCGGAGTAGGTTTCTTTTCTTTGGGGAAAATGGTTGGATGGTCTGGGTGGCATATGCTCCGGGCAGACTCTAAGGGCGTGTTTGGATGTCGCCCACAGTGGCCTTGCCAAACCAATGGCACCGAATTTTTTTGGCGAAGAATCGCTCGTCTGCATCTCTCCCACGATTTAGCAACCAAATGAACTGGGAAAGCTTGCTGGGTTTGGGCGAGCCAAATATTTGGAGGCTTGGAGACCATCCAAACAGCAGCCAATGTTTCCGTCAATGCCGATTTTTCGGTCGGGCAGCTCGATGCTCTAATCCAAACAGAACCTAAATTAGGTCCACGTGGAGGTGGCCCCCAAGTTAGCAGCAAACGTTTTCTAAGTTTAATTGAGAATACAAACCGGAATACCTCGTGACTCAAGGGCTAGCAATTAATTCATTGTCTCTCTCTCTTTTTCTAACCAGCTATTTTCACGTGCCCGCTTGTTCTACATGCTTCCGCTTTGGCTCCTACTTGATAATGAACGATGGGGTTGCGTGTTTTTGTTGGCACAGAGGCCTGAAATAATAGAACAACCTGCATTGACAAAAAATAATCACTCTGCATTGCAACCATTATTTCATATCTTTTGATTTGCGACTTTATTACTTTCCCACGGCCATCATTAATTCACTGGCATTTAACAAATGATCGAAAAATTGTTGCAAGTTCAGGAACATTGTTAATTTTTATTGATGGGAAAAGAGATTATATTGCTCATCAGGAAAAGAGTTCACACAATCTTTTCAAGCACTCATGCAACAATCTACACTACACAAATGATGATGTTGCAATTTCTCCATTATCTCTGCACCTGCACACGTCAGGTAGAAAGCTGCATAGCATAACTGACTTATGAACACACAGATACACGCAGCAATAGTTCCTCGTTCTTTTTCCTGTACAGCTGAAAAAAAAAGAGGAAGTCTTACTGTTTCGCCTAATAATTTTTACATTCCACCAGTTCTGCAGTAAGCCTGAACATCTGAACGAATACACAACATAACCTAATGCCCCAAAAAGTCAAGTCTACATAGTCATTAGTCAAGTCTACATAGTCATTAGCCAGAGTTACGGCACGGGCAAACAGTTAAATCACAAGCCTTGAAAAAAAATAACAGTCTTACAATAAATTCAATTAAACAAAACAGGCACGGAGATGACCCACTCACCTGAGCGCTGCCGCTTATCTGAAACTTAGTCAAGTTACATACCCAAGAACTCCACTTGCCTCACAAAAAACTGCGGGTTACAGGCTAGTACTGGATATAGACACAAGTAGCAAGTGCCTCGTACATGTCATACTAGTAGTCAGTAGTTACTACAATCATATTGCACATCAGGGAGAGATTATATTGCACATGAGGAAAATAGTTCACAATGGCTCAAGCACTCCCGTGAAATACTATACAATTGCTGCTTCTATCAAATTGGACCAATTCACAAACAGCCATGATGCAATCTCTCAATTCTATGTAGCATCAGCCTCAGTTACAGCCTGGTGCAAACAATTAAACTACACCATGACCAAATTAACAATCTTACGACTAATTCAGTTACACCAGACAAACAACGAGGACCCACTCAATTGAACGCTACGGTCTGAAGCTTAGCCAAGTTACATAGCACAAAACTCCAATTGTATCAAAGATACACGAGGCAAGTACTGGATTGGATATAACACACAGCCAGTGTGCCTTTTACATGTCCAAGATTTAACATCGTACAACACTCTCTCAAATTTTGACTTGCACCAACAGAGTATGGTTCAACCTTGATGTCTGCATTACATTTCAGACCGATACATGCATAGTGTATAGGCAGAACCTTCAGAACAAGATTGGATTTCAGAACGGTTAGACCACATGCCATGAAAAATTAACAGTCTTACAATTAGTTCAATAATACCAACCAAACACCGAAACCTAGTCAGATTGCTTACCCAAAAACTCCAAATATCTCACCAAAGCCTACCAGTTGCAAGCTAGTACTCGACATAGATGCATGCAGGAAGATGACACTGAACGTGTATTTTAATAATAGTCACTACATATAACTATCCAGGATTTATAATTATAGTCGACATGGTATAGCATGCTATAAAATGTGGAATGCCATCAGAGTATGGTTCCACCTTCATGTCTGCCTTTTCTTTCAGAATTAAGACATGCATAGTTGGAGCCGTCAGAACCAAATTGGAATTCAGAACAACACATCAGTACCTCATCTTACCAACAAACGAAGTCAAGTCCACCAAAATGGCATCCAGGTCATGTTGATGGATTCACATGCTCAAGGCAGTGGTGCTTTATGCCCCTGGAATGATCTGAAAAGATAGAATACACACATATGAGGACACGAACAATATCCACACTTTCATGTCGCTAATAGAAACAAATTACTTGCAATCTTCTCTGCTAAAACTAATTATTTGCAAATCCCAAGAAAGCAAACATGCATAAGTTGTAGGCGTTTGAAGCAGCCACAAGATTAGCTATTAGTATTACTTATATATACCTATAGTGTAGAAACTCATGTAAGGAATGATTTTGTCTGTGAACCTCATCTTGGTTAACTTGGTGACTTTGCCTGAACTGATCTCAACCGTGTAAGTTCCGGCATGTGTGCTCAAGAAGATGACGCCGTCTGCGAATCCAACCAGCAAGCCACCCGAGATGCCATCCCAATCGGGCGTTGTGTCACAGCCAGGACGGGGCACCAACATGTGGAGATGGATGACCCTGTGCAGCGCCCATGTCACAGCTCCGTCTTGGCTAGCCTCCCTTGACCAGACGTCGAGGCTGGAGTTCTCCACGCCGGCAAACACAAGCACACCATCGTCCTCCGCCGTGACGAGGACGGTGTGCCTCTGGCGGCCCTCCTCGAATAGGGTCTCGATCACGGACAGCCGTTTTCAGCGATGTTGTACTCCAGGATTCTGTTGCTCACGCCTGCAGGGAAGTAGAGTGTTTTCCCCACTAGAACGGTGAAGCCCAGACCGCTGTCCATGAACCCCATATAGTGAGGGTACTCCTCAATGGCGGCAACGGGATACTCAACGTAGGTGGTGTCGCTCCAGTCACCGGCCTCAGACGAGTAGACGGAAGCAAAGGCGCGCGTTCCGAGGCCCGCGAAGACCACGAGGAAGGGGCCGCCGTGGCAGTCGATGTGGTCGCAGCCATCCTTGGCGCAGAGCACCGTGGCACTCCAGGAGCTGAACGGGAGATCAGGTATGGGAAACCTCGAGTGCTCATCCGTGATGGGGTCCCAGACGACGAATTCGCTGTGCGGCTCCGGCGGGAAACTGTAGAGGAGAACGCGGCCGTGGCGGCAGTCGAGCGCGATCCAGTTTCGGCGGTGGGTGCCGCCGGGCGGGCGGAAAGCCGTGGTGGGGACCAGGACGCAGTGGTACAGCTTCGAAGCGCTGCCCTTGTTGTGGATGAATCCGAGCAAGGGCGGCCTCCGGCGGTGGAGCTCGCGGTAGGCGCGGCAGAAGGCCGGATCCGAGAGGAGCCGTCGCCACGGCTTGCAGCAGAGGGATGCGCGGAGGAGGCGCGCGGGCTCGTCCGGCGGTGTGCGGAGGAGTATGTCGCGGATGGCGTCGTCGGGAAGCTGCGGCGGCGGCGAGAGGCGTCGGCGGCGAGACGAACTCATCCTGCTCTCCGGTGGACTTTGGGTGCGACCTGCGACTGGGAATGCTTTTTTTTTTGACAGGGTTTCTTTCTTTTCTTTCTGTTAAGCAACGATGCCAACTAATTTTTTTTTTGGAGTGGTTAGTGTTATTGCCTGACGAACCGACGTGGGATTAGCACGTGCGGTTATTAGAGTGCGTTTGGTTTAGCTATGGATTATAAAAAAGCTGATTTGAACTGTAAACTATGAAAAACCTGTTGTGAGTTAAAAACTGTGACAAATCGAAGGTTGTTTGGTTGAAAGAGTAAATTGTGTATTTTTTGCGAATCGTCCACAATACCCCCTTAGACTCTGTATGGTCCGCCAGCCTGAATTTCTTGCCTGAGTTCACCGGACCTCGTCGCGGACACCTAGGCCTCCACTTTTGGCCACCTCGCTCGCGACCGGACCTCGTCGCAACATTATCGGAGTTGGCCAAAACCTCGCAAGAGTTCGTCGGAGTTGGTCGTAATCTCGCAGGAGTTCGCCGGACCACCGTTTCTCGTCGGAGCTCCGCCGACGAACCTCCGCCACCACCGAAACATCTCGCTGGAGAGCGGCATAGCCAAGAACCTTGCCGGATCCGTGCTGGACCGCCACATGACACCTCCGCCTCCGGTCACCTTGGTCATCGATGAACCTCAGCGGACCCTCGCCGGAGTTGGCTAAACCTCACCGGAACCTCGCCGGAGTTGGCTGCAACCTCACCGGAGATCATCGGAACCACCCGGAACCTCATCGGAGTTCTCCGGAACCTCGTCGAAGCTACAAAATCTGAAGTACATCGACGTCGACGATACACCGCACCGATGCACCATCCTCACACCAGTCGTAGAGATCCCTGTGTGCTCCCGGCTCTAGCTCCTCCTCCGGCCATCTCACGCGCAAGTGCACATGGGCAGCTGCAACCACAACGGAGAGATTTGTCAACGTGATAACCAGGGGCGGAGACGGGGACCAGCACACCATGGATTACTTCGTATTAAGCACATAAACAGTGCAGTTTTTATTTGTTTTGCTTTATCCGCCCCCTCAACAACCTAATTTGGCTAATCCTGTCTCCGCCATTGGTGATAACGCCCGTAGGCATCGTTCGTTGATTGAAAAAGAGAAAACATTTGTTCCCCACTCGTAGGCCACAACCAAAGCCCACCGGAGCAGGATGAGTTCGGCCGGCCGCCGCCGCACCCACTCGCCCTGCCAGAGCTTCTCAGCGACGCCATCCGCGACATACTCCTCCGGATCCCGCCGGACGACCCCTCACGCCTCGTCCGCGCGTCCCTCGCATGCAAGCCGTGGCGTGAGGTCCTCTCTGACCCGGCCTTCTGCCGCGCCTACCGCGAGCTCCACCGCCGGACGCCGCCCTTACTCGGATTCATCCACAACAAGGTAAGCTCAGACAATCCGTACCACTGCGTCCTGGTCCTCACCACGGCTTTCCGCCCGCCCGGCGGCACCCACCGTCGCAACTGGATCGCGCTCGACTCCCACCACGGCCGCGTCCTCCTCTACACTGTGTCGCCGGAGCCGGAGGACGAGTTCGTCGTCTGGGACCCCGTCACGGATGAGCACTCGAGGTTTCTCATTCCTGAGATCCCGTCCAGCTCCTGGAGTGCTACAGTGCTCTGTGCCATGGACGGCTGCGACCACATCGACTGCCACGGCGGCCCCTTCCTCGTGGTCTTCGCGGGCCTCAGCAAGCTCGCGTTCGCTTCCGTGTACTCATCGGTGTCCGGTGACTGGAGCGACATCACCTATGCCCCCATGGAGGAGCCCCCTGGCTATCTGAGGTTCATCGACAGTGGTGATCTGGGCTTCAATGTTCTTGTGGGGAAAACAGTCTACTTCCCTGCAGACGTGAGCAACAGACTCCTGGAGTACAACATTGCTGAAAATCGGCTGTCGGTGATGGAGACCCAATTCGAGGAGGGCCAGAAACGCAAGCACCCTGTCCTTGTCACGGCGGAGGATAATGGGGTGCTTGTGTTTGCCGGCGTGGAGGAGTCCAGCCGAGGGAGGCTGGGCAAGAAGGAGCTGTGACGTGGGTGCGGCACAGGGTCATCTATCTCGACATGTTGGTGCCCCGTCCTGGCTGCTGCAGCACGCCATATTGGAATGGCATGTCGGGTGGCCTGCTGGTTGGATTCGCCGACGGCGTCATCTTCTTGAGCACACATGCCGGAACTTACACGGTTGAGATCAGCTCAGGCAAAGTCACCAAGTTAACCAACATGAGATTCACAGAAAAAATCATTCCTTACACGAGCTTCTACACTATAGGTATATATAAGTAATAGGTATATATAAGCTATACTAATAGCTAATCTTGTGGCTGCTTCAAATGCCTACAACTTATGCATGTTTGCTTTCTTGGGATGAGCAAATAATTAGTTTTAGCAGAGAAGATTGCAAGTAATTTGTTTCTGTTAGCGACATGAAGTACGGATACTGTTTGTGTGCTCATATGTGTGTATTCTATCTTTTCAGATCATGCTAGAGGCATAAAGCACCAGTGCCTTGAACATGTGAATCCATCAACATGACCTGGCTTGGCTGCCATTTTGGTGGACTTGGCTTCGTTTGTTGGTAATATTAGGCACTGATGTGTAGTTCTGAATTCCAATTTGGTTGCGACAGCTATGCCTATGCATGTCTTAATTCTGAAGGAAAATGCAGACATGAAGGTTGAACCATACTCTGGTGGCAGTCAACATTTTATAGCATGCTATACCATGTGGACAATCTTGGATAATTATAGTGACTATTATTAAGACATGTTCAGTCTGATCTTCCTGACTGTATCTATATCCAGTACAAGCTTGCAACTGGTAGGTTTTCACGAGATATTTGGAGTTTTTGAGTAAGTAACCTGAGTAGGTTTCTGTTTGGTTGGTATTCTTGAATTTACTGTAAGACTGTTAATTTTGTCATGGGATGTTGTCTAACCGTTCTGATCCAATTCTGTTCTGAAGGTGTCCTGTGCATGCCTCTCTGAAAGAGAATGCTGACATGAAGGTTGAACCATACTCTGTTTGTGGAAATCAAAATTTGAGTGCCCTGTACTATGTTGAATCCTGGACATTTACAAGGTACTCTGGCTGTGTGTATGTATAGCCAGTACTCATAACCTGCGTGTATCTATATGAGACAACTGGAGTTTTTTGGCCATGTAAATTGACTAAGTTTCAGATAAGCTACCATGGCGTTCCTGTGTATATTCATATTCAGTACTAGCTTGCAACTGGTAGGTTTTTGCGAGACATTTGGGTTCGTAACCTGACTAGGTTTCTGTTTGGTCGGTATTATTGAACTAATTGTAGGACTATTAATTTTTTCATGGCATGTGGTCTAACCGTTCTGAAATCCAATTTGATTCTGAAGGTTCTGCCTATGCCATATGCATGCCTCGGTCTGAAAGAGAATGCAGACATGAATGTTTAACCATACTCTGTTGGTGCAAGTCAAAAATTGAGTGAGTGCTATACTATGTTGAATCATGTACATGTACAACGCGCTCTGGCTGTGTGTATCTATACCCAATACAATACTTGCTCGTAACCTGCGTGTATTTATGAGACAAGTGGAGTTTTTGGTTATTTAACTTGACTAAGTTTCAGGTAAGCTACAGTAGCGTTCAAGTGAGTGGATCATGGCTGTTTGTCTGGTGTAATTGAATTAGTTGTTGGACAGTTAATTTGGTCATGGCGTGTGGTTTAACTGTTTGTACTATGCTGTAACTAAGGCTGATACTGCGTAGACTTGAGAGATTGCAACATGGTTGTTCATGAATCTTTACTATTAAAGCAGAGCCTGTGGTGCCTGGTGTCACACTTCTAACTAACTAGAAAATACCCCACGCGTTGCTGCGGGAATCTCTATAAAAAATTATTATGTAAATGAAATGGGTATAATACGCATCAAATATTCAATTGTCAAGATTCAGTTGATCACAGTAGTCGAGACACTAAATTTAATTCGTGTGAAATTGTTGAATATTTGAGGACTAAAAATTAGTGACATAGACAATTATATATGGTTGAAAAACGATGACATGGATAGATTGTATGAAAAATGTACTATTATTAATTATTGTTAGTGGAGATGACATGGACAATTGATTGGATAAAAGAGTGGGTGATGTGGATAGCTTGCATGTTGAGATAGAAAAATAATTAATGCACTTAGTGGGATTTTGCTTTATAAGAGGTATAGATTACATCACAAATGCCACCACGTAACTAACTGTCCTACACGCACCAACAAGATAAGATTGAGTGTGTTAGTTTGTTACAAACATCCCAAGTCACATGCACACGGCACAACTAACCCGTAGCAACCTCTCCACATTTGACGACATCAACCGTGAGCGGCGATCCCTATTTTTTCCGTTGTTTTCCTCTCTCTATCCTGCAAGTCACCGGCTTCGCTCGAGCTCCCTGACACCAGCACGCCGACTGCCAAGACTTGCCGGGTTTTTCCCGCCCGGCGAGCAGCCTGGGGGTCAAATCGACGGTCTTCATCGAGCGGTCCTTCAAGGTCTTCTTCTCCTAGCGCGAGATCGAGACTGGCTGTCCTCCCCAACCCTTCTCTGATCCTGTCGTCGGCGTCCCCTACGCCGCCTCTGGTAAGCCACCTCTCTCAGATTTCAGTTCGTTGCGGGTTTGCATAGACATGCACAACCATAGCTGTGGCGCCCTGACCCGACTGCTATACAGTGATGCTGAGTGTCACCGGTTAAGCGATACAACCGGAGGTTACGGGTTTACCAATCCCCGGCCAAAACCTTTGGCAGGCGTTGCTCGGAATTGATCACCGGCAACGCAACACCCCGATTGATGCCTTAACACAGGCTCAACTATCAATGCATAATAGAGAGATCAAGACTTGTGGAACAACTGGCACATCACAGACTCTACGACAAAAAGCATTATAGTTCAACTCTTATAATAGAGAAAGATAGCAAATTCCAACCAGAGGTCACAGACCCAACATTACAACATGCGGAAGCGAATTAGGTTGTTCTAAACAACAAGAACCAAATTATGGCCTAAGAGGACTACAAATAAACATCCAACTCCAGCTGTTCCGGGATGTCCCAAGCTGCCACCTGGGAACCCCACACTACTCGTCGATGTCCACAAAGAACCCACCTTCGAGGTCGGTGAAGTCCTCCTCTGAAACAAAACAAACGACGTTGAGTTCGACGAACTCGCAAGATTATATATAGAGCTTTAGCTTGATGAGGCTTTCAAAATTTTATGGCTGTTATGCATAAAGCTGATTTTGTTTATGAAAACATAACTCACTGGCATCGACTATTCAGAATAGTTTTCAAAAGGGGTAAGAAGTGACTCTTTTCTTGATCACTTTTCTCATCATCAACCCTCATCATCAACCACAGTACCTGTTCATCGAAGGCACCTCCCCGAATCACCCTCGAGTAAGTCAACCTTGCATTCTTGAGTGGTACCTTTAGTACCCAGTTTTTTAATCATTCCATTCAAGTTATTCTATGATCTTATCGTCCTTTCCCAAGTCGTCCATAACCGCGGACACGGCTTTTCGAAAAGATTTACCCTGCAGGGGTGTACAATGTTTGCCACGCGTACCGTCCGGCCCATTACCTGCGCATTAGCTCTCTTCCTTGGAAAGCCGGCTGGGTGGGAGCGGTGTCGACTTCTCCCTCGTTAAGGACTTTCCAGGATCATCAGTGGCGGCAGGGCACGCTAGTGCCTTCAACACCCTGCCCCACGGCCACTTATTTTCCTACACCACAATCCTCATCCTAGTTCATACCACCATCAACACGCACGCGCAAATGGAAGCCCGAACTAGAGGACCCTGGCTAGCCCCGCCCGAGTTATTTAGTCTATGAGGGTTCCTGCAATTGCATAGGCCTCACGCATGGTTGCACGCTCAGTCTTGGTTCGGGAGGTAAAGAACTCGCACCTAGGCAGCGAGAACGAGACAAAGCACCACAACCACAGTGGCCTCTCATCCCCACCTTTAGCATCTTATTACCTGTCACCACAATTCTCCACCATCATCTGAACAATTCATCACCTGTTTCCAACATGAACCATCCATCGTACAACTAAGCATTCCACTAAGCATGGCTAAGCATCAACATAGCATAATTAAGTATCTCAGGCCAACAATACAAGCCTATGGTTAATAGGAGGGAAACAGGTAATGGCATCGGAAACTTAATGCAACTATAGGATACTCTACTCCAATAAAATCGATATTTGGAACCGCATGCAATATTATAGTGGAGAAAATATTTGCGGAAAATAGGATAAGACATGCTCAGAGGGGGGTTACGCTTGCCTTGTTGAGCGGAGGAGTCAAACTGCTCGTCGGAGTAATGATGCTCAACTCCGAACTCGTGATCTACCGGAGAGCAAACAACACCGGAAAGCAAAAACAGCAATCAACACATGGCAATTGTGCAATGCATACAAAAATGATGATACGACATTTTAAATGCACCCTAGAAGCATTGATCATGACCAACAAGTTAAATGGGGTCCCCATTATATTTATTGCCTTATTTGGAACAAACCCCATATTTAAACTTAGTGATTCTAACACTACTTGTAGCGCCCCGACCCGACTGCTATACAGTGATACTGTGTCCCCGGTTATCCGATACCACCGGACACACTACCAAAGCATAATAGAGAGATCAAGACTTGTGGAACAACTGGCACATCACAGACTCTACGACACAAATCATTATACTTCAACTCGTATAATAGAGAAAGATAGCAAAAGACAACCAGAGGTCACAGACCCAACATTACAACGAGCGGAAGCAAATTAAGTTGTTCTAAACAACAAGATCCAAATTATGGCCTAAGAGGCCTACAAATAAACATCCAGCGCCAGCTGTTCCGGGATGTCCCAAGCTGCCACCTGGGAACCCCGGACTACTCATCGACGTCCACAAAGAACCCACCTTCGAGGTCGGTGAAGTCCTCCTCTGAAACAAAACAAACGACGTTGAGTTCGACGAACTCGCAAGATTATATATAGAGATTTAGCTCGATGAGGCTTTCAAAGTTTTATGGCTGTTTTGCATAAAGCTGATTTTATTTATGAAAACATAACTCCATGGCATCGACTAATCAGAATAGTTTTCAAAAGGGGTAAGAGGTGACTCTTTTCTTTGATCACCTTTCTCAACATCAACCACCATCATCAACCACAGTACCTGTTTCACCAAGGCACCTCGCCGAATCACCCTCGAGGAAGTCAACCTTACAATCTTGAGTGGTACCTCTAGTACCCAATTTTTAATCATTCCGTTCAAGTTATTCTATGATCTTACCTTCACTTCCCAAGTTCGTCCATAACCGCGGACACGGCTTTTCGAAAAGATTTACCTTGCAGGGGTGTACAATGTTTGCCACGCGTACCGTCCGGCCCATTACCTGTACAATTAGCTCTCTTCCTTGGAATGCCGGCTAGGTGGGAGCGGTGTCGACTTCTCCCTCGTTAAGGACTTTCCAGGATCATCAGTGGCGGCAGGACAGCCAGTGACTTCAACACCCGCCCCACGGCCACTCATTTTCCTAACACCACCATCCTCATCTCAGTTCATCCCACCATCATCACGCACGCGCAAATGGAAGCCCGAACTAGAGGACCCTGGCTAGCCCCGCCCGAGTTATTTAGTCTATGGGGGTTCCTGCACTGCGAATGCATAGGCCTCACGCATGGTTGCACGCTCAGTCTTGGTTCAAGAGGTATAGAACTCGCACCTAGGCGGCGAGAACGAGACAAAGCACCACAACCAAAGTGGCCTCTCATCCCCACCTTTAAGCATTTTATTACCTGTCACCACAATTCCTCCACCATCATCCGAACATTTTCGACATCTGTTCCCAGCATAACATATCCATCGGACGGATAAACATTTCACTAAGCATGGCTAAGCATCAACATTGCATAGCTAAGTATCTCAGGCCAACAATACAAACCTATGGATAATAGGAGGGAAACAGGTATTGGCATCGGAAACTTAATGCAACTATAGGATATTCTAATCCAAGGAAATAGACATTTGGAACCGCATGCAATATTATAGTGGAGAAAATAATTGCGGAAAATAGGATAAGACATGCTCAGAGGGGGGATTACGCTTGCCTTGTTGAGCGAAGTAGTCAAACTGCTCGTCGGAGAAATGATGCTCAACTCCGAACTCGTGATCTACCGGAGAGCAAACAACACCGGAAAGCAAAAACAACAATCAACACATGGCATTTGTGCAATGCATACACAAATGATGATATGACATATTAATGCATTTAAGTTACCCTTAAGGTCCACTTAACAATTTAAAAGGGGTACCATATTTGTTTTTAGCAAAGTTGGGATCAAACCTTCACAATTTAAACAAGGAGGCATTTTTAACCTTCCATATACAGTACCAAACTAAGCTTCAAAGAAGCATGGCACTGGTACTATTGGATAGGCCTTAATTTCTAAGAATTTTGGTACCTTGTTTGCATTTCTCCGATACAAATTGAATCTGATATTAATTTTTGAAGCCTCTATAGCTTTAGCAAGTTTTCAAAATTGTTAAAAAAAATTAATTAGTTTCAACATGCATGAATATGATGTTACCGAGAAGATCATATTTTTAGGAGCATCTTGAGATCACATACACAATTTTCTGACGAACCGATGAAAAGTATTGCATTTCTAGATTTCATTTTAGATAAGTCCTTTTGATCAGTTATTTTTAACAATAATAGCACTCATTTAAACCACTTCGAAAGAATTAGGTGAAATAGGAATTAACTTTGGTACTGATCATAATCGGATTTTCCGATTTTGGAAAGCCCGGATTATCCGATTGACTCGGAGGTCTGAAAATGCCTAAGGACTAAAAGTCCAAACGCACTGGAGCTGTTCGGATATTCCGATCGTAACGATGTCGGAATATCTGACGGAATAGAACGACGGCACTGCGGCGCGCGCGCCCGCGCGGCAACGGCGACGGCGACTTGCGACACCGAGGCGAGGGGAGGAACAGAGAGGTGCTACGGACTCAGAGGCTCACCCTCTACGCGTGCTTGAGCTCGACTGGGAGGGAGGAGGTCGAGGACGGCGTCAATCGGCCTGACGTGCGGCGGCCGTGGTCAGAGGAGATGATGACGGCGGCGGCGATTCCGTGCGCTCCGGTCCAATCGCCTGGGAGAGGACGTAGAGGAGAGCGAGGCGGTCATGACGGTGGGCTCGGATTCGTCCGGAACAACCTCCGTCGACGGCGATTCGGCGGCGAGCTCGACGGAGATGGCGGACAGGGCTCGTGCGTGGGGAAGAAAATGGAGAGAGGAGGGGGCAGGTGAGCGAGGGGGGGGGGGCTCCTTATCTTCTCGACACGGCAGGAGGAGCAGGGGGGCCGGTGCGGCGACGCGCCGGGATGGGAGGCGAGGAGCGCGATGGCGTGGCGCCAGTGTCGCCGTGTCGATGCCATTCTTGCAGAGAACCCCCTGCGCCTCTTTCCCCCCTTACATCTAGGTACTTTCCTGTACGGATTTAAATAAACAGCACATGTTTCCTATTTAATTGAGGCACTTAACTTATTCCAAAGATGCTGAAATTCTTGGGGCTTCCTCTTTATAGCAAGTGCAAGCACTGGTAGAAGTTTGAACCCATTTGGAGAAAGTTGGTAGAACAAACTTGTTTTAATTTCGTCTCTGCCATTTATTTAAAACATTTACCTGAGGTACTTAAACATTTTATTAAAATCTGGAAAAATTAGGGTTTCCTCCCCAGAACATGTAGAAGCTCCACAAAATTTGGGGTTGCAATATAAAATAGTTTGGACCACTTTTGTTTAGAGAGCTCGATTATGGCATTTTGCTAAATTCCCAAATTATAAACCTTTAGAAATTTTTGAGCAAGTTCAAATTATTATTCTCGGACTCTTGGAACTTCCTTGACAAGTTTTAGATGTCAAGGTATTTTGTTTTGCAGTTATGAGTGTCTTCATTGTTTTGAAAGTTGTTAGAGCAAGTTTGGCAATTTATTTTTAGGTGGTGCCAAACCACAACAATTCCCTACCAACAACAACAATTCCCTAGCAACAATTCCCTAACCAAAGTTAAAGGTTCCAATTTGTACACATTGATGCAAGGATGCCATGATGCAATGAACACAAAAGCGAAAATTTTACTCAGGTTTTTAGTTTCTCAACTTCGGGCTGTTACAATTCTACCCCCTTACAGGAATCTCGTCCCGAGATTCTAGAGTAGGAAAGAGGGAAAGGGTTGCAATGGTCTTCAATGATCTTCTCGGTGTAGATTGATTCAGCGCATCCTGGAGATCTTCATCGGCCTCACTTCGAGTTCATCATCCGAATACACCATAGGAAAGAAGGAACCTCTCCGGAAGGATGGGTCTTTGTAAAGATACAATGACCGAGTACCTCCTAGCATAACCTAGGATGAGACTTCAAGCATCACTTGAATTGACAGTTTGGAGACGCTTTCGTGTGACGGGAGATTGATAAGGAGTTTCCAGTTGGTAGACAGCTGTTTCTCAGAGATTCAGAATATGAACTTTGCACAAGGCCTAGAATTTCTGAAGACGAAGGTTAAACAAGATTCCAACAGAATGAAGAGGCAACTTCTACCAAACAGCTTGAGTAGAACTTTCCTCACGGAGGAGCATTTCGAATCACAGGAGAAGGGTCGGGAAGATGGACTGAGAGAACTTTAGAAACTCCGGGAACGATAGTATCGGGAAAACTTCTTGATGTTATAGACATCGAGGTCAAGCTTCTTGAGGATCACCAACCATCATTTCTGATTGAGATTTAGATTTGGTCAGGTGTAGAGATACTCCAGACTCAACATGGATGAATAGGGGATCTTTGCAAAGCATACCAACGGGTTACAATTACTAGGACCCCAAGAGCTAGACTAGAATGTCTAACTCCAAAGGAGGAACGAGATGGTGGAACTCGCGTATTAGCAACTTGTCAGAGGGCATCAGCACCTACTGGAATTACTCGCGACAATACACCATTTAGTCTCTACTGGGGAAACACCAACAAAGACAAAAAGAAGTTCTCAAACTTCCTCTCTTGCTGGAACAATTCCATCAGTGGCTTGGATGCATAGATGAAATTTTCAAGGAAAGAGGTAACAACATACCATTCCGAGAATATTCTACACGTGCAAGATCGAGTTGAGATGATTTCAAGGAACCAGACAATTCACTCAGATCCACGGCGACATCTTTCAGCAATTGCACGTGAACCAGGGAAAGTCACTTCTATCTTCAGAACACATACCTTGTGACGACACAAAGTGAGTTCTAACAAGTTTCCAATGCTAACGCCCACTATCCAATATAAATCTCCTCAAACATGGAGGAGATAGGAAGGTAGTTGATGGGCTCAACCACAAACTTATCCAGATACTCCAAGACGGTAGACTCATATTTCACCAGAACGAGGCATTAGTATTGGTCAGACTAACACATTCAGGTAGGTAGGTCTGAGTTTGATTTGACAATAGCCCAATTCAAATCAAAAAGATTTAGAGGTTAGCATATCCAAAGAGGAGATACCACCTCGCTTCAACACGGACAGACTAGACATCCCAATGAGAAGGAACTATATCAGATAGAGCTTTTGTCTTTTAACTCCCCAAGTTGTTTAAGCTCAACCGAATAATTCTGGACATCCAGCACGATTTTCTTGGAGAAGGGAGTTGTTCAGAGAACCAGCTTACTCATAAGCTGAACATCACGGTCAGGTAACAACCTGGCGATACTTCTGGGAAGACCTCCAGAATATCACGATCCACATATAGGATATCACAAAATACCGGTGGATCTTGAGTTCAATAGAGGATCATGCCTTTCAAGGCACAACGAGGTGGTCTTGGAGCTTCGGCACGAATCTAGCTCTTTGACCGAGGGAGTGCACCAGAGCCAACGGACTTGGTAGCACTGTCAAACTCAACTTATTGATCGGCTAACCAATCATGATAAGAAGGACAAGAAATGTCCTTGGATTTCAGTGCAGTAAGAACTGCTGAGAATATCCGATAGCCACGTCATTGCTCACGTTTTATCATTCTCGAGTAACAAGTTACTCGGAGAACGGAGAGTAACCAAGTGTAAGAGCCTCACTTCATCAAAAGATCATGATACATAGCACGGGTGCACACTCTTTATACCAAGATATCATGCTACTCTAAGATGGAACAGAAACAGAGACTAATAAACCTCTTATTCTGTAGACTACAAAACTTTGACCTAGCCCGAGAAGTGGACGAGGTACTGGAGTTTGTTTCTCCTTACAAGACAAAGTGGGGAGTATTGACGGATCGAGAGAGTGACTTGCATCGGAACATACCAACGCACGATAGAACTTTACTGTCAACTGACAGACAAAGGTCGGAAAGCAGATTAGAGTAAGAAACATGCTCAGGAGAATCCTAAGATGTTGAAGATGCACTGGTTATTACTCAATTGTGATAACCATGCCCAAAAAAGGAGAGATGCAGCAGAGTCATGAACATGAATGGGGAATTCGCTAAGCGAATTTTGGTCATAACCCAGATGGTTCCAAGACAGAATCTCCAGCTATGGCAGAGTTAAAGTTACATAGTCAGGCACAGACCACATAAAGGACTTGGGTTAAAGGTCAGCTTCATGTGCCGAGAATCATGAATAGCATATCGATCACATGGGTAACAACCCACACAATTCATCATGCCAGAATCACAGCACAATCCGGGACCTTCGGTTCAAGACCTTGGGCTCCTCCATTCTCTGGGTTTTAACCGTGGTCTTGAAGAATTGGAGTTGCATCGGTCCGGCAAAAGGAGTTGGAGACTCTGGATCCGACAACCTGATACATAACTAGAGATAGATCCCAACCTTTAAGATCTCGTGGTTCCTACTCCGACGCCCATTTGTAACTCGTGAGCTGGAGTAACAGGTTAACAGATTTAGGAACGGCCCACCCAACGTGTCACCTAATTTTTGAAACACCAGACGAGATAACGAAACCTTTTTAAATCAAATAGAGGTAAGATTGCTCCGAGATTAGAGGGTAACCAGATAAGGAGTAAAAACAATCCTAAGATGGTTTTCACAACTCATTTTTAGGTTAGAAATATTTTCACAAACACTAGACTCAACGTCGATTAGTAGAAGGGTTTCCTACATGCAGTACTGCTCTGATACCAACTTGTAGCGCCCCGACCCGACTGCTATACAGAGATACTCTGTCCCCGGTTATCCGATACCACCGGACACACTACCAAAGCATAATAGAGAGATCAAGACTTGTGGAACAACTGGCACATCACAGACTCTACGACACAAATCATTATAGTTCAACTCTTATAATAGAGAAAGATAGCAAAAGACAACCAGAGGTCACAGACCCAACATTACAACGAGCGGAAGCAAATTAAGTTGTTCTAAACAACAAGATCCAAATTATGGCCTAAGAGGCCTACAAATAAACATCCAGCGCCAGCTGTTCCGGGATGTCCCAAGCTGCCACCTGGGAACCCCGGACTACTCGTCGACGTCAACAAAGAACCCACCTTCGAGGTCGGTGAAGTCCTCCTCTGAAACAAAACAAACAACGTTGAGTTCGACGAACTCGCAAGATTATATATAGAGCTTTAGCTCGATGAGGCTTTCAAAGTTTTATGGCTGTTTTGCATAAAGCTAATTTTATTTATGAAAACATAACTCCATCGCATCGACTAATCAGAATAGTTTTCAAAAGGGGTAAGAGGTGACTCTTTTCTTTGATCACCTTTCTCAACATCAACCACCATCATCAACCATAGTACCTGTTTCACCAAGGCACCTCCCCGAATCACCCTCGAGGAAGTCAACCTTACAATCTTGAGTGGTACCTCTAGTACCCAGTTTTTAATCATTCCATTCAAGTTATTCTATGATCTTACCTTCACTTCCCAAGTTCGTCCATAACCGTGGACACGGCTTTTCGAAAAGATTTACCCTGTAGGGGTGTACAATGTTTGCCACGCGTACCGTCCGGCCCATTACCTGTACAATTAGCTCTCTTCCTTGGAAAGCCGGCTGGGTGGGAGCGGTGTCGACTTCTCCCTCGTTAAGGACTTTCCAGGATCATCAGTGGCGGCAGGACAGCCAGTGCCTTCAACACCCGCCCCACGGCCACTCATTTTCCTAGCACCACCATCCCCATCTCAGTTCATCCCACCATCATCACGCACGCGTAAATGGAAGCCCAAACTAGAGGACCCTGGCTAGCCCCCCCGAGTTATTTAGTCTATGAGGGTGAAAGGATCGAGTAGGTTGAATAGAGGGGGAGGGGGTGAATAGGCAACTACCAATTTTAATTTTCTTTTCAACAAGTTAAGGAATTGCTCAAATATAAGTTCTCTAGATATGCAACTAGATGAACAATCCTATATGATGAGCAATAAACAAGCTAGCAAGATATTCTACACAAGATAAGCTAGCAATACGAGTAAAGGAAGGTTAAGAGATAACCACACGGTGACGCGGAGATGTTCTACCGAAGTTCACTTCCCAATGGAAGCTACGTCTCCGTTGGAGCGGTGCGGAGTCACAAAGTGAACTCCGAATAGCCTTGATATGGCACACCGTATCTCCCTCGTGTTATCCTCCGATGAGGAGATCCACGAGCCACTATATGATGCCCTCGAGGTTGGCAACAAACCTTTACAAGGATGAGGCACACTCCACAACCGAATTGGAGGCTCTCACCAAATTCCCGCGGCTCCCAAAGCCACAAGAATCACAAGGCCGGGTCGCGTCTCCACAACTCAATTGGAGGCTCCCGGCTAATCCTTGTGGCTACCAAAGCCACAAGAATCACAAGTATCTTCTAGGTATCCAAAATATCAAGTTACACAAGATCTACAAGTGACTAGGTCGATGTAGACAAATCGGCTCGGTGGAGATGCGGATCTAGGGCTCCTCCTTCACTCCTCAAAGTATCAACGTGTTTGAGTGGTTGGAGTGGGAGCTCTAGTAGATTGAAGCTTGCAACAATGGTGGAGAGAGAGTGAGGAATCAAGCTTATCCAACCGGAGGTAGGTGGAGGGGTATAAATACCCCTCCCAGAAATCTGCCGTTGAATGTAAACAGCCCGCAGCGGTAGTACCGGGCCTCGCCCGGTAGTACCGGCTGACGGGAACTGAAGTCCTGGCGTCAGACTGGTCAACTCTCACTCCACGCGCGCATCGGTAGTACCGGACGTCCTGGTCCGGTAGTGCTCCCCACCCGGTAGTACCGCGCTACTACCGGGCTACTACCGGATTAAATCGAGCGAGTCCAGAGAGCTTTTGGAGATCCGGTACTGGGCCCGGTACTGGGCCCGGTAGTTCCGCATGGCAGAACACCGGTAGTACCGGGGTGAACCCGGTAGTACCGGATGAAGCTATGAAGACTGCTTTTCTTCCTTTTCTTGAGACAAAACCTGTGCAATATTAATTGATACAATCCTGCACACTTTTAGCACACACATTAGACATCTAAGTGTGTTGTCAACAAACATCAAAACACTGTGGGGAAGGATATGTCCTTTCAATCTCCCCCTTTTTGGTGTTTGATGACAACATACTTAGGAGAAACAAATGATTTGCAAAAGATAGACGGGGCTCTCCAAATTGTGTGTTTATTAGGAATTTGCTTTTGAATGCAAAACACACCATATAAAATGGGCGGAGCTCCCCCTATATTTTACGAACCAAACAAGTTCATATGGATAACAATTACACAACTTGCACAATATAAGCAACAATACGCAAGTAACATACTAGATAGGTCTTATTACAATACCATAAGTTCAAGGCATGTCTTACACCATGCATAGGGAAGTTCAAAGCAAATATCCAAATAAAGATAAAAGATGAAACACAAGCATAAAGATCAAACGAAGTGCGAGCTTGTGTTTCCACCCATGCAAATCCCACGGCTCATCCTAAATAGAACACATTCTCCCCCTTTGTCATCGAAATGCCAAAAAGGGAGAAGCGCGATGCTAGTACGTCCCTAGGAGCATCAAGCTCCACCCGCGCCGTGGTGGGTCGAAGAGGAGGCCTGAAAGCGATCACCATGTGGAGGAGCATCTTCATCACTCCAGAAACCATGCTTGGACACCCATTCCTCCTTTGGAGTGATTCTTCTTCGAACCATCGGAGACTGGAATGTTCATATGCCTCATCATTGCTTTGTGTCGCCGAGCTGCCTTCTTGTGATACACATGAGCTTCATACAGGCGGTCTTCCAAATCCAGTTTAGGCAAAAGGCCTCTTGGCCTTAATCTGCAGCTTCTTGAACCATGAAGGTTCCTCAAGAGGAGGTGCACTCCCACTAGCTCTCTCAGCTTCAGCAGCAGCCTCAGGATCAAAGGGCTTGGTTTTGGGAGGAGCATGAGACTTGATACGCAGTTCCTTCACCAGATGAGCCACAACGGGGCTGCCATCCTTCATGATATCTTCTCCATTCTTCTTGAGAGCCCACTTGCGGCGAATGAGCTTCATAATGTATGGGCCATAGATGGGGGCCCTTCTATCAATGATTGTGGACCACAAGTCATTCCACATCCAATCCATCACATCAAGCTTCTTGCCTTTGCCTTGATTTTCATATGAGAGCTTGAGAAGGTCAAACACGAAGCCATGAACCTCATCCCAATTTCCCACACGAGGAGCAATGGTTTCCCTATAGACACGGTGGAGAATCTCAAATGGACGCACAAGATGGCAGTTTTACCGGTGGTGCCCTTGCCATAGTGATTGGTCAAGAACATCCTTGGAGCTTGAGCGATCATTGTCATGGCACTCCATCCACTAGCAACACTTTCACCCTTGTCTTCATAGCCTAGAAGCTGTCCAAACTCCGCCATGGTGGCGAAAGCAAGGTGTCCTTAGTCATCCAATATAGGGTCCGGCTTCATCATGGTCAAGGTAGACGGTGGCAAAGAACTGAATGATGTAGTACTCAATGTAGGGATGGTTCTCCTTCATGATGTCAATCAGCCCAAACTCTTCACACATAGCAAGTGTCTCATCAAAATAGCCCTTGTGCTTCGAGTTTCTCATGTACTGAATATCAAGAGTGTGTTGGACAACCACGGAGTAATCCTTGTGGAGATAGATTTCCTTGTAGATGGCTTCTTGATCATTTGTGTAAAAGTGCGGATTCCGCACAAGAGGTGACCTCTCCTCAGCATAGGGATTCTCTTCTCTGAGCTTCTGATAGTCCTCATTCTTCCATAAGTGAAGTGCTTTGCGGGCTCTCGTGGGGGGAGCAGTGGTGGTACGAGCAGCAGCTGATGTTCTTCCCCTTGCTTGAGTTCTGGCTGTGGTACGAGCAGGCAATACTTCCTCTTCTTCTTCAATCTCATCCTCCACAAGACGTGGCTTCTTGGTACCACGGCGACTACCTGTGAAACAGCATATAGGTAGGGCAGGGAATAGATGAGTGCACAAGTTCACGGATAAGGAAACAAAAACTAGCCAGTAGATGTAAAGAATGGTTGAATCGAGCAATTTAAAAACCGGTAGTACCGGGGTGAACCCGGTAGTACCGGCTGAGCCGATTCAAGACTGAAATGGCACAAAGAGATTCAACCATACATTACACATATATGCTAGCTAACAAGGCCTAGGTGATCATCCATCCAACTTTAACCGTTGCCAACGGAGCTACCAACATTTCCTCTCCATACATCTAGGTTTCAAGATCTAGAAACAAAGAATGCAAAGAACGGGGAAATACCGGAGGCCATGGAGGAGATCGACGAGGGGATCGCTCCCACGGAGCAGATCTGGCCGGAGATGGCGGATTCCGGCGGCCAAGGGCGGCGGCCGGAGGTGAGGAGCAGAGGAGGCGGCGGTGGCTTCGTGCGGGTGGGGAAAATGGGGAATAACCCCCACCCTGCCCGCACGGTGAATATCTAGAACCCGCGATTCCCGGTAGTACCGGGGCGGAGAATCCGGTACTACCGGGGCCTGAATCTTTGCGAGCAGCACAACTGCTTAGATTCAGAGCCCGGTACTACCGGATCCCACCGGCGGTACTACCGGGGCCTCCTAAGAAACCCCAGATTTCTCTTTTTGTGTAAGGAATTTGAACTTGTGCAAGATGGAAGTTGTTTTGAGATAGATGAAAGGCATAGGATTAGATCAACACACTGGAGATGGTACTTCATACTCAATTTGCAAGAATCAAATACACACAAAAACACCAAATTGAGCATGTTTTCCATAGGAGCACTAGAAAACCAATAAAATCCAAATGAAACCAACTCTTCATAAGGAAGAGGGTGGTGGCCGAGGCCACCATGTATGAGTATGTGGTGTGATACCGCGAAGATATATCTTGAGTTCACGGCCACTACTCGTCATTTAAGCTCACAATTCATAGAACGAATATAGAGATGCATAATGGGGGGAGGGATGGTCCAATGAATTAGGACCGCACTCCCCCTATGTCCATGCCTACATCTAAACCAAATAAGTATCGTCTAATATGGGTAGGTATGCAAGAAATCCACTAAATCCAATTGGATATGTCCACCACATTTAGTTCTCCTCTCAACTCCTTGAATCTTGCTTCACCAAGAGGCTTTGTGAACATATCGGCGAGTTGATGCTTGGTGTTGACATACTTGATTGCAATATCACCCTTCTCAACATGGTCTCGAATAAAATGATACCGAATCTCAATGTGCTTGGTCTTGCCATGAAGAACCGGGTTGTGTGCAATTTAATAGCACTTTCATTGTCACATAAAAGAGGCACTTTGTCACAAATGACACCATAATCCTTTAAAGTTTGCCTCATCCATAATAATTGTGCACAACAACTACCGGCGGCGATGTATTCGGCTTCGGTGGATGACGAGGCCACACAATTTTGCTTCTTGGAAGACCAACTCACAAGGGACCTACCAAGGAATTGGCATGTACCCGAAGTTGATTTTCTATCCATTTTGCAACCCGCCCAATCCGCATCCGAATAACCAACAAGATCAAAGCTTGTACCATGGGGATACCAAAGACCATAGTTGGGAGTATCCAACAAATATCTTAGAATCCTTTTGACCGCGGTTTCATGACTTTCCCTAGGACTTGATTGGAATCTTGCACACATACCCACACTAAACATAATATCCGGTCTAGATGCACAAAGGTAAAGCAAAGATCCAATCATAGAACGATAAAGCTTTTGATCAACTTCCTTACCATCCGGATCTAAGTGAAGATCCGCCTTGGAGTCCATGGGAAACTTATATGGCTTGGCATTGTTCATATCAAATTTCTTGAGCATGTCCTTAATGTACTTGGCTTGACATAAGAATGTTCCTTCTCGAATTGATGGATTTCAAAGCCAAGAAAATAATTCAATTCCCATCATGGACATCTCAAATTCCTTGGTCATTAGCTTGGAAATTGATCACTAAATTCATGGTTAGTGGAACCAAAGATAATATCATCAACATATATTTGGCATACAAAAAATTCTCCATTTATTCTTTTAGTGAAAAGGGTGGGATCTATTACCCCAATTGCAAAGCCACGATCTACTAAGAACTCCTTGAGATGATCATACCAAGCACGTGGAGCTTGCTTGAGCCCATAAAGAGCCTTATGTAGTAAGTAGACATGGTTAGGTAAATTGGGGTCTTCAAAACCCGGAGGTTGTTTCACATATACTTGTTCATTTAGTGGACCATTTAGAAAAGCACTTTTAACATCCATTTGATATAAAGTAATTTTATGAGTAGATGCATAGGCAATAAGTAAGCGAATGGATTCAAGTCTAGCAACGGGGGCATAGGTTTCACCGTAGTCGACTCCTTCGATTTGGGTGTACCCTTGTGCAACCAATCTTGCTTTGTTGCGGATGACTTGACCATTTGAGTCTTGCTTGTTCTTGAATATCCACTTGGTTCCAATGACATTATGGGAGGAGTCATTGGGTCTTTCCACTAAAGACCATACTTTGTTGCGCTCGAAGTTGTTCAACTCTTCATGCATAGCCGCAACCCAATCCATGTCTTCAAGGGCATCATACACCTTGAGAGGTTCTAAGCTAGACAAGCAAGAGACATGACCACAAAAGTTAGCTAATTGATTGCGTGTGGACACACCTCTACGGATACTTCCAAGGATATTTTCTTTGAAGTGTTGTTGGTAATCCAATGTTGATGCACGCCGGATGACCCGGCGTTCCGAGGCTTGACCAATTGTTTCACCAACACGAATATCTTCATCATTTCCTTCATTTTGCTCATGGTCAACCCGAAGTGGAGTTCTTGGGGTTGTGGGTTCATTATGTTCTTGTTCACCACTAGAGTTGGGTGGGTCTTGACCATTTTCTTGGTCTACATGTTCTTGTTCTTGATCATTGATAGTTGGTTGATCACTTGTTGAGGTAGATGGCTCAACTTGGGTAGAACTTGTTCCTTCTTCTTGAGTAGGTCCTTCAATAGGAATTAGTTCTCCAATCCCCATGTTCTTATGGCTTGAGATGGAGCAACATCACCTACATCATCATGATCAATATGCTCCACTTGGGAGCCATTATCCTCGACAAACTCCACGTTCATAGATTCTTCAACACACCCGGTGGATATGTTGTAGACCCTATAAGCATGAGACTTTGCGGCATATCCAACAAATATACCATCAAAAGATCTAGATTCAAACTTAGCAATTTTGCAACCTTTAATGTAAACATGGCATTTGCATCCAAAGACTCGAAAGTAAGATACATTTGGCTTTTTACCGGTGAGAAGTTCATATGGTGTCATGTTCTTGAGAGGACGGAAAAAGAGCCGGTTTGAGTAATGACAAGCGGTGTTGATGGCTTCGGCCCAAAAGTTGTATGGGGAATTAAATTCGGCCATCATAGTTCTTGCCATATCAATAAGAGTGCGGTTCTTCCTTTCGGCAACACCATTTTGTTGGGGAGTATATGCAGCGGAATATTGGTGTTGAATGCCCTCCCCACTTAGGAAATCATCCATAGTGTAATTCTTGAACTCCGTACCATTGTCACTTCTAATTGCCAAAATCTTGGAGTCATATTGGCGTTGAACTAGGGTTGCAAAATCAATGAATATCTTTTGAGTTTCACTCTTCTTGATGTAGAAAGTCCAACAATATCTTGAATAATCATCCACAATCACCAAACAATATTTCTTGCCACCAAGACTATCATATGTGGGAGGCCCAAAAAGATCCATATGAAGGAGCTCCAAAGGCCTCTTAGTGGAGATAATGGTCGTCTTGGGGTGATTCTTCTCATGCATCTTTCCGGCTATGCAAGCACTACAAGGACGATCTTTGGAAAAATTAACATCGGTTAGTCCTACCACGTGTCCACCCTTTACAAGAGTTTGTAAATTTCTCATACCGACATGGCCAAGTCGGCGATGCCAAAGCCACCCCTTGTCGCCTTTAGCCATTAAACATGTAGCGATTTGAGTGGTCTCTTTTGAGAAATCAACCACATACAAACCGTTTTCACGAAATCCAACAAAGGCGACATTGAGTGTTTGAGTGAAAAGGATGGTCACGTGGTATTTATTAAAAATAACGGTGTAACCGGCATTGCATAATTGACCAACGGAAAGTAAATTGTATGAAAGAGATTCGACAAGGAGGACCTTCTCAATGGATAACTCCGGAGTGATCACCACTTTACCAACTCCCACTACCTTGAGTCTTGCATTGTTGCCAACGGTGACATGAGAGAATGAGAGTAGTTGTTTCAATAAGTCCTTTACTAGTTCTTTGCTTCCGGTCATATGGGATGAACATCCACTATCAATGAGCCATGAAGATCCACCGGAAGAGAAACCCTACAATAAATCAAATCTTTGATTTAGGTACCCATTTTGGAATGGGTCCTCTTTTGTTAGTCACAAGGGTCTTTGGAACCCAAATAGCATAGTGATAATCATCTCCATATGAAGAGCCAACATATTTAGCAAAAACACAACCATTTGTAGATTTCAAAAGAACATATGAGGGGTTGTATTTTCCCGCAAAGTTATTGTGAGTGGCATTGCCCCTAGTGACATTACCACTCCCAATAGAGTTGTCATTTGCTTTGGCTAACTCCCCCTCCTTCACAAAAACAATATCTTTGGAAGGGGGAGTCGCTTCTTCTTCTTCTTCTTCTTGTTGTTGACCTTCTTAGAGTTGGGTGTGAACCCAATTCCTTCTTTGCCAACCACTCCCTTTTGATTGCTCAAAAGATCATTGAGGTTCTTTTCCCCTTGGATACAAGTGGCTAGGCCCTTCTCAAGTTGGGCCTTCAACCTAGTGTTTTCCTCAATAAGAGATGCCTTGACACATAAAGGGTTAGTGGAACAAGCATTTGCATCTTTATCATTATGAGAGGTGGTGAAGCTAGCATAGATAAATTGAGCTTGTAGTTTGGCATATGACTCCTTGAGTGTAGTGAGCTCACTTGAGGTCACCTTGTGGGTTTCCCTAAGTTGCTCAAAACCCTCAAAGAGTTGTTATGACTCACTACAAGTTCCTCATTTTTACTTTTTAGATCAATAGCAATTTGAATAGAGGTTTCACGAGTTTCTTTTGCCTTGGAAAGATCCATGGCATGTGTCTCCTCAAGTTGCTCACGGAGCATTGTTCCTCAACAAGTTGATCTTCTAGCTCACCAATTTTGTCGGCATGATCACATGCATGCCCTTCGAGCTCACAAATCCTAACATCCTTCTCATTAAGAAGATGCTTGGCTTCTCCATATTGATACATGAGGGCCTCAACCATTTTCTTGGTTGGACCTTGGAGCTTGCTAATGAAGATAGAAATTTTATCCTCTTCTTCAATTTTCCCTACATCCTCAACACAATCCAATAGTGATGGGTTAGAGGAGATAGTAATTTTTGGTGGGGAATTCACCTTAGTTTCCTTGGCCATGAGGCACATAGGCTTGGAGATCTTGTCGTCGTTTGGAGATGAGAAGAGGTTGGCCAATGATGGAGGAAGGGTGCCCATTGCAAGAGCCGCCATTCCTACTTCTTCACTTGGTTCTTTATCCTCCTCACCTCCGGACTCGTATTCCTCTTGATGGGATGCCACAAGAGCCTTTTGAGGTGATCTCTTCATGTAGGTAGGCTTGGGGTGGTACTTGTTCTTCTTTAGAATGAGTTGACCACCATTATCCTCTCTTCTTTCATAGGGGCAATCCTTCACAAGATGAGTGTCCTTTCCACAATTGAAGCACATTCTTTTTATTGGTGGAGGGTTGACGCTCTTGTTCTTCTTGTTCCAAAACCGGGTGGCGGCAAGTGCAAGAACTTCATTGAGCTCACCCTCCAAGTCTTCTTCACCTTCATGGACCGGGCTTTCTTCATATCTTGGATGGTCTACCACACGAGCCTTCAAAGCGAGAGTCTTCGGGCCACGGACTTGGTTGAAAGACTTGGATGTGGACTTCAATGTATCATATGTGACAAATTGAGCCAACATGTCATTGGAGTCATTGTTGTGTAATCCGCTCTTGCATGGAGGTTCATCACCATAGTTTCACTATATGGCATAATTGCTTGAAGGAACTTGGCCTTGACCCATTCATCATCCATATCCTTCTTTCCATTTTCCCTACATGTCACCACAAGCTTGTAGAGTCTTCGGTAAAGTTCGGTCGGAGTCTCTTCGTCTAGCATGATGAAGTTGTCAACTTGATGTTGAAGGACGGCCGCATTGGAGCGTTGAATGCCCTCATTTCCTTCATACACTGTTTCAAGATGGAGCCAAGCCTCATTGCAAGTTTTGAGATTCCGCACATGATCTTCATCATGTGCGGTCATAGCACTCTCAAGAATGAACTTGGCATTTGCATCAAGTTGCTCATCAATCTCTTCTTGCTTGGTCAAGTTGTTGGGATCAACAGGGTTGAAACCATGTAGAACCACCCTCCAAAGATGCACCGATGAGCTGCGAAAATAAGACTCCATAGATTTCTTCCAAGTGAAATAACGAGTATTATCAAGCTTAGGAGGGGGTCTACCAAGGTTGGTTATATGAGGTTGAGTGAGTGAAACTTGAGTGAGATAAGAGCTAGGTGGAGCAAAGTTAAGAGAAGGCTTCTCATTAGGTTTATCATTTTTATCCTTGTCACTAGCACCCTTAATAGGGCTAGCGGATGATGAGGAGCTATTTTGATTAGATACCCGAGTATACACCTCCTCCACCATTTTGCCTTTCATGTACCCAAAGAGTTCAATCATGGACTTCATGGTGATTGGGGCATCACCCTCGGGAGGGATTATTCCCGCTTCTTTAGTTCTTTGTCAAGTTGTTCTCTATCACGTTTTTCTTGTTCCTTAGCAAGTTTTAACTCCTCATCTTTAGCACGTTGTACTTCCTCCGCACTAGCCATCCTCCTCTTTAGGCGATTAAGCCCTTAATAAAGAGACCTTGCTCTGATACCAATTGAAAGGATCGAGTAGGTTGACTAGAGGGGGGGGGGAATAGGCAACTACCAATTTTAATTTTCTTTTCAACAAGTTAAGGAATTGCTCAAATATAAGTTCTCTAGATATGCAACTAGATGAACAATCCTATATGATGAGCAATAAACAAGCTAGCAAGATATTCTACACAAGATAAGCTAGCAATACGAGTAAAGGAAGGTTAAGAGATAACCACACGGTGACGCGGAGATGTTCTACCGAAGTTCACTTCCCAATGGAAGCTACGTCTCCGTTGGAGCGGTGCGGAGTCACAAAGTGAACTCCGAATAGCCTTGATATGGCACACCGTATCTCCCTCGTGTTATCCTCCGATGAGGAGATCCACGAGCCACTATATGATGCCCTCGAGGTTGGCAACAAACCTTTACAAGGATGAGGCACACTCCACAACCGAATTGGAGGCTCTCACCAAATTCCCGCGGCTCCCAAAGCCACAAGAATCACAAGGCCGGGTCGCGTCTCCACAACTCAATTGGAGGCTCCCGGCTAATCCTTGTGGCTACCAAAGCCACAAGAATCACAAGTATCTTCTAGGTATCCAAAATATCAAGTTACACAAGATCTACAAGTGACTAGGTCGATGTAGACAAATCGGCTCGGTGGAGATGCGGATCTAGGGCTCCTCCTTCACTCCTCAAAGTATCAACGTGTTTGAGTGGTTGGAGTGGGAGCTCTAGTAGATTGAAGCTTGCAACAATGGTGGAGAGAGAGTGAGGAATCAAGCTTATCCAACCGGAGGTAGGTGGAGGGGTATAAATACCCCTCCCAGAAATCTGCCCGTTTGAAATGTAAACAGCCCGCAGCGGTAGTACCGGGCCTTGCCGGTAGTACCGGCTGACGGGGAACTGAAGTCCTGGCGTCAGACTGGTCAACTCTCACTCCACGCGCGCATCGGTAGTACCGGACGTCCTGGTCCGGTAGTGCTCCCAACCCGGTAGTACCGCGCCTACTACCGGTGCTACTACCGGATTAAATCGAGCGAGTCCAGAAGAGCTTTTGGAGATCCGGTACTGGGCCCGGTACTGGGCCCGGTAGTTCCGCATGGCAGAACAACCGGTAGTACCGGGGTGAACCCGGTAGTACCGGATGAAGCGATGAAGACTGCTTTTCTTCCTTTTCTTGAGACAAAACCTGTGCAATATTAATTGATACAATCCTGCACACTTTTAGCACACACATTAGACATCTAAGTGTGTTGTCAACAAACATCAAAACACTGTGGGGAAGGATATGTCCTTTCAGAGGGTTCCTACACTGCGAATGCATAGGCCTCACGCATGGTTGCACGCTCAGTCTTGGTTCAAGAGGTATAGAACTCGCACCTAGGCGGCGAGAACGAGACAAAGCACCACAACCACAGTGGCCTCTCATCCCCACCTTTAAGCATTTTATTACCTGTCACCACAATTCCTCCACCATCATCCGAACATTTTCCACATCTGTTCCCAGCATAACATATCCATCGGACGGATAAACATTTCACTAAGCATGGCTAAGCATCAACGTTGCATAGCTAAGTATCTCAGGCCAACAATACAAACCTATGGATAATAGGAGGGAAACAGGTATTGGCATCGGAAATTAATGCAACTATAGGATACTCTAATCCAAGGAAATAGACATTTGGAACCGCATGCAATATTATAGTGGAGAAAATAATTGCGGAAAATAGGATAAGACATGCTCAGAGGGGGGGATTACGCTTGCCTTGTTGAGCGAAGTAGTCAAACTGCTCGTCGGAGTAATGATGCTCAACTCCGAACTCGTGATCTACCGGAGAGCAAACAACACCGGAAAGCAAAAACAACAATCAACACATGGCATTTGTGCAATGCATACAAAAATGATGATATGACATATTAATGCATTTAAGTTACCCTTAGGGTCCACTTAACAATTTAAAAGGGGTACCATATTTGTTTTTAGCAAAGTTGGGATCAAACCTTCACAATTTAAACAAGGAGGCATTTTTAACCTTCCATATACAGTACCAAACTAAGCTTCAAAGAAGCATGGCACTGGTACTATTGGATAGGCCTTAATTTCTAAGAATTTTGGTACCTTGTTTGCATTTCTCCGATACAAATTGAATTTGATATTAATTTTTGAAGCCTCTATAGCTTTAGCAAGTTTTCAAAATTGTTAAAAAAATTTAATTAGTTTCAACATGCATGAATATGATGTTACCGGGAAGATCATATTTTTAGGAGCATCTTGAGATCACATACACAATTTTCTGACGAACCGATGAAAAGTATTGCATTTCTAGATTTCATTTTAGATAAGTCCTTTTGATCAGTTATTTTTAACAGCAATAGCACTCATTTAAACCACTTCGAAAGAATTAGGTGAAATAGGAATTAACTTTGGTACTGATCATAATCGGATTTTCCGATTTTGGAAAGCCCGGATTATCCGATTGACTCAGAGGTCTGAAAATGCCTAAGGACTAAAAGTCCAAACGCACTGGAGCTGTTCGGATATTCCGATCGTAACGATGTCGGAATATCCGACGGAATAGAACGACGGCACTGCGGCGCGCGCGCCCGCGCGGCAACGGCGACGACGACTTGCGACACCGTGGTGAGGGGAGGAACGAAGAGGTGCTACGGACTCAGAGGCTCACCCTCTACGCGTGCTTGAGCTCGACTGGGAGGGAGGAGGTCGAGGACGGCGTCAATCGGCCCGACGTGCGGCGGCCGTGGTCGGAGGAGATGATGACGGCGGCGGCGATTCCGTGCGCTCCGGTCCAATCGCCTGGGAGAGGACGTAGAGGAGAGCTAGGCGGTCATGATGGTGGGCTCGGATTCGTCCGGAACAACCTCCGTCGACGGCAATTCGGCGGCGAGCTCGACTGAGACGGCGGACAGGGCTCATGCGTGGGGAAGAAAATGGAGAGAGGAGGGGGCAGGTGAGCGAGGGAAATGGGGAGCAGAGGAGCTCGTGGGGGCCTCCTTATCTTCTCGACGCGGCAGGAGGAGCAGGGGGGCCGGTGCGGCGACGCGCCGGGATGGGAGGCGAGGAGCGCGATGGCGTGGCGCCAGTGTCGCCGTGTCGATGCCGTTCTTGCAGAGAACCCCCTGCGCCTCTTTCCCCCTTACATCTAGGTACTTTCCTGTACCGATTTAAATAAACAGCACATGTTTCCTATTTAATTGAGGCACTTAACTTATTCCAAAGATGCTGAAATTCTTGGGGCTTCCTCTTTATACCAAGTGCAAGCACTGGTAGAAGTTTGAACCCATTTGGAGAAAGTTGGTAGAACAAACTTGTTTTAATTTTGTCTCTGCCATTTATTTAAAACATTTACCTGAGGTACTTAAACATTTTATTAAAATCTGGAAAAATTAGGGTTTCCTCCCCAGAACATGTAGAAGCTCTACAAAATTTGGGGTTGCAATATAAAATAGTATGGACCACTTTTATTTAGAGAGCTCGATTATGGCATTTTGCTAAATTCCCAAATTATAAACCTTTAGAAATTTTTGAGCAAGTTCAAATTATTATTCTCGGACTCTTGGAACTTCCTTGACAAGTTTTAGATGTCAAGGTATTTTGTTTTGCAGTTATGAGTGTCTTCATTGTTTTGAAAGTTGTTAGAGCAAGTTTGGCAATTTATTTTTAGGTGGTGCCAAACCACAACAATTCCCTACCAACAACAATTCCCTAGCAACAATTCCCTAACCAAAGTTAAAGGTTCCAATTTGTACACATTGATGTAAGGATGCCATGATGCAATGAACACAAAAGCGAAAATTTTACTCAGGTTTTTAGTTTCTCAACTTCGGGCTGTTACACTACTAGAGTACATTATTGTAATTGTGATCAATTATCCATGATGATGATGATTCTGGGTGATTCATATTTTTCTGAACATTTTGGTATATCGAACACATTTTTCTGAGGTCCCGATAAAAAGTTATTGCATTTTTAATTTCCTCTTTTAAATTTATTCTTTTAATAAATTATTTTCAACAACAATAAAACTTAATTACTCGAACTCGAGAGAGAGGGATGAGATAGTCAAATCATCGGAGTCGATGTCCCTAACGCGCGAGGGGAAGCGGGTAGCATGCACAAAAGGAAGAGGAAATGAAAAAAAAGGAACCTCTAAAAAAACAGTACACCCGGCCTCCAGCCCTGTCTGGGCCGGCTAGCAGGCCGGCCTAGTAACAGAGGGGACCGGCCGCCCGCCGGTTTGGGCTCGCTCCGAGGCCGGCCATGTAACAGAGCCCTCCGGCCCTTAGCCCGGTCTGGGCTGGAAAAAAGGCCGGCTAGGGCCTAGAGAGGATAGGCCTCCAGCCCGGCTAGGCCGGTTTCGCGGCCGGCCATGCGAGGCAACAGCGACAGAAACATCGGCGACGGCGGCGAACGGCTACGGCGAGGTGGAAGCAAGGGGGAGAGGGAAGAGGGGTGCTTCTGCACGGGATGCTCACCACGAGCAAGTTGGTGAGGTCGGGATCGGCGGAGGTGCAGGGACGGTGGCGTACTTGCTCACGGCGGAGCTCGAGCGGCCGCGGCGGTGTCGGGGATGGCGCAGGCGATTCTCCGCGGCTTGGCGCGATTCCTCGGACGAGGTCGTAGAGGACGGCGCGGCGGACCTGCTGGTCTGCTTCGATTCGCTCGGGGTGAGCTCAGTCGATGGCGACGACGACGTCAACGGCAAGCTCGGTTCGGCCGTGGTGGGGAAAGAAGGAGAGAGAACAGGAGGTCGGGGCTCGACCTAGGGTTTGTGGGAGGTGCAGGGCGTCCTGGGGACCTCCTTCTCGAGCAGCAAGGCGCGGCAGGGGCCCCGTCATCGTCGTGTCGTCCAGGGCGCGCGGCGGGTGCGGTCGAGCGCGTTCTGTGGCTACAGTGAGGAAGACGGTGATCTTGCAAAAAGGCCCCTGGCAGATTCCTTTCCATCACGAACGGATCCTTTCTTCCTTTTCTTTTATTTCCAGTAGGTTTTAAAGATTTAATTGAGGCCTCTAACTTATCTGAAAAATTATGATAAAATTTAGGTAGCCTCCCCACATCAAGATGAAGCTCCCCTAATTTTTCCAGATTATTTGAAAATCATTTGGTAGGAAAATAAAATAGGAATTGCTCACGGGCAATTTTGAGTTTCTCTGCATTTATTTTATTTTACAAATCAAAATAGTTTGCAAAAATCATATTTGGAACTTTTGGAACTTCCTTGACAAATATAACATGTCAAAGTAAGTTTGTTTTACAAGTTGAGTGCCTTCCTTGTTTTGAGATTTTGTTTAAACAAGTTTAGCATTTTGTTTTCCAATGTTGTCAAACCCAATTTGTGTGTTATTTAGCAACTTAATATGGATGCCATGATGCAATGCAACACAAAAGCGAAAATTTTACTCGGGTTTTTAGGTTCTCAAATTTGGGGCTGTTACAATAGCCAAGCCTCTGCTCTACTTTGTTCTTCAGTTCAGAATTTAGAATCCTCCTCCACTGGTTTCTTGGAGGTGTTGGGACGTGGGAGATCAACTAGAAAGGCTGCTGGTGTGAAGGTGTCTCGGCCGCACCCTTCTTCCCTCCCTACGAGCTGCTTTCTAGAGCAGATAAATTGTTTATTCAAGGATCTGATTTTACCTTTTCATAGTCTCATTAATTTAGTTCAGGTGAGGAAGATGAAATTCTGTGTTTACAGGTTCCATGAGACTCAGTTCCGTGTTGCATTGGCTAGAATTCTATATCCTTGAGATGTTGTGATATGAGTTTTGTTCGTATGAGGTGAATCACAGTGTGCAGATCTGGACTTAGCTGCACAACATTGACGGGCAATGGACACCACTGGATGTCTGGATTGGCTGTGGTATTCCTCAGTCCATGCTTGGGGAGGAACTCGCCACGCCAAGTTTCTTGCTCTCATGAACACGTTGTGCATTACTTGTTTCCGTTTGGGGGTTTCACTTTTGTTTCCCCTCGCATATGCTGCCCTCGAGTGGAAAGCAGAGGGTGAGCTCATACTCAGCAGACACGAGCGAGGTAACTATGCATTATATTGGGTTGTGGTTTTCAGGTCAGCTCTTCTTGATATTCGCTCCTGCTTTTCTATGATATAAGCTATTTATAATTCATATTCCCTCTAGGAAATGCAATGTGATTCCTCGCTGGTTGCTGGTAAATTCATTACTAACATTAATTATATATTTCTTCATCCCAACCTATTGACGCCGTCGCAGTCCCTGTGACGCAGTTGCCGTGGTAAGATTTTATTATATTATAATCATTCGTATGACAAATATGAAAACTAAATCTTCTTGTGGTGTATACGTGATTAAATTCACTTTGTTTCGTCATTTAGGTGTTCCGATGGATATGCCCAATTTTTTTTTCAACACTAGACATGCTTAATGTTTTCTGCGATTGTGTGAAACTCTACTAGACAATTCTCACAAAATAACATAATGATGATATGAGTATAAATTAAAGTGGGATAAAAGTGAATTTAATTACATAATTTCAAATGCATATCCCCATTTCTTTCATCTCGATCGTCTTGCATTTCATTACTCTAGATTGTCATTTCTGATTTTGTTATATCTTTTATGTTGATAGCTCAATTTGCCAAGTTAGGTTTCCCTTCACAAGAGAAAGTGTCCACAAATTTCCACCTAAAGCAGAAAAAGAACATCAAGTTGTTTCATCACACATGGAAAGCTTTAGAATGATCCTAATATCCTATGTTCTGGTGTGCCCACTTTCTATAAGCAGCAAATAAATGTATATTAATTTTTGAAATAATGAATAACACGCACATGGGAATCTGCCAGAAAATTATGCTCGAGGTCATTGACAAAGATTGGAGCCGGGCAAAGATTCCCGTAGGAGAGCTTGTTGTACTAGACCAACGTGAAGTCGTTGTTCTAAGGGCACAACGGGCCAGCGCACCAGTGGAACAACCATCGCCAAAGATGAGAACCATAGATCGGAAGAACATGACCTACAACCACACTCACGAATATGAAAACCGAGTAGATCACAGAAGATCCACCGGGCACACAACTCCACGCGCCCTCCGCAAGCACTAGGCGCACCAACTGAGCAGGGATAGGACGGGGAGTGCCTTCTGACACCCGGATGTAGCCACCGGTCACCACCAGGACGAAGACACAGAAACTAACAAAAAATTAAATGGGAACCCTCCTGCCAGCGTGAGGCGGGATCCGCCGCTTCTCCAAGTATTAGAAGGCCATTGGAGACGGGACAGACCGCCGGCAGAGTCAGTGGCGGGGACGGAAAACCTGATCGCTTGTAGATTGCATGTGGTTCTCTTGTACCGGAAAACCTGATCATAAAATTGTTATTTGTTGGTAAAATAGTAATAAGGAGAAAGGGGAGACCTTCTCGTCTTAAGATCTGGGGGGAAGATGTATGACAAAAAAAGAGTCAAATGAGAAATGTAGACAAAAAATATTTTCATTGTTGATTTGATTTTTTCTTTGAAATGCAAACCTCTAACCTCTACATCAAAATGATGCACAAGCTTGTTTTTATTAAAATGAAAATAAACCACAAAGTTCTACAAATAAATACATCAATCAACCGAAAGCCACCTTATAGGAGACAACTGTCTCAACACCTACAAGCTTGATGAAGGGTGGACCTGATAAGAGCCATGTGCCCTGACCTCACACAACTACACATATCATTTAAATCTGGATGACTCAACCAAACTGCACAGAGCCGGGAGCACAAACTGGTTCAACCGACCATCAGCGTGCACCACATAGACGCACCAGAAGCCGATGTCGCCGTTTTCCGCCAACCCATATTCGAGAGGGATCAACGCAATGACCTTGCCAGGCCTGTCATCGATGTTGCCATGACGCGAGACAACACCGCTGTCCTGCATGCATCTATTGTCATGCATCCGTCGCCGAGACTCCGTGACACCACGCCGCCGAGGCCCGTCTTCTTCGACGCGGTAGATACGATGCTGCTCCACCATAAGGCCACTCGAGCCAGCACTTCCTCCAAAAGCGATGCCCCTGGAGGCCGGCGACGCGATGCCACCTTCGATCCGGGAGTCACAGATCTAGGGTTTCGCCCGGATCAAACAACCCTTCCAGCCAAGTCTTCACGGTGGTCCAACACTGCCATGTTTTCGAGATCCCACGAACAGATATGAGCTCCAAAATAGTGCCTTCAATGAGGTTGACGACGCCACACGTCAGCATTTGTCCTATTTGACAAGCCAAATTCGAGGTTTCCTCGAAGCTTAACGAGACAGCCACAACGAGATACCCTCCAAGGAGGTTAACGGCGCCCGTAGATGTCGCCGCATCATCCGTGACAGAAGATCAAGGCGAAGGATTTCTCCTTAACAGTAGATTTTGATGTTATACTTCTACATTGATTTGTTGTTCCGTGGCAACGCGCGGGCATTCAGCTAGTTGGTGTAATTTGATAGAAGTGGGAAACTGTATAGTATGGGTTTTGGTAGGAGTGATTGAGCGATTGTGAACTATTTCCTCATGTGCAATATAATCTCTCCCTGATGTGCAATATGATTGTAGTGACTACTGACTACTCGTAGGAAATGTAAAGACACTCTTGCTTTGTGAGTACTAGCTTGTAAATTGTAACCCGTAGGTTTTTTGTGAGGCAAGTGGAGTTCTTGGGTATGTAACTTGACTAAGTTTCGGATAAGCGGTAGCGTTCAGTATGGGTCATCTCTATTTTGTTTGGTTTAATTGAATTAATTGTAAGACTGTTAATTTTCTCATGGCGTGTGGTTTAACTGTTTGCCCTGTGCAGTAACTCTTGGTAATGACTATGTAGACTTGAATTGTTAGGGCATTAGGTTATGTTGAAAGATGTCTGAAGACGTGTGTATTCATTTACTCATTCATTTCGATGTTCAGGCTTGCTGCAGAACTAGTGGAATATAACTTTTTTTAGTCGAAACAGTAGACTTCCTCATTTGTGTTTTTGCAACTACGCAAGGAAAATGAACTAGAGCTATTGCTGCGTGTATCTATGTGTTCCAAAGTCAGTTATGCTATGCAGCTTTCTACCTGACATCTGCAGGTGCAAAGAGTTCAGAGAAATTGCAACATTGCTGCTCATGAACTAGTCCATTTTTGTTGGAAAACTGTCGCTTCTAGTGTAGGTTGTTGCAGGAGTGCTTGAAAGATTGTGTCAACTCTTTTGTGTGATGTGTAATATAATCTCTTTTCCCATCAATAAAAATTAACGACTAAATAATGTCCCCGAACGAGCTACTTATGGCCTGTGGACCTGAACCTGGGATGTTAACTTTTTTTTTTGAAAGACCCAGCAAACTTGCTGGTTTTTCATCACTTTAGCAGAGGGAAACATACAAGTGCCGTCTGGGATGAAATTTCACCCAGGATCGGACGGAAAGAGGAGAGAACTAAAAAAACTAGGCAAAGAACTAGAAGGATGTTAACTTTAGAGAATTCTGCTAATGGTCTATTCTTCAACATCATCAGCAGCTTCATCTCGAGCTTGAGCAGCAGTTCAGCCATGCCTCACGGCAGCGGAAGGTCTCCATGTTGTAGTTCATGTCCCTTATGGTGGACTGCATCAACTCAATTTTTCAGTCCTCCATGTGAGCCATCTCATACCACTTCTCGCTGAACTTAAACACTTTCCGATCACTAGTTCCCCATGCCGGCGAGACGAGACGATCAAATACGAAGGGAAGATCGATGAAACTAATGATAGCAGGGGGAAATAATAGCAATAAAGTGAGAGATCAAAAGCTATGAATTGATGGTGCAAAATGTTTACCTAAATCTGACATTATTTTTGAACAATGGAGGAGATTCTAGTGCATCGGGCCTCTGTGCCAACAAGCATATGGAGCGCCCCGTCTATTACAAAGTAGGTGCAAAAGCGGAAGCATGAACATGTACAAGCCAACACATGAAAATAGTTGGTTGGAGAGAAGTGGCTAACAACATATTGCATACGCTCTCACCTACAGAGGCTGACGCTTCATCGTCCCCAGCATCGAGCGCACCTCGCCAGTCATGGAAAAATTGAAGGTGTCTTGTTTATTTGGCCTACTCCAACATCTCACGATGACGTAACACTTGAAAGATCTATACCAAACATTTGTCTCCACTCTCCACCATGCCTAGTCTAGTGGTTGAAAAAATTAAGTCGGAGGCGGCCTTGTGGAGCGTGGCGGGGGGCTAAACACTTGGGTTCAATTATGCTGAGAGAGTAGGCTTTTATTTTATGGAGCCTTTTGCTCGCTTGTTTGGTTAAAATTTAAACTCCTTATTTAATGAGGTGAGTCAAAACATTTGACTCCCTTAAAAAAAACTTTTCTACTCCCCGTATGATTTTTGCGAAGCAAAAGTATTTTACACCATTATTAGTGATTAATGGACGGTAAGGCATGTGCATATTTATAGCTGCATCATTCGTATGGAGTTACCAGTATAGCTCATCAAGTTTGGCCCTGTCCTCATGCCTTCATGCAGAAGTGAACCGCGTGCTGAGTGCTAACAAATCTGTGATCGGTTCACGTGGTTTCTTTCCGACTAGTCATGGGCTTATTTTCTTAGCCCTGCAAGCAACGGGTCGACCAACTCCGACTCGTAGTTACAGTCGGACTCGATCGAGTTCACGGTGAACTGTACTTTGAGCGAACCATACCATGTGAAAGGTTCAGGTGGTTCTTCTTTCCGACTCGTATATTTTCAACTCGGACTCACATTTCGACTCGGTCTAGTTCACCGAACCATATATACCAGCAGAATCACGACCCATCCATCAACGAAAGGACAGGACGTCGTTTCTGCATCTCTGCTCACGGAAAAAAACGAACTCGCGCGGGCAAGGAAGCTGGTGTTGATCGCGTTTTCGCTCGCCGTTGTGCTGCTAACACTGTGTAACGCTCTCGGCGACAGGACGGCCGACGGCGGCGCCAGCCGGAGCCAGCTCCTTTTGCGCCAGCCACGGTTCCACTACGAGTCCGGCTACCTCTACATCGCCGACGCTTACATGGGGCCGATGCGGGTCGGACCAGGCGGATACCTCTACATGAGGCGACAGTGCACGCCATGGATGCTGACCATTTGCCCCTTGGCTTCACGGATGGAGCTGTCGTTGCTCAGCGGATAAGCGTCAGCCATCAGGCCTCAGGGAGACAGCCAAACGGATCGAATGAAGAACACTACGAGCAGAAACACGTTCGTCCTTTATTGCGTACACATGAGATCTGGGCAAAAAATCGTATGATGCGATGGTTTGTGCTGGAATGCACACGTCACTTAGGTTCATGAAGGTGTCTACGAGCTAGCGATAATAGCGTGTCTTCTTAAATCTTAAGTGCAAGTAAACTTTTTTTTATCATGTCCCTTTCAAACCATACAGCGCACGGGCAACGCCGAGGACTCTCTAGTCTCCGACCATGGTGGGGGTAAACTATTACTAGAACGAAGGGGTATGCCCAGAGTTTAAGGTATAATCGACCTAACCTCTGTTCGTCCCGGACGTCTTCACTTCCGCTTCCTCGTACGCACCCGTATCCTGACCACGGGCATCTCGATCTCTTTTATTGCAGCCAACTGTTCTCACTATTTGCATTCTTTTCTAGTGGTTGCACTGAAATAGACACCTAGAATATGTACGTTCATTTGGTTTCGTCCGATGTCCCACAACTATCATAATTCATGTCTTCCCGATAGGAAGATTGAGAAACATTGCTGAACTATGACCATGTCTAGGATGTGTGCTTTAGCTGCACCCTTTATATTTGAACAACGAGTGCTGCATTGGAGACCATCCGACTTATGCCATGTGATCATGCATAAATTATGGAACTTCTACGGTTCTGTCATGAGCATTTTGCCGCCCAAAGAAAGAACCCGCGTCATTACAAAATCATGTGTGTCTCTTCATACGATCTCTGACCCTGGGTACGTCCGTGTTAACAACACAGTAGTTCCAGAGATATATTGCTCATCAATTTGAACTACAAGCCCATGGATTCGGAGGTCCAAGCCATTACAGAGGAGAAGAACACGAAAGGAGGAAGAGAGACACAAGCAGAGGAGAGGCCGAAGCCGTTCCGTTCCTAGCCACCCGTCCAAGTCCACCTCGTACTGTATTTGTAGCAGCTGCTCTGGTAGCTTCTGAACAGGCCGAGGCCCGGTAGTGCCGGCCCAGTTCCAGCCCAATCCCAGTGAAAGGTTTGCCGATGAGAATGGTCGCTGACAATCCCCCCTTCTTAAAATCCGGCTTGCCCTCAAGCCGGTGCCGAGTAGAATCACCGGGGAACCAGGGCAACACCACTGTTGAGCATGTACTGCTGCTTTGCCAATTTGTTGTTCTTACTTTATGGTTAAAACATTGCACGCCGAGAGAAATTTCTTGCATATCCCCAAGACTACTTGCACAACCACCAGGGTCCCAAGGGTAGGATAAGTGACATAAAGATAGTGAAATTGCTTGTCTCCATGGAACTGGGAAGAACAATAGTGTACCTCAGTGTTCTTGTTTTTATATTGAGAAGCCATGCAATTTTCCATTCAGATTGTTCAACGCCATAGGGAGTAGTACGGCCAACATAGCCATTAGTTGAGAGGACCACCAAAACTTGCAAGGACAGATAGCTCACGATCACAACTGCATAACCATTCCTAGTCGCTAAGGACCAAGCGATCAACCATTGCAGCAGCTCAAAATCATATTGCAGATGATAGTTACTGAGTTCCTGAAACAACTTAGGAGAATAGTGTACGGCTTTCAGTACCAAGGAACAATCGTGTGACAGGTTGAATGCATGAAGCCAAAAACCAAGTACATTCAATATTCTGCAAGGAAGAACAAGTGTCCATATTGTGTAATAATATGCCACAGATGTTTGATGCATTTGTATCTGTCTGCATTGACAGCTCGAGCCTCATCTTGAGTTCATCTCGTGCCTTCAAACAAATCAGCGGTGCATATACAGGGGAAGCAATTCTAGTACCAGGAACTAGGAATTGTATTTGCCAAGACATCCAAGGCTCACCACAACGGCTCAGTGCACTGAATTCGTACCAGTGCTCAACCAATGCCAAGATGAAAGTCGGCATCCTAGCAATCCGTAACCCATCAGTTTGAATAAGGAAATCACACCCATACCTCAACGTCCAAGCAATTCTTGCCACTAAATTTCTCATCAAGTGTACCCAATAGTAGCTTGCCACTAAATTTTGCTCTATCAGGTGGACGACACATCTGCAGATGCACACATTGCGAACAACTAAAAGGCTCTTCCATTGAAATCTGATCAGAACAATAACACCTCACTAAAGAAAGCATCTGAGGTGGTGGCCAGGGATGCTTCGGACAGTCACCTCCAAGAAAACAATTCAACAAGGGACATGGCATGAGCAGTATCTCATCTCCAACATGATGTTCGTCCAGGAGCAAAGGTCGTGGCAGTGGTCGTAAGTCATGCAACAACCTGACCTAGAAGCTATCTGTGGTTGTAGGTGCTCCTCTCTCGAGAAGGAATGACCGCGACACAGGTAAGTGCTTCAGACTTGCATCAGAGAGCTGGGCTGCGATGACCTGCTTGGCATCAGCAAATCCCAAAACAGTAGTGGCAGAAGGCACAATGCCGCAAAGCCGCTTGAGGATCAACGAACATGTGCTCGGAGCGGACTCTGGAGTCTCCACACTGGTGTCGTCGCCGGGGCATTCCATCAAACATCTTGTCGACATCACATGCACGATATTAGAGACGAGGGGCGACGACATCATGGGGGTCAGTGTAGAGTCCAGGGGCGCGGTTGTAGTGTTGTGCTTGGAGGACGTCATGGAGATGTGGCCGTCGTTGCCCTCCTGCAACACGGTCTTCGCGCATACAGCCGGGATCGTGGCCTCTGGCTCCGCAGCTGCAGTGGAGTGCGGCAACACACAGGTAGTAGACACGTCTACGGCCGCGGATGCGGAAGTTGTTGCCGTGGCATCACTTGAACCATTATCTCTTCGTGGGCAATCTGTCGAGCAGGTGACGGGCACTGCGGAAGGAAGGTCAAGGTCGTGCGAGGCGGACGCTGCTTTCCCTGTGGTGGAGATGGAGGAAGACCCTCCCGGCATCTGGATGGAGGTGGACGACTCGGAGATGATGCTTGTTGTCGTGGTCGTGGGCGCAAGGTCAAGCTCCTTGACGGGTTCCGCGCGCGTAGCCTGTAGCGCTGCTGCGACGGCGGCCGACACATCGGCTGCCACCTGCGCCGCGATGGCCGGGAGGAGAGCGGTGAACTCGGCCTGACGCCGCGCCGTCTTCTCCGCCAACTCAGCACGGCGTCGTGCTCGCTTGCGCTCCCACTCGGCGAGAGGTCGCTGCTGCGGGTACTCCACCGACGCGAACGCTCGATCTCCGCGACTAGCCCAAGCTGATCCGCCCAACATGATTGAATAGGCCGGATCGAAGCCTTTGGTGTGGAATTTGGTGGCTCGAATTTGAGGATTGTGAGGAAAAAAATTGGCTAGAATTTGGGGATTTTTGGGGAGGAATCGATTGGCTATGAATACCAAATGTTAACAACACAGTAGTTCCAGAGATATATTGCTCATCAATTTGAACTACAAGCCCATAGATTCGGAGGTCCAAGCCATTACAGAGGAGAAGAACACGAAAGGAGGAAGAGAGACACAAGCAGAGGAGAGGCCAAAGCCGTTCCGTTCCTAGCCACCCGTACAAGTCCACCTCGTACTGTATTTGTAGCAGCTGCTCTGGTAGCTTCTGAACAGGCCAAGGCCCGGTAGTGCCGGCCCAGTTCCAGCCCAATCCCAGTGGAAGGTTTCCCGATGAGAATGGTCGCTGACAGTCCGTCGTAGTTTTGTCCTCATGATTATAGTCGAGGAAGGAGTAGTTCAAAACTCATCCAACCATTGATCTATTTGGGAATTTCAGATTTTTCTTAGGTAGGACAGTTTTTTTACTTCATCACCGTGGTTAGAATTTAGATTGAGGCCCAATCATCCCAGGAATCATTGACCCGTTTCTCATGCAAAACAAAGAACGTCCGAACACTGTGGTTTCGAGTCCGTCGTGCCACCGTATGCTCTGACCAATTCACCGCATCCGTCCACATGATACTTGCCCATCTTCTCCCCTCTACCCCTTGAATCTCTGGAATACACCGTCCTTTATATGTGAAAAAAGTATGTCGAATGAACTAGTAAATCATAAGAGATATGGAGGGACGATGCGTCTGTTCTTTTGATATTTAAGTATTTATAGTTAGACTAATGGTTTTTTTTCTCTAGGTGTTCGAGATATTTTCGAATATTTTAACCCTGATTATCACATTCTTCCTCCTTTTCGAAATTCAGAGGCACATGAATGAAGCATATAATACATAAGAGATTAAATGAAATATGCCATCTGTTTCAACTAGCCTGATTTCTTGGCTTGATATCACGTACTCACTTCATTCCGATATAATTAACATTGTTTAAATTTAAGTTTGAACTAAAACCACGTTAACTATTACAGAACCAGCAGAAGCACGAGTGCACGACCCATCCATCAGCGAGAGCAGAGGTTTCGCTCGTCCTCGTGCGGCTACCACGGTGCACCGCTCTGCGTGACGATGCGGGTCGAACCAGGTGGATCCCTCTACATGAGGCGACAGTGCACGCAATAGATGCTACCGTGCACGCAAAAATTGTATGATGCGGTGGTTTGTGCTGTAATGCTACCGTGACTTACGATTATGAAGTGTGTCTATGAGCCGTAAGAGTGTGTCTTTTCATGTCTGTTGCTAGCTCAGGATGATAAAGAAATATATGTCCTTCTGTTGGCTATAGGTAGAGAGATGTCTCCTGTTTCATGAGATATTTAAGCAAACCAAACAATTATAAAAGAGTGAATTCCCCGGTTTTTATCCTACACTTATGCATCTATGACACTAATTACCACATCTAGTGAAAAATCGTACTATCTCCGTTTCTTAAATAAGACGTATATTTATAGTCAAAAGTCGAACGTAGACCAATGTTATAGACAAAATATGAACATTATAAAGTTTTATAAACGTACATTGAAAATATATCCTATGGTGAGTCTATTGATACTGATTTGGTATTTGAAATGTTCATTTTTTTTATCAAAACAAATCGGTCAAAAATACAATATATTGACTTTTGACTAAAAATATACGCCTTACCTTTAAAAACGGAGGGAGTATAGATTACCCATTTTATATACTACTTTGAACCCTCTTTTCTGATAATTTTCTTTGAGAAAGCTGTGAGGTGATGATTGGCGTGCAATCCAGTCGCGAGGATGCATTGGCTGGCCGGGTAGTCCATTGACATTTAAAGGAGTAATATCATTTTTTGTTGTTGTGTATTATTTCGTGAATTTTGTTATGATACTTATTACCGTTTCCACCCTATAGCATGTATATTTCGACGTGTACGCTAGTGAAGGAGTACATTTCGTATAGTGCCGGTCCAGGGGTGTTACAGACACGCGTCCGAAAAGTATGATCCGAAGTTTCTTAAATGAGGTAATCTAGAAGTATTTTCACTACAGAATGTAATTGGTGTCACAAATACACATGCATAGCGTAAAACGCGGATTCACTATGTATTTAATGTTTCGTGCATTGTAAAACGAGAAAAAGTACACATTCATGAAATGAAATTATCTCATTCTAAAGAACAAAGATACAATACAAGATAGACGCGGGGCCAAAATCCTAGGCATATCATAATTCATTGCCACGCAGATAAACTTCCATATCACTTCATTGGACTAGGTTTAGACAACACGTATGGAATTGCTTTCAGTTGTAGGTCATACTTTCTGCTTACTGTCAACCCAAATTTTTCAGACATGTCAACAGAAGTTAGGCTAGCCCCAGGAAGCATCCAGTCAAAGTGATATATAAGGTTTGCCAATACGATTTCCACGGTCGATGTTCCAAACCGTATCCCAGGACACTTCCGTCGCCCAGCTCCAAAAGGAATGAATTCAAAGTATGTCCCGCTATAATCGATGTCACTACTCTGAAACCTTTCTGGTTTAAATTCTTCGGGATTTTTCCAGTACCTTGGATCTCTGGAAATCGCGAAGACATTAACATATAGGGTGGTTCCCCTAAACATGTCGTAACCCATTATTTTACAATCCTTTCTAGCAACGCGTGTAGGTAGAGAAGCAGGTGGATGACACCTAAGAACCTCTTTGATAACCATTCGCATGTAGTGAAGTTTAGTAAGGTCAGTGTTAGTTATGACACCTCTGTGGTTACCAAGTACCGCCCGAATCTCTAGTTGTGCCTTCGCCATGACTTCAGGATTGTTCACGAGCTCGGACATAGCCCATGCCAAAAGAGTTGTCGTGGTATCTGTGGCAGCTGCAAATATGTCCTGAAAGTATGCATGCTTATGCATTAGATGTATGAAGAGGCATTTCGGAACAATAAAACCCAGTAACTGGAATATGCCATATAGAAATCGACCTTTAATGTTTTGTAGGGCCTTTCCTAGGATCTTAAGGCATGTGTAATCTCACATACCTAGTTTAAGATTTAAGATTTTTTTTATATTTGTTTCAAACCATGAGTACTTACAAACATGTAAAAACATGAAAGAACCACATCTGGCATCCCTCCAACCTTGATAAACATTAACTGAAACTTTTATCTTTTATACTATGTCCAAAAATAATCATATGAAGAAGTTATAATATATATGGAATAAAAAGAGGTAATAAATATATGTGAATATATTATTCATCAAATTTTATCTTTTATCTCGAATAGTAAAACATAATTTTTGCGGGGAAAATAGTAAAACATATTAACTGAAACTTTACATGTCAACATGACTTTTGTACTGTAATGTAGATATATATTTCAAATCGTTGCTACACTGAAATTCTCAAAAGAAAAGATGAGTGTGTAGGTACACCCCTCTGCTTAGATAAAACACACTCATTTTTATGTCCTATATAGTGTGTCTGTTTGTGGCCCTCCTCACATAATAAATATAAAAAAAGTCTGAGAGGGGATTCCCTACGCGACTTGTTGAAAGAAAATGAGTGCATCGTGTAAAACCTGTCTTGCCAAATCCTAGGTGAAAAATACATCTTCATTTGTTCAAGTTCTCTCTCAAAAACAAAAATCACGAATGTGCGCACTAAGCTCCGCCATTCTATTATGTGTGAAATTAAGGAACCAGTTCAGTGTACTTCTAGCATTTTTTTTATAAAAAAAATACGAATTATGTCGGTCTGTAAAATCCCGAAATTTCATGTATCTACTGGTAACAGGATGTACAAATTTTCTTAGGTCAAAATATGTATCGACAAAAGAAAAAACCTGAACGCTATATAGATATAAAAATATTAAAGTAAAACATAATAAAAAGTACTTACAAACAAGACGGCGCCTATAACCTCTGCTGATAGAGGGAACTCAAAGGAGTCCTCCAGCTGCAGCCTGAGCAACACTGCCAGCAGGTCCTCATCGTCGGCGCGGCAAGCACCATCTCCGACATTCTGTGCGGCCTTACGTTTATCGATGATATCAGCGATAATACGCTGGATGCGGCCGTAGCTCCTCCTCATATGGCCTTCGGTGTTGCTGAGCCACCGCACCAACCGGGAGGACGGGAAGAGGTCGACGAGGCTGAACCCAGCCACCAGCGCGAAGGTCTCCTGCAACTCGCGGAGGTAATTCTCCTGCTGTGTGAACTTGCCGCCGAAAACGGCCCGTGTCACAACGGTGTTGCTGAGGGCGGCCATCTTCTCGCTGACGTTGATTGTGGCGCCATTGGAGGCGGCGATGGAACGCAGGAGGTTGCCCACCTCCTCGGCCCTGATGCCCTCCATGCGACTCACCTGCTTCGCGTTGAGTAGCTCCATGACGCAGATCTTGCGCATCTGACGCCAGTGATCGCTGTAGGGGGCAAACACGATGTCCTTGCCGCCGCAGCTGATGATGTCCACCGTCGCGCTGCTTCGGCGGCTGGCGAAATCGACGTCGTGGGTTTTCATCACCAGCGCAGCGGCCTCGGCGCTCGAGACCACCACGACGGGGACCTCGCCTAGCTTTAGGAACGTCAGCGGTCCGTAACGGTGAGACAGCTCCATCATACGGCGGTGCGGCAGCGTGCTGAGGACGTGGTGGAGACTGCCGATGATCGGGAGGGTCCATGGCAAGGATTAGTAACGTGGATAGGGCTGTGATGCACAGGCTTAACCAGTCTTCCATGGCAGGCAGGCAGCTTGTCAAGACTAGTGATAACCTATCTGCTGTCTTGCAGCTGGGAAAGACAAGGTATATATACATGCAGTGACGGCCTGGACACGTTGTCTGGAGCTAGCTCAAGCAGTGCACGAGCACGACGCAATTTATTATCTACTGGATTTTAGTTGAATGTCTCGAGAGCTAGCTCCAGCAGTATGATACTACGCAATTTATCATCAATTTATTATCTACTAGTATTTTGGTTGGACGTCTCGAGTTAGCTCGAGCAGTTTGATAGCAATTTATTCTCTACTGGTATTTTGGTCGGACTTCTCGAGCTAACTCCAACAGTGTGATAGCAATTTATCATCTACTAGTACTAGTGTTCACTACCGGAATCAAGTAGATCGTCAAGTGCCAAGCTTTTTGTCGAGTGCTTCCTGACAGGCACTTGGCAAAGACACTATTAACTGTGTGGGGGCAGATAAGCACTTTGGTATAAATACGACCCATGGTAATGTTAGATCTTAAACATCATTAGGGAGACTTACACATGCACTTATCATCCATTAGAGCATCTAATGAACCTTTAGATAGATGATTAGCAGATACACCTACACATGGGCGGGCACAGGATATTGACAATGCGTATTCAAACTAAAAATGAATGGTCCAATGCAAAAAGAAAAAATCACTAAATCAGTGAGGAACCAAGGATTCAGATTTTATAACCCTACCCGTGAGAAAATTACGCCTCCCGCAGACTGCTGCCTCCTGCCGGGTGCCAACGGCGTCGCTGCGCTGGCCGCCGCCACCGAAATCTGCAGACTGCAGTCCCACGGTGGTCCAAGAAGCCCCTCGTGCTCCGACTCCCGCTCCACCGGCCGCCGCCACTGAATCGTCGAATCGATCGCCACCAAGTTGGCTACTGGCTAGAGCCTGGAGCGAGCCTGCACACTATGGCTAGATCTGAGGGCCTAAGGGGCTGCTGTTGGGCCAGAACAGTGGCGAAGAACAGGGTAAGTCTTGGAAAAACCAATATGGAGACAGGTTTTGTTTGGGCCTGAAACATGCGGCCTATGTGTAACATCCATCCACGGCTTAAAGTATACTAATCTGCATCTTCTTAATTTGCCTCGGAAATCAAGTTGTATCCTCCATTAATTTGATCTTCGTCCATTAATTTGCCTCCATTATTTGCCTCCGAAATCATGCATGTTTATAAACATAGCAGCTGGGGTGCCGAAAAAATACGATTAGTGTTGAACTGTTGATCTGATATTCATGTTTTTGGTCGATACTACTCCCTCCGGTAAAGTTTACATGGTACAACACGTAGTTTGAGAAAATATTTTAACCGTTAATTTGGTCAACAAAATATGAATTATACATCATAAAAATTATATCAATGAAACACTTTTTGAATATAAATCCAATGCCACTTTTTAAAATATAAATCCAATGATATAATTTATATTTTGTTGACCATATTTAATGGTCAATTGTTTTCTTAAACTAAGTGTATATATTCTGTACCGAAGGAAGTACCACATGGCCTTTGTGAGCCTGCCTCATGGATTAATTGTCCATGCCCGGGCCTGGCAAAAATTCGGATGTGATCAGTGTTACCGTAGCCGAGGGATCGACTGAACTAAACACGTTACGCTTTCTTACGCAAAGATTTGTCTCCGAGAATGGCAATGTAAGCATGACAACAGACAAAAAGTGTATGGGCGATGGTTTGTGTTGAAATGCAGCGCTCACTTATCACTACTATATAGAAAAGGGCTCCCTTTCAACGATCCTCAGGCTGCCCACGTCACGTGCACTGTAGAAGTGCTACAGTACGCGGTGCACACTATATATGCTCCCGTCACGTGCACTGTAGAAGTGCTAGCACTTCTACAGTGCAGCGTGTACTCTAACTCCTTAATTTTGGTCGACAAGTAGAATTCATTCCAGTGATCGGTTTCGATTTTGGTCGACTCTAACTTCTTAATTTTGGATCCAAACTCGCAAAAATATTTGACGAATTCTGTCAAATTCGTCGCACTTAGTCATCCGTTTAAATTTTCTTTTCACGAGTAGACGAATATCATCCTTCCGAACAACTTTCATGTTTTAACCTTTTTGTTTTCACGGACATAAATATATTTCTCTCCACTCTTCAACTGTGCAAAAAAAAAAACTAACAGATTTAAAAAATTTGAATCCGGGAATTTCGATCCAATTTTTTTTCTTTTAGACAAATTCATCGCACTCAGTCATCTGTTTAAATTTCCCTTTCACGAGTAGACGAATATCATCCTTCCAAACAATTTTCATGTTTTAACCTTTTTATTTTGATGAACATAAACATATTTCTCTCCAATCTTCAAATTTCTTATATTTTAGGCTCTGGAAAAACAAATTTGACAGATTTAAAAAATTTGAATCTGGGTATTTGGATCCAGTAATTTTTCTTTTAGACAAATTCATCGCACTCAGTCATCCGTTTAAATTTCTCTTTCACGAGTAGACGAATATCATCCTTCCGAACAACTTTCATGTTTTAACCTTTTTATTTTGACGGACATAAACATATTTCTCTACAATCTTCAAATTTGTTATATTTTAGGCTGTGAAAAAAAAACTCTAACAGATTTAAAATTTTGAATCCGGATATTTGGATCCAGAAATTTGTCTTTTAGATCTAGCCAGAGTGGCATTTTTATTACTTACCTGTCGTGTACAAAGTTTTCGTGAACCAAATTATATACCTACAATCTCAGTTAATAACTCATTTTACAAAACTACGACACATACCAATACCAATACAACAGACGCGGCGGTGGTCGACATAGCCGTCGTGGCCATTACTGATATCAGCAGCTGACGTCATCAGTAGCCCACTTGCCAGCCTTTTAATAGTTTAATTTGAAAAAATGATTTCAATAATTATTAAAAATCTGACAGTGGGTCCAGGTTGTCAGAATTTTAAACTTTCCTAACAGTTTCACAAATTTGTCCAATTTTGTAAATTCAATAATTTCTGATCCGTGATTCATAAAAATGTGTTCAACATACCAAAATATTTAGAAAAAGGGATTTCTATTCCTGTGCCCCTGGATCCTTAGCACTCCTCAGCCATCCCCACCGAATTTAGTTGTGCTCAGTTTTCCCCACTGGCTTGTCCGAAACCCTCAGAAAAGCCCAAACGGATGGATTGCCGTGGAGTGAAGGTTTGACCGTTAGCTCTGACGTGTGGGGCCATGTTTGGAGGAGTGGACCTGACAGATGGTGGCGCTGGTTGGACCGTTGGGCCATGGTTGTGTGGACTGTTGGGCCGCTGTATTTAAATGCGACGTGGCCGTTGTCAGCATGCATGCACTCGACGCAGAGCAGCATGCAGCCATGCACGCGCCACGACGGACGCCGCTCCCTAGCTGGACTCGCTCACGACGGACGCCGCTCCCTAGCACGGACCGGCATCGTTTCGGCGGCGATGGCAGGCCGGCATGGATGCGCGCGACGCCAGGGTGCAGCACGGACCGGCATGGATGCGCACGACGGCAGGGGTGCAGCATGGACCGGCATGCAGGCGCGCCGCCACGGTAGACGGCCTAGCTCGCCTAGGTCGCACGCATCTCCCGTCTCGCGTCTATCCTCGATTCAGAGCGGCAGCGCAGCGAAGCCATACGGTGCAGCCACGGACGCAGGCGCGCCGGCACGGACGCAGAGCTAGCTCGCACGCGCGTGTCGCGTCTTCTGGATACAGAGCGGCGTCCGTTTCAGCTTTAATTTCTCGATCTGATCGCGCCAATTCAGTGGCCCGTGCGTGGTGAATTAAATCGGAGGCCATACCGATTGACTAGCTAGCCTCGTTTGACCCACGCGCTATCGAGCCCATCTATTTAAACCACCCAACCCTCCGTCTCTTCTCCACACTTCCATCTCTGCGCCGCCCCTTCTCTTCTTCCACCCATCTCCAAATCACTCTCGAAGCGAAGCGAGGCGAGGAGAGGATGCAGTACAACGCCCCCACCTTCCGCTTCCCACATACCGTGCCGGAGAGGCGGTACCCAGCCGGAGTCATCGTCGAGACCAGGCTCCGCGTGTGGGCGATATCAACCTGGAGGGGTACGCGTGAGCTTGCCGTGGGGTTCCTCCGTGCAGGCTTTCACCACCTCCCGGCGGGCTCAGAGAGAATGTTCCGCCTCGACGAACTGCGTCCCACGCCGGCGCGACACCGACAGGGTACGTCGCCACCTTCACCAACCGGTTTGATGCGTACTACCTGCTCGGCCAGGTGTTTTGGTGTGGGTGCGAGTTCATCGCATTCACCACGTACAACTTCTTCACCGACGTGGCGAGCATCTTCCCCACCGGCAACGTGCACAGCCTCCCGTACTATCTCGGAGAGAACGGCCAGGAGGAGGAGCAGGAGTGAAGACGGTGCTAAAGGCATGCATCAGGCCGGTTGTCGTGAAGATGGAGTTGCCCTAGTGTGTTAGGGTTTTTTATCTTTTTATTTCTACTACTATGTTGTGTGGTTTGTTAAGTTGTCTTGTGAACGAACTATGTATGTCTGGTCGTGTTATACGTACGAACTTTATTTATATATCTATGTTATGCTTGTGTTTTATTTATACTCCTATATCTATGTCGTCTTGTACCGTGAAGATGGTGTTGCCCTTTTGTGTTAGGGCTAGAAGTTAATAAATCGTGTTTTACTATAGATGGTTTTGCCCAAGTGTGTTGCCCTACCGTGAAGATGGTGTTGCCCTAGTGTGTGGGCTAGATCGTGTTGTAGTACTATAATTCTACCTTTTATTCATGTTGTGTTAATTTTGGATTTTATTAGTTCGAAGTTAATGAAGATACAAAAGCTACGAAAGAGCAAACAAGAGCTAACATTTTGAAAAAAGAGCAAAAGCCCAAAGATCTAAGACATAAATCAAATATGTCAAAAATCAAAACATATTTTTTCATTTTTAAATTTTAATAGTTTTTATTATGGTTTTCTATTAAAGAATATTTTTAAACAAACAAAATTAGAAATATGAATTTTAATACATTAAATATTTAGACTTCGAATTGACACTCTATAGATTGAAGAGGTCTTACCAAAAAAGTTTTGGCGCGTTTAGACAAGGTCGAAAAAAAAGTTGGCTACAAATGGGGCTGTTTACCCTAACTTTGAAGCTCATTTCTAACACATTTCCCATTGCTACGAGTTTCACCACGGAAAAGAAACTTTACCTCATATTTTGGTTCATAAAACATAGCAACATCATACCACAAAGCAATGGACTTCAAATACTGGTTCAGCAAACACCTCATTTGAAACAACGAAAAACGAGCACTCAATTTTCCCATTTTTGAATTGTTGGTGGCAATTTTGGAATCAACATGCACTCTGTGCAATCAAATAAATACAGCCAAAAAAACACAGAGTGAGCGCGTGCACTAATTTCTGGGCCTCTTATATCTTTGCGGGCCTTTCAGAGTCAACGGCATGGACCGGCCCAACATAGCTTTGTTTCTTGTTTGGGCCCAAGAACTCAATATTGTTTTTTTCCTTTTGCGCTAGGTGTTGTCTGACGAAACTGAAGAAACTGAAAGTGTCAAGAACACGTACAAAAATTCGGTGATACAGAGAGCACCAGATCCACACAGAGACTGATGGTAAGCAAGAATTAACTGACGAAACTGATGTTAAGCAAGAACTAACTGATACAGACACAGTTTAAGCAACATAAGAGCACCAGATCCACACTAGTAACATCTCTAACGACTGACGACCAGCAAGTAAGCAATTCCTAGAGCAATTACAGAAATGTAAAATCCTAAAGCTAGCTGATTCGACTGCTCTTCAATTCAGTCAGCTGCCTCAAGTTCTTGTTCATCTTCTTTAGTTCCCCCTTCAGATCCGCATCCCCAACTGTCGGAGCAGCACTGTCGGAGACCAAATTCTGCTGCCGGGTTGCGGCACCATTGAAAGGCATCGAGCTCTGAGATCTAGCTCTAAGCCTGGCAACGTAGTTATCCAGCCATTCGAAATGGCCGCAATGGCTCACGATCTGAAACAAAAATATGAACCCTAAATCTCAGATCCAAGGAAAAAGAATTCAGAGCAAAGGGAAAAAGAAATCAGAGCAAAATCATGAGATCTAACCTGCCCCTCTGGCTTGCTCTCGCATTTCACGAACTCTCGCCCTTTGTTGCCATTCTTGTCCGACGTACAAGTCAACCGTACCAATGGCGCGATGCGTTCGCAGTCAGGACATCGCTCCATGGGCACTGGACCATGCTGGGGCCACGAGGGGCGGGAGGCTGAACTAGAGTCCGACATATCTCGTCGCCGGAGAAGAAGAATCGCTGCTCTCGTCGCTGGAGAAGAAGAAGCAGAAGAAAGGGGAGACAATGGTGGGCGAGGACGAGCTGCTCTGTGCGTGGGTGGAGACTGGAGAAGGAGCTGCTCTGTCAGATGGAGAAGGGGGAGATTTGACGATTTGCCTCGTTGTATTTTGCAGTTTTAATATTTGCAACATCTCGTCTCACTGACATGTGGTGGTCATGTGCGAATAATCCAATTTCAGATGTAAAGTGGGGCAGATGGTAAAACTCCCTTGCGGCCAATCAAGATGCAGAACCAGCTTCGCGCGGATCGCCCGTGGAAGGCCATATCTGACGGGTGGAGTTTGGCGCTAGATTCCGATCCGACGGCGGACGTTCGACGCTAGGGTTTGGAGAGATGCTCCGGGGTTTTGAGTCAGTCAACGGGGTTATTAGGGTTTGACCTGAACTTCAAATGGCCACAAATAGTTACAAAAAAATCAAAAAATGAAAAAACTTGCATAGTTCGTCGTTTTATAAGACATAGTTACCAAAAAACCCTGGGTTTAGGGTTAAGGGTCATTTTCATGAAAAACCATTTTCAGAAGTGAGACATCGAAATCACATTCAAATGAGCATAAGTAATTCAAAAAAAATCAAAAAATAACAAAACCAGTGCACATTGCCGTAATATGTGACATGGTTACGAGAAAAAAATATAAACTTGGTGTTGGTACATTTTCATGAAAAAAGCTTCACACAAATGAGCTATCACGTATGAAACTGTTCAGAGTTCGTAGGAAAGTGAGAGAGGGTTTAGGTTTTGATAAAATTCAAAAAAATCAATAAAATCACAAAAGCTTCATTTTGGATTGAATATGAAGGTTCTGAAATTACTTTTTCATTTTCATATTTAAAACGTGTTATTTCATGATTTTCAGTTAATAGCATATTTTTCCAAAAAAATGTAATAATATGAAGATTAGTTCAATAAATAGTGGGACTTCGTTTTTACTCTATATATATGGAACAGGTGTTAATAAAAAATTTATGCCTCATTTAGACAAGGTCGAAAAAAACTTGATTACAAATAGGGCTGTTTACCCTAGCTTTCGAGCTCGTTTCTAGCACATTTCTCATTCGGATTGATCACCTTCAAATATTGGACTTAAAATGTTCGATCAAATACATAGCACAGAGCAATGGACCTCATATGTTGGTTCAACTCTAACTTTGGTTCAACTTCAACTTTGGTTCAACCTCAAATTCAAATATTCATTCAAATTCAAATTTTGATGGAAATTTTAATTCTTACTCAAATAAGATACCAAAGTACAAGCAACATTATTACACCTGATAAGTTTTCACAGTAGCTCGAATTGACAACACAAACATCTTAACACAAATGTATCAAGTTCAAATTCAAATCTTCGACTTGCTCCTTGTGTTCGCAGCTGGCTTCACCGACTTGCTCCTGGTTTCCCTAGTTGAGATGCTCTTCTGATTCAGACTCTTGATCCTTTTGCTCTTTACTTGGGGTTTTGGCCGTGGAGTTGCTGATGGAGTACTTCCACTCGCCGAGCACTTGACGACCAATTGATGGTCATCATCTGTGGGTTCAACAATCTTTAAAGGAACAATTGGAACAATTACCCCCTCCTCTTCCTCTCTTATAGCTTCAAAACCATCAAAGGCCATGGCTTCAAAATCTAAGCCATCAGATGATGGTTGAACTTCAGTTTCTTCGGTTTCTTCATGTCTAGGCCTTTTCTCCCTAGAGCTGATAAATAAAAGGGAAGCCATAGGTTAAAAAGAGAACAAATGCAAACAAAAGGGTAGCTGCATTCTACAAATGCAAACACATACCAAGGTGCTGGTACAGCTTCATTTGCTTCAATCTCCAGTGTAGCTGCATTCTCCTCAGCATTTTCAATCTCCATTGCTGCTGCATTTTCCTCTGCATTGGCTGCTGTCCATCTTTCCTCCTCTCCAAATGATGGCTCCACTGGATTGGTACAAAGCCTGGCAATATGCCCCAGAACTCCACATTTTCTGCAAGCACGCTTTTTTGGTACACGACCCTCCTCACCTGTTCTGAACCTGTTTTTCTTTGGTCTTCCTGGTGGTCTAGTGAGTACAGGGGAGCAGAGTTTGAACCCTGGATCAACTATATTCCATTGGTCTTTTCCCAAGAGTGCAGGCACATTGTCAGCATAAGCAGCCATAAATTTGGCAACAGAGAAATAGTCCGAGCAATATTGATCAACTTCACCATCTGCACCCCCAATGACAGTCATCAGATGTAGGGCATGTATGCATGGCTTCCCACGGATCTGCCATTGCCTACAACTGCATTCCCTAGTTGCTAGGTTCACTGGATACCTCCATAGCCTATTTTTACTGTCAGTATAGGCTACCTCACCCTCAAGTGTATCAGATCGAATGCATCTCATCTTCAGTCCTCTTGCCTTCAAATGCAATGCCTTAATCAGTGATGGGAGCATAAGATGACCAACATATTTTGTTTCTGCAATTCTTTTGCGAAGAGCCATCTTTATCATGATCATCTGCCTCATCTTGTCGAATGCTTGCCACAGCAAGAGCCCTTTCACTGACTTGAACTTTGCATTGAAGCATTCTGCAAGGTTATTGGTCACATAATCAACTTTGCAGATTTCGTTGAATTGGCTTCTTGACCACACCTTGCCATGATGTGCATCCATGTACTCCTTCACAAGAGGAGTTTGAGCATACAACACTCTCAAATGGTGTTCATACTTCCTTTTGCTGCATGTGTATGATGCTGGCCATAAGTTCTCATCAAAAACTTTACCTTTGAACTTCTTTTTGAAATTTTGCGCTAGGTGTCGCATACATTCCCTATGCTCCACTCCTGGGAATACAATTTCTACTGCACTCTCTAAGCCCTTGCAAGCATCTGTGTGTATGGCTAAACCTGGGGGTGTGCCTATAATGTTGCGCAACTGCTGCAGAAACCAGACCCAACTTTCCTCGGACTCTGCCTCCACCACACCAAATGCAACTGGGAATAGCCAGTTGTGTCCATCAACTGCAGAAGCTGCTACTAGCTGTCCTCTCCATCTTCCAGTCAGATGTGTAGCATCTACGGCCAAATAGGGCCTGCAACCATCTAGAAACCCCTGCCAGCAAGCCTTGAAACAAACAAAAGCCCTTCTAAAGCACTCCTTCTCAAATGACTTCCCTTTTATTTTGAATGGAACTGTATGCTTGTCAATCTCTACAACACTCCCTGGACTAGCCATCTCCACTTCAGCTTTGAAGGTGTAAAGCAGCTGAAAACTGTCATTCCATTGACCATTAATTCTGTCAAGAGCCCTTTCCCTAGCATTGAAAACTCTCATGTAAGGAATTTTTATCTTGTACTTCTCAAAAAGCTTCCCATGGAGTGCTGTTGGACCAAGTCCAGGTTCTTCCCTCAGCCAATCCAATATCGCATCTGCCACCCACCTAGTTTTTGCTAGCTTGGTTTTGGCCTTCCCCCCCCCCTCCAGGTGGACAGGAGTGCTTGTGTGGGTTTTTCTTTATCTGAAACAAAATAAAGGCAAAAACAGTTAAGAAACATTACTAAATGATGTGAAACTAAATTACTCAATGAACTTGGATTACCTGAATATATTTGCTCTTTAACATAAGAGATGCATGCAACCTCCACCTACACCTATCATATGGACAAAAAACTGTGAACCTTGACGGCTCACTCCTTTTAATCTCATAAGTGTTTTCAGTTAGAATGCACCATGTTGTCACTGCATTCCGACAGTCCACCATGGATTGAAATATGGTGCCTTCAGTAAGCTCAGGTGCTTCCCTATTCCACTCAATTGTTGGCATGTCCTCACCATCGTATTCATCCTCGATTAAGCTGTCCATGTTCTCCTCCTTCTCTTCATCGTCAGTGTCATCAAACCTAGCACGGCTGATGGGCTGCTCCGGATATTCATCATCCACTGCTTGCTGACTGGCTATATCTACCAGTTCAGGGTACATCATCTCGTCTTCATCATCATTTGCAGGCACTTCCTCGTCAGCTTCTGCCTCTTCATAAACAGCGGCTGCAGAAGGGACAGGAGAAGCAGCCGAATCCGCAGCAGACATATTGTGGCTTTCAGAACCACTGGCTTTGCTTGGTCTCGACCTACAAGGAGTGCCAGGTTGCTGGCTATTAGCAGTGGCAGAGGATGCACCCTTCCCATTGTCCCGCGCTTTGCGTGGCTGAAGCACACAGATATGAATTTTACCGAAACGGCTCTCAGCATTCAAAGTAAATAGCAATCCCAAATGCTCGTCGCAAGTTAGTGGGAGAAATGTTTGCTCGCTAGTGTTGAAATATTGCAGTTCAACAGCGTCGGCATCGCTCCAACCATATGTACAACGCTGGAGACCTTCGCGAAAAGCTTTGAAACAAATGATTGTTTCTACCACCTTCGGGAAGTAAAATCCAGTTAGGTGATGCGCCTTCGTACCGCGGATCTCGCTAATTTCCATTCTAACAGCCAGCCGAAAAGCAAGCGCGGGATCAATCCTATCCGAGTCAAATAAAGGATGCAGTTAGAGAACGGAAATCAGCAAAATTGGAACGATTCATGCTAGTATTGGTCAAAACCAGCCAAATCTACGAGTTTCCTAATCAATTCGAGGGTATACGTTGCTTACCCATCTGGAATCCATGAATTATCCCCATTGGATTCGACCCAATCTTCTCCACGATCGATGGGTTTGACCGGCCTCCCCTGACATCGCTTCGTAGTCCGAGATGGGGAGATGAGATAGATCTGGCGGAGACGCGGCGTCGCCGGCAAGCAGAATAGGGTTAGAGGGTTAGAGGGTGGAGGGGACGACGACAGCGGAGGCGGCACGACGGCGGCGGCAGCGGAGGGGGCCGGGCGGCGCCTGAGTGTCTCGATATGTTCAGGTAACACTGAGTTTCAGATTCAGACAAGCTGGTCCGACGTGTCTCCTTGGGGTCCCACTCGTCAGCACACTAGTCAGATAACGGTCAATGCATTGACCCGACGGCAAACGACGGCACACGTCCGCTGTGAGCATTTGTGAGAGTTTCAGCTAAGGGAGTGGGCAAAAGAGAGCAAAAAGTTAGAGCGTGGGGAAAAGTGAGTACAACTAAGGAGCTGGGGGCACAGAATTAAATATCCCTTAGAAAAATGGATTATATCTATTTATGTCCAATTCATGCACTATCTTTCGGTTAGAAGAAACTGAATATTTTATCTATAATACAAATTATGTTATCATAGACCATTAAAGTTAGCTATCGTCATTCTAATTCCGTATCAATACGCAGAGACAGATAAGATGGCCGGCGGCGTATCACAAATCCCAAAGGAAAGGGCGCGAGCGATACAAACTGAACACCGTAAGTGTCAACTGAGTGAGCAAAGAAGAGACAAGGAATCACTCCCCAATAGCGCCGCAGGGAAGAAGGAACACTTTACGTACCGTCATAAAATACACTTCAAATTACGCAGCAAAAATAACACCACGGGTGCGGCGTGCCGCCGCGCCAATTTTCCTAGTTTACCTAGTAAAAGCTACTACACTACCCGCCTCCTTCTTGCTTTGAGCAACTGCCCAAGGCAGCTTATCTCCACCGTTGAATCACCCTCGCACAGTGAAAATTTTGCACCGCCCAATTCACTGCAGCCGTTGGATCGTGAGTTCTTCCGATTTGTACTCACTACCGGACACAGTAGGTCGATGACTGGTGGGCCAATGAGCAGGGCGGGCCCAGCTGCAACACGTCCGCTGCGTACCTCTCCCTTTTCTTCCTTTTACTGTGGCGGTAGACAGCGATGGGCCAATCGCGTGGCTCACCCAATCCGCCCGAGGAGGGTAAACCCTAGCCCCAATCCCCATTCACGCCTCTGGCCGGCGCCCTCCTTCTTCTCTCCTCTCCTCCCTGCGCCGCCGCCATGGTCTGCTCATCCCTCTCCTCTTCACCTCCAGCACGGGTGGGCCAAAGGAGGCGAGCAAGGGCGACGAGGGCGGCGAGCAGGGCGCCAGTTGAGCCATATGTTCTCCCAGTGGAGCGGTGCTTGGCTGGGGGCCGCTGCTTTGCACGTCGTGCGGGTGGCGCCTCCAGCCGTCGACGGCGCCTCTTCCTCATCGCGCGCCGGCGACGAAGGCGGCTGCCAGCGCTCTCCTGTTGTACGTCCTTCAACAGGGCAGGGCGGCCGAGCAGGGGTGCAGCGGACCGCGGCGGCCAGCAAGGAAGGCCACGGCCGGCCAGGGAGGCGGCGTCTGCCGGGCCGTCAGGGCGACGATGGACGGGCAGGGCAGCGGCGGCCGGGCCAGGCAGTCAGGGCCGAGGCGGCGGCGGGCAGCCGGGCCCCGGTGGCCGGACATGCCGGTGCTTGGCTGCGCTCGCGAGGCGACTCGGACGGCTGCAGCCGCGGGCGCTCAGCTCGACGGCCGGTGATGGTGATACATGTAAAATACATACATGAACTTTGCATTGTATTACTTATAGTTAAATTATATTTGCATCATATAAGGGTTATATCATTGTTTTATATTGATTTTGGGAATATTTCATAGTTTCCCTATTTTTCTGGAATTAACCCTGCACAGGCAGAAAACCCTATTTTCTATATTTTGATGTTTCAGGGACCCAAACGACGTCCAAATGACCTGAAAATTTACGAGCATCAGTTTTTGGAAGGAATGAAGCGTGGGAGCGAAGGAAGTGAACAAACGGAGGCCCGAGGGCCAAGATAGGGTGGCCCACACGGCCAGATTCCTTGGCCCCGTGGGACCCACCATCTTGGGCCTCGAGGCTCCGCTGCCGTCGATCTTCTTCCCGAGCCTCCGTCTTGACCTAAAAACGACTATAAAAATAGCCCCCGAAGGCTTTCGGAGGGGAGCGCCGCCGAAATACAGAAACCACGAAACAGAGACCTGGAGTTGCAGATTGGAGGGGGAAAACTCCGGCGGGGCGCTGCCGGCGTGGTCTCCATCTTCTCCAACGACTTCTCCACCGTCTCCATGATGAAGGGGGAGTAGTCCACCCCCTGGACTTTGGGTTTGTGGTGGTAACTTGATCTAATCTCTCTATGTATGATCATTGTTGAAGTCCATATGATGTGCCTTGCATAAGTATGGATCTATCTATATAATTCCTATGGTGGATATTGTGGTATGAGATAATATTTGCTATGCATTTACCGTTGTGTTGGAGCTTTTATGACTTGTCATACTTTGGAGATATTCTATGATGCATGCGATGGTTGGATTTATGCATAATGCCTTGTTTATCCTTGTCATGAGGTGATTGACACCACCAAGTGTAGATAGATGAGAGAGATGTGGTCATGCACACGAAATATGAATCATTACACTAGTGTTTAGAATATTGTCCATTAAGAAGTATGATGTATGTAGGTACGGGGTGGCCGATGTGACAACGGCATATGTATTGAGTGACACAATACAGCCCAACATCCTTTATCTGGGGGTAAAAAGGAAGAAGTATGATGTGGGAGTGACAACACACCACGCTAGCCTTACGAGGGTGACCCTAGCAACACGAATGATTATTTTCTTTCAACTATGTGTCTTAGGACATGTAGCCATCATAGAAGTTACCATTAAAGCATGACAATTGTGTGTACTTTTTATCTATAACATGATAATCACCATAGATGGGAGAGAGAGGATTAAGTGAACCCATGTCCATTGTTCCTATAAGAGAAAACCTTTGTCTTGTTCTCTTGCATTGAAGAGGATTGTGACACTTTTACATTCTTGTTTTGTTACATTAAACTTCCATCCATTAAATCAACCATCTTGTTCTTTAAACTTGTTTAGTGCATAATCAACTAAAACTGGTGACACTTTAGTTGTAGGGAATAGATAACTTTTCCTTCTTACTCCAGCGGATCGATACCCTACTTCCACACTGAGAGGTGCTACAGTGATCCCATGCTCTTGGGGGTTATCAGATGGCGGCAAGGAGAAAAGGGGAGGGCCTGCTGCAACCCCTCCTCCTCCAGTTCGTCCACTGATACGTCCAAAGCGTATCTATAATTTTTGATTGTTTCATGTTAATATTATGCCTTTGACACTTGTTTTTATATTAAGTTTATGATTTATTTGGACTAACCTATTAATAGTTGCAAAAGTGCACAATGTTCTTGTTTTACTCTTTGATGTGTAGGAATTATCAAAAATACAAGAGGAAACCTTGTTGGAGTCGAATTTGGACTTTCCTGAAATCTGTCTGAAAACTCTTTTTGAAGATTGTCACGTACCGGACAGAAGACGACGTCAAACGGAAAAAGTCTAGTTGCAGGGAATTTTCTCCTAATGGATCTGGACATAAACTTCGGCCCACTCCGAGTCCAGACGGTCAAGATAAGCCCGATTTACCAAAACCCTAGATGGGATGACGGGAATCCGAGAAGCTACATAAAGGGAGGAAACCTAACTCGTGAAGGACACCCCATACCCACGAATTTCCAGCCGCCAAAGCCACGTTTTTGCCTCCCCCATGGACCTCATCTCCATGGGGGGGGGGGGGGCTCCCAAGAAGTCATGGAAGAAGGGGGCTAAAGGGCGGCGCCCGATTTACCGAAACCCTAGATGGGAGGAGTTTCCCGCGCCACCGCCGGTGCCGGCGCCGCCCTGCACTCCTCGCTGTCCCCTTCACCACCTTCACCGTAATCTTCATCGCTAATTCCTCCTTGTATACAGTGGTTCATCCTCCCACACACCTCTGTACCGTCCTATGTAAACATGGTGTTTGATGCTATAATATTTATCCTATGATCTATGCCATGTTTCCGTAGTTTATTTGTTCTTAGATTGAATGGTTGAATGTCTTTGGTTCATTAGAGTTGTGTGTTGATATGGTACTGTCCTTTAGTGTCCATTATATTTGTGCGCGCATGGATCAACACCCTAGGGTTAGTAGTATTTGTAAACGAAGGGGGTAGGCCCGCCAGAGCGACAGAAACCTGAGGACTCGAACTGGTTAGTTGCACGTATGGGAGTAAGAGGACCATAAACTTAAGGCTATGGTTGGGGAAACCTTAATGCATTGTTAGTATATACGGATGTTTGCTAACAATCCAATCATATAGTACTTGTTATCCCAAGTAGTGGAGTGCATGTATATTTAGCCTCTCTCACATAGAAAACTGCATCGAAGACAATGAACCAAGTACCTTCACTAATTAATCTAGTACAAAGCCATCACACTGACCACCACTTTTCCGCACTCATGGTACTGTTAGTTTATGGTTACTTAATGCACTTTATTGCTGCAGCACTAACTTTTACTTTCTTGTGTTTATTATCTCGCAAAGCTATCTCTCATACCCGTATTGTTATTCTAGTATTATTTCCTAGATGAAGTAAACGTTTAGTGTGCGTAGAGTTGTATCAATGGTTGATAGAACTTGAGAGAATACTTATCCTACCTTTAGCTCCTCGTTGGGTTCGACACTCTTACTTATCGAAAAGGCTACACGCGATCCCCTATACTTGTGGGTTATCATCCACCCCTCCTCCTCCTCCAGCTCGTTCCTCTCCTTCTCCCTTACCCCTTCCAGATCGACTGTGAGGTCTTCACAGTTGGCGTGGAGGAGCACGATGGCGGCCGGCTGTGTGGGGAAGCAGGGAGAGGCGGTTGCTGTAGAGAGGCTACCTGCGTGGAGAAGAAGCAGCAGGGTTGGCGTGGAGTAGCAGGACGGAGGCCGACGGTGTGGGGATGGAGGGAAAGATCAGAGCTGTAGAGGGGCTGCCGGCGGGGAGAAGAAGCAGTGGGGATCGGTGTGGGAAAGAAGCAGCGGCGGCGGCGCTCCTCCGCCTCTTCTGGGCCGTGGTGGGGTGGAACTGCAGGGGAGAGGAAGGAGGTCGGCCACCAGAGGCAAAAGCAGGTCATGGAGAAGGCCAGCTTTGCAGCTCGCCCTCCTCTGCCCATGACATGTAGTGTTTGGCTGTGTCTTTTCTTCAAGCTGTTTTTTGTAGCTTTGACATGGATTTGAGCAAGCACAAAGGTAGAAGGTGATTTTCTTGCAGCTTTGGTTGGAGGAGGGTGGAAATGGTACACTGATTGTTGGTTATTGACAGGTTACGCTAGCATTATGTTTTTCTAACCACTCTTTTCTGTTTATTTGTTTGTAGATGTTCGTCTAAGCAAAATGGTGAGAGATACCTGCAAATATTGCTCCATTGAAGCCTGAGATGAGCATGGAGGAGTTGCTGGATAGTGGTACTAATTTCTGTACCTTATTTTCTGTAGCTTAATTTTTCTACAGGCTGACATGAAAGTCGAATTGCTGGATAGTGGTACTAAGCCCTTGTTTGTACTCGATGCAGATATAAAAGGTTCTTGATGGATAGTGGTTCTGTACTGCACCTCGGTTAATAGGTATGATTTCTATTATGAACTTTGCACTTTAATATTGCCTCTCTTGGTTAATTAGCATGTATGTGCATGCTATTATTGCTAAATAGACGAGTGATTCATGTGATAATATATTTTGTGCTAGATTATTGAGCCATACATCAGATAATAATTCTCAGCTTTAAAGTTTGTGTTAATATCAGTTTATTACATATTCAACATTTATGTGGTATCATTTCTAAAATCAACTTATAGTCCAAGTTCTGATCTAGCGTTGTCAAATAATTTCTGAGTTTTGTACAGATTCACCTAATAGATGGATGAGGTTATGGAGCCAAGAAGAGGTGCTGCAAGTTCATGCACACTTGCTGCTGAGGAAGGGACATGAGGGCATGGTGGCGGACTGGCAGAAGAGTTGGTGCTGCAGAGGAAGGGACAGGCTGGCTCGGCAATGTCAGAGAGCAGCACAATGACAGCTCGGAGTGGGAGGAGTCATCATTGCAGGATGGTATGTTTAACATAGCATCCATAGCCTGACTTTGGTATGTTCCAATTTTCTTACTGTAATTTTTAACCATTCCTGTCCATTAACAATGACTTGCAGCTAAATCAAGTTATAATCAAATTCTATTGCAGGAGATTGAAAGCCACGAGATAGAATCTGAATTTTGGGAGGTGGTGATTCAGATTGTTGGTTATTTGGTTGCTCGGTTGAAGAGAAAGACAATTTCTATATTTGGTGTTGAAAAAATCGATTTGGGGGGTCACTCATGTTCCTTCAGGTATTTTGGATCTGATTTGATGCGTTCTGGGAACAATTTGGGATATGCATCATTGAAGTAGTCAGTGTTTAGTTTTCTTTGGGCGTTGTCAAGGGTTAGGTGATATTTGCCTTAAATTTCCTTGCCTGGAAGCCACTATTGGCCTTTCCCCTTCAGCCCCAGTTCACCTAGGTAATTTCTTTTAAATACTAGCATGAGCTAAAATTGCAGTGCACGTTATCGAGGATTTACCATCAAAGGAATAGGTTAATTATTTATATATGTACTTATATGTCTAAGGCAATTGTATCCATCAAATATCTGAATAAATTTTGTAGTGAGGTATGCAGCTACGTATATGTTATTTGGAGTCAGATAAAAGCATGTGCTTCCTGTAAAAAAAATTTAGGTAAATAGCACGCGGATAAAAAACAGTAAAACACCCCTCGCTGTTGTCCCCTGATTGTAACTGTATAAGCATGATACATCTTTGGATAAATATTGCGACTTGACATTTAAAGATGAGTACATTCAATGAATATTATATTGTGTTTAACAAGGTACCCAGAAAATTTGCCCTGAGCTACATGTGTGGGAATATACGATCGATTATAATGCTTTCCTCGGGTAATACCGGTAATTTTCTTCTTTTCTGAAACTAATGAAAATATTATCTCCGTGACTATGAATGCTGCCCATTTGTTAAAGCCTGGTAGAGGGGCTTTTGCAACCCTATTTCAACTGCTGCATCTCTAAATTGGTCCAAACATAATATCACACTCCCTGCTTTGAAAAAGAATTTGCAATTTCTGTAGTTAGGTGAGTTCTGTAGGTGTTATGTCCAAGAATGTGTAGTTCTCTTAAATGCATTATTAAAACATGATTTTTCGTGTTAGTTTTGACCATCAAACCATGGCTTCATTTTGATTTGGTGAATGGAGGAGTAGAGGGGTGCGTAGAGTTGCTGTTACAGATGATGATCTTGCGGTTTGAGAAAGTAGTTTTGTTTTCTGATCATAAAAATTTGCTTCTGATTTTGCCTTCATGTGAGCTCCTCATTTTTAATTTTTGCACTGCATCGTCTATGCAATTTGGGTTTAATAATTTATTTTTGCCTTTTGCAGCAAGGATTTAAGTGGCCAAGGATTTATAAGATGTAAAAATGAGAAAGGGAAAATGTGTGAAAATACAGATTCTACAGATCAGGTATGCTTGTTAGTTCAAAGGACATGCCAATAATGTATATTGTAGAGCAGAACTCAATTAATTCAATGAAAGTAGATTGCAAGTACAGAAATGCTCAATCATGTAATCAGTTTCCTATGTGGTCCATTTTTTCAATTAGCATCTCTCGATTCGCATATAGCTTATAAATTAAGTGTTTCAGCCTATTATCTACAGATAAAACTACATCAAGTAGTAAGCAAAATTGCTTTTCCCTGCATGTTTTTGGATTGTCTGCCAAATGCTGCACGAATGTGGAGGCATGTAGTCCATTAATAGCTTGAGGTTAACTCGATCTGGAGCTGCATCATTCGTGCTTCTGTTGTTTTGTCCTGTCTTTCATTTGGTCCAAGTAGATGTTCAGTTGTTGGATAGTCCTAGCCTCACTCAAGAAACCGTCAGGTGCAGCGCCTTACTTTAGCTTTCTCAGCTCCAACCAACTCATCTTCGACTATAATTTTTACCCTTGAAGAAGGCTTTTGCATTTGAAGTTGGTTTGTTTGATCAAATACCAATGATAGGATATAGTAATTTTTAGATAATAACGATATATCAAGTTACTTTTAATGTTCGCCGTTCCTGGGCAAACCTTGAGCTTCTTACTTTAATAATAGGAAGACCCTGGGGCTTACTGGTTAGCGCATGTGATGTTGTGCTAGGCAGCCAGGGTTCGAGACTCGACTCCTACTTAATTAAAAACAACGGGGGTTCCTCCCTCCGTTGGTTCATTTTTCTTGAGCTTCTTACTTTAATAATAGTCATCTCAGTACATTTTCCAAATCTGGCTGTTTTTATTTCAGTATTTAGTAATAGTTGTATTGATGGAGGAACATGTGCTAATTGGGTTCTCTCCATTTTACCATTTTTACCACCTATACAGATCATGGCGTTCATGAGGATGATGATGAAGATTTGGAAGTATCGCCCGGGGCCAAATCGGGCAAGCCTAAAACCAATTTTTACCACCTAAAGGTAATTTTGGATGTTTGCAGCTTCATATGGCACCTATTTTTTTCACATGCTCTACTCTTACTCAAGTTGCCTTTTAACTATGAAAACTGAGTATTTCCTTCTATTAGTAGATCTCTAAAGTTGTTACGGCGTCATATATTTATCTATATGCAGAAAATTGCATGAAAACATTTTGTTTGCAAAAGCTCTCACAATGTTGCTTGAACAACCTGTCTCTTTGACACTCACAAACTTGAGGTTCTATAATTTTATAGATTCAGGTTGTGGCTTGCTCTTGTATGCCAATAATTTTCTTACAGCTATACAGGAGCTCTTTTATTGACCATAAGCTCGGTTAAACCATTGGACAACGTTTACTTCGATTGTTTATTTCCATTTTGTTATGCATATGCGCAGTGATTGAAGCAATCAGATTCATATCGACTCACAGTTGGTTTTAGGCTTGATGCTGCAATTACAGTTTGTAATTGGAAAATTGGTTTGGTGAAATTATTTGTACCTCCGCTCCATAGAATCTAGGCCCATTACTTGCAGCCAGGAAATAGACTTTGATTCATGTGTTAGTCTGAAGGTTTTCATTCTACTAGAGATCTGTTGAAGATGCATGTTCTATTTCATTTTGTCTGTGCCATTTTAATCTACTGCTCTTTCCTGTTCTTATTTTCTCCTATGAGGAATATACACTAATTCTTTATTTTTTTTGAAATAGCTTTTTTGTATATATTGGAAGTTACAGTCTTAGTGGTCTAATTGTTGTCATCTGGTTCTTGATGTTAGGACAATACCAAATAAATTTAGGTTATGTGTTAGGTGCTACCCTTTTCCATGTTTTAATTACCTGGTCATATGTTTCTGCCCATTACCTTTTAAAGTGAGATATGTTTAATTGGACATTCTGCTGCATAACAATCCTAAAGAAAATGTACATATAGTAATGTTCAGATTCCTACAGCATAAGTCCTGTGTTTTAGTTTGCAAGTTCTATTGTTGCCAAGTGTTTGTATTTGTTATATGTCCGCCTTTGTTATTTCTCCCCATTTTTTGTTAGCTTGCAAAGGTCGTCGATTTTGGTGGTTTACTGTTCTTCTGCTTAAAGGTGCCGTTGCTGATTTGTTTCTGTCTGGTGGTTTCCTTTGTTAATGTTGTCATCTACAGGCCATTGGGCGAGGCATACGACACACGATCTTGTCAGTTCTGTCCTACAGATGAAACACTCGTGTTCTGCAAGTCAAACGGAAGGATGGAAGACACCTGAACCAGGTTTGGTTAACTAAATGTAGATGGAGCTTTTGACTGCAGTTCTATGGGCGACAGTGCTGGAGTTGTGAGCACAGGAAGTGAAGAACAATTTGTTCGTGCCAAAGCTGGCTGAGGCCCTATACATGCTGACACGGAGTTCAGCTTGTTATCCAACTGAATCTGCGGCGAATCGTTGTGGAGTGTAACTGTCAGGAATTGGTGAAATTATAGAACACTAGAACTGAACATAAAGCAACTATTCTCCCTGTTCTCGAGCACATTCAGAAACTGAGTGAGATGTTTGAATATTTTTAAATTTCTTTTGTAAGAAGGTCGTTTGACTTAGCAGCTCATATTGCTGATAAGCAAACCTCCTTGATGTATCTGGACTGTATCTAGCCCCCCGGGTTCCTTCTTTTGTCGCCTCGTGTGCATCAAGGCATTAACCATGCTCCCATTTAGTTTTATACTACAACCCATTCATGTTACCACCTAAATAAAATAGACTTTTTTCATGGATAGTCAGTAATACAACAACTTTGATTGCCCAAACATGACATAAGGAATGGAAAATTTGATCTTCACGTTAATACATATAAGCAAGTAATTATACAATGTACCGCTTTGGTGGAAGAATGTGAAAACGGGGCGTCGGTGGAAGAATGGGTATAAGGAGAGGAGCCATGGAAACCCTAACGGACAACCTCCATGGTTTCGAGAGATATCGATAATAGCGGCACAAATAGTAGCATAGAACTTAAACACCCACAACAATATACACGTGGAATGCGTTTTGGGATGAAGCATTGATGATATTGTGGCTCTAACAATTGGCTAAAATCACAAACACATAAGATATATAAAACTTAATGCTACATTACAGTCTTGCTTTTATGCTAACGAGTATGTTCACGAGTAAAAAGATAACAATAATTTGTACAAGCAGTAGTTTATAGGGTGTAGTGTGCAATCACAGGAAAATGTCCACTCTATATTACCAATTCAACATGATACTTTTTAATGCACAAATAATTTGAAGGCGTGGGACATATCATTTACGTAAACTAAAAATTAGCACACTCATTTGAACTACAAACTATGCATGCTCCGAATTAGGGAATAGATTTAGTTAAAATCGTAAACAATAAACCCTATACTAACCATACGAATTTAAAACAACTACAACACTATATTTATAATTTATAAAGCTTAAGACTGCATTACAGTCTTGATTTCGGCATAACAATGCGTATTTCAAACAAAAACAACGCTATATTTAAAATTTATAAAACTTAAGGCTGCACTACAGTTTTGATTTTGTCACCTGCGCCAGGGGTGCAACCGGTCATCTAGTGTCTATAAATAGTGCAACCAACAGCCATAAGAGCATGTCTTAAAGAGTGATTGGTCAGGATGGTTGATTTTTTTTTCTTTTTGGTCTATATGTAAAGAGACGAGCTCTAACGAGATATTCGAGGAAACCAAACAAATCTCGCCTATCTAAAAGAAGAATTTTGTTCCTTAATCTGCCAACCGACGCACTACCACTACGTCCTCCCTTTCGTCCAACTTCGCCATCCTTCGTCGCGCCCCTTCCTAACGCATCCAGAAAAACACGCATCAAAATCGCTCTTCCGGCGCAATCCTCGCGGCTCCAAAACTCCGAAATCGCCTTCAAACGCGATCGTACCGGAAGAGGCAGTCTCGATCTTAATTCCTGAGCGAGGATGCTAGGGTTCCCCGCCGGCACCTCCTCTCGATCATCCCGGAAGAGGCAGCCCCGATCTTAATACCGCTCCCCTCTCAGCCGCACCGCGGCTCCCCCGCCACACGTGCGTTCTTCACCGCCGCCGATACGGTCGAGGGGCAGGCCAAGTCACGCATTTTTGATCTGCCACCGCCGCCGTTGAAGAAGCTGGCGCTGTTCAAGGAGGGGACGGTCGTCAGAGCTTCGCACATCCATATCACTAATTCAGGGGCTACCGCCGTGATGCTGCGCGCCTCCTCCGACCAGTCATCAGCTAAGCTATCCCCCTGTCCCACCTAGCCTCTCCTCTCCCATTCCCGGATCACTCTGGACGGTGGTCTCCATGAGAATTGGGCCGCTGGAGTTCCTGTCGGACTAGGACGCGGCTGCCCTGGACGGCATCGTTCACTCTGCGTTCTGGTCCCTGTCTGAGCCGTCCTCCATCTCTTCCTGGGTGCTAGGTTGATCTGAACCAGCAAAACAATCTGTTGGCTTCGGAGACTGTTTTCGATCTGTATAAAGCCCGGGAGAAGCTCAGCTGGGCTGATATCAGGAGCTATGACAAAGCGTCTGAACTTTCATGTATGTCGGCTGGGAAAAAAACAGCTCAAGTATGCTGCAGAATAACAGCGTCTGAACTTTCAGTTGTGTATCCCACGATTTTTTTTATATATAGCCACGTTAGGTACTAATCAGTTATCATCAGTGATCCAGTGTACCAAACTACTCGTAGACAACAATTCACTTGTCTAGCCCATAAAAAATGGCCAGATTTCTTGCCATTCATCATTTTTGGTCCTAATTTAGAAATCTCTGAAATGTACCGATGGATGCTTATTGGGGTGCACGTTACATATTGAGCCGTGGATCCTCACGCTTGTCCAACTCAACCGCTGTCAGCACGCCTCCGGTCTGCAAGCGTATCCTTGATCAATGTCTAATTCGTTCACTGGATTGGTTTGAGGCTGGCCTCACCCTAATTTCTTTCTTGGTGCTAAACTGCTAATTTGTTCGGTTTGTTCTTTGGTTGGCCCCTCCAGTCCGGTTCGTTCTACTTTTCCTTCTTAATTGCCTTTCTTAATCGAATTCCAGAACTTTGTCAAGGAAAAGGATCTTACGGGTGTACGTGTTCCTTCATTAGAGAATGGTAAGTCGGAAGCTCCTTCAATGTCTTGTTCTAATTTACAGTTTATTGTCACAATGTGTTACCAAGTAAGGATTTTCAATTAAGGCAGGTTATTAGTTCTTGTATTATGTTCTCCAAGAGTATAAACCATGTTCTGTCCAATATGAAATTCATTCAAGAGCTATGCATTCCTGTATAGTGCAATCATTGAGACCTGTCTCCAAAAGCATTACATGGTTGATAGTTTATTCACATGTCAGGCTGTTAGGTGAATAACTTTGAGCAAGAGACTTGTCTGATGTGTAGTCATGTATTCATATATTAATATCAGCTTTGGTAGTCACATGGAAACTTGTAAATTCAACATAAGTGCTATAATGTATAGTGAGAAAGATCACATATAGACATAGTTTTCCACAGTTGTAGTCCTGTATTCATATTCATAACTGTTTATGTTTCTCTTTTTTTTTGTTCTTCTGAAGGTGCAGTGCTCTGCTTAATGCCCCTCAAATGCATGCATTCATATGTTTGTCTCTTTCTGTCACTGTCAAGACTTTCATGCTTGCAAATGTCCTTCAGACTTGGGAAGTGACAAGGAGGCTCTAGCTCTTTACTTTGACCAGTTGAATGACAAATACAATGATACTATTGAATAAGTTAAAAATAACAGCAAACAGATACTAAGGTGAGTGCTCACAGATTGCCCCCTCCTATTTATGGTATGCAACTTCCAAAAGTTCAGAAATATTGTTGATACTTACTTCATCATGCTTGATTGAGTTACTTTTGACATTACAACCTATCTGCTCAATTTAAGAAATGTATTTGGAGCTTAATCATGATTATGCAGTAAACATGTTTTCATGACAGTTACCATACCTCACTTATGTGATTTCTTGTACATGTGTTTCTTCATTAGTCATCATCTTCTGATCTTTTGTTTTAATATTTGACATTTGCATTTCATTGCATGTTGATTTTTTATGATACGAACACATCAAGGAGAAATCTTGGTGTCAAAGTATGGTAATGCCAACAAAGGAACCACTTTGGGAAATGGAGTAACAACTTCTTATGTGACCATTCATTCCTGAGGTAGCCATTTGGTGTGTTACATACACGAGAATACAAATTGCACAGTGGAAGATACTATTTTCATGTTGGGTGTTGTACTTGTGTCAAGTCATTCATGTGTTTGCTATTATCATGAAGCATATCCCTGATCATGACCTCTCTTGGCCTTTGTAATTGGATATTCAGTGCTATTCAAATTTAATCACATAATCTCCAAAACTAATGTATTGTACCCTACTCCGGAGGCAAGAGCTATGTCCAAGAAAGGCGAATGTACTATGCTAACCTTCCGAGGGTCATTGGCTCTGATTATCTGTAGAGGTTGAGAGCTATAGACAACAATGCTGAAGGTGGAGTAGCATGTCATGTTTTGGGCATACGTATTTCTTTTGGGATTCTGTGATTGACGATATCTTGTACTAATCCAACCATACTCTAGGATCGAAATGCACAATTCTTATGCTAATCTGTTAGGTCTTCCAACACTGGTATGTACAGGCGCCTCGAGAAAGGAAACGGAGGATGAACGGAAACGAAAAGAATTTGTAGAGGGGAGGACAGAGAAGCGGAGGAAAATGACTTGTGTTCACCGGATTATTGATTAATGTACCCATTATTCGTTCCGTAACAACATTCACTTCCCTCAAATAGACATGTGCACTGCACTCACGATATTTAGCAATACTTCATGCTTGTGAAAGAATGTGTTTTCTTTCGCTTCTTCGTGCTTCCTACCTACATATTAAATCACGGTGATTGGAAGCTCACCAAAATTTTAGCGACACGAATGAATGCCTCCGTTGCAACGCACGGGCAATTTACTAGTAGTATATAAAAATAGCGTTGGTGTTCGAACAATCGATCCAACAACGCTCCATTCGGGTTGGCCAATTGTTTCCATCTGCCTATCAAACCACAGGTCAATGCCTCGTTCTGATTCGGTCAGAACAAAATCAGCGAGCGGCCCAAGCTAACCCACTTGCGCTGGTGAACAAGTACACACCATAGATACGCTTGGAGCAGCGGCCCCGCGCACTAGTGAGCCACTTAGTGACACAGGCCAACCTACGGGAAATGGATAAACCGAGATCGGACGACAAGAAGCAAATCATCATCTGCAAATCAGCGAAGGGTGGCGCGCTCTCGCTGTCCTCAAATTTGATCCACTTTGATCTGATGCACCTTCATGTTCAGTTCCACATACAAACAAAACAAAAAACATTAACGTGTCATTTATCCTTGTTAGCTTCCGTCATCATTATTGGTGAGTTTGCTGTTGCAAATTTGTCCTAAAGGTGACTCATGGTAGATAACAAGGACAAGATAACACACTAATACATTTGATTTGGACATTTGTCAAGATCAAAGCCAGAGTAGACACCGCTCCCCCTCGAGGGAGCTTCTCCTCCTGAACATACCTCTCCCCCGTACTGGCATGTCGACGTTCTCTCTTTCGATTACCCTTACGGCCTCGCTAATTGGTTCACTGGAATCTAACCAAATCCGGTTGTATAGCCGCAGAAAATACGACGGTTCTCGAGTGGAAACGCCAGGAAATATTTCCGGGCTAGAAATTTATCAAGAAACCAATCGGAGCCAACGTGAGAATGAAAATTATTCTCTCTCTCCCTCCCCATCTCACTCTCCCTCTCTCTGCCTTGGCATGGTGTTCCACGCACTATAGGTTTCTCACTCGGTTTGAACTTCTAACTCAGTGTGATATTTTCTAGTGGACGAAGTCCAGTTAGACACAATCTTTGGAGGAGCAATTGTCGAGAGGATAAAAAGAGAGGCCAAGCTTTGTCATCTCGCAAGGGCGAAACACCTTGGGGAGTTGATTCCGAGAGAGTTTTTTTTTAAAAAGACCGGAGGGGGGACTCCACCCCGGCTTTGCCATTAAGGTAGAAGTGAGAACTCGAACCCGAGACCTGGCCCTTATGCGCATATGCACGACTACCACTAGTCCACGGAAGAGTTCTCATTCCGAGAGAGTATGTTTTTGTATTTTTGGATGTGTTTCTTTTTTTTAGCCTGGCTACAAACTCTTTTTTAATCAATGAAAAAATACAGATGTTTGTCTCCGTCTTTTTTAAAAACAAAAAGCACAGTCAATACAATGTGTCGTCTCAAAGCAACAACATCCACACCACCAGGTTTTTTGAGTTTTAAGTTTCTTCTTCTTTTACATGGTTATACAAGGTTTTAAAATTTAGAGAAGCGTCCAACCACAAATGGCCTGCCCGGTTCAGCCCAACTGGATGTCTCAACAAAGAAGAAGTATCTAGAGGAATCACATGAAGAGCTAGCAGCCTCGCACGCAAGTTTTAAGTTAGTAGCCACATTGGCCGTTGCCAGCCTGCTTCATGGGTTATCCCTGCTCTGCTCATCTCACTTGGAAAATAAGGCTGTTCATGTAATCGGCATTGTCGTAGAACCAAACGAATCGAATGAAACAGACCACAAGCAGAAACACGTTCCGCTTCTCTTATCTGATGATTTGTTCTCAAGAATGGCAGTGTACGCATCAGATCTAGGCAAAAAGTGTATGAGGCGTTGGTTTTGCTGGTATGCACCCACTACTTATGCTTCGAACTAGTGTGTCTATGGGCCATAAGGCATGTCTATGGATAGCTCTGGATGATCGATTTTTTCCCTTTCTGTTGGCTATAGCCTATAGGTAGAGAGATGTCTCTTAGACAAAAGTCTCATGAGATATTTGAGGTCTCATGAGATATTTGAGCGAACCAAACAAATAAGTGTAGAGGCAGGGCAACAGTGGAGGCGGTCATAGAAACATTCTTCGGCCAGATGTGCAAAGCTTCACAATCCGACACCTTATTTAATGACTTTCAGTTCGTGCAACCTCAAATCGATCTAACTCAATTCGTCCAATATGATGGTGGTTTGATGGTTTCATACTTGTAGAGTTCAATTGCATTATCACACACAAAAAGAAGTGCTATGTGTGTCTTTTTGAATTATAAATGTTGTGCATTAGTTTCTTCGAGTGCATTGATGTCTTTATAGTGTCTTCCCTTTGGCTGGTTGTGCCTATGACAGTAATTTAAAAGAGCATAGAAAAACAAATGGAGAAAAACACTTCATGACAACCCACGGACCTCAGGATCTCGGAGTCGAAGATTGGTTTGGCAGCATAGATGAGAAGATAGACATGGGAGTACAGATGAATGGCAGCAACACTCTGGTACAACGTTGAGCCCAACTCAAACAATATAAGGTTAGAAACACATTAATAAGCAAAGCCACATCCACCCACACGACAGCATCACAGCAACAAACGCACGCACCAATAGCGACGATGCAAGCTAACAACAAGGACCAATCCACTGTGCTCCCACACAAAGGTTACTACATTTGCTCTAGAGACTGTCAGGTATCAAAGCCCGAGTAGACGCCACTCCCCCTCAGGAGCCGCTTCTCCTCTTCGACATAGTTCTTCCCCCTGCTGGCCTGTCCACGGTCTCTCTTCCGCTTCTCCTTCTGCGAGAATGAAGCCTCCTTCTCTTTCTCTGTCTGCACTGGCTGGGGATTTCGCACACCGATAAGCTTCTCTCCTTCAGTTACTGCAGTCCTTGTGCGTTCCCGCTCCTCGTAAGACTCGGCTAGAACTTCCTTCTCGTTGCGATCTTTCCCGGTTGACCAAGTCCAGTTAGGCTCGACCTTTGGAGGAGCAACTGTCAGTACAGATGGTCCACCACGATACCCGTGCCGGCTCAAAGCACTGAAATCCACACCACCAGGTTTCTTCTTCTTTGACATGGCTGCTGTTCAGAGAGCTAACATTAGTGTTCGAGGAAACCCTGACAATGAAATATCATACTTTTCACATCACTGATCTATGGTTCATATTACTTCGCTAACAACCAAACTGTGCCAGATTACAATAGTAAAAAACAAAATAGACAGAATAAGACGGTCCAAGTTGCAGTGCAGGCTAATCCAACTTTAGGGAGGGGAACACCGGATCTATGTGAGCATGATACATGGGGTCTGAGGCCCAGAGCTTCCCTAAGTGGTGGCTAGAGGTGGTCATCCTATGGACTTCTTCGGTGGCCCAAATGAGGTCTTCAGCTTTCTTAGGGTGGATGATAGCATCAAGAGGCTGGTGCTCATTATCGCTCCCCAACCTCTGTTGATCCCACTGCCTCAAGAGGATGTTGGTGAGGTAATGCAGGGGCTGCTCGTACAACTGCTTCACCGATCTTCCGAGTCCCAGCCATGATGTGGATGGGATCAGGGAACCACGGTGATCAGGAATCGGGATCTGCTTCATGTACTCGATATACATTTCAGCCTTCCTGATCAGTGCACCTGCAGTATCCCATTATAGTAAGACTACAGATATGCAACACTGCGCAGAAAAAAAATCTTAGAACTACAGGAGCTAATGCAATGCAGTCCTCTAAAGTCCATGGCTGGTGGGTGGAGACTCAGGGTCTCAAGTGGTGCTTGAGGGCTAAGGCGGACTGGTTAACTCTTTTTGCTGACACTAGTTCCTGTCTTATTCCTTTGGTATCTAGAGAAGGTATGGCACAGAGGGGCAAGGCTAGCGCCCAACTCAGTCCATGTTTGGAGTGAACAGGTTTAAGAACTACGGAGTACAAGTTATTTTGCCCTGATGAACCGTACAAAATTACATGCTTATTTGCAAGAAAAATAAATGAATTGAATTCTGGATATACAAAATTATTTATAAGTGTGTTCTCATCTGCACAAATTTGTCACTAAAGAAACCAAAGACAACTTTTGAAACTCAGCAGGCTAATCAGATATTGCTCTCCTCGCAGGAAGAGTAAAAAGTACCATGACAATAATCAAATATTGGTTTGGGCCAGTAAAACAAGCTACACCTGTAACCAACCGAGACTGTTTGGACCCAGTTACTTTGAGAACGTTTAGTATATGTCAAAATTCATAGTGATAACGATTATTTCTGACAGAACCTGAGGTATACGTATACCTCATTTAGTAATGGTAACAAATCCAAGAAACTGTAGTTAGATATCAAATCTTAAGCATACAAAATACTTATGGACAATATTATTATGGAATAAATAGGCAATATCTCTCTAAAGGTGTAATAATTCGGGATATGCATGATATCACGAATTATTAATATGTTGCAAAATATTAAAAAATAAGTTGATCACACAAAATACGTATGACATGTCCGACGGATCTTTAGATATGGACTTAGGCCAGATGTTGCAAAATTAGGTCGGTAAGCTTTTTGGGATTCAATACAAAACTAATTAAGTAAGACATATTAGCACTAAAATATAAGAAGTTTGTTTGGTAGCATGCAATTTGCAGAATTACTACCCCGACATCAAATCCTAGCAAGAAAATGGGATTGAATTTCCACAGTATTCATATATCTCTAGGAATCTTGGACATTTGGTTGATAAAAATATCCTTGTTTCTCTGAGAAGGTGAAAATTAAAGAGTCCCTGACGACTAACGCTGTATCTGGACTGAATTACCAAGATCTGCACACCAAGCATACGAGGAGATCCAAACCGCACAAGTACACATCAATAATTGTTTAATTTATCTTAGAGCCATTAGACAAGCATAGACCAAAATCGCATTAATCTAGGATAACAAGGAGACAATACATCAACTAATGAGCGTGCAAAACGATTCTTCTGACAACAAAAAGGCACCGAAATAGCTCTCACCTTCTGCTGAAGCTGCAGATTTGGAGGAGTTGGGCAGCCGAAAAAAGTTCTCGCCTTTCCCGTTCCCAGCCTCGTCATCGGAATCCGAGCTCACGGAGTCGTCGGAAGAGAGCTCCACCGGGTCCTCTGCCGGCGCGGCCCTCGTCATACCTAACCACGGGCCCCAACGACGTCAGGGTTACTCCATGCTGAAACCTTACTGTAAAAGAACGAAATTTTAGGCCCTCACCTGGACCGCGGGGAGAAGGAATACGCCGCCGACGAGAGGAGGTCGAGCTCACTGGTCGCCGGCGCCGGGGACGAGAAGTGATTCGAGCCGAAACCCTCGAGTCCACCGATTCACCTCCGCTTCCCCTGTCTTTTTTTTTCAGTTTTCTTCGGAGGACGATTTTGTCCCTGGGGTAGTTGGGCTTGGGTCGAAAAATAGTGTCAGAAAAATTCTCTGCTTGGGGAAGCCCAGTAGATAAATAACCACAAAATGACCCGTTAATAACGATGCGTAGATAGGGAAATAAATGGATCATATCGGATAAGGCTTTGTTTCCATATGATGGTTTACAATACTCCCTCCGATCTTATTTAACGGTCGCAAAAAATGAACATTGCAGGTACAAATCCATAGTTGTGGCTTTCAAAAAAAAAAAAAAATCCATAGTTGTGGTAGCGACAATTATTTGGGATCAGATGGAGTATTTTTCTGGCTGAATTCGGAATGATCGGAGGCAGATCCAATGCGGGAAGTGTAGATGCACATGAAACATACGCAAATCACTGTTAGAATGATAAGCAATTTTCCATATGAATTAATCTAGAAATATGAGAGACAAATCATTGTAATTATAACAGATATGATAAATGCATCACACATGTTAATCATGAAACTATGGATGCCATAGAGTGAATAAGATTGGAATAACATGTCCAAATCGTAGGGATGTAAATGGTCTGACCAGCGGCGCCACATAGTCCCATTTATTTACCTCGGTAGTTCATTTTTTCGGGAAAAAGCAAACTTGTTTGAACTGTCAACCCAATAGACGAGATTAAAAGGGATTAAATGGTGCGCCGTTTACATCCCTACCAAATCGATATGCAAAACTAGTAGACCGAACATAATCCCTAACAGAATGGATCGAAAATACATACGGTGCAACAGAAGAATAACTATTCACGTCAACGGTGTTGTCGGTAGCTTAATGCTGAAGATGTTGTTAATATCGGGAAAGAAGTCCTCGTTGGAAAGTAGTAGCGGGTGTTGGATAAGAAACCAGTAGTAGTTGTTGTGCGAGAACTATCCATAAAAACTTGCCCTTTATTAAAGAAAAAAATTGGCCGCCTCTCTCCCGTATAGATCACGAGAAATAGGGTTATGCAGTCTATTGTCCCGTCTAGCGGTGCACCGCGGACATGAGTGGCGGTGCAATACTCTGGAGCCGGGTGGTAATCTCATGTGTTGCAGTGTTGGTGTGTGTGTGGCGTATATCTCTCGGATGAGGGGCGACCTCTTTTGTAGACATGGTAGGTGTCCGAAACAAAAATTAAATAGTCTAAGAGGTGGTTTGATTCTGCCTTCCACTAGTATGTGCGACCGAGACCCATCTTCCACTAGTGTAAAAACACGTTTCAGTTTCTATGTGATAGTTCAGATTCATCCAGTCATGCTTTGCTTTGTAAAAATATGCAACGTGTACGCGTGGCATAGAACCTACTTAAGATCAATCACAAACACGATGTGTGCGTCGTCAGGGGCGGAGCCAAGAAAATTTTATGAGGGGGGCCGACCAAACAAGTCAACTCTCGTGCTAAAAATTTTTGCCAAAAAATGAACCAGTGATAGTAGCAAAATGCAGTTTTTGCTGATTATACCACCATTTGTAGTCACCAACCATCAAAAACTAGGGAAAAAGAGGATGCGGCTGGTGCATGCATAGAATAATGGGGACCTAGCTGCTTGGTTGTGCATTGATTTTGAATAGAATACTAGGAGTAGTAAGGATTCTCTACTGTTAGAATTCCCTGTGAACATCAATCGTGTTGTTCATTGTAATCCAAGGCCACACTGGGTAAAATACATAGTTCTAGAGGTAAGAAATCAGCAGGTAGTAAACAAAACTTTGCATGTTGAGGGGGGCCCTGGCCCCTGCTGGTCCCCAGCTGACTCCGCCACTGTGCGTCGTGACAAAGCGAACGACGCAGAGGTGTCCATTTCTCATGCTCATAGAAATGGTATAAAAACTCCACTTATAAATAGGTCTAACACGCAATAAACTAGTAATGTGAGACTAAATTTTAGTCTCACCACTTTCCATGCATTGATGAGCCATGTGCAACTCGGGGATTTATAGTTTGGATTACTGCTAATTTATTAATAGGATAGCCTAATAATTCCAATATTAACATGATATAATTCAAGCGTGCAACACTAGATTCTGGCCAAAACTGCACATGTGTTCGCATAACAGTACATCATGCGTGCTAACAACACATCGCAAGCATTCAAAGGCCAACAATTATATTCATGATAAGAAATAAGAAATAAAAATAAATAATAGTAGTACAAATATGAAATACCAACAAGAGAATTACATGGGTGATAAGCAACAAAAATAAATAATAAAAGTACAAATATGAAATAACAACAGCAGAATTACATAAAAAGCAGCTGAGTCTAATCGACTAGGTGACTTATCTGGAGGTTAGGGATGAGCTAATTTACCGGATAATCCTATTTCAGGACTTGGATAATCCGTAAAAAATGTCAGGTAAGATAATCAACTGACCAGTATCTACATCCCCGTCAATATCCGGACGGATTTCTGAAAGCATGTTACCATATCATACAAAACGGATGCGGATGCAAATTTGGAGCGGAAACTATCGATACCATTTTCATCCATTTGCAAAGAACCATTAACATTTGGGCCATTCCTTGTTCTTAGTTCATAAAGATTGAAGGCACACATTGTCCTCAATTTTTTGCAATATCACACATCGTCCTGGGTTCGAAATTAAGAAAAACTAAGCTTTTATTCATGGAGGAATACTTTTGTTTGCGGGGATTTGTGAAGAAATATGACAGCAGCGCTTTCATCACTTACTAAAGGTGAGATTGTGAGAACATCTAGAACCGTGCCAACTGCCAACGAGCACAAGTCTAATCCCTTTTTCAACAATTCTTTTGAGACGACCAATTTAAATTTTTGTGAGTTTGGATTGTATAGCTTCAAATTGTGAGTGGTACGAACGGATAACTCCATTTATTGATAAAATTTGTTTGGGCTACGTACCCATATTTCCCAGCTGATTAACCAGGCATGCCTGGACTCCCAAGCAAGAGTCACATTGTTCATCTTATATTGTGTTCCGACGCTGTTCTTCTACCACGCTCTAACATCATAATTTGGGAATGTCGGCCAGAGACTCCTGGAGCTTCTCGTCGGAGTGAGCGAGATCAACCATGTCGCCTCTCAGGTACCGGTCGTATGCGGCTAGGTCGAAGTGGCCGTGGCCGCACATGGCGATGAGGATGACCTTCTCCTCCCCGGTCCTCTTGCACTCCAGCGCTTCCCTAATCGCCGCCGCGATCGCGTGCGTCGGCTCCGGCGCCGGGATGATGCCCTCCGTCCGTGCAAATTGTAAGGCAGCTGCAGTTAATTCATCAAAGAAGACAAGGAATGTCTGAGTTCAGATACAAGGTCAAGAGACACGAAACCAAAAACAAAATTCAGAGATATTGTTTCATCATGGCGTTAGAGAAAAATTGGTAACCGAAGGGAACAACAGAGTGAGTTGATTATCAGTACCTTCGAAGCATTCAGTTTGCTTTATGGACATAGCCTCCATGAAGCCGAGCTCGTAAACATGGGAGATCAGAGGTGCCATTCCATGGTAGCGAAGCCCACCTGCAGAAAATGGCTTTGCATCAGTAAACAAGAACAAACCAATTAGTGGAAAGAAGCCAAGGATCGATCAGAAGCTGCGATGATCAAACACCTGCATGGATGGGATCCGGGACAAAGCCGTGGCCGAGGGTGTGCATCTTCATCAGCGGCGTCAGTCCAGCCGTGTCACCGTAGTCGTAAGCGTAGACGCCCTTGGTCAGCGTGGGGCACGCGGCGGGCTCGACAGCCTTGAACTGCGGGTTCATCCTGCCGGCGAGCTTCTCGCGCATGAACGGGAACGCGAGCCCCCCGAAGTTGGAGCCCCCGCCGGTGCAGCCGATGACGACGTCCGGGGTGACGCCGAGGGCCGCCAGCTGCTCCAGGCACTCCTCGCCGATGACGGTCTGGTGCAGCAGGACGTGGTTGAGCACGCTGCCGAGGCAGTACTTGGTGTCGCCGTTGGTGGCCGCCACCTCCACCGCCTCCGAGATGGCCATCCCGAGGCTGCCCGGGCTGCTCGGGTCCGCCGCCAGGAGCTTCCTGCCGGCCTCGGTCACGTCCGACGGCGACGGGTGCACCTTTGCGCCCCACGTCTCCATCATCAGCCTCCTGTACGGCTTCTGGTCGTACGATGCGCGCACCTGCCACACCTGCGCACACACACCATCACAATATTCAGAAACGGAATCAAACGCCAATGTTGAAGGATGTCAAAGGGGAACTGCGAGGTGAGAAATGCAGGTTCACCTCACAGTTGAGGCCGAAGAGGGTGCTGGCGAAGGACAGCGCGCTGCCCCACTGGCCGGCGCCAGTCTCCGTTACGACGTTCTTGACCCCGGCAGCGGCATTGTAATACGCCTGCGGCACGGCGGTGTTGGCCTTGTGCGACCCCGCCGGACTAGTCCCTTCGTACTTGTAGTAGATCTTCGCCGGCGTGCCGAGCAGCTTCTCCAGCCTCTTGGCCCTGTCATCTCAACATCACAAACAACGTTAATCCCCTGAACTCTTTGGGCACAGTCCCCTGAACTATGACGGCAACACACAAAAAAACACATTTTTCTGTACCTGATCAGTGGCGTCGGGCGCCAGAGCTCGTAGACGTCGCGTACCTCTTCGGGTATGTCGATGAAGCGCTCCTCGGTGAGCTCCTGCCTGATCAGCTCGTCGGGGAACAGGGGGGCCAGGTCGCCGGGTACCAGCGGCTGGTGCGTCTGTGGGTGCAGTTGCGGCGGCGGCTTCACAGGCAGGTCGGCGACGAGGTTGTACCACTGCTTCGGGATGCTGACGTTGCCCTGGTTCGAGCCGGCCCTAGTGGCGATGCTCCTCCTTCCGGTGACAGCGACTCTGTTTCTTAGTAAGCGAGGGAGTGAAGAAGCTTGCTCTGGGACTGCAAAAATTCAGGTACAGGTGTCTGTAGCTTCAGAATTCAGAAATATTGGGATGGTACAAAATCTAACTGAAAATATCAACGAGACCAGTTGTCAATTTAGCGGCCTAATTTCGAGCCGAATAATATTTGATAACGTTGCATTAACTGCAATCTGACTTATTGGTACCGACATGCTTGTCCATCTACAATACCGACAGCTATCCAACTTGGATCAACTTGATGTCGACTTGATTTTGTGATTTTCTTCCAGGTCCACTGACAGGTCCTCATTATTATCGATCCGGATTGCAAAAGATTCTCATGTTATCTTCCGACCGTTTTTACGGACCGGAGGGAGTAGCTTTGATTCTATTATCACCTACGCTCTCTCTGTTCAAGACTTCAGGTTCAGTAGTTTGTCATCAGAGTTAGTACGTTACTGTTGGATTGGTTTGGTTTGGGTCGACTGGATCAGAAGAACAGCACGGCTCAACTAGAACCAAATCACATCGCGAGCACACGCAAAACAAACTAAAAGGATCCATAGGCCTGACCGGGTCGTTTTGGGCGAAGTACAGAGCAGAGCAGGTTCTAGCCCTCGTACCAATCTAAACCACTGGCCACTACAGCAAAGAGAAATAGGCTAGCAGATCAAGAAGATTCACGGCCGCACCTGGGAGCCGGGGAGGGCGAAGGGCCGTGGAGGCGGCCATTTCGGTCTTCTCGTTCGCCGGAGCCGCCGCCGCCGCCTTGACGTTCGTCGCCTCCCTCTGTTCCTGGATCGAGCTCCGAACGACCCACCTACTCTGCCAAGTGAGTGATGAGTCAACCCCGCGAGCTGTGAGCCTGTGAGACGCTGCCGGGTAGTTTATAAACGTTGCTGGCTGCTCGTGCTCCAGTCGCGGCGTTTACTTGCTGATCGACTCTGCGCCGTACAACGCATGTGCATGTTGGGAAAGTAACTTCGCAGTTGCAGATTTCTGTTGGTTCAGCCGAAGAGTCGGATAGATTTGGTACAAAGTAGAGCGTGAACGCGTCAGTAGTGATATATTTTTTTAGGCTTTGTGCTTATCTCTTTCAAAAGAAGCCTTTGAGCTGGTTTTTTTTTCTTACAAGGTGCTGCGTTAAGTTTTTTTTTTTGAGAAAGTAAACTTGTATTCAAATCACCAAATAATACAAAGTCCTTGACACTTACAAGCACACCCTAACACAAGCACAAAGAACCAGGAACACATAGAACACCCTAAGATAACCATAACACACGAAAATCTCCAGAGCTCTGTGTCATCATCCCTGAACCTTGCGAGGAGACCCATGCAGCAGAAGAATCTGCAACCAGACCCAAGCAGGTCATCATCTTCGACCACGGTATAATCGCCGCCACGCTGCTCCCTCTTTTCTTCGCACTAGCGCCGAGAGGACATGGACACACATGTGCATCCGTCACACCTGCACCAGCCTTCGCCATCTATGGCTTTGAGTACCGCTAAAAGTGTCCCTTCCAGATGGAAGAGAACTAGGATCCGGTTCCGGCGCCGCGGCCGGGCTATCAGCCCGGGCAAAGTAGGACATCCCTTCAGCAGCAACACAAAGGAAGAGGGAGAAAATCATACCGGCGAGGAGGAAGAAGAGTCTTCGCCTCCACACATCCGTCACCCATCTGAGGACCCAACCGGCCAGTGCCGATTGACCTCCAGACACCATAGCCCGCGACCTCCACGAGATCCGGGGATCCCCCAGCCCGCTGACTTCTAGACGAAGGCAACAGCCCCGCCTGACCGTGAACGGAGCCCGGGGAGACTTATTTCGACGCGACACCACCGCGACAGCCTCGGTAGCGCCTCCCTCAACCCTAACCCTACTGCGAACCCACCTAACGCACAGACCCGAGGTTCCCCCTCCCTCGGCGGCTGGCGGAGAGAGAGGGAACCGGCGGTGGCGCCGGTGGCACGCAAGGGAAACCGCGGTCGTCTCCTTGATCGCCTTGGCTCTGATCCGCTTTTCCAGGAGAGACCGAACCAGGAATAAGTCGTGTTGCATTAAGTTGATGGTTATGTGGTTAGCCAAGTCTCTAGCTCTCACGTGCCCACGTGAACGTGCCGGACGGCCACCCATGTTTTTTAACCTTGCGCTCTCTCTCACGGTCTCACTCGTAATCTTCTCTTAGATCCATTCCAGTTGCTTGCCCTCATAAATACGTGGGGCCTCGAGTCGTCCCCTCAGGCAACTAGGGTTTTAGTGTCGCCATCCCCGTCACTTCCAACCTTCCTCCCATTGCGCGCCACCCAAGGAGGCCGCCGGGCAAGCCATCTGCTCACCGTTGAAGTTGGCGGTGTGTATATCGCCGCTACATTTCTTGAGTCGGGTGTTTTGGCGGTAGTGTAATGATCTCAGGTTGGGTGATCATGTAAGTAGGTTAGGTGATCGCGGAAGTTGGTGTCAGGTGACATTTATGGGTGTGCAAGCGGCAAGGGGACGATAGATGCCGCAGTGGTAAAACTGTAAAAGGGCTGCCACGTACGTCGTTCGTGTCTTATGTGAAGGTCAGCTCCCCTCCCCTTCAGCTTACTCCTTCCCGGTGGATCTTTTAGCAATAACACCTCTATTGTCGGATCTGGAAGGTGGAGGTGTTGGTAGTGCGCAGGTTCGAGGCCGGGGGAAACCTCTGGTCAGATGGTCGGGCCACGATGGAGGTGACACACCATGGGGGTCTTTTTTCTTCATGAAGATTCCGTCAAGGTCCCTTCTCCCTAACACCATCCTTATTCTCTGGTGAAAGCCCTTGACGACAGAGTATTACTCGAACGTAAACAAGTTAAAAGATTCGGTAGACAATGAATCTGGAAACCTTGATGGAAATCTTATCGACTTGTGCTAGTTTTACTACACAATTATTTAGGAATTTTGGAAACGTAAATGTCATATATGTGTAACTATTTCATTACCGTCTGCAATATTGTATTTTTCACGTAACTTTGATTTGTTTTTTATGTGTTTTACTGTTTTTTGTAACCTTTTTTGTATATAACAGGCAAAGATAATTTTTATGATTTTATCTTCATTTAGGAGTTTTTTAGGGGTCTTCAATTACGAGCTGACAAATGAGTGAGGAGTTTTGGCTCCTGGAATCCACTAACTTTGGAATTTTGAAAAATCGAAAAGATATTTTAAAATTCCTGAAAATCCAAAACAAATTTATATGTTATGGATACATATACAAGTTATCTACATAGCTGTTGAGTTTTGATAGATAATATGTTATATTGTACAATACATAAAAATGAAAAAATTATAGATATAAAAAGGAAAAAGTACTCAATTGTTTCTTTCCACATTTGTGTTTTTTTGTCCAGATCACATATGAAAATATATTTGATATAAATTTGATTAGACATGTATATGTACTCGTATGTATTTTTTCTATAATTTTTAGAGTATTAAAAATTAATTTTGGATTTAAAAATAACGAGTTCAAGTGCCAAAAGCACTTTTCGCTAACAAATGCAGTACAAGGGTTCCGATAACGTTTGCCTGCAGATGGGCTTGAATGGGCAAGTTACAGCCCAAAGGGCTACAACGAAAATAAACTCATTGTTCTGTTATTTAAACCCATTATAGTCCAGACCAAGAGTATGGTCATTCACTGGATCAGCCCGGACCATGTACTTGATTTCGATCCACAATCCATGACCGGGCGAGTCTCAAACTAGCTCAGACTAGTCTAGTGGCTTGATCTATAAAAAAAACTAGTCTAGTGGCTTAAAACATTAATTAAAGCCACGGACCAATGTTATTAAGATATATATGAATAAACAAAGGGATAAAGATTACTAAAGGGAAGCATATTTTACGGTCTAAAAGAGCATATTTCAGCCTTTTAGGCCATGCAAGCAGAGGAGCTCCTGAGGTAATTCGATGGAGCCTGAAAAATGATCACTTCCTAAATACTTTCTTCCTAGGTGTTGCTTTTTATATTGGTCTAGGAAACTAAAAAAATATGTGGGTGTTGCTTTATTTGTAGTATAAAATTGACTTCGCAATGCACATAATCTCTCCATCTTTCTGTTTTGATAAGGAAGAATGTACATATGCGTCCTAGAGTGCTCACTGTGTCACAAAATTCTCTTCCCTTTTGTCTTTAATATTATATAGTGATGGAAATCTAAAGAAACCTTTTATAAAAAAAGGTTAGGTACAAATCGAGCAGCAAGAGCATGCCATAGTATCACACTTTTCTTCCAAAAACTTGCGTTGCACTATGTATCACACAAGTTTATATGGCGCGCGGCAATACCACAAATTATTGCGCTCGCTTATATTTTGTTAAAAAATATGTCTATATGCATATCATGATTAAGTATGAACTCGTAATTTCATATCTTTTTTAAAATTTTGTGTAGTCCAAAAAAAGGGTAGGGAGGTCACAGATGCCTAAGAGCTAAACAGTTTACCTTTCCCTACAAACACACAAAAATTTCATATCCTAACAGACATATGCGAACCCCAAAAATAATATAGCATAGGCATCGATAGGTTTTGCGAGATGGTGCTACATATTGCTACTAGACTGAGTGTACTCTATAATTCTCTCTACCATTTGATTCCTAGGTGACCAAAATTTTCTAGATCTAATTTCCATCCAATTACGAAGATACTTGTTCTACCTGATAAATACATGATGATGGTAACCCGACATAAATATGAAAACCGAGTCGTTACTTACCTATACACAGAGGATTTGATTAGATTTTTCTAAAGCGACCTGGACCTGACCAAACCTCACCTTTGCAAAAGGAAAATTAATAGTTTCAAATCTCAAGAGGTATAGTGCAGCTTTGCCTAAAAGGTTTGTTCGTGTAAGTTTGAACCTGCTTCGTCTTTTTGGCACCTTGCTCTCTTATCTCCTAACCACCTTATGTGAGAAGCTATAGTTAGCTTTTGGAACAGACTAATCCCCTCAGCATTGCTCCATGATTGGGAGCAACTAGTACAATACATACGTAAATCATGACACGCTATCAAAGATAGAAGGAAAGGAACACACTAATTAATCTTGGTCAAACTAACCAAGTCCTCAATGCTAAAGCTTATAACTAACTATCTCTAGCAAGTATCTCAAAACTAGAGCTAGAAAGGGTAGGAACATGCAAAAGGGTATGCAATGATAATTTCATTGTGTAGTATATTGTACTGACAAAGCCATCCCACAAATAGAAAAGAATTCCCCACACAGAAACCCATAATTGAGGGGAAATATCTTCTCTCCTTTTATATCCCATTTCACTAGAAGGACATACATACAACATGTGTGAGGTGTTCTTATCTTTCGAGTAATCTTTTCCTATCAACAGCTGGAGAGATCAACATAAAGACACAATCGGTTCAGAGTTTACTACAAAAAGCAATGGGGAGCTAGACATAAACATATATCAACTACATCAAGCATAGTTCTCGCCTAACAAGTATAGACCTCTGATCAAATGATCATCAACCATAGGATTCTTCCTAAAGCTTCTTATTATAAGCATTGTGGTTACAGCGTGCAAGCACATTACGCTCATGGATGTGATGCCACTAAGCTAGAGAGAGAAAGAGAGAGTATTGTTCCTTCAGTTTTTGCATCTGTAGCTATAATGGGCCAAACGGTGCAATTCTTTCTGAAAAGGCAGTGAAAGTTGTAGGCGTGCATGCATGAGACTTGTACTTTGCAGTTACATTACTGGGTGCTTTTCATATAATCCTCCTTTTGACTGGTCCTCCATTATTTGTAAGTAATCTTTTATCTTATTGACCTAGATGCATACATGTGCCATAATGCAAGTAAAGTAAGCGGGAGTGGGACTTTGGAGTTTGGTCTATGTTTTCTATGTAGTACTTGTTAGGCATGCACCGATCGAATATGGTTATGAAAGAGAGAGCAAGTTTATATGGATGCTAATTTTCTCTTCGAACCAATGTTAATTATCGTGCAGAAGGGGATATCGTGAAACAAAAAGAGTGACGGGAATCAATCCTGCGTTTGTAATAAGTGTACTCATCACTGTACTTTTCTGGGCACAATCTATGATATGCATACTTGGCATGATAGGAAACTCAATAACCATGAGACTCTTTCTATTGGCAACCATGAATATTGTTGCTTAATATTTTGCACGGTAGATCTTATGGTTTGAACTTGCTGATCAAATTGGGCACTATGCATTGTATAACTTAATTCCTTGAACTGCAAACCTTATTTTCTAGGCTTCTATAAGGTGAAAGAATACATAGATATCACGAGCTTGTCATGCGAGATTTAGGAAGAGAAAATCAACGAAGTAAAGAAAGTAAGACAAAAGCATGTGACAAACTGACAACCAGAAGCCCATAATTAAGTAACAGAGATCGAATGCATTTTACTGGCTTAATTGCTCTGAATATATCTTTGAGACATATTATGTTGTATAGCATGGGTATGCAGCAAGTGACCGGCAGCATGCTAGGCAAGTGCGGGCACGCGAACACGAATTATTTGCAACTAGTTGCACCCGCAACTAGTTTTCAAAAATCATACTTCCGAGTTTCCAAAAATCGTGAAAAAAATCATGGACATGGACCATGTTGAATCTTCGACACCCAGAAAATTTCATCCAAAAATATGCTCATATGTGGGCTGTGCAAAAAAGACAAATGAAAGTTTGAATAGTAGTAATTTTTGAAAACTCGAAAGTACGATTTTTGAAAACTAGTTGCGGGTGCAACTAGTTGCAAATTTGAGTTTCCTGCAAGCTGTACTGTCCTGCAAGTTGTGTGCGTGTGATTGGTTACGACGCAGTGATCGATCACGTACCGCATATATATAGACCAAATCTTCACGAACGCTAATTAATTACTATATTAAATTGGCCCTGAAATGACCAAACGTATTAGTGACTCTGAGATGCCGGCTTATCGCCATAAACTTATTCTCATCTGAACAGTTCCTCCCTTATCTGAATTACATCATCATCCCAGGAAAAGGAACAAAAGGAAATTGTTCTTACGTTAAAAACGCACTGCATGCTAGAAACACCAAAATACTACTTGGCCGCCATTATTATCATATAATATATTCATGTCATTTCAAATCCATGCATGGTTGATTGTTCGAGGTAGCCCCATTACCTGTTCATGCCAAAACGGTTTTTTACAAGGGTAAATGGCGTCAGGGGGAAATCTGGGCCGTCCGTTTCGGCCATCCGACGGCCCAAATTCACCGTGGACCAGTCCGTTTTTGTCCGTGGTCAACGACGAATCTGAGCCGTCGGATGGCCGAAACGGATGGCCCAGATTTTCCCCTGACGCCATATGCCCTTGTAAATGCTTTTACCGGTTCTGTTCAGACTTTGAGGCCTTCAGGTTTTAGAGAAGAACAAAGCTGGCTCCCAAAGCTGTTTGTCTTAAAAAAAAAACTGGCTACCAAAGCTGGACAAGCCTGACGATAGAATCAATCCTTCAGTGTTTGGTTTCACCGTGTGCTACGTGCACCGTCAGTCTCGAGAATCTTCAGGTAGCAGGTTGTACGCACGTTGCACGCGCCGGCCTCCGCCGTCGGATCGATGCGAAGGACGCCCTGAAAGAATCCTGTCCATCCAGACGAGACCTCCCTCCTCTATAAATTGGGGACGACTGGCTGACCTCCAAACCTGAGCAAGAGAGCAGCAACTTCACGAGAAGCTTCAAGAGAGCAGCCTAGGCAGCTAGGGTAGGAAGAAAGCCTCGAGAGATCAAATCAATGGGAGGGAGCCAGTCATGCTTCGGCGGCGGCGGGCAGGACTACGACGAGTATGACCAGCCTTGGCGGTCGTCGAGGAAGGTGAGGCCGAGCGACGAGGATGGGCTGTGGTACGTCGGAGAGCGGGACGTCGACAGGAAGGCCACGGAGTTCATCGCCAGGTTCCACGCCTCCGCCAGCTACGTGGAGGCTTGAGCACGGGGGCAGAAAGCAATCATCTGTTCAATCTTTGATGTGTTGATCTCGTCGTACTGCTTTTGCCAGTGGTTTGGTCTCACCTCGGACTACCTCAGCCGGCTAGAGGTGGCTGGCTAATCCACTTGGTTCATTTTAGTTTCATGCATCACTATCTACATTAATTTATAAACTATGTAATTAAGGGTGTGTAAGTTAATAATGTATTTCATTAATAAGAGCAGCACCGGAAGCATGAGCTTCTGCTCTGGCTAGAAGTTGGTCTTTGAAATTATGCTTAAATGCGGACTTGCTATTTCTCTTCTAAGTACATTGGGAACTATAGTTAGTAAACAGTCGATGTCGGCTCATCTGAACTGCACGGAGGCCACACACAAAAAGGAAAATTATAAGAAGCAAACGTTCCGATTTTCCAACCTAGAACAAACGAATTCGATTTTTATATCGATGGCAGATGGCAACTATCAGTGGCGTTGCCATGTTTCAAATCCTGATTGTGTTTGTTCCAAAAAGTAGGATCGAGGCGCCCGTCTCGCCCATACCGGGGTGACATGGGGTCGACCTATTGCCAGAACCTGGGCTCCCCCCACACCCCGAATCCCCTGGTGCCATTGGTGGTCGTCGCCCGACAAAACCCATGCATAGACGGCGGCGACGAGGCCTTGTCATATGGCATCGGCGTTTTTTTTCTTCAAATATAACCCTTTGCCAGTTATGATGGCTAAAAAAGCCCCTGTCCGAATGCACGGAAAGAAGGCTCAGTGACACGTGTCATACCCCGCCAAGGCAGCTGACGGAAGGTGCTTCCCGCCGTTTCCATTGGCAGAAGGTTTCCGACGTGATTTTTTTCCGAATGAAAGAGCATTATTACTCAACCAGCGAAATTACGATCATAATAAAGGATACTTGTAAGAAATAGTGGCGTGAAGTTAATCTTCAGGCACCTTCTTCTCTCATGACTAGCTCTAAGATCACAAGCATGGGCTGCCGTATTGTCGGTTCTACTTACATAACCAATATCAAAGCTAGAAAAGAAACCGTTGAGCTCTTTCACCTCTTGACAAATGCTATAGATAACCGATCTACTTGTCTCTGTCCTTCCATGCTTTGACAACTTCTAAAGAATCAGTTTCCACGGAAACATGCTGAAGTCCCATGTCTAGTGCCAGCTGCACTGCATCTCTCAAGGCTTCAGCTTCCAAGATGAGCGAGCTTGCTGCTCGATCAATCCAATGAGTCGTAGCTCTGAGCAATTTCCCAGTATGATCACGTACGACTATGCCCGTGGAACCTTCCTATACATATCAGGTTTATACCTAGCGTCGACATTTATCTTTATCAAGTAGTTTCCACAGAGAGACCACGCGAACAGGTTTTGCAATCATCTGCTTACCTACTTGACGAAGGTCAATAGCAATTTTAGATCCCATCTCACTGGTTGGAGAATAGAACAGCCTCCTTCGCCATGCCAAATGGCATTCCTTTCCGACCAGATTATCCAACCGCCATACAAGATCATGAAAGCTTGATCTTATGACACTACATTACCAGCGATCAGATCCGTAGGCCAATTCTCAAGATGCAGCCATGGTATCTTCAAACATGCAGCCGTCTTCATTTCTTGCCAAAAGGCCCTTGCCCACGTACACTCAAACTATGCACGTGTCTCCTTTTCCACACCCACTAGTAGAAAAAAGCCCTATGGTCCCGGTTCGGTTGGACTAATGTTGGTCCCGGTTCGGTCACGGACCGGGACCAATGGGTGTCCACGTGGCCTGTTCTGCAGCGCGTGGGGGAGACTCATTGGTCCCGGTTCGTAATACGAACCGGGACTGATGTTTTGAATTTTTTTTGAACAATGATTTTGTATTTAGGGTTTAGAGTTTATTTGGGCCACTTCTCTTTGTCCCGACGCCCGGCACCTCCATCCACCCCCACTAGTAGAAATCCGACCTTTAGTCGCGGGTCCAGAGGGCCTTTCGTCCTGGTTCTGGACCCGGGACTAAAGGGGGGTGGCCTTTCGTCCCGGGTGTCCACGACCCGCGACGAAAGGGTCTCCACGTGGACGGAGACGGAAATTTTCAAAATTTTATTATCAATTCTATTTCTAATTCCATTCTAAATTATATTTTTACATTTCTCACTTAGCCACACATTTAATAGCTAGTTATACACTTAATCTACTTACCTGGTCAATTTTCCCATTCGGTCACCCATCCTGAGCACTTCCCATTCGGTCACCCATCCTCAAATTGCTCCAGCCCAAGCACGCTTAACTTTTGAGTTCCTTCCAAATTAGCTTCCAAATGAGAAGTTAGAACTTACTGATAATAGTATCCTATCAATCATATTAAGCCTGAATCATGATGTTACACTTTTTTATTGTTTAAATTTTCAAAATTTATTTAAATAAATAGAATGATTATGTAATATTATTTTTGAATAAATAACAATTATTATGTAATAATATTTTCTGAATAAATAAGAGTGATTATGTAATAATATTTAATATGGAATAATTCATATCTTTAAATCGTAAATCAAAATTTGTCAAATAAAATGACCAAATTGATTAGAAAAACGAGACGAATTCAAATATGGCATCCATACCATGTTTTGCATCACGAAAATATCGATAAACTTGCTATAGAAAGTAATGATCAAGTTATGACAATTCTCACGGCATAGTTTGTGATAAAGTTCTCATATTCGATAAATATATGTATCTTGGTATAGAAAGTAATGATTCCGAAGGGATTTTTCAAACTATAGAAAGCAATTCATCCATGTCAACACACCAAGCGTTCTGGACGCGAACTGGCACCCACAATGCACGCTCACGGACACAAAAAGTTGAATGTTTTCAAATTTCAAGTTTCTATTTTTCCCCTGATACTAAAACATCAAAATGAAACTTTGGTGAGTTTTTTGAAATTTCCATGTTGCAAATCGAAAACACCTTCTTTTCACCCTTGAGTTCATACGACATAGTTTGAGATATCACATGATTTTTTTTTCTGAATGTATATAGACATTTTATATCAACTTGAATCGTTAGTATACGACATTAGAAGACTATGTGCGCAATTGTTTCCTTTTTTTAATTTATTTTGATTTTTTAAGCTCATTTTTGAAGAGGGTCATGGTGGCCATTTTTACCGCTTTTTGAAAAAAAATAGAGTAAAAAAACCTCCAAAACAGATATGGTGCAAAATGGCACCCATCTAATTTCACAAAGACTAATCCAATTTTTTTTGAATAATCCGCAAGTATTAGGAATTATCTTGATTTTTACGTAATTTCGCCAAAAGTATGTCAATTTTTTTAAACTATTTTCGCTGAGTTAAATGTGTTTTTGTGATCCAAAATATGATATATTTGTCATATTTGGATTCCTCTCATTTTTCTAATATATTTGGACATTTTATTTATTCAATTTTGATATACAGATTTAAAGATATGAGTTATTCTATATTAAATGAAAAATGCGGAACCTTTTGGTCGCGGATCGTAACACGACCCGGAACCAAAGTGTCCCTGCCAGGGGGTCCATGGCTGCGGCAGCATGTGCCCGCATGTGGTGACCCTTTGGTCGCGGGTCGTAACACGACCCGGGACCAAAGGTACGTTACGGACCGGGACCATTTGCTAGGGGCGCTGGGGCATATCCACCCGGGACCAATGCCCCATTGGTCCCGGGTTGTTATTAATCCGGGACAAAAGCTCTGAACGGAAGCCCTATTTTCTACTAGTGCCCCTCTCCCTCTCGCCGGTGCCTCCGTTGTCTCCCTCTTCTTCGCACCGCCGACGTGATCTCCATCTCTCACTCGCCGGCTCATTGAGGTCAAGTTTCGATATTTCTGTGCAGGTACTACTCGCCGGCTCATCTCTCAGTCGCCGGCTCTCCATCTCGCACTCAATTCGGTGGTACTACATACAGCAATGAAGGAACCACTATTACACATCATCGTCATGAATATATTACACACATCTCATTCGTCGTGCTTAGTCAAACATATTACAAACAGTATATGTACACACGAGTTTCATGCATATATACATCTCTTTTACACTCACCCTTACATTTCAACCTTCCGATAGTATTCTCCCTTCGGATCTAGGACCTCTGCATCTAAGAATCCCGTAATTTCCTCTTGAATTACTCGTACGCGATCTTGTGGTAGAAGACCGTCCCGCAACCGTTCGATCTAATTTAAAGAAGGGGTCAATATATATGAATTAAACTAAACACAATTGATGGCAATAAACTAAAATTGTGAATATTGTTTACGTACTTTAAGTTGTTCTAAGTACCGGCTACCTGTCTCTTGGGTCGTCTGACGAATGAACTCGCAAACGTAGTATCCACATAAATTATTCCCATGTTTCTGCCTCAAGCACTTTACGAGAACAGAGTTCAATCAAAATAATAATCAAGCATGATAATGGTATTGAAACTAGAATCAAAGAGATGCGCGGATCTAGCTAGTAGTACTTAGATTTACTGGTTCAAATGTAAGCTTCAGCGCCCAAATACCCCTAGCCTTGGCGGTGAACCGTTTCCAAGCCCTGTCCGGCAAAGAAAATGAATAAAGGAGTTATATATTAATTACTTGCTACCAGGGAATGAACGGAAAGTTGCCGACATAGTGCCATAATGATTGAAATTACCCTTGGAGGCATTCCTGCATGTCCGCCCACTCCTCAAGGGGTTTACGTTTCGAGTCCATGACTTGTACTACTCATTTGTCAGGTTTAATGATTAGCAGAATAAAGTGGAACCTGCGCACGCATAAGTCATCAATTATACACTTAACATCGAGTAAGCGAAATAGAATGTGTACAAGACAGTAACACTCACCCGTAGTTGTAAGGAAATAGTATTTCCCTTTTGGTTTCGGAAAACCTTAACGCCTTTACCAAGTTATTCTCTGTGTCGATGTAATGACCTTGGAGAGTTTTTTGATGAACGAAATATGGGTCAATGAACCCAATGTCAACGATTTGTCCTCTTTTGCATTGGAGAATCTTCATTCTGCATAATTAATATAGTGACGAGTAAGATTATACATGCAATGAACGAGCTGAGCTAGGTAGAGACTTAATTACATAAATAATACTTACAGACAATAGGCACTGATGATAGATTTGTCGATGGCGTCTTGTTGGTATAACTAAAATAATTCTCTAAATTCAATCATTATGACGCCATCTCTATGCCCGTAATGCTCGTTTTTATATCCCACGTAGATCCAGTTTCCCCTTCCTTTGAGGCTCGCATGTACCACTTATGCAATCTTCGCATTTTTGTTGGTAGACCATCGACTAGCTCAGGTTTGACGAGAGTATACCCGTGCCGGTATTTGTATGCTACCTCGTGGAACTCTTGTACCTGCTCTAAGTACAGAGGAATAGACATGCCCTGAGCAGAGGCCGCTTCTCCGTACATTGCAACAAACTCAGGATCGACGTCGACTGCACCTCTACTCGACCCCACCTCGGTATTGGAAAACACTTTGAGCGGGGGGCACGACTGGTTTTTCTGTTCTCCGAGCTGGGAACTGATTTCCCGCTTGCACTACTACTCTTCGACCGCTGCTTATTTGCCTCAGCCGACTTGCGAATAGAGCAGTCATAGTCTGATGTCAGCCTTGGCAGGGGTTGTTCAAGGGTCTTCAGCATTTTGAAGACGACGGCTTTTTCTTCAGGGGTGGCGGGGAACTCTGGCGCTTTCGGCTTCTTCCGGTTAGCCCACCACTCTTTATTTTGGGCATTTGCGATCGCGGCATTTTCCTCCTCCGTATAGTCGTAAGGTCTCATGGGAAGATTCTTATGAGGTACTTTTGGGAGGGGCGAGTTTTTACGTTTCGGTGATCGCTTACCCCTCATATTACCAACGGTGGTACGCTGAGCCTCAGTGGGCGGAGACGACTAATTAATGCGGCGGCGGAGACGGCTGCGCTGGAGACTGGTGAGGCGGCGGAGACGGCGCCTGAGGCGGCGGCGGCGAAGAGGACTGTTGCGCTGGAGACTGGTGAGGCGGCGACGAAGATGGATTGCTACTCTGAGGAGTCGCTGACCTTGGCTGGCAGTTTGGAAGCACGATGAATTCCTTTGGCCATAGAATGGTCCCTTTTTTGGCTTCTCCAAGTTCAACCACCTCCCCATCTTCACCTGCAGGGTGTTCCAGCTTCAGCTCCTCAAATTCTTTCATCACTTCATCCACCCGACAACACCGTAGCCATGTGGAACCAGAGAGAAATGGAAAGTTGGTTTAGGTCCAATTGGTACGGCATAGCCGACCGCCACCTTCATGGTTAAGTTAAAAACTTTCACATGTAGCTCACAAGGTGTGCTCTCCGTGATATCATCCACTGGGTAGATACGAAGAGGAGCCATCGTCAGTGCATCATCATTACCATCCTGGAGCTCCGTGGAAGCCACGCTGCTTTTCCGATTCGATGGGCCGCCGGTGCCATCGCATGCAGCTTCTACCATGTGCCGCTGAGATTGGCCGCAAGTACCTTGCTGGGTAAGTGCGTCAATTTGATCCTGCTGCCGCTTTAATTTTTCTTCTATATTACGCAGCCGGTCTGCAGCAGCGCGTGCGTCCATTGCCTCCCTTTCCTTTCTCCTCTGATGGCTTCTATCAGGAAATTTCTTCCTGTCCTCGGGAATCGCAATTTTCTTGGGCTTGGAGCCTGGTACGCCTCGTGTTCGTCCGTCGTGTTCCATATTCCCAAGGGCGCGTGTGAGCTCGTCATCCTCTCTATCGGGACAGAACCGTCCCTCTTCAACATCCTTTACTGCATTTTTAATGCCTTCGATGGGTAGTAGGGGCTTATCTTTGTGTGTTCTGTTATATATGCACTTCCCTTCTGCGTCCAACATGCCCCCATGCCCGTAAAACCAATGTCTTGCCCGTTCGATCCATGTGTATGGCTCTGGAGTGATCCCTTTAGCCAGCAGGTCGGCCTCAAGTTTCTCCCACTTAGGCATGCTAAAGGCGTAGCCACCAGGCACCATAATATGGTGGTACTTCTTTTTAGCAGCACTTGCCTTATTTTGTTCAGACTTTTTCTGAGCGTCCTCCGATTTCTTGTACGCCACAAAATCTTCCCATTCGTCCCTTATCTTCTCATACCCTTTATCGAAGTCCAGAGTCTTATCTTTCTTGATAAACTCGGTGTGCAATCTTTTCTTCCAGTTCTTGAATTGCTCGGCCATCTTCTTAAAAGCCCACTCCTTGACTTTTTGCTCTATGATTTTTTTTGCCTGGCAATCTTTTCTGCCTCATTCGGATCCTCCTCATCTGGATCCACCCTAGCGCCGGCAGGGTGAAATTAACCATGAGCTTTTTCCAAAGGTTTTCTTTGCCTACATCGCCGACATATCTTATTCCTCCCGCCCTTGGCTTATTCCATTCTCGAACGGTGATCGGGATGTAGTCCCTAACAATAACTCTGCATTGCTTTATAATTTTTTTTGCAACATCAGGGGGAGCAATCGGTGTGCCGTCTTCAGCGACTTTTTCGATCCTGTACCTTTCATGGTCACCCAACTTTTTGGCTGGGCCTCGTTTCGTCCTTACAGAAGATTTGCTCGATCCGGAGGGCTAAAAGAAGAAAGAGCGTTAATATATGTATATAGACAGCAGAGACTTAATTAATTAATATATATATGCACCTCGCCGGAGTTTGCAACATTTAATGTTCCACCGGAGCCGTCGGCTTCTCCCTCGCCCCAGCCGCCGGCTTCTACCTCACCGGAGCCGTCTCTTCGGTTGAGAGACTCATCTCCCTCACCGGAGTTGTTCAGAAACTGCGAGGTGACATCGCCAACATCTTCCCCGCGGATCATATCCTCGATGATGTTTTCCTGATTTTCGTCTCGTTCCATAGTTTCTGCAAATTAAGAACAATGCACAAAAATTTAGTTGGGTAACTTTGCATACAAATGTGAATCGGATATGTGAATGCAAATGTGAATACAAAGTTAAATTTGCTAATTTTGCTAACACCTTAATTTGCTAATTTTGCTAACAGATAAATTTTGCTAACAAATTAAATATTCTTAAACATGCTATTTCTTTTTCCTAACACAGTACTAGTCACACACCATTTAATTCATCAATTATTCTCTGTTCCTCACAAAAATACAATCTAAAATTCTACAGATAGCTACTAGTATCTTGAAGGCAACACAATTGGATTCGACTCAAAATGATCTACCAAATTTTCTACACATTTGTTTTAGTCTAGAAGCTTAATAACCAAGTTTTAGCTACTGACTAAGTTTTGTTACTCTAAAAATTAAATCCTTTTAGGGTTACACAGTGTTGATTATTTGTGACCTAACCTAATTGGATTCAACTTAATTAGATTAAGCAAATGATAATTAAAATTGGTATAGTACAGAAGTGGCTACAATCTTTATTTGAATACCTAATTAATTGCGTTGCTTAATTAATTCTAAAAAAATTAGGGGTGCTAGGCTACTGCAATACAAAGTTAGCACAATTGGATTCATAATTTTTGGATTATTAGTGTATCAGAAACAAACAAATTTAGATAATTAATGTTCTGTACTATTTTAAATACGTCACTATTTGATTTTCTATTTTGCCTCCGTTGTTCTAATAATTCTACAAAACTAGGGATAACTAACATTTTTCATTACTAAGCTAACAAAATTGACCTCAAGTCATTTGGAGTTCTAGAGCATCAGAAACAAACAAGTTTGTTATTTAAAACTTCTGTGGTACTTTAATTTCTACACATGTGTTATTGATCTAAACAGGATGAAACCAATTGGGTTGGATAAACAATTCCCTAAGCTATCCATAGAATTTTGATTCGATTTATTTGGATGTATAAATCTCAAGATATTGAATTTTAAATATGGCATAGATTTAAAAGGTTTCTGTTAATTCCTTAATTCGAGAAAGGAAAAAAAGAAACGGGCCGAGAGGGCTCCAGCCCAATGGGCTCGGCCCAACTTATTTTTTTCCAAGCGTGATATTGATTAAAACCCTGACGGGTGGGGCCAGCCCGTCAGCGGCTGTGCCTATGTGAACCGGTACGCTGCCGTTGGATCTTGATCCAACTGCCGCCGGCGGCGACCTCAAATCACCTAGGGGCTTCCGGGGACGGAGGAGAGGGTGGAGGTGAGTGCGGAGGCTTGGGGAAGGTCGTTGGTGAAGTTGTACGGCTCGAGGACATCCTGCGCAGCGATGGCGACGTGCACGGCTTCCTCGCACCCGAGATGTCGACGGGGAGGCGAGTGCGGTGGACGGCGGAGCGTCGACGGCGAGGCGAGTGCGGCGGTGGGGCGCGGCATGGGGCGGTGCGGGCGTCGGGCAGCCTGACGGCGTGGTTTTTGCTCCGGCGTCCGCGCGAGTCCTTAGTCGATTTTGGGATGGATTGGGGAAGGGGAAGGGGAAGGGCACGCAGTTATATGTACCAGGACTCATTCGTCCCGGTTCATGCCACGAACTGTGACCAATGCATCATTGGTCCTGGTTCGTGGGAGGAACCGGGACCAATGCCATGGCAATTTAATGCCAGATTTGCCTCGCGCGTCCATGGACCTTTAGTCCCGGTTGTTCGTATAAACCGGGACCAATGAGTCCTTTTTCAAATTTATTTCAAACTTTTCACTTCTGAATGTTGTTCCCGCCTTTTTTTCTTATTTAGGTGTTTGAATATGAATTTCAAATGGTTTTTAAATGATAATTCATTTTGACAAATATTTATTGCATAATTTTGAATCTGAAAAGACTTTCAACATGAAAAGTGTTTAAATTTGAATAAATAATCCAAAACCATTTTCTGTTTTCTAAAATATTTATTCTAACTATTAACCATTTTGCTATTTTCAATTAAAAATGCATTAACAAACATTTATTGCATAATTTTGAATCTGAAAAGACTTTCAACATGAAAAGTGTTTAAATTTGAATAAATAATCCAAAACCATTTTCTGTTTTCTAAAATAATTATTCTAACTATTAACCATTTTGTTATTTTCAATTAAAAATGCATTAACAAATATTTATTGCATAATTTTGAATCTGAAAAGACTTTCAACATGAAAAGTGTTTAAATTTGAATAAATAATCCAAAACCATTTTATGTTTTCTCAAATAATTATTCTAACTATTAACTATTTTGCTATTTTCAATTAAAAATGCATTAACAAATATTTATTGCATAATTTTGAATATGAAAAGACTTTCAACATGAAAAGTGTTTAAATTTGAACAAATATTTATTGTGCTTATGAGCCGTTGGATCAGCGGTGTGTGTTAAATGATGAAGATTCTCCATGGCTACGGTTCAGAAGAAAACAGAAAACAGAAACAATAAATGTATTAAACCTTTATGTAAGGAGCATGTGTAAGAAGATTCAATCAGCTGCAGTTTTACCAACACAATCTCTGCATTCTCCAAGATCTTTAGCATTTTCAAGTGAGTGAACAAAACATACGGTTTCCCCTGCATACAGCCCGACGGTGGCTCGTGAGTGCCCGCATATCAAATGCACCGTCGGACGTATGCAGAGAATCCGAATGCTTTGTTTACGAAATGAACTACAATGAGTACAGAGTGAGTGCCAAACATGTCCGAGAGGTGGGCTATATATAGGGTCACTATATTCTGAAAACTCTAAACACTGAAGAGAACAAAACACACGGTTTTCCATGCATACAGTCCAACGGTGGCTCGTGAGTGCCCGCATATCAAATGCACCGTTGGACGTATGTAGGGAATCTGAATGCTTCGTATACCAAAATGAACTACAATGAGTAGACACTGAGTGCTGAACATGTCCAGGAGGGGGGCTATATATAGGGTCCGTGTGCTTCTTTAGTCCCGGTTGGTAACACCAACCGGGTCATGTGGCTCACGAAGTGGTTGTGATAGTGCTGATCCAACAGCTCACAATCCCTAAAAAAAAAACCCCTGATCCAACGTCTCACAAGCGCTTGAAAGAAACACACGATCCGTGTGCTTCTTTAGTCCCGGTTGGTAACACTAACCGGCTCATGTGTCTCATGAAGTGGTCGTGATAGTGCTGATCCAACAGCTCACAATCCCTCAAAAGAAACACACCCCTGATCCAACGTCTCACAAGCGCTAGAAAGAAACACACGACCCGTGTGCTTCTTTAGTCCCGGTCGTGTCAGCCACGTGTCCTCCCCCAGCGCTGGCCTAGCCACGTGTCCTCCCCTAGCGCTGCCCTGGAGGTCTTTATATATTGTCGCCGACGGGGTAAACCCTAATCCACATACCTAGCCACGAACACATCGTCTCCACGAGATGGACGAGGTCGAGCGTGCTCGGCAGAGCGCGCTTGGGCGCTACCGCGGGAGCCTACCCCACCGTATGCCCACGAGCCCGGCGTGGAGAGGAATGCCCTGCTACCGGCCTCCTGCTCCGGTGCCGGAGGAGGTGCGGAGGACGTACGAGCACGCGTGGTCCGATGATTGCGTGGATCACACGTTCGTTGGGAGACCCCAAGAGGAAGGTATGAAGCAGCGTAGCAGCAGTTTTCCCTCAGTATGAAACCAAGGTTTAATCGAACCAGTAGGAGCAAGAAATCACTTCTGAAGGTTGTCAGTGGCGCGCTGACGTGGAACCTGCACACAACACAATCAAACTACTTTGCCCCAACGAAACAGTGAGGTTGTCAATCTCACCGGCTTGCTGAAAACAAAGGATTAAACGTATGGTGTGGAAAACAGTAGTAAATTGCAGAGAATGAAAAGGAAAATGTTTGCAGTTGGTTGTATTATCAGTGTAAAAGAATGGACCGGGGTCCACAGTTCACTAGTGGTGTCTCTCCATAAAAGATAACTAACATGCTGGGTGAACAAATTACAGCTGGGCAATTGACAAAATATTGAGCGCATGACAATGCATATATATGACATGATGATTACTATGATATTCATGTGGGCATTACGACAAAATACATAGACCGTTATCCAACAGCGTCTATGACTAATAATCCACCGCCAGGTTGTCATACCGAGTTCCCCGTTGGTATTAAGTTGCAAGCAACGGATAATTGCATTAAGTAATGTGCGTAATGTAAACAAATGCATTAGACCTAACGGCGCACCCTTAAGCTAAGCATCGGTTATTTTATCCCTAGTGGCAACAGCACATCCACAATCTTAGAAGTTATTGTCACTCTCCCAGATTACCGGAGGCATGAACCCACTATCTAGCATAAATACTCACTCTTGGAGTTACAAGCATCTACTTGGCCAAAGCATCTACTAGTAACGGAAAGCATGCAAGATCATAAATAACATATAAGATAGATTGATAATCAACTTGACATAGTATTCAATATTCATCGGATCCCAGCAAACACAACATGTAGCATTACAATAAGATGATCTTGATCATGATAGGCAGCTCACAAGATCTAAACATGATAGCATAAAGTGGAGAGACAACCATCTAGCTACTGCCATGGACCCGTAGTCCAAGGATGAACTACTCACGCATCACTCCGGAGGCAGGCATGGTGATGTAGAGCCCTCCGGTGATGATTCCCCTCTCCGGCAGGGTGCCGGGAAGAGCTTCTGAACCCTCCCGAGCTAGGGTTGACGGCGGCGGCGTCTCTGGAACTTTTCGTGGATAATGGCTCGGGTATTTAGGGTTTTCGCGTCGGGAGAATAAATAGGCGAAAGGGCGGCGGCTGCGAGCCACGAGGGCCCCACACCACCCCACGGCGCGGCAGGGGGCCCGCGGCCCCATGGTGTGGGTGCCACGTGGCCCTCCTCCGTCTCTCCTCTGGACTCCGTCTTCGTGTTGGAAAAATAGGAGGTTCTGTCCAAGTTTCGTCCAATTCCGAGAATATTTCCAGACTAGCTTTTCTGGAATACAAAAACAGCAGAAAACAGGAACTGGCACTGTGGCATCTTGTTAATAGGTTAGTCCCAGAAAATGCATAAAAATGCTATGAAGTGTATATAAAACATGTAACAATTGGTATAATATCAACATGGAACATCAGAAATTATAGATACGTTTGAGACGTATCAAGCATCCCCAAGCTTAGTTCTACTCGTCCTCGAGTAGGTAAAACGATAAAAACAAAATAATTTCTGAGGTGACATGCTACAATCATAATCTTGATCAAATAATATTGTAAAGCACATGTTATGAATGAAGTGATCCAGGTCAATGGTCTATAGTTTGCTAGCAAGTAGATAATGAGCAAACAACTGAATCATATAAGCAAAAACTTTTCATGAATAGTACTTTCGAGACAAGCATCAAAGAGTTTTGCATAAGAGTTAACTCATAAAGCAATAGATTCTAAGTAAAAGGTATTTAACCAACACAAAGGAAGATTTAAGTTTCAGCAATTGCTTTCAACTTTCAACATATATATCTCATGGATATTTGTCAACACAAAGCATATAATAAGTGCAATATACGAGCATATAAAAATTGTTGCACCAAAGTTGACACTAGTGTTTGCTTCTAAGATAGAAAGAAGTAGGTAAACTGACTCAACATAAAAGTAAAAGAAAGGCCCTTCGCAGAGGGAAGCAGGGATTAAATCATGTGCTAGAGCTTTTTAAGTTTTTGAAATCATATAGAGAGTAAAAATAAGTTTTGAGAGGTGTTTGTTAATTGTCAACGAATCAGAAAATGGAAAGTACAATATGACCCCTGCCAACCAGACTTTTAAGAGCGGCTCCCATGAAGGACGTTATTTCTACCAGCAAGGCAGATCATCCCTCTTTCTCTTTTGTTTACACATGCAGATATTTCACTGTTTGTCATTGCTTGACTGATAAATCAGGGCAAAAATGTGAAGAGAATTAAGCGGTTAAAGTTGTAATTAATTGGGACTGGGCACCCCATTTGCCAGCTCTTTTTGCAAAATTAATGGATAAGCGGATGTATATGCCGCTAGTCCGGTGGTAAAGTCTGTTTGACAGTTGACATAAAGACATCCACCCCGTCCTCATGAGCTTGGTAAACATTGACACAAAATAGGAGTAATAAGTTTGAATAGTTTAAAGGTAGCACATGAAAAATTTACTTGGAATGGCAAGGAAATACCACATATAGGTAGTTATGGTGGACACAGATGGCATGGATTTTGGCTCAAGGTTTTGGATGCACGAGAAGCATTCCCTCTCAGTACAGAGTTTAGGCTAGCAAGGTTATTTGAAGCAAACACAGGATATCAACCGACACAGCAAGACTTATATGAAAACATATTGCAAGCATTATAAGACTCTACACTGTCTTCCTTGTTAACCAAACCCTTTTACTAGAAAATATCTAGACCT